>LR990654.1:16616406-17816406 GCA_905147715.2 Xestia xanthographa | reverse complement strand
AAAAAACTTTTTTGCAAAAAATTAAACCGACTTCAAAAAACACAAAAAAGTGAAAAATAACTTTAGCTTCAGAAGTCGGTGACAAAAACACTAAATCAATCAAACAGAGGTCACCGACTTCTGAAGCTAAAGTTATTTTTCACTTTTTTGTGTTTTTTGAAGTCTGTTTAATTTTTTGCAAAAAAGTTTTATTATGTATTGATTGAGATGGACAAATTGTATTTGGCTTTTTTGAAATAAAAGATTATTATTATTATTACAATGGGTTCCTCATTTAACATCTCTTGCAGGACGGCTGAGCTCAGCAGCATATTATGATGTTAGAAAAATCTGTCAATTTACTGATGTTGATACGGCGCACAGACGAGTATTTCATCTAAAAACCCGATCAAAAGTCGAAATTTGTTATATTGCTTTACAACTTTTGTATCGTGAGAGCCCAATAGCTATTACGTCACTTAACGGCCAATTTGGCCATACACCGCCTCTCCACCAACCGTAGCAGCAGTCGGAACTCAGTCCTTGCGTGAATCGTATGTCTTTGTTCTCGGCACTACAGTTAAACCGTGATCTTTAAATTGTATTTAATCTGTGTTTGGTGAAATTGTGTGATAACCATTATGGATATTTTGGAAGAAGGTATGTCGTTACTTTATTAAAGCATGTTTATTTTGGTTTGACATTTTGCACCTTAAATTTACTCCATAAAAAAACTTTTTTGCAAAAAATAAAAAAGTCGGTGACAAAAAAATATCAATCAAACAAAAGTCACCGACTTCTGAAGCTAAAGTTATTTTTCACTTTTTTGTGTTTTTTGCTGTCGGTTTTATTTTTTGCAAAAAAGTTTTTTATTTTACCATTTTTAGTTGTTCCCAAACAAATATTTGCTATGAATTTATTTGACTGGTAATAGGCGTGAGCAGCGGTGGCCCAGTGGTGGCGGCCCGTCGCACAGTGGGCTGAAATTGCGAAGTAGGGACTTAAGGATTGGTAACTACATTTTTGAAGTATCTATACTAATACAATATTTTTATGTTTTACGACTTTTTCATCAACCCTTTAATAATAGAGTTATACACCTTTCAATATTAGTATGAAAAAAAATCTTAAAATAATACTAGTATTGCAAAATATAATCGAAGTAGACGTTTTTGTGGGCACGTGCAAATATATTGCACACTACTCCCGTGACGTCATTTGTTTGTGTCCAAAACACGGCCAAACCGGTTTTCTTATCAGTAGGCGCGTAGTAATTAGTGACGTGCGCCAATCAGAGGGCAGCAAATTTGCAGGTTGATTAAAAAAAAAATTACACCGGATGAAGCTTTAGGCTTGTTTTTGTCTCTTATAATGACGAAGTGGCAATACAATACGCTGCGGAAAAAAAACCAACAAGTAACTAATGTTAACATATTTCCATCCTACTATGCACTACAAAATGAAAAACCGAAATGCTATCCACCTAAAACTACTATTACAGTAACAGACACATCATCTAAAATAGAATTACAAGCTCTTTTGGATATTACTGTGAAGCGACTGATTAAATGAATCTTAATTGATGAGACATATAAAGAAATGACACTGATTAGTAAATGGGGTTTTGACGGTGCTTCAAATCAAGCCATTATAAGCAAAAAATGAATTTAGATACATACAGATACACACATACGACACTGATTATGATGATTCTAGTGTTTTTATGGGTAGTTTGATACCCATCAAATTGGTAATGACGGAAATACCGCTAGAAGATTTTTTGAAAACTCTGATATTGCGGTTTCGATCACAGGAGTCGAGGAGAATTTAATAAAACGATTTAAAACCATACTAGAGGCAATTTCTTCAGGTCATCCTTTAGATGTAATTAAATTCAAAGATTATACCAAAGCTACCATGACATTGTATGTTAATTTGTATAATTAAATTGGTATTACATGCCAGCAAGTGTACATAAAGTTCTTGCTCACCGAGCAGATATAATTGAGAATTTGGGTATAGTGCCAATTGGAAAATTATCCGAAGAAGCTGCTGAAGCTCGAAATAAGGATTTTAGGAGATATCGCGAACATCATTCTAGAAAATTCTGTAGAAAAGCAACCAATGAAGATATTATGAATAATTTATTAATTAGTTCTGACCCGCTTATTTACAAAATACGTCACAAACTGTTGCGAAAACACAAAACCCTCTCAGAAGAGGCAAAAGCTTTGTTGATCGTTACGGATACATATTTTGTTCACGATAATGATCAGGAAAACATAAATTTAACTTCAAACCCATCACTGAATCTGAATCTGATTTTTCCGAATACTTAATAAATGATGGCTTCGTCTAACCACAAGAAACGTTTTCTTTATTGGATTATTGCTATTGACGATACCACTGTTAAAAAAACGCGCTTAGTTCTCTATCTTCAGGATGGTGTGGAATCGAGAAATAAAAAAAATATATCTCCAGTATCGCTAATTATCGCAGTCCCAGATTATATGCTAAAATAGGCAAATAATTTGTACTTTCCAAATTTCTAAACTGTTTTCTGAGAAAACTTGAGAATTTCGAGATTTTCATTAAGTTATGTTTTTTTTCATACAAAAAAATCTTTAAATCTTAATAACATTGAAAATAATGGTCAAAACGTAAAAGTCATAGAACATTATTAAATTATATTTGATAGAAGATTCCACTTCCATAATTATATTTTTAAATAAACTCAATCAGTTTTTGTTGATTCCTAAGTCTTCTACGATTCCAAATCGGCCCACCGTGCGTCGGGGCGATACGAACAGAAAGTCGTGGGCTCGAACCCAGGCAGGCATATTACTTTGTGTAATTTATTTCATCACCACTGCTCTCAAAACGGTGAAGGAAAACATCGTGAGGAAACCGGCATGTCCTAGAACCAAAAAATTCGAAGACATGTGACATCTACCAATCCGTGGGCCCGCGTGCTGGATTATAGCCCATTCTCTCTTATAGAGAGGAGGCCTGTGTCCCAGCAGTGGAAACATTAATAGGCTAATGATGAATAGGCGTATCCCCAATATATGCAACTTAACATAGGTACCTTTTTTTTTCGGATTGGAAATCATCAAATTACCCCTCCCGCTCTGGGCGGAGCGGAAGGGAGTGTCAGACTTTTACTGACTAAAACCCATCCATGTTCCTTCTTAGTCCCTTTGTGTTCCAGGGTCGCAGTATCTCTTTAGAACTCTAGGATCTTTTTGAGGCGCGCGCGGAACACGAACGAACTGTGGAGATCTGGGTGTATTGTACACATCTGCGTATCCCCTCAGAACATACAGGCGTGATGTTACGTCATTTGAGACGCACGCGGAACACTATCGCACCAAGTTAACATACCTAACTGTCGAAATCTGGGTGTATTGTACACATCTACCTACCCCCTCAGAGCATACAGGCGTGATGTTACGTCATGATGTCGATAAACAATAAACATCCAAGCGATTGCAACATTCATGGCACTTTTGCCGTCTATTTTTTAAGAGTTCCATTGTATATCTCCGAAGATCAGCATCAGATGTTCACAAAGTCGAAAGTTCTGAGGTAACAAACACAAAAAAAAAAAAAATACAGTCGAATTGAAAACCTCCTCTTTTTGGAAGTCGGTTGAAAATGCAACTTTTTTTAGTAAACTCTGTAATTAAAGGTGTTTTTGTTTATGAGTTAAGCCGAGTTAACTTATGATTTTGGATGTAACATAATTATAGTTTCATTCTAGATAAGGATTTTAAAGGAAAATGTCCCGCATATTCACGGCATTTTTTTATTTTTATTTTCTACAATATTAGTCGAAATCAGCTTCCATAAAACAGTGTTTTATTTTTATTTTTCTATTCCAGAATCTCCAATGACGTCGATAGAGATGACCAGAAAATCACTCTATGAAGTCATACAAGAATCTTCAGACAGAAAAAATGACCAAAAGTTTGAGTTTTTAGAAAATCGTCTGAAATAATAAAAAAAATGGCAGGCAAGAACTCAAGAACATAAAAATATAGTGGCAGAAAGGAAGAAGAAAATTCAAGAGGCTTTTAAAGAGGAAATGGGGCTGCTAGTGGATATTCCGAAGGCAGGGTTTGGGAACACCAATGATGGGAACACTTCAAGGAGGTTTTTCTCAAATCCCGAAACTTCTTCCCGCATTACTGGGATTGACATCAATTTAATTTTAAAAATGCTGTGTCATATTGGAGACTTTGTCAAGTGGGCCTAAAATTGATACGCAGAAATTTGAAAACTTTGCTGAACAAACTGCAAAGCTATATGTAGATTAGTATGAGTGGCACCCCATGTCGCCTACAATGCACAACATTTTAGACATGGGGCCACAGTAATTGTTCACGCTATTCTGCCTATTGGCCAGTTGTCGGAAGAGGCGGCTAAGGCCAGAAACCTCACCAGAAACAAACACTTCCGCATGTATAGGCAGAATTATTCCAGAAAGACAAAGACAAACAACACAAAGATGTGCTAAACAGACTTCTGCTAATTTCGGATCCTTTTTTGAGTAGTACCAGGCAAAGGCAACGAAAAAAAAGTAAGCCATTTTCCGTTGAAGCATTAGAACTCTTGCTCCCGGAATCGTACGTCTCGTCTACAGAGTTTGACAAAGAGGAGGACGATGGATCTAGTGAAGGTGATCCTGACTAGAAGATTTTTATGTAAAAACTGTTTATTTAAACTTCATGTACAGTAGTGGTGCATAGGCGGACTTAATGCAACAAGGAATTCATTACCAGTCAACCATTCTCTACTTTTATGTAAAATTGTACATGTGCCTGGTGTCTTAAATACAAAATTATCATCATAAACCACTTTTTCAACCGACTTCCAAAAAGAGGAGGTTCTCAATTCGACTGTATTTTTTTTTTTTTTTTTTGTGTTTTTACCTCAGAACTTTCGACTGGGTGAACCGATTTTGATGATTCTTTATTTGTTTGAAAGCTAGTGCTTCCCGTGTGGTCCCATTTAAATTTTGTGAACATCTGATGCTGATCTTCGGAGATATACAATGGAACTGTTCAAAAATAGACAGTAAAAGTGCCGTGAATGTTGCAATCGCTTGGATGTTATTGCTTATTGTTTATACAACATCATGACGCAACATCACGCCTGTATGCTCTGAGGGGGTAGGTAGATGTGTTCAATACACCCAGATTTCGACAGTTAGGTATGTTAAGTTGGTGCGATCGTGTTCCGCGTGCGCCTCAAATGATGTAACATCACGCCTGTATGCTCTGAGGGGATACGCAGATGTGTACAATACACCCAGATCTCGACAGTTCGCTCGTGTTCCGCACGCGCCTCAGAGATGTCAGCAAAAGGGACTGTTCTAAAGAGATACTGCGACCCTGAAACACAAAGGGCTAAGAAGGAACATGGATGGGTTTTAGTCAGTAAAAGTCTGACACTCCCTTCCGCTCCGCCCAGAGCGGGAGGGGTAATTTGATGATTTCCCATCCGAAAAAAAAAGGTATGTTAAGTTCCATATATTGTGGATACGCCTATTCATCATCAGCCTATTAATGTTCCCACTGCTGGGACACAGGCCTCCTCTCTATAAGAGAGAATGGGCTATAATCCACCACGCGGGCCCAGTGCGGGTTGGTAGATGTCACATGTCATCGATTTTTTTGGTTCAAGGACATGCCGGTTTCCTCACGATGTTTTCCTTCACCGTTTTGAGAGCAGTGGTGATGAAATAAATTACACAAAGTAATACGCCTGCCTGGGTTCGAACCCACGACTTGCTGTTCGTAAGTCAGGGCCGCCACCACTGGGCCACCGCTGCTCACGCCTATTACCAGTCAAATAAATTCGTAGCAAATATTTGTTTGGGAACAACTAAAAATGGTAAAATAAAAAACTTTTTTGCAAAAAATACAACCGACTTCAAAAAACACAAAAAAGTGAAAAATAACTTTAGCTTCAGAAGTCGGTGACAAAAAAAAAATCGATCAAACAAAAGTCACCGACTTCTGAAGCTAAAGTTATTTTTCACTTTTTTGTGTTTTTTGAAGTCGGTTGTATTTTTTGCAAAAAAGTTTTTTATTATTTTATATCCAATCTATAATTATCACAAAATAATTTTGATCGACTTTTTAAGTCAAATACTCCTCTGTGCGGCGAGGCTAGTCTATTTTAGTTATTTTTATAGTATTGTGTCATACGGTATTTTACTACGGGGACGGGCTGCAGACATCAAGTATTCTCTAAACTGTATAAGGAAGTTAATATCATGACAGTAACTTGTCAACACATTTATGAAAATATAATGTACGTTAGGAAAAGGAGGTGACAGACACCACTATAATACTAGAAATAGGGACCAACTAGTTCAGCCAGGTTTCAGGCTCGCTAAAGTAGATTAATCTTTCTTGGGGTGCTGTTTTAAATGTTACAATAAAATACCTCCCCACATTCTACAACTGTATGAGACGAAATTTAAATCTTGTAAAAACGCACACTGTGTAGGCAAGCATATTATAAGTTGGGAGATTACATTGATGACAAAAATGCTTGGCTCAATGCTGATCCTGCTCCACAACCACAGGGGGAAAAAAATTAAATGGTTGATTTAATCTTTTACTCTGGACGCTCTTAATTTGCACGTCTTTCTACACCATTCTCACAGTCACATATATATATATATATATATAAATATAGATATATATATATATATGTATAATCTCAACATGAATGATGTAACCAAGATTTTTAATAATATTTTGATTTAAAAGTGTGTTCATGGAATATCTTGCCCGTTCTTCTCCATAGCGATCTACGCTAGGGAATGGGCAACTACAGTACTTTCTCAAGTGATTGTCTTGTTACTGGGACTGCAGCTTTTTTTTTTTTTTTGTATTTTTGACATTCAAAAGAGCCGTAATGGTCTAATTGAAATAAATGGTTTGAGTTTTCCACATCAGGAATTTCTCAGTAGCAGCATCTTTTGAAACTTTCGAGCTCGCTTTATTTTATTTTATTTATTTAGGGACAAAAAACAGTTACACATTACAATTTATACATCGGAGCTAATTAGGTTCATATAATAAACGTATAACCCACACTATTGTCCACGGATTAAAAAAAAAATACTGAAAAGAGGAAAGGACGGACGGTCGCATATTTAAATTATTAATGAAAATAAGAAAATAAAAGAAAAGTAAGTTATGAAAGGTTGTCGGTAAGTAAAGCTATAGCTATTTTTTTGAATCGTGCAGGAGAAAACGCAAAAATATCAGTATCAGTAAAGTGTGTGTTATAAGTTACTACAAGTTAGTTGCTTTGCTTTCTAAAACCTCATTTTGGAACTTCAAGTCAGCAAAATAACTTCTACATCTACATACACACATACATACGTCAACTAATGCCTGGTAGGCAGAATCCACAGCACGCCACCTGCTACGATCCTCACTCCTTTAGCCTCGTCCACGTTCATACATCTGGTCAGACACGCACGCCGGTTGCGAGTACTACGCACCTGACCTATGACGTCAGTGACGACTGACGATTCTTTTTTTTATTTGCATGTGAAAATCCTCCACTCTGGGATGGGCGAAGGGGTCTGTCAGACACCTACTGACTTAAACCACACGGTGTTCTTCGGCTACGTAAGTCGGGGTGCTGGAGTACTTGCGCAGGTTATCACGCTCACCGGGCCAACTTTTAACCCACATAAACATGCGGGCCCGTCACCCTCTGCAGCCGTACACGACCACAACTCCTCATCAGAGGCGCGCGCAAAACATGGTGCGCTGCCGTCCCGGGCCTGTGGCTGTTCAGGTGATAAAGTTCTCAAATCTGTCATCCGCAGGCCACACTCTACGGCGGCCGGTGATCGTTGAGCTCCTCCCGACCTTGGACTGAATCACGACCGCAAGTGAGATGTTTGTATCCACAGCACAGACCTGCATAGCCCAGGTTGGGCAGACTTCCTGAGTGTGCTCCGTTGTGACGCCGGAACAGCCCCAACATTGTTATATTGGACGCGCAAGGCATTTAGCGTCCCCCGCGAACAGCTGAACCACAGACTTCCCGTGTACAGGCCTTGACAGTACGCTTTTAACAAGGTTATTTGACCTGATCGGTACAACGAAAAAATCTGCGCGCCAACATGTTCTCGAAGACAGCCAACGCCCTGCGCTCCCTCTCCACGTGATCGTCGTCCTTAAGGTCGTCGACAAGTATATGGCCCAGATATTTAAACTTGGTCACCTACTTTATATTAGCGCTGTTGTGTGTGTTGGTGTCTGGGCACTTGCCGGCGGCCCTGAAGACCGTGAACTCGGTTGTCCTTACATTATAAATAAGACCATGTGATGCGGCGTATTTTTCATAAACCTTCAACATTTCCCTGATTGACCTCGTAGTCGGGCCCAGCAACACCATATCGTTCGCGTAGCTGATATTGTTCACACAAAAACCCCCATTCGGCAACCCACACTCATGCCGCTGAGCTCGACTATGAGGTCATTTACATAAAGTTAAATAGCTTAGGAGAGGACAACCTGTCTCACTCCGCACTCCAACTCCAACCCATATGACTCTGAGAAACACTTTGACCACCTAAGTTCACCTAACACAATTAGTCTGCCTTGAGTACCAGTATTGAATTTTTTTTAATAGTTCCGCCGGTATACCTCCATCTTTCTCCAAAGCTCTTCGTATGAAACGAGATCGAAGGTTTTGGAGAGATCCAAAAAACGGGCATACACCGGAGTCTTCCGTTCAGTCTAGTATTGGACAGTGTGCTTAAGAGCCTGTATTTGCTGTTTTGGTGATATTGGGCGATCTAGATCTCGGTATCTATAAGACCTAAGAGTTCGCTATTTGGACACCATTAAACTTGGACTTATAATCATTAAATCTGTTGAAGCGAAAACACGATTGGATAAAAAAATCACGATAGAAAAAAAATACAAAAAAAACTCGTTTTGCACTTATTTTGTGTTGGATCTCTGAAACCCTAAGGAATTTAATGATGATTTTTAGCCTAATAGATAGGTAACAATATTATCTAACATCGTGTTGACTTAATTTTTTATTTTTCTACTTGGTTTTCTCGTAATTAGCTACATGTGATTTGGCGCTTACGTTATTTTATTCTAAGCGAGCACGCACTCTTTCTGTTCCTTGTTTTGCACGCGGTAGTAATAGCGCTATCCTTTTCAACCGTTCCCTTCAGTAACGAACGGGCCATCCCAGAGTGAGGACGTATGACTTTGCTGCGCGCGGTCACGTGTTCTACGTAAATTATATTCCGGAGATTGTACACCGACTACCATATTTTGATCTGAAAAGTTTTTTTTTATATTTTCATTTTATAAACAAAGAACTTTGCTTGTTTACTGAGATTGTTCAAATTTTGTTCAGATTCAATACTAATGTTATGATGACGGCGTAAAGTTTGTATTCTATGTTTGGTTTGCGTGTTTGCAAGTTTAGATGTAGAGGGTAATTCGGAACTACTGATCCGATTACAAAAACTCTTTATATATTTTTTTTAATTATATTATCGCCGAGTGTCAAAGGCTATTTGCAGGACGTTCCCGTGGGATAGATAGAAGCGTCACGTTTCCGAGATTTAAGCTATCAAAGTTGTACTGGTAGCGATCACAACGCTATATATATTCGAAAACGTAGCTAACGTTGCTGTCTCAGACATAATGAATGTGGACCACCATGAATGGACTTTAGCTTTCATAGCTCATATTTCTGAAACGTGACGCTTTAGAAGATTATGTACCCAACAAAATTTGCTTGTATAAATGTCGCAGCCAATTCGTATAATACGCTGTTTCACATAATGGCGCGCCGGATTGTAAAACGCCGTCGTTATGTAATACGGCACCCTCACGTTCAGCCGGATTGTGGTGGCGATACGTTTGATAAGCGGCGTCCAACGTTTAGCCGTATTGTCAGCAATTCCGATACCTCAAATAACCTACTAAAATTGTCGTAAAAGTCTTGCTAGCTGGCATGAGGAGTGTAGGCCGAAGGCCGGTGGAGCGACGACGACATTTGTGACAAAAAGTGGATGTGTAATGTAAAATCTACGACGAGCGTCATGGAGTCGTAGCAGGTTCTAAATTTGCTTATATCTCGAAAACGGTGCGTCCTATCGCAAAAATACTGAAAAATTCACCCCCCTTTTAGAAACTCCGTGCCACGTAATTCTCAACATGTAGGTAAAAAAAAAAAATGAAAAAAAAACGAAATAAAAAATGAAAAAAAAAACTGAAAAGCGGGAAAAGCGGCCATTTCATTGTGACATCGTTGTCGATTGTGACGCCATGTTTCTTGTTATGATCATGCAGCGCCACGTGCGGTGATAAATGGAACTAAAACTTTCAAAGCGGTATCGACGATGCGCCAGTTTGTATAACGGCGGCACGTTATTACGCCGCTTTGACGAACGCGAAGAGCTCATTCAATGCGGCGTACTTTATTTCAGCCGAATTGTAATCCAGCTGAACGTGAGGACGTCGTATTACATAATGGCGGCGTTTTTCAACCATACATAATAACGGCGCGCCATACATAATAATGGCGCGGCATACATACAAATTGTCTACGACATTAATATGACCATTTTCTTTCTTTCTTTTCACTTAGTTTTTAACTAATGTCTGACAGTTTCGGTACTTTATGCGGGTTACAAGTTGAACACAACAATGTTTTTTTTTTAGGGATGATCCTGACTAATAATAAAATATGATTCTGTTTAGTCCGTCCATTAGATTATCGAAAAATATTGGATACATGTTTTTTGTTTTATCAAATTAATAAAATTGACGAAGATAAAACGCGTCAAAGATAGAGAGAGGCTTGTGACGTCACTTTCCGGTAAAAACTGTACTCAAATGTGACGTCACACGAGTTTTCGACGCACTGTATCGTCTTCATTTTTAGATTACGTGAAAAAATAAAAAAAATCTGTGTCCAATATTTTATGCAAATCTTTCTGACGTTAATTTTTTGTTTGTCATCTACCCTATTGTATTGTTGATGAGTCGACGTACACGATAACTGTCAAATGTTTGCAATCTAAAATGGCCGCTTTAGCAGAATCCACGCAGAATCTTAGCATGAATCACGTTAAAAAAATAAATTTCTTAAAATGGACTTTATGACCATAACTATAAAGTCCATTTTAAGAAATTTATTTTTTTCACTCCCGTCCATTTTAAGAAATTTATTTATTACATCCACTTTTTGTCACAAATGTCGTCGTCGCTCCACCGGCCTTCGGCCTACACTCCTCATGCCAGCTAGCAAGACTTTTACGACAATTTTAGTAGGTTATTTGAGGTATCGGAATTGCTGACAATACGGCTAAACGTTGGACGCCGCTTATCAAACGTATCGCCACCACAATCCGGCTGAACGTGAGGGTGCCGTATTACATAACGACGGCGTTTTACAATCCGGCGCGCCATTATGTGAAACAGCGTATTATACGAATTGGCTGCGACATTTATACAAGCAAATTTTGTTGGGTACATAATCTTCTAAAGCGTCACGTTTCAGAAATATGAGCTATGAAAGCTAAAGTCCATTCATGGTGGTCCATTAACACATTCATTATGTCTGAGACAGCAACGTTAGCTACGTTTTCGAATATATATAGCGTTGTGATCGCTACCAGTACAACTTTGATAGCTTAAATCTCGGAAACGTGACGCTTCTATCTATCCCACGGGAACGTCCTGCAAATAGCCTTTGACACTCGGCGATAATATAATTAAAAAAAATATATAAAGAGTTTTTGTAATCGGATCAGTAGTTCCGAATTACCCTCTACATCTAAACTTGCAAACACGCAAACCAAACATAGAATACAAACTTTACGCCGTCATCATAACATTAGTATTGAATCTGAACAAAATTTGAACAATCTCAGTAAACAAGCAAAGTTCTTTGTTTATAAAATGAAAATATAAAAAAAAACTTTTCAGATCAAAATATGGTAGTCGGTGTACAATCTCCGGAATATAATTTACGTAGAACACGTGACCGCGCGCAGCAAAGTCATACGTCCTCACTCTGGGATGGCCCGTTCGTTACTGAAGGGAACGGTTGAAAAGGATAGCGCTATTACTACCGCGTGCAAAACAAGGAACAGAAAGAGTGCGTGCTCGCTTAGAATAAAATAACATAAGCGCCAAATCACATGTAGCTAATTACGAGAAAACCAAGTAGAAAAATAAAAAATTAAGTCAACACGATGTTAGATAATATTGTTACCTATCTATTAGGCTAAAAATCATCATTAAATTCCTTAGGGTTTCAGAGATCCAACACAAAATAAGTGCAAAACGAGTTTTTTTTGTATTTTTTTTCTATCGTGATTTTTTTATCCAATCGTGTTTTCGCTTCAACAGATTTAATGATTATAAGCCCAAGTTTAATGGTGTCCAAATAGCGAACTCTTAGGTCTTATAGATACCGAGATCTAGATCGCCCAATATCACCAAAACAGCAAATACGGGCTCTTAAGCACACTGTCCAATACTAGACTGAACGGAAGACTCCGGTGTATGCCCGTTTTTTGGATCTCTCCAAAACCTTCGATCTCGTTTCATACGAAGAGCTTTGGAGAAAGATGGAGGTATACCGGCGGAACTATTAAAAAAATTTCAATACTGGTACTCAAGGCAGACTAATTGTGTTAGGTGAAGGTGGTCAAAGTGTTTCTCAGAGTCATATGGGTTGGAGTTGGAGTGCGGAGTGAGACAGGTTGTCCTCTCACGTTAAAAAAATAAATTTCTTAAAATGGACTTTATAGTTATGGTCATAAAGTCCATTTTAAGAATTTTAAATTTTTAACGTGATTCATATTACGATTCTGCTAAAGCGGCCATTTTAGACCCCCAGGTCCCCTCAAATGTGTACGGTTCTTTCCTCATAATCATCTTAGATATTAATCTGCGTGGATCTAATAATTATTACTTAACCATCATAACATCACGCCTTTAATCCCCGAAGGTATAGGCATCAATGCACCTAACAGTACAGTACACCCACATTTCGCCAGTTCTGTGGAAATCCCATGTAACAGGGGCCGAGCCTATTGCCATCAACCGGGCACAAATCCTGACTCCATGGCTGCTACTGAGAAATTCCTGATGGAAAATCCAATAAGACGACATATTGATTGTGATAAGCACACATTCATGACTTTTATTTCTAAACCGTACTTACTAGTACTTAATATGTTAGGTACTTAAAAATAACTAAAAGATCAAAATGGTTTAAGCGATCACTACACTCGATCTTAACCCGTGTGTGCGTGTATCTGCATGAACAATGCACACAAACATAGGATCGCAACGAATTTGCCTAAACTCTAGCGAGTGGATTTTATACGGCGGACTCTTAAGAGCTAGAATCGCGCTTTCAGTTTTACAGTCCAGGTCTAAAGTCTAAACCCGAACTGGGCGTCATGTATGTTTCTGTACTATTGTGGAAACTCCCGCCTGATCACCACTAAGCTAATTTTTGCTTGCACTAGCAACATAGAAACGCCCTCGGCGCTCTCTAGCCCCACCCCGTTGACTTTGTATATAAATAATGAATGAAAGACAATACCGATCTGCCGAGCGCACTGACGACGCACGCCAAACAAGAGTTATTGTTATTTTGCGCGTCAAATTGACTAAACTTTAAGGGGCGTGGCTCGGCGCCTCCGCATGATTTAAGCGAAAAAAAATAACTGATCAGGTGGAAAAGACCACAACTGTACTTATCTCGACACGACTCAAGCACACTATCTAACAGTTTTGCTACAGTTGTCGCGAGAGAGATCGGGCCATAGTTTTATGTCTGCTGTCCTATTCTTCACTACGGGCACCACTGTAGTTTTCATCAAATCATCCGGTAAGTATGAATGACTAATGCACATATTGACGACCCAAATGGCGCAGCAGTGGTGAAGCTGCCTTATGTTCTTCGGGTCCCGGGTTCGAAACCCGGTCGGGGCAAATATTTGTGTGATGAGAATAGATATTTGTTTCCGAGTCATGGATGTTTATATGTATAATAGGTATGTATTAACAAAAAAAAAGTATCTATGTAGTATATCAACTATCTGGTGTCCATGACACAAGCCTTGTTGCTTAGTGTGGCACTAGATGGCGCTGTGTGTTAATGTCCAGCGATATTTATTTATATTGAAGAACAAGGACAGGATACTCGGCACGTGTACGCCAGCATATTTTAAATGCTCAATACTGAGCCCATCGTGGCCTGGAGATTTACCTCTACGCATACTGTTTATCACTTTTTTAAGTTGCTTCTAATGCAACAGGTTGTCCGCCAACCTATTGATAAACAAACAAATACTTACTGTTTGTCTTCTTAGCTTTTCGTTTCTTTTCAGATACTTCTGTTTCTTCTACCACTTCAGTTTCAAACCCCAAGAAAGGCAATTCCTCTTCTGAATCTGACTCTGAATGGTATGACTGTAGTTGTATGTCTTCTATATCCAGATAGTTGTCGTATAGATTTACTGGTTTTAGATCTGTAAGTAAACAAAAACGGTCATTCATTTAACATCCTATGATAAGTTACTATCTTGAACTATGTAGGGTAATTTTGCAAATTAATTGACTATTTGAAGTGGTCAGGTATTGGGTAAAGTAAATGGTCATCCGTTGGTGAATGGTGGTCAGGTTATAGTGACTTTTCAGTTTTTTACTTTGGACAAACCGCACAAAAAAACTGTTGTAGCATCTGAATAAACGTTTACCTCATTTGTATAAGCATGTATCTAAGAATCATTGTGCCAAAGGCAGCATCGCTCAAATTTATACTGTGTACACAGTGACCGCAGTAAACTCTAATTCCGCTTAAATGATCCTCTATTCATTCCGTAACCATACACACGAGTCAAACTAACAGCGGGTTTTAGTTGTTCACATTGTTAACGCCTGTAGTCCCCGAAGGAGGAGGCAGTGATGTATACCTACATTTACACCAACATGTCGTCAGTTGTGTTTAAAACCTATGTGATCCAGAGGACCCTATTTCCATAAATAACTAATACTTATAACCCAAACGATACTAAAATAAACCTAAAACCCTCCCTTATCAGATGAATAAGAAACACAAAAGGAGAAAGGATATTATTGCAGTTGTTCCCCAATGTAAAACAAATTTTAGTATCAGACAATTTTACCATCTCTCAGCTCAAATATATAACAGGATTAATAAAAACATATATGTACACAATAAAAACAATCACGACTGTAAAAAAATTATAACAAACTGGATTAAGTATCTTAGTTATGAAGATACGGAAGCTCTTCTGGTTTACCATGAGTAATATAATCACACACCATAACGATTAACACCTCACTCTACTCCACACACTACACTACTCAATACACCTCACCACACCACACCACACACCACACCGCACCACACACCACACTACACATCACATCTGATCACATCAAACCACACTACATCTCACACACGCTCCACACCTAACTTAAGCACACCATGCTACATGATACATACTTAAGATGTTAGATTAAATAATAACAATATGCTGTATATATGTAACATATATCTAAGATATGGAGGAGTGGAGTCTCTTAATACAGGCATTGTTTGCCTAAAAGGAGGCTCCAAACACAATTAATTGTTTATGAAGCATTTTGTTTAAATAATAAATATTTTTCATTTTCATAAATAACTATACATAATAACTAATACTAGCTATTGGTCTCCACAGCTCTTTGCTTCTTCTTAGATATTTCTAGTTCTTCCACTTCAATTTTAACATCACCTCCTGAATCTGATTCAGATAGGTGTGGAAGTATATTATCTTCTGTAACTAGACATGTATTTTTTTGAATATCCAAGTCTACATCTGTAAGTTAACAAAAACAGTGAAAGTTATAAGAGCATTGCTTGTATATAGTGCCATTTGTAGTATCTGAAACAACTAAATTTAATTTAAGATTGTTTAATCACATTATGTTTCATTCTTAAAACATACCATCACTTTGATATTCGTCATTTGGCTCAATAACATCTTGTCTCTCACAAATAGCTCGTACTTCTTCTTTGATAGCAATGCTGTCAGTTTCACATTCATCAACTACACTTACGTGCACTGTTGGACTTTTAATAAACCCAGTGCAATAGTGTAAGTCGTCTTGGCTTATTGAAGGATTTGTCTGTAAAAAGATGATTCCAGTATAAATATTTTTAAGTGACTCAAAAGAGCCTCTGTAAGTGTTAATACTTAAGTAAGCCCAAGGCACCCTAGACAGATGGCCGTGCTACCAACCTCACTGACCACTGCGCAAGCTATCGTTGCCATGACAGAGGACCGTTATCAGACTGCCATGTACATGTACAAGTTTCCATAGCCCAACAGATGTGGATGTGTGATGTGGAGTGCCCAACATGTCATAGGTATTTGTTAGCACCTACATTTGACCAAAGCGTACACTCAACACTAAGGTATTGTTTGTATGATATCCAGGCAAAAAGGACATGACTTTGAGCTAAACAATATCCATATAAACCTCTTGTATGCATGGCAACACTGCACACCATATTATTATGCATTGTCTGCTGCAGAAAATGGGACGCACACAGCTGGGCATTTAAAAGTTATGTGAAGACGTAGGCTCTGGCAAGTGAGGTTACACTGAAATAAAAGTAATGAGAATAATACTTTACCTCATAGCCATCATTCATCATTTGAGCGAACAGTTCTTCAGCTTCCAAACATTTTCGCAGAAATCGGAAGCATTGCTTTAGTTTAGCACAACAGAAGAAACAAGCAAGGATCGGTCTACTGTCTTTAGTAACAAACTGCAACAAAACTTGTCTTAGACACATACTTTTTTGATTCTATGAATAAAATACTTTCAATACTAAGAATATTTTGTGTATTCAAAGACAGATTGGGGATGTTAGTCAAGGTTTTGTGTATTAATATTATAGGGAACGTGCACAACGACGGTGGTGCCAACTGGCGTCACCAATCCGAATCTTGTACCAAATTAATACTTGACATTGACATGTAAAACAAGTAAACAGAATTAATTTTATTATTGAAAATGATTATTCTAGCTAATCATAATCCATTGTTGCATTTCTGGATGTACCAATACATCCACAAAAATGAAAATTAATCAAATAGCGTAAAATAATAAAATTCTATTACTTTCCAAAGAATAGTACTCTCATACCATGTTTATGTGAAAAACGCAAAAAATGGATAAATGCAGTAACAAAAATATTTGAACACAATTTGTTTTTGTTACACTCTGCATTGAAAAAGTTCAATAGCCTTCAAAATCAACCGTGCAAGCAAACATTAAATGGTACTGGCGTACCATTTAAACTTCAGCAAACACACATATGTTGCACTGAAGTTCACACCGAATATCCCTCAACAGTTAAACAAAGAGTCCACATGTACTCAGATTATAAACATGGATAAACAATAAAGTTTTTAGTTGGCTGCACTCCTTGTGGTTTCCTAAGTTTTGTATCTAAATGCTACGGAGGGCGTTATAGTGATTGCTTATAACAAATGATTGTGGATTGATTTTTCTGCCTGGAGATACTGTTCTCGCTGATAAAGGATTCCCTTCCATTAAAACATGTGTTGAAAATAAGAAAGTTGTCTATGCCACCGTTTCTTCATGCACCACAATTTTCATCAGAGAAAATAAACGAAACATACAAAATTCATATTGGTCAACATTCATGTTACGCTGACAAACATTATTGATAGACCGGAACCCATGTTTTATACCTTTTATCATAATCAAAAATAATACTTTTGAAGAGATTTGCGTGACAGGTGACAGCATAAGTTTCTTTTACTGTCCGCATAGTGTCTCTTTTGTCGTTTAGTGCTGCCACCTATAGTTCCTGCACGTTCCCTATAACAATGGCACACTTTTATGGCACAGTGTGTCTTTGCACCACATGTTATTTTTACCATCTTTTGTACCACAGGTACTTTTGGCTTTGAATTTGTTTCATCAAACTGGTTTCTAATTCTACTTTCCTATGAGGACACCGACCGAAAATGTATTATGAATCCTCGTGTATGAGATGAGAGGCAGCTAAAACAAAATAACAATCTCAAAGTATCAACTTACTGGATTATCAGTCAGCTTTTCATAAAGTTCATGCAAGTTCTTGTTGACCACTACATACATGTTAACATTCTCCACTAAACATATCCTACACATTGGCAGTTTATCCATCTTTTAATTCTCAATCACAAAGTAAGTAACAAACAAAACAATATCAGTATTAGTTTTTTTTTTTTTTTTTTTTTCCTTTTATGGCAATTTGCCGAAGACTACGGCAATTTCTGCCAGTGTCGCGTAGTGGCTATACATGGGTATTATAATTAATTAATTAATATTTACAGAGAGAATATGAACTTAAACTTTTTGTGGCAATCCTTTTAGCCCTGAAACAAACATAAAACATAGGAGTTAGTAATAGTTAGTAGCTTAAAATATATATAGTCGTATCTATACACTATATTTAATAACTTTTATATGTCTGAATATTATAGTTTAATATTGTTATTGGAAATAAATTTAATAAAAGCACGTATAATTTGGGGATTAGGGAAAAATGAGAGGAGGTGACGGACATTAATGGGTTTTTGGATGTTCAATTTTGTAATAACTTTATCAAAAGAGGAAACATTATTCAAAGGGCAATTTAAAAATATATGATCTAACGTACCATCATCTAGACCACACTCACACAAAGAACTGTCGCGGACCCTAATTTTATGGAGAAAAACTGGGGTACAGCAGTGACCAATACGGATTCTGCATATAACGGATGTGACGGTTTTGGATGTTTCTTTGTATTTATAAAACCAAGGCTTGGGGGAAATGGCTGGTTGAATAGATGCAAACAAGCTAGCTTTTGACTTGGAGGATTGAGACCAGTGGTCTTGCCATGATTTAAAAAGATCTACTTTGGCCTTGTGAATCAAGTCATAGACCTGAACAGCATAATGTTTTTTATCTGCCAAATTGCTGCTGACCGCATTCTTAGCTGCAATATCTACCAGCTCATTGCCCCTAATATTCATATGACTAGGAATCCATACCAATATTATCTCAATGTTTTTTTTAAAACAAGAATGTAGGACAGTTTTGATTTCAACTATAATTGGGCTGCGTAGGTTATCTTTAAATGAATTTTTAACTATTGCCTCCAGAGCACTCCTAGAATCAGAAAAGATGACCGCTTTTGAAATACCTGAATGAGAGGAAATAAATAAACACGCCTCCAAAATTCCAATGCACTCCCCGGTAAAAACCGAAGACTCGGGAGGGCACTGGAACTGAAGGAATATCTGGGAGTTGGAATTATATACAGCAATGCCTGTTTTACCGTCGGGGGTCAATTTAGAAGCGTCCGTATAAAATTTGTAGTGATCAGGCCAGTTGTTATTAACAGTCGAAAGAAAATGGTCATTAGCATTGGTGGTATCCTTATTTATTCCAATGTATGTGATCTTTGGAACAAAATTTAGAATTTCATATGGACATGTGTAGAGTGGGAATTTATTACACTGGGGAATGGGACAATTATCTTCCATATTCCGGATATTCCTAAATGAATTAAGGATCAAAGGGGGGTCTTTATGTTTCCAATAATCGCTTTGTCTACATAGATTATCTAGTGTGGAAAGCTTAGAAAGAACTATGTGATCACTAAGAAGATATGCCTTGTACAAATATTTATCGGCTAGGTATTGTCTACGGAGAAGAAGGGGAGGGTCGCCACTCTCAACTTGCAGTGCGTTGGTAGGAGTTGATCTCATACACCCTAGTACAATGCGGAGGGATTTCGACTGAATGGTTTCCAGCTTGGCCAATGCAACCTTACCACAGGGTTCCAGGAGGAAAGCCCCATAGTCAAGTAAACTTCTTATCGTAGCATTGTATATGAGTTTGAGAGTAAAGGGATGAGCACCCCACCAAACACCCGCTAGAGCACGTAGCATATTAAGGTTCTTCTCACATTTATTGATTATATAATTGAGATGAAAGACACCAGATAATTTACAGTCCAAAATTACCCCAAGGAATTTCACATTATCCTCGACATTGATCAGGGATCCTTCAATTTCAAGGTGGACATTTGGCGTTAAACGTTTACGTGAGAAAACTACAACGGAGCTTTTAGGAGCTGACAAGGTAAGTCCATGAGAGATTAACCACTGGTTTAGGGAGTTCAGGGATATTTGCATGGATTCCGTAGCAATTTCCACAGACGAGGTAGGAATATATAAGCATAGGTCATCTGCGTATTGTAAAATCTGGCAGTCGTTATTAAGGGACTTGTGAAGATCAGAGGTGTAAATACTGTATAAAAGAGGACTTAGTACTGAACCCTGGGGTAACCCACGCCAAACAGTTCTGGGGTCATATGATTCACCTGGAATATGGAGTTTAATGCTGCGTCCAGCAAGCAAGTTACAGATACAGTTGAGTATCTTTACCGGAATACTCAGCTGGCGTAATTTACTTCTGAGTACGGAAAGAAGGACACTGTCGTACGCTGCTGAAATGTCAAGAAAGACCGCTAGAACTGAATCACTTTTGCTGAAGGCAATCCGGACATCGGTCATAAATATACCAATGCTATCCGTTGTGCTAGCACCCTTTCGGAAACCAAATTGAGTTTTTGCTAGAAGGCCTCGGCTTTCAACAAACCACTCCAACCTGTTTTTTAGAAGGTGTTCCAGGATTTTACCTATAACAGGAGATAGAGCAATGGGTCGAAAGTTTTCAGGGCAATCAGGAGTTTTCCCTGGTTTTAGGATGGGAATTATTAGTTGCGTTTTCCAGGCGTCAGGGATATGGGAGAGAATAAAACATGCGTTGATTATAGTTAAAAGGTATTGGCGACTGCGGGACCCCAATTTTTTAAAAAACGAATATGGATGGCCATCTATGCCTGGGGCGGAATCGTGAACGTGTTTGAGGACTGCATCCAGTTCGCTTAGCGAGAAGGGAGAATCTAAGGGGTCATTGGAAATTTCGCCCCCCCCAGAAGGAGAGGGGCATTCTCCCAAAAAGGGAGCGGAAGGGGGAGCAAGTTTCATCAGGAAAGGTTCTGCAATGTCGCCAGGCATAGATGAGGAGTTTCGGACGGAGCAGCCACGTTTAAAACGTTTGAAATTTTGCCAAACAAGAGAGGAAGGGGTTGAAGGGGAAAGTGAAGTGCAGAATTTCTTCCATCCTTCATATTTTTTTTTTTTTAATAGACGCCTGGATCTCGCACCAATCCGGTTGTACTCAATCAGGTTTTCAGCAGTCATATTTTCAGCATAATTAAGTTCGGCTTCATTTCTGGATTTAACCATGCTGGTACATTCCCGATCCCACCAGGGAGGGGATGATATTTTTCCGGAGGCTGAATTTTTAAGCGGTATGCTGTCGTCTGCGGCAGAAGAAATTGCACCGGAAAATTTGAATATACAGTCCTCTAAGTTGGCTGGGGAAACCTGAGGCAAAGTGGAAATTATATCCTCAAGAGTTTGAGTGTATAATTCCCAATCCGCGCCAGTAAGCCTATATTTTAAAAGAGGAGGGTTGTCCCTATGAGGTAAGGACCTATTGACCAGAGTAGTGCATATTGGGTAGTGGTCACTACCATACGTGAGGTTAAGTCGCTTCCACTCCAACTGGGCGGACAAACTAGCTGAACACAGGGTAAGGTCTACACAGCTTCTACTCTGGCCAGGTCTAGGCAGGCGAGTGACGGAACCATCGTTGACAACACATAAACCCAAGTCTTCCAACAGATCAACCAACTCAAAACCAGGGGGATCAGAATGGTCAGAGCCCCACAGGGAATGATGACAATTAAAATCTCCCAAAATTATAACAGGATTCAGTGAGGAACATATGTTATGAATGTATTGAAAGCAGGAGGGATTGGGGGAGGGAATATAGACAGATATAAAATTAATGCCAAGGATATTAACACCTACAGCATTAATCTCATCTCCGTGGGGAGGAAGGGATAGAGGGGAGGAAGGAAGAAGATTGGTCACCAGCATAGCAGCCCCGCCATAACCGTCAGAGCGGTCATCCCGGAGAGTGCTATAGCCAGGGAAATTAAATTGGAGTCGTGGAGTTAACCACGATTCTGAGATTGCAAAAATTGCAGGTTTATACAAATTAATAAGGTGGCAGATTTCATGTTTTTTGGGTAGTGCACTTCTGGTGTTCCACTGCATGAGATGGAATGTTACGGTTTTTAATTTTATTGACTATGTTGTCGGCTACGTGGTCTGGTAATGAGTAATTTGAAAGTAAGGTGGAAAGCAGAGTAATAATAGTGTTGATAGTCTCTTCATTCTCATTATGAGTCGGAGGGTGGACCATCAGAGCACAACCATTAGGAGAGGGGGGGAAAGAATAACTGTTAATAATATCCTGATGGGCCCTACGGTCATAACCAGGATGGGGGGGTGTGTGGGGCTTTGGACGGGTAATCACAAATTTTTTGCTGGAGGAAGAAGTAGGGGGTTGGGAATGGGAGGTATAATTAGGAATTGGGAGACGGGGGGGACGGGGATCATGGTTAAGAGTCTGGTGGATAGTCAGTGCAGGAGGGGCTGATGCCGTAATGTCTGCAAAAGATCGGTAGGAGGGGGCGTGACGTTTGGCTGCTTCAGAATAAGATACATTATCCTTAGCCATGGTGGACTTGATGTTCCGCTGACGCAGGTATTCTGGGCATTGACGACTGTTCGCAGAGTGGGCACCCGTACAATAAAAGCACTTAGGCTCTTCAATGGAACACCCGTCCCCAAAGTGGTCACCACCACAGCGGTAACACCGTGGCTTTGACCGGCATTGAGTCCTGGTGTGTCCGAATTTGCAGCATCCGAAACACTGGACAGTGGGAAAATTATAAATCTCCACTGGAAGGGAATTAAAACAGCAAAAAACTCGATCCGGGAGGCTCTGACCATCAAATGTGATTACTACGCTCGATGTGGCAATCCATTCCGTTTTCCCATCATTGTTAACTCTGCGGTTCAATCTCCTCACTTTCAACACCTTGCCAAGTGGGGACTTCAGGGCATCCAAGACTTCAATGTCAGTCCAATCAGTAGGGACGCCCCTCACAACACCCATCCTGGTGATGTTGAATGTGGGTATTGTTAAAGTGAAGCCTTTTTGTTTTATTGACTCATTGTCGATAAATGCATTGGCATCTTCCGGGCCCTTGAACTCTACTGATACCCTGTTTCTTCCTATTCTCTTTATACCCCCCTCTACAATATTCACAACATTCAGTTTCTGTAATAATTGACCGAATTTTATGGGGTGGAGGGTAGTGCCAGAGGCTGGATCGGATTCGAAAAGAGATGCGTAGACTAAAAATGGATGTCTATCTAAATGTGAGTACTTGGTGCGTGAGATCAATGACGGAGCCGTGACCCGGTCGCGTTTAGTCGCTGAAGCATTTTCGTCCGTGACATTCGTAGAGTCACTGTGGAGATGATTTTCAATGCGTTTCCTTTTTTGAGAAGCTACTTCAACTTCCATTGTCTCAAATTGAGACAGTGGAGCCGTCAGAACAGGCGCATGTGAAAACAAATCTTGGGATTGTAGCTGAGCGGGGTGGCGGGGGTCCGGCGGGCGGCCAGGAGACCGCTCGTCATCCGCCATTGTCAGTCAGCATAGGGCAGAAGAATATTAAATAGAATAAAAACTTACCAAATGTAAGATCACGTACACAAACAAAAACAAACACAGGACGAGCACAAACACGTAAAATACACCCAAAAACCACCAAAAAAAGCAGAGAAAGAGCCAAAAATCAGTGAGAGCACCAAAACAACATGTACTCGCCACAAACGCCTTTTGACCAAAAAACCAGTATTAGTTTTATTTTCTGGATAATTTCTTCAACTTGCTTGACATTAGTTCGGTGTTGCCAACTTTATTTTTAGAAGATCGTACCATGGACTAGAAAAGATCGTATTTTGCCAACATTTGAAGGAAAAAAATAGAACGTAATGAAATTTCAATAAAACAACGTAAATAATTTTAAAACAGAATGTAATTGTAATTTTTAAAAAATATTTATCATACATGAATCAACATTTTGCGTTAAAATTTATAACTGAATTTTTATATTTTTAGAAATGAGAAAGTTAGGTACGTATATTTTAAAACTCAGAATACTGATTTAAAATCTCGAATAATTATGTATACGGATGAAAGTTACCAACCGTACTTTCAAATGAAACCCAAATGAAACCAAAAACACCAACACGTATTTATACTAATATTGATTGCCTTTGTAGCGCGTAGGCAAATTACTCATACATCTTTAGTCTTAGGTCATGTATGACGTAGCTCGTAAGTTTACTCTAAGCCCTCAACCACTGTACTGTATATAATCTTTGTGTTAGTCGTTCAGTAAACCTTCAACTGAGAACACGCCTTTTAATTTGCCGTACCTTCTGATCGTACACTCACAATAAAACCACCTTATCGGCAAACCTTGGATGACTGTCAGTGTTGAGAAGCACAGCCATTTGAAACTTAATTTGTTTAATTTGTTTAAATAACATCGTAGTTTTAAGATTACCTAGCTTGAATAGATACCCTATGACCTAGGTCATCTCAGAATAATAGGATAATAACATTATGTAAAACAGCAATAACATATAATAACTATTTGTAGGTAGTTAAATGTGTACAAATTCAGGTCAGCTGATTGGCTAAAGGAGCCCCCTTAGTATTTTATATCTAGCCAATCAAAGTTAAGTAGGTCACAGGGGTGAGGAAAGGGGAGTCGAGGGACGGGAAATGCCGGCTTCCACGCTACCGATAGGAAAATAGATAAATACCAAGTATTAGGTCAGCCACTACTTGAGCTAATAAAAATGTGAATAAAATAGG
Source organism: Xestia xanthographa (assembly GCA_905147715.2). NCBI lineage: Eukaryota > Metazoa > Arthropoda > Insecta > Lepidoptera > Noctuidae > Xestia > Xestia xanthographa. The sequence continues at coordinate 17,791,429 of LR990654.1, read as the reverse complement.
CGACTTTTTTGAGCATAGCCAGTCTTCAGTCAGCAGTGCTCAGTGTTTCTTATAACTTACTAGTGTAAAAGTCGTCGTAAATTCTGTGCAAATTGGGTAAAAGTATTGAACTATATTAACTGTGTACTCTCTATAAACTGTATTTTCTATGTGATTGCAAACTTTTATTGATAATTGTGTGTTTCTGTGTCTTTATAAAACTATTTCGTATCAGTGTAAAATCAATTGTAAAATCAGTGTAATTAATCAAGTAAATCAATATACAGTGTTTAAATCAGTTCATCTTCTGTTGTTTTCTCTTGTAATCAACCCGTGCGGCCTGAGATCCTTTACAGTCAGATTGTGCGGGGATTCCCATTCCCATGGACATCGCCGAGTCCACAGAATACATATACTCATACGTTGCGTATCATTATAGTGCGAATGAGATAAATAAAAAAATATTGGATGAATTCTTAAAAATACAAAAAAGTTTAGGTCGTTCAAGTCTTCTTCCTACTTGTTTTTTTTTTATAATATCAATAATTTATTTATTAGTCATACATTTTTACTTCGTTATGATGATGGGTTTAAGATTTAAAATGATCGTATATTTTGCGTACGATTTCGATTACTCGATCGTACATCGAACAAGAGCCAAAATGGTCGTATAAATATGATTTAAATCGTACGTTTGGCAACACTTTTGATTAGTTACACTTATGCTGCGTTCCGAATTACGTTGTAATCGATTTGAGCGTCCATTCCTTAAACCCGTTCCGAATTACCGTGAGCGCGATATCGATGTCCCTTGAATCGTCATAGATGACGTCATGACATGCGCCATCTTGCGATTACACCCCTAATTATATATCACCGTGAGTGCTTTCAAAAATGACAGTTGTGTTGACAGGTTGTGTTGTTTTGTTATGATGAAGTAGAGTCACATCTAACCATACATTAAAATGTAATTTGTAATTGGTGGTATTTTTTTATGGGGTAAATATTTCCGTGAGCAAAACACGCTACTAAAAACACTTCCGTCATCCTTTTCATCACTGGACGAATCGTCGTTCTCTATGTCAAAATCTGAGATAACAGAGTCTATAGAGTCAACCAACGTAACTTACATTTTCCATCTTGAGCTCATCATTCTTATTTCTTTCCATTTTGAGCGCTGTGAGCGATTATTTTGTAATACGGAATGCAACCTTACAGTGTACAGACCACAGCATGACAGCAGACCAACATTTTTTTTTATGGCAATTTGCCGAAGACTGACAGTGTCACGTAGTGGCTTATTATGAGTATTTTACTAAATAAATAATTAAAGAGATTAAGAATTTAAACTTTTTGTGGCGATCCTCTTAGCCTTGAAACAAACACAAATAACAGGAGTTACAAATCTATACTAATATTTTAAAGAGTTAACATTTGTTTGTAAGTTTGTATGTAGAGGGTACCTAGTCTCCGGAAGTAATGAACCAATTTCAAAAATTGTTTCACTGGTAGAAAGCTACATTATTCGTGAGTGCTATAGGCTATATTTTATTGCCGTACTCTCACGGGAACGGGAACTACGCGGGTGAAACCGCGGGACGTCAGCTAGTAAAATATATAGCTACTTTTAAACAATTTCTACTATTAGTTAACTTGATGTGGCAGTAAATAAAATTGCAATGGTTTAATCTTTAAAACTTGTCGAGTAAGTATAGCATATATAGATAATTGGATTATAATAATATGCATATGTCTGAATAGGTGACTACTATAGTTTATTATTTTAATGGAAATAAATTTATTATAAGCACGTGAGCTATGACGGACATTCACGGGTTTTTGGATGTTCAATTTTGAAATAACTTTTATCAAAAGAAGCATTATTATTCAAAGGGCAATTTAAAAATATGATTTATCGTACCACTAGGGAGCAAAATTTTCGATATAAATAGTATTTACACATTAGTTGTCTACCATTTTTGAGGTTATGATAAGATAAACAAATACCGTTGTAGTTATAGCGCGACTTAACAACGTTGATAATAAGGCAAAAACAATTTAAGTAATTTAATTGCGTATTACCAAATACTTTTTTTGCTATACCTTATTTGTTGAAGCAACCGACTAGTGGAAAGAAACAATTTTAAAATATTTTTACGTTATGAACATATTTGCGCGGGACTTTTTTCGTCGGAATGACAGCAGTTATATTATGAAGTTAGAAGCTAAGCTAGCTAGCTAAGTTAATTTAAAGTTGTATCTTTAAGTTTATGTTTATAATACTATGCTTTGTTTGTTTTAGGTGTTTCTGTAAGCACAGTGTGCAGAATTATGTAAAACGGCGGGAATCTCGACACCAGTTAGACACAAAAAGGGTCCCTCAAAGTCCCTCAAAGTGAACTTGTAGTTTAATAACTACGCGGAACTTATTGAAGCAATGAATTAATAAACATACTTATAAAATGTACTCATTATTTATAGCTACTTTACCAATAATACTATTCAACTATTCAAGTATCAAGATCAGCTGGGTCGTACTAACTGAGTTGCCACTTGAGCGATTGTGGCGCCCTCATTTATTTTCTACTCTTTTATGTCGCACTGTAAGTGATATTCTTTCTAGCGTAATTTGTACGTGTCTTTTGCAGGACGAGTAGACTGGGTCGTCGAAGACTTAGAAAATGAAGAATATGAGGCTAATTGCAATGTAATGTATGTATAACATTTTTAGCTAATAATAATAAAAATATGATAAATGTTTTTTTTTTTTTTTACTTGGCAATTTTTGGGCATTTTGTACTCATTCTTTGGCAGGATTTGGCAGGTTTCAAACCAAAGTATGGCAGTACCTATCAATAATTTTAAGCTAGGGTATAGGGAACGTGCACAACGACGGTGCTGCCGACAGGCGTCACCAATCCAAATCTTGTACTGTAGTAATACTTGACATTTGACATGTAAAACAAGTAAACAGAATTAATTTTATTATTGAAAATGATTATTCTAACTAATCATAATGCATTGTTGCATTTCTGGATGTACCAATACATCCACAAAAATGAAAATTAATCAAATAGCGTAAAATAATAAAATTCTATTACTTTCCAAAGAATAGTACTATCATACCATGTTTAAGTGAAAAACGCAAAAAATGGATAAATGCAGTAAGAAAAATATTTGAACACAATTTGTTTTTGTTACACTCTGCATTTAAAAAGTTCAATAGCCTTCAAAATCAACCGTCCTAGCAAACATTAAATGGTACTGGCGTACCATTTAAATTTCAGCGAACACACATATTAGACTGCACTCACTGAAGTTTACACCGAATATTCCTCAACAGTTAAACAAAGAGTCCACATGTACTCAGATTATAAACATGGTTATACAATAAAGTTTTTAGTTGGCTGCACTCCTTGTGGTTTCATAAGTTTTGTATCTAAATGCTACGGAGGGCGATAGAGTGATTGCTTATAACAAATGATTGTGGATTGATTTGTTATAAGCCTGGAGATACTGTTCTCGCTGATAAAGGATTCCCTTCCATTAAAACATGTGTTGAAAATAAGAAAGTTGTTTATGCCACCGTTTCTTCATGCACCACAATTTTCATCAGAGAAAGTAAACGAAAAATACAAAATTCATATTGGTCAACATTCATGTTACGCTGACGAACATTATTGATAGACCGGAACCCATGTTTTATACCTTTTATCATAATTTATTAAAAATAATACTTTTGAAGAGATTTGCGTGACAGCATAAGTTTCCTTTACTGTCCGCATAGTGTATCTTTTGTCGTTTAGTGCTGCCACCTATAGTTCCTGCACGTTCCCTATATATATGTTCTGTGACTTCTGTGATTTTAAGATGGTCACACTTACATGGCATGTGATTGTGAAGTGTCATTTTTGAATTTATCAATTGTCTTGTCAAGTGAATTTGTGACATAAATCTCGAGAAAAATCATAATAATTATTAAGGCTTACTGCTGTATAAACTTGACTAAGACTGCTACCGTCACATTAACATAATTATGTCCACAAATTCACAAAAGAAAATAAGTGCACAACAAAGACCACTAATTAACTGGCATACGTTAATTAAATTGTTTTATTGATGAGTGTTTGTAGAAATCGTACTAACAGCATACAACCAACGTCAGTGTAATTTAGGCTCAACTTTGTTTTTAAACATCAACAATAACCGAGTGATTTTTTGAGTTTAAAGATGAATAGACTGCAAATGTGTAGAATATGTTTAGTGACGAATGTTGACATGGATGTGGTAGTCAACAAGAACTTGCATGAAGTATACGAGAAGCTGACTGATATTCCAGTAAGTTTATGCTTTTGAAATAGCTGGCAGGCTAATATTTTAGGAAACCAAAGATGTTTGTAGGTAGCGGAAATCGCTGCCCTGGTAAAATACTAAGATATTAACTTAAAAAAAAACAATTAGGTACGACAAGTTTTTTCGGCAAAAAGTTTGCTTTTTTTATTTGATTAAAAAATCAGATATACTTATCTACAAACCTTATTGGCTTAATTTCAATATTTTTATAATATTCACTGAGACATATAAAGGTACTATTGGGGTCTTTTCCGCCTGCCCATTTTTTTTTTTTTTCGCTTAAATCATGCGGAGGCGCCGAGCGGGGCTAGAGAGCGCTTTTATGTTGCGAGTGCAAGCAAAAATGAGCTTAGTGGTGGTCAGGCGGGAGTGTCCTCGATAGTACTTAAGCATTTTTCAAAAGCAAATCACTACATATTGTAAACAAAGTAGCCCGCCACGTCTTTCCTTATGTATGCTTAGATCTTTAAAACTATACAACGGATTTTTTTAATAGATGGAGTGATTGAAGAGGAAGGTTTAAGTATATAATTTGCGGGCGGGCGAAGCCGCAGGCATCAGCTAGTCATTAAAATAATAATAATAATAAAGCCATTTATTCAACAGTAATACGTAATACAATTTCTTTAGTCTAACTTATATAAAATCTAGGTTGTCTTCTGCTGATTGCCAATCGGCAAAGGCCTCCTCCAACATTTTCCACTCATTTCTATCCTTGGCAACCCTGCTCCAGGTCACACCTGCGAATTTGACCAGGTCGTCCTCCCATCTTTGGCGGGGTCTTCCCCTCTTTCTTATGCCATTCCTGGGGTACCATTCTGTGACCTTCTTACTCCACTTCTCCTTCCCTCTACTCATATGCCCAGCCCATTTCCATTTCAGTTTCCTGACATTTGTTGCTATGTCCCGAAACTTTGTCTTCTTCCTGATGTCTTCTAACCTGACTCGATCTCTTTTCTTGATTCCCATCATGCTTCGCTCCATCGAGTGTTGGCATATGTTTCACTTCTTGCTGTTCAGTTTAGTGGGGGCCCATGTTTGACTTCCGTACATCAATACAGGGAGAATACTTAAGATTTAATTGATATGTGCAGATTTTTATATTTCATTATATCTTTCATGCTCCAATATCTTTTCCATCCGTTTGCTATTCTCCTGTTGACTTCTTTTTCAATGTTGTCTGTGGGTGAGATAATTTGGCCTAGATAGATGTATTCATCCACATATTCTATCTCATTTTGGCCAACCCTGATGGTTTCATTCCTAGGTCCGTTGGTCATTAGGTACTTTCGTTTTCTCCATGTTCATTTTTAATCCTACCTTGTGACTTTCTAATGCCAGATCATTTGCCATGACATTCAGTTTGTGTGGGGTTTTTGCAAAGAGAACTATGTCGTCTGCAAATCTTAAATGTGTTAACCCGGTTCCATCGATGTTAATTTCCATATCCGTCCCAATTTAGTCTTCTATATATCATTTTGAGGACTGTCGAAAAAAGTTTTGGGGACAGCGGGTCGCCCTGTCGAACACCCTTTTGTATGCTAAAATGTTCTCCTTTCTTTTCTAATTGTATACATGCTGTACTCTCCTTGTATATCTTCCTCAGTATGCTTACGTACCATGCTTACGTTGGCCGTGTGGTATCCGGCAGAGTAGAATAGAACCAACCCATTACACTCACGGGTGTCGTATAAGGCGACTAATGTCAGAGGCAGAACACCTTGCGCCTCCGTAGACCAGAGAATGGGCAGCAGCGTTTTCTGTTAGTCTTTCATCACTGCGATCTCCAATCCGCCTGCCCAGCGTGGAGATTACGGCAAATTCCTCCCATCATGGGAGAGGCTTATGTCCAGCAGTGGACGTTATGGGATGTTGTTGTTGTTGTATGCTTACCTACTTGCTTTCGATGCCTTGTTCTTTTAGGGCCTCCCTTATCTTATCTAGACTTCTATACTAATATTATAAAGAGGAAAACTTTGTTTGTTTGTTTGTAATGAATAGGCTCAAAAACTACTGGACCGATTTAAAAAATTCTTGCACCATTCGAAAGCTACATTATCCACGAGTAACATAGGCTATATTTTATTCCCGTACTCCCACGGGAACGGGAACTACGCGGGTGAAACCGCGGGACGTCGGCTAGTGTGAAATAAAGAGTCGAAAGCCTTGCTGTAGTCTATATATGCCATGTAATATAATTGGTTGTATTCATAGGATTTTTCTGTGATCTGCCTCATAACATGTATATGGTCCAATACTGAGTAACCTCTACGAAATCCTGCTTGCTCGTCTGGTTGGTTGTCGTCTAATTTTCTTTCCAGTCTTCTTAGCAGTATTTTCGCAAATATTTTGTATAAGTTAGACATAAGGCTGATCGGGCGATAATTAGAATAGAATAGAATAATCATTTATTCGTTAATGGACAGCAGCAACACAATAGAGCAGCACATACATAAATATAACAACAAACAGCTTAACAATTAATTAATCAGCTCAACTGCGCTGAGCATGCCCATAACGAAAGGGTAACCAACTCAGCATATTCTGGGTGTAGAACACTCAGCGCTGGTTTTCAGTAGGCCCCCCGCAGTGACACACGGTCACACGGATGAGGGTAATTACCTATATTAAGTTTATCACCTTTTTTACCCGACTGCGGCGAAGCCCAAAAGGAGGGTTATGTGTTTATATAACAATACTATATTAGATTGCGTCCATTGTATCGGGATAATTTCGGTTGCTAAAATTTCATTAAATAGTTTCGTGACTACTGGTGACAGGACATTTTTTGCCGTCAAAATAGGATTTCATTTTCAATGCCAACTGGCCCTGGGGCTTTGTCATTACTTTGGGACTGTAATGCTACTTCTACCTCTCGTTACAGTATATCTGGTATGCTCTCATCCTCATCATCGTTTAGTACTATTGATTCGCCATGTTCTTCTTGTGTATTCTCATATAATTTTTTATAGTATGATGTAGCAATATCTTTTATTTTATTGTCTGATATTCTGTTTTGTTCTATTCCTTTCTCATTTCTAACTTTTGTAACCCAATCTTTTGATTGTAACAGTTCTTTATATGCTTTTTTTGTTCGTCCTGTTCTAATGATTTGCTTTTCTATTTTTTCCCTTCTGTTTTGCTTTCTATCCATACTCTTTTTTTATATCTCTCATTTGAATCAAATTTGAACAAGATTTATAACTTTAGTTTACAAAAACATAATAACATTTATAAGTCTTTTCTTAATCCTGGCTCTCCTAACTAACATTTTGACTACTTAATGAATTGTTCTTTGTAACATGTAGCATACCGTTAGAAAGGGTATCAACTAAAGAACTTTTTTAAAATAAAGCTAAGTTCAAAATGGCTTTTAGTTGTATTTTATTAATAAATTTTGAAGTTGTACAATTTCATACATTTAAAAAAGTAAATAACTTTGGTAGCTCGTAAGAAATTTTCTTGAAACCAGTTCTGTAAAACAAAGATTTATTTAGATGAAGAAGACTTTGGAGAATACAACAAAATTTATTTTGTGCCATTACACTCACAAACGAAAAAGTTATTTGGAATTAAAGGAAACATTTTGGGTATTTTTTTCATTTGAAAAAAAAAAAAAATGTAACCAACCATGAGATTTAGGACATAGGGTGTATGGGTAGAACCTAGCTAGTGACCTCCCAAATCCCTGGAAAAATTGTGTCGGTCCATAAGCCAAACATCCTGTATATATAATACATACACACATCAAAAAAAGTTTGTGATCACTAGGATAAGATGATATATTTTTTTAAATTGAACTTTATCAAGAAAAAAACTTTGTTGTGTGTTTTTTTTTAAATAGAAATACCCTGTTTGAAATAAAAAAATAAAACTATTTTTTATCTACACTTCTACACTAATATTTTATAGAGGAAAGATTTGTATTTTTGTGTGTATGTTTGTAATGAATAAACTCAAAACGACTGCGCCGATTTCAAAAATTCTTACACCATTAGAAAGCTACATTCACTCTGAGTAACATAGGCTATATTTTATCCCCGTACTACCACGGAAACGGGAACTACGCGGGTCAACCGCGTGACGTCCGCTAGTTTTTTTATAAAAACGTAACAAAAAAGATTTCGAATTTTTAAAGTGATTACAAACTTAAAAACAAAACTTTGAAATCACTTTGAAAATTCGAAATCTATTGTTACGGTAGATTTTATTATGAGTTCTTCTTCTTTTTAGATTCTTTATTTAAAAATATAGATTTAACATATAAAACAATAAACCAAAACAAAGACAACGCACAACAAAGAATTTTTCTTGATAAAGTTCAATTTAAAAAATTATATCAGCTCAAGCTAGTGATCACAAACTCTTTTTGGTGTGTGTATATCTATTTTATTCATTTAACAAATAATTTTGTTGCAGTTTGTGACTTAAGACAGTAGACCAATACTCGCTGGTTTCGTCTGCTGTGCTCAAAATATTGATTTAGAATATTAAACAATAAACCAAAACAAAGACAACGCACAACAAAGAATTTTTCTTGATAAAGTTCAATTTAAAAAATTATATCAGCTCAAGCTAGTGATCACAAACTCTTTTTGGTGTGTGTATATCTATTTTATTCATTTAACAAATAATTTTGTTGTAGTTTGTGACTTAAGACAGTAGACCAATACTCGCTTGTTTCGTCTGCTGTGCTCAAAATATAGATTTAGAATATTAAACAATAAACCAAAACAAAGACAACGCACAACAAAGAATTTTTCTTGATAAATTTCAATAGTGATCATTAGAGACCGGATAATATGCAACATAAAAAGCTTGAAATATGCATGCAAATATGCATGAAAAATGCCTAAAATATGCACGAAAACTGACAGAATATGCAACATTAAATGAGTTTTTTTTGTTTTGTAAATATTATTCCTTTAGATTTAAGTGTTTTGTTAGTAAATACTTGTCTTATTTATGTTTTACTTTATTATGTATGTATCTTTTTAATTTATTGTTATTTGATAAAATAAAAAAACTATTAAGTTTTATATTTTTTATTAAAAAATCAGCATACATTTATAGAAAACTATCCATTGATAGATGTTAATCGATACAGTAGACATTATTTAATATTTTTGTAAACATTAACAATCAAGTATTGTTCCAAATGTTCAGTGGTAAGATTATGTCTTCGATCATTCAAAATATTTTTATAGGTCGAAAATGATCGCTCCACATCTACTGATCTATCTTTGTACACACACAAAAACTTTTAACTGCAGGTGAATTATCCGAGCACGAGCGTGTCAACAATCAAAGTAATAATGACATGCATAATAGGTGGGAGTAGCGCGGTAGGCGAGCGCGCGGCGGCGCGATCATTTGTCTCTTTCATTTTTTGAGTACCTACCAAAACAAAATACGCGCGGCTGCCGAGTGCGCTACGCTCGAAAAATACCTACCTACTGTAAATTATAGCAATAATATGCATCATCACTAGATATTAGTAAAAATATGCTATTAGCCTTGAAAATCGCTTAAATATGCAAATGCATATGCAAATATGCAAATGCATATGCAAATATGCAAATGCATATTATCCGGTCTCTAGTGATCATAAACTTTTTTTGGTGTGAATATATATATATATCTATTTTATTCATTTAACAAATAGTTTTGTTGCAGTTTGTAACTGAAGACAGTAGACCAATACTCGCTTGTTTCGTCTGCTGTGCTCAACTGAAGAGATGCTACAGACTACAAACAAAATGTCTGGAAGCTGAAGAGCAGATCGCTCAGATTTTCAATGGGAACGATGAGGTGAGATATTATTCAATAGAGATAATATAATATCTGTTGTGAAAGTAATGCACTTGTGATCAGCATCATAATTATTTAACTAATACTGTAATCATCTTTTTACAGCCAAAACCTTTAATAAACAAAGACCAGTTAGAGTTGTCCCATCGGTTTATTAACTCTCCAATACAGAGCATGAATATAGTTGACGTCGGGCAAAACGAAAGCATGGTTGTGAAAGAGGAGTATCCAACTGATTTACAGAGACTAGAAGATATTATTGAGCCAAAAGAGGAACATCAAAGTGATGACGGTATGTTTTTAAGAAATATTACAAATTGTATCTGTCAGCTAGTCACATATACATTTACTAGCTGAAGCCCGCGGCTTCGCCCGCTCGCAAATTATTTACTAAAACCTTCCTCTTGAATCATTCTATCTATTAAAAAAACCCGCATCAAAATCCGTTGCGTAGTTTTAAAGATCTAAGCATACACAGGGACAGACACAGCGGGCGACTTTGTTTTATAATTATGTACGGTAGTGATAGCGATAAAACAAAGTCCCCCTCGCTAGGTACTTTTTGAACTAGATAAACTCGGATATTGTATTGATATATATTATATCGGTCTCATTAAAAGAAAAGGAGAATTATTAGAAACCGTTAATGAGGTCCGCGATCTTGGTGTCATCATGGACAGTAAACTTAACTTCAGAAGTCATATCGATAACATCGTTACTAAATCATCACGGTTGCTAGGATTTCTTAAGAGAAGTACTAAAGGGTTTAAGCTAATAAGAACTAAAATTGTCCTATAAAACGCCTTCGTTCGGAGCCACCTAGAATTTGCTAGCGTGGTATGGAACCCCCATTATGCTGTACACTCACAGAGAGTCGAAAGCATCCAGAGGGCCTTTACAAAACACCTAGCTTGTACTTTCAGTATAATATCCCCCCGGTGTCCATATGAACAACGCCTTCAATCGTTTGAAATGAATAGTTTGCGCGACCGTCGACTAATGCAGGATCTCATGTTTTTGTACAAATTAGTAAATAATAAATTAGACTGCAGTAAGCTAGTTGAGCGTATCGGACTAAAAGTACCTCACAATTTTCCCAGATATCCTATGACTTACCTATTCAATACTCAAGGATCTAACTCAAATATTGGTGTAAACTCGCCACTCAATAGACTCTGTAGAGAGATGAATTCTTTTATTAAATCCTCCCCTGATGTCGACATTTACCACAATTCCATAAAAATCTTTAAATCCCAATTACTGGATTCTCGAAAATCACAACACAATGTTTTGTTATGTTAGTATTAATTAATGATTCCATTGGTTTTTTTTTTTACCTTGTAATACTACTTCTTTCTTCATTTTTAACAATGTTATAATAATTTTATTTTTATTCATAGTTCTGATCTCATTTTTATCTATTCTAACACTACTAATCATATCTTGTCTTTTTTTTTTAATTTTAATTAGTTAGTAAAATTACATCATACGTTTTTCTTTTCTTTGTATTGCTTCGTAAGCTAGATAATCTCTTAACTGTAGGATCTACTATTGTATTTCATTTCTTTAGCCACTCATTTTAATTTTTAATTTTAATCTCTCACATGCTAACACTTATTTTTGTGAATGCTGGTTAACCTGTAATTGGCAACTGTGTTAGTCCAAGACTGTAAAACCAATGTATACCTAAATGTTATACACAGAAGCTGTTGGTGAACCTTTACTAATAAATAAATAGATATTGCAAACGAGAGGAGTGATTTATGAGGAAAGTTTAGGCCCAGCGCACACCACTGGAGGCGCAGCGGAGCGCATTTGAAGACTACAATTTAATATAAACCTTAACCACCTTGATATACGGTCGCGCGCATTCTCTTGTAGTAGCTTGAGGGCGCTCCGAGTACCGCGTGCGGATTTATTTTTATATTAACCGTATATCAAGGTAATTAAAAGTTTATATTAAAAATTGTTGTCTTTAAGGGCAGGTAGTCCCAATTTTCCCAATTTTACATAACTTTGATTCAATAGTAAACAAAGAAATAGTGTTTTTTTAAAGCCAAAAAAAATAGATATTATAGTTGACTATATTTACTAAGATAATTTGTGGTTCAAAACATGATATCAAAAACTTCACTCGATGAAAAAAAAATCCGAACAGGAGCCTAATTCGAATATTTTTTTATGTTTTTCTTATTTTACTTGGAGAATATGAAAGTTTTACTTCCAAAAAAAATATCTAAGCAAAGTTAATAACATATAGAACAATTATTTGTGGTTAAATTTTTCAAAACAATTTAATCCTTTTAATAATAAATTATTATATAAGAAAACGGCTTGCGCACGTGGATTCAGTCGCCCGCCAGGCCTTGACGAGGTAGGACCTATGTCCCTTTTGCTGGCGCACGGCTGTCCCGTCGATTTATCGAACGATTTATTTAAAAGAACGTAGTGTAATTATAACAGTACAGTCTTTTTTAACCGACTTAAAAAAAGGAGGAGGTTTCACGATTTGACCGTAGGATAACTTCGTCGTTTATGAACCGATTTAGATGGTTCTTTTTTTGTTGGAAAGAAGATATTCCAAGAGTAGTACCATGACCATGAAACTGGGATCTGATGATGGCATCTCAGAGAAATTGAGGGGAACCTTTGAACATCGTAGTGCGACTAGTGCGTTTGTTTTTTTGTTCATTGAGTATTTTAGAGCACTACTATTTAAAGAAAGTCTGGACTCGATCTGATGATGGAACCCGAAGACAGTCGAGGGCACTCCTCAACGATTCACAATAATTACCTGGTGTTTGGGCTTGATTAATTTGTATTGATGAGAACTTTACACCTAAATGGGTTGTGGTCATCTTTAGGGGTCTGATGATAAAGACGAAGGACAGTCAAAGGAACTCCTCAACGTTTTACAGTAGCTACCTTGTGTTTGGATTTAATTCATTTCTATTGATGAGAACTTTGCACGCATATGGGTTGTAAGTGCCATTGGTCTGATGATGGAGACCATAGACAGTCGAGGGAATTCCTCAACGAACGAGTTTACAATCTCACGAGATAGATTATAATCTAACGGTATTTACAATTTTACGGTGACACATACAACAAATAAAGCATGTGTCTCTTCGTGAGATAAAAACAATGTAAGAAACCTAGTCAAATTGTTCGCGACAAGTGTCTAAAACAGTGTTTTTATATAGTCTATAGAAAGAACGTTCGAGAAAGTACGCTATTGCCGTGTTTGTGATTCTTTGTCGAGTACTTTCTGTTATTATTAGTTTTAAAAGTAAGTAGGTACAAATACCCTCAAGAATAGTCTCGTCACAGGTGCGCGTACGCAAACTACTTATAAAAAACATCGAGAAATGTTAATTTAATTTCGACCGTACGCCGAGAGCGTAAAGTACCTACTTCCTTCTTCCGTTCGAGTTATTTATTATCCTTTTGCTTATAGTTTCCTTTGTATTTTTTTGTTAATGTTTTTTGTTCATGTTTTTTGTATGAATTAAAAGATTGTCTAGCGAACAAATACTACACACCGCTAGAGGCTTCGCGAATATTTTTTGTGTGTCTGCTAATAGTATGAAAGCACAGCGCAGGCACCGCATAGTAAGTTTTGTTTTCGACATTGGAACAGTCAGTTTTGTTTACGATATTCAAGCAGTCAGTTTCGTTTCGATATCCGAATAGTTAACACTTAACAGTTCTTTCCGATTATAGTTTCAGCTCAGTTTTTCCAGTATTGTCTGCTTGTAGTGTCTTACCATAGTCAAATAGTGTTTCATTTCTTCTCCATCTACAATAATAGTGCAGTATTTTCCAAACCCACCTCTCCGTTCCACGAAGCTAACGTTTACACCCGGAACTTTCGGTACAGGGCGGTTAGTGGCTCAGATTTGGTTCCGTTATAGTTTTTGAATTTCCAAACACGAGTCCACCCGTCTGGTACACAAATAATTGAATAAATTACGACTTGCAGCAATTTGTATTTACAATATCTATTCAAATTAATTTATTACATTTAAATGTTAGGTTTTCGCAATTACTACCTATTATAATAAATCAAGCTGACAATTTAATAAAATAAGTTGACCTACTGCCTACACGACACGCTTACCTATACTGTGACACTTCGCTCAGCTTTGGGTTCAAGTCGGCGACGCGTGTGCACGACTCGTTTCGCGTAAAGGGTGGTAGCGTTAAATACCTACTTTGCTTGGCGTAGACGGCCTTAAATGCGCTCCGCTGCGCCTCCAGCGGTGTTTGCTGGGCCTTAAGTGTACAATTCATTAGGGTTCTGTGTAAATTCATTCAATTATGATGACAATTTTCAAAGATTTCGGTAATATACTTTTTTTATAACGTAGTCCATGACTTTGTAATATGTTTCATACCTTTTTAGATAGCAAGACAAAGATATTTTCCTAGTAATTTTTATATCAAGTAGTTTTCTTTTTTGCACTAGAGAACATTTTTATGAAGGACTAGCGGACGTCTCGCGGTTTCACCCGCGTTGTTCTCGTTCCCGTGGTAGTATGGTGATAAAATATAGCCTATGTTGCTCGCTGATAATGTAGCTATCTACTGCTGAGAGAATTTTTCAAAGTGGTCCAGTAGTTTTTAAGTTTATTTGTTACATACAAAAGTACAAATCTTTCCTCTTTATAGTATTAGTATAAAATTATAGATTACATAAACAGAATCTAATATCGATACCTAATAATACCCTCACAGATTGGACAAGGCTTTTTTTAAACATAATTGCCAAAATTTGGCCGTGTAGATAGGAAGATCCTTATTATACAATTATGTGAAAATACATATTGAATAATGGTTAATTTTTTGTACCTTTTGGTTTTTTTCTTGACATATTTGTATCAGTAAATAAGTATTTTAAAATAATAATCATTAAACCTCTTACTTGGGTGTGATACGTGATTTCGAAAAGTGAAACACCGAAGGTGACGTCCCCGTAAGTTCACGAATACGAAACACTTAACACCGAATGCACGCTACCTCGAAAAACCTAACGCCGTAGCCATGGGATCTCGAATAACTAAATCCCTAATCTCACCTATTCTAAACACTTAACAACGAATGCACACTACCAAGAAAAACTGAACACCGTAGCCACGCGATCTAGAATAACTAAACCTTGAAAAGTCATCGTAAAAAGTCTTTGATCAACCAAATCAAACATTAACAATCAACCAAAACAAACATTAATAATTGAAAAAAAAAAAACATATATTAAGTCACATTGTGTCAATCAACCAAATAATTATTTTGTTCCATGGGAAATATGAGGATATATGGGGATATGGCCAATATGACTTCAGTTATCGTTTAAAATAGTCCATTGTTTCCTTTTTTTTCAATGTTTTTTTTCCTTATTATTTTTTTCTTAGCTCTTTTGGTTTCTTGATTCTCATTAATACAATTACTTTTCAAAATCAATGATGCACACAAACAACAATATATTTTTTCTTACGTTGAAAAGTTCATTAAAAAAAAATCCGTTTTCTATTTACAAGCCAATTCGAAATTTAAATGAAACCTTTGATAAGTTACCTCCTTGGTTGCCATGTTTCAGAGTAAAAGATCGTATTTTTTATCTAACACGACAGATATGAGTTTACTATGTAATTTATTTGGCCGCTAAACACAACAAGATATGGATTTTCATACAACTTTTGCCGGCCGCTGGTCGCATGGAATGTATCTGGCCAATACAGCAATTTCGATTTAACTCGAAGAAGGTTGTCAAAATAATGCTCAAATTTCCAAGCATGTTTGAGAAAAAGACTTTTTATGACTTTTCGAGGTTTAGTTATTCTAGATCGCGTGGCTACGGTGTTCAGTTTTTCTTGGTAGTGTGCATTCGTTGTTAAGTGTTTAGAATAGGTGAGATTAGGGATTTAGTTATTCGAGATCCCATGGCTACGGCGTTAGGTTTTTCGAGGTAGCGTGCATTCGGTGTTAAGTGTTTCGTATTCGTGAACTTACGGGGACGTCACCTTCGGTGTTTCACTTTTCGAAATCACGTATCACACCCCTCTTACTTTGTATTTTGAATTTTATTTTATTTTCCTTCTTTGATGTAGGTGGCCTCAGACTTTAAATTAAAGTCAGACCATCTACATCAAGGAAGAAAAAAAAAAAATTAATAAAATAATTAAATATATAATATATATGTTTTTTTTTTTTTTTTAATACATAAATCAACCCTTATTCTGTGCGGGACAGTGAAAATTATCATCTTAAGTGATAGTGATACATAGACACTGCACAAACAGTACATAAAGTGATATTATAGTGATAAATAAACTGATAGTTTTAGTGTTTTGAGTGCAGGAAGATTATGACAGTGTATAGTTAAAGATATAGGTGGTATATAGGTGTATAGGGTACATAGGCACCTATAGGATAGTAAATAGGCACTAATAGTTTATTACATAAACATTTGCAAATAGCTTAAGTTTATATTTTAATAGTTTTCTTGCTTTTTTGTTCTTGTACATAGTAGACTTAGCGTTAGGAGTATATAAGTTTATTATGTTATACATGTTTTGTTGATTTTATATTTTTGTATGATAGTTTTTGATATATAGATCTCAATAACATATAGTTTTATATACTTAGGTTTACATAGAAAAAGTTGGTAAAAAACGCGAATATTGTCACGCGGTTCTCGTTACAGTCAACTTTCTTAGTACGTAAGGTAGCTTGCACAATGTTTTCCCGCTCTTTTGCCTTGTTTTCATTGGATTTTAGTTTTTCCCGCGTTTTTTGGAAATTTGTTATCGATTCTGATTGGTCAATTACTTAGAAAACTCTGTATAAAAATAGGGCCATTTTGTTCGACCGACACAGTAGTCGGCAAGCTCTAGAAGAAAACACTCCTCCAAATAAAGAAGCAAGAAGCTCATCAGTGGTTTTACTCCTCACCAAACCAGCAGTTAAATGTGCTACATCGAACATATTCAATACTAGCTGACCCGCGCAACTTCGTCTGCGTCACATGAGAGAGAGAGAGAGAGAGAGTGCGAATCTTAAAATATAGACATTATGCTATCGCGGATTTTTTAAAAACTTTTTAAGAGAAACAATATTCCCTCAAAAATGATTGTTGCGTAACTGTAACCCTTAATTTGATAATGTTCCGTTTATGCAGCGCTCGCAACGAAAGCTCTCAAAAGAAATAAATATTCCCTGTTTTTGCAACATTTATCATTGATATTCCGCTATATATACGCTAATGTGCGTATATCGGGCTTCTCTCTCTCGTGGACAACCAAAAAAACATACGCGTCGAATTGTGAAGTTCCTCCTGTTGTTTCGTCGGTTAAAAAACTAAACTTGAGGCAACTGACACGTGCGAGAATTTGAAAAATCTTATCACCGCGATTCAGAAAACGGAGTAAAAAATGAACAACGCCATCTATCGACCAAGATGTTAAATTGCTAAAATATAATGCATGGAAATCATGCTATGTAAATTTTAAACACATTTTTAGTCATTAGTAACATTTAAGTTCAATAGATGTCGCTACATCTTACATTTGATGATTAGTTCTTCTTGAACACTTTAAATTCATATATCTTTGGATAGAATTAACCGATTACGATGAAACAAAAACTAAATAATACCTCAAGATACGCACACTTTTTAAGTACCTATACAAGTTATCTACATTGATTGCGTAAATTTTACGTGATGCTTGATCATCGAAACAGATAAACAGACAAAAAATCCAAAAATGCTGGAAATGAGTTCTGTTGGTTATCCTTTAACACCCTGGCAATTTTTTTTCGAAATATTTTCGATGTACAAAAACGATTTTTCTACAGATTTATTATATGTATAGATGTATTTAGTTTTACTTTTTATTTAACAACTAGCGGATGTCACGCGTTTTCACCCGCGTAGTTCCCGTTCCCGTGGGAGTAAGGGGATAAAATATAGCCTATGTTACCCAGGGTGAATGTAGCTTTTTAATGGTGAAAGAATTTTTGAAATCGGCGCAGTAGTTTTTGAGTTTATTCATAACAAACATACACACACACACACACACAAAAATACAAATCTTCCCTCTTTATAATATTAGTGTAGATCAACATGACAATAATAGGCCAATTATAAATTAAAATAAACTAACTTCAACTATAATCTTAAAAAATGGCGTCCAAAAAACTCCTCCTCAAGGCTGTCAACTGGTAATGTCCCCTGGAGACTGGCGGCGTTGTACGCTAAGTAAAAGCCAGCCCTAGGGTCACGGGAAGTGTCAACTAAGCGTTTTGAAATTTCCTTGAAAAGGCTGTGAGCACTCTGATCCCACGGTCCTAGAGTTTCAACCCCCAAACGGATCGAAAACATAATATTGGTAACTATGTTTTCGAACCGTGTAGGTTACTATATTGTTACGAGCTGGGTACGGGATAAATTAATTACTACCGATGAAACAACTGAATAACTTTAATAATTACAAAACACTTCAAACTCAATCACAAGTATACCACTGATCACTATTCACTTAGACATCGCACTTACTAGATCACTTCGATTCGCTCCGTACTGTAGCCAAAATAATACTGCCTGCTCCCGCAAACACGTCGACTATTTATATGACGACCGAACGTTTGAGAAAGGTCCATGACTTCCCAGAATCTTCTAGACAATTCATATTAGGTCATTGTCCTTCGAGAAACTTCCACAACTTTTGTACAAAGGAAAGAAATAGGTACTTTATGCCCTCGGCGTACGGTCGAAATTACAATGACAACTTCCTGATGTCTTTTATAGGTAGTTTGCGAATTT
Organism: Xestia xanthographa; assembly: GCA_905147715.2. Lineage (NCBI taxonomy): Eukaryota > Metazoa > Arthropoda > Insecta > Lepidoptera > Noctuidae > Xestia > Xestia xanthographa. Next base: position 17,772,465 of record LR990654.1, on the reverse strand, counting down.
GTACCTACATCATTCGATACATACCTACTACTACCTACCTACTTAATTGTAGGTACCTACTATTAGAAGCTACTTATATTGTAGGTATGGGTACGACGTAACACTGCCCCCTCCTTAGACATGCTCGTCCCGAGCATCATTAAGCCCGTAGTATCGCGCCAATCGGTCTACATGGACAATCTTAGGCGCACCTCGTGGACCCTTCTGTATTCGGTAGGTGACATCGTTGATCCTAGTCACGACTCGGTATGGTCCATCCCAGTTTGCTTGTAATTTCGGACACTTCCCTTTCCTCCTCACTGGGTTATGCAACCACACCAGTGAACTCTCGTTGAAACCCTTACTATTTGCTTTCCGGTCATAACGGGTCTTCATCTTCTCAGACATCTGTTGGCCGGATTGTCTGATATGCTCATAAACATCATTCAACTTGTTACGCAAGTCATTCGCATAATCTGTTACACTACGTGGAGTATCAGGGGGAGTTCCAGTGATTAAATCTGCAGGCAACCGTAATTCCCTTCCAAAGTTCGCGAAGGCTGGCGTCACAGTCGTACTTTCGTGGACGGCGCTACGGTAGGACAGAAGAAATGGCTGTATGTGCTTGTCCCAATCCCTTTGTCTGCTTTCCACGACTTTTGCCAGATATCTTTCCAACGTTTGGTTGAATCGTTCCACCATTCCATCAGATTGTGGGTGGTACAAGGTGGTTCTAGTTTTGTGGGTACCCATTAATCGACAAGTCTCCTGAAATACTTGCGATTCAAAATTCCTTCCTTGATCCCTGTGTATTTCTAAGGGTACTCCAAAACGACAGAAGACTTCCTGAACTAATTTATCTGCGACAGTTGTAGCTTCTTGGTTAGGAATGGCGAAGACTTCTGGCCACTTGGTGAAGTAATCCATGACTACCAGGAAGTACTTGTTTCCGCTCTCACTTTCTGGAAATGGTCCCGCAACGTCTAGTGCTATCCGTTCCCAAGGGGCTCCAACGTTGTACACTTTTAATGCACCTCTACTGCGTGTGTGAGGTCCTTTCACGGCCGCACAACTGGTACATTTGCGACACCAGTCCTCCACATCATCTCGACAGTGGATCCAGTAAAAGCGTTCTCGATTTTTTAGTAAAGTCCTTTTTACCTCCATATGTCCACCTGAACATCCATCATGGTAGAGCCGTAAAACATCCGGTACCTTAGCCTTAGGGACAACCATTTGTAGATGACAGCTGTCCCCTCGAGCGTTTTCCCATTTACGGCATACGACTCCATCTTGGATCACCAAACTGTTCCATTGTGCCCAATAACTCTTCGTGATGGAACTCATCGCAGCCACATCACTCCACTTGGGTTTAGGAGCACCAACTTTGATCCATTCGAAGATCGGTTTGATGTCCGAGTCATTTTGCTGAGCCTGCTGTACGGTTACCTTCCATTCATCGCTAATATCTGTTCTTAGAATCCTCACAGGCACCACTTCTTTAGACTCCTGTCTGGAACTGTGCTTCCAATCTTCAGGCAAAGGTCTTCTTGACAGTCCATCTGTTTTGCTGTCGTTTCTCCACTGTTGCTGGGCAGTCATTCCAGCCGCTTTTCTCTGCAGAGATTGGTCTTCTCTCGGTGTGTTGCGCTTAAGACAGCTTGACCGAAGATGGCCCCTTTCTCCACAGTTGTAGCACCTAGGACTATACCCTTGCGGGCGGTCGCGTACAGGTGATGCTACAACCTCCCTGACACGGTGCGTTCGGTGGTCCTGCCTCACTGCCTCTACTTTTAAGGCATGGGCCAAGGCGTCTTTCAGCGTCTCATGGTGCCCAAGTCTCACAGCGGCTCTAACTTCCAAGTCGCGTATTCCATCAACAAACGCTTGTACCAGATTCCCATCGATAAGTGCAGGGGCAGACTGGTATGCTTTCCGAACCAGCTTTTCAACTTCCAGCGCCCACTGCTGCAGGTTCTCGGCACTACGTTGAACACGATCCTTCAACTTAGCACGAAATACGTGCTCCAGGTGCGCGTCGCCGTATCTGGACTCTAACGCCTCCAGCAGCTGCTCGTAGGTTACATCCTTGCCAAGCGCCTCAAGAATGTTGAGGGCCTGGTCTCGGAGACCCAAGGTGAGCGCGGTCATGGCTTGCGGTTTTGAATCGAATGGAGGGACCTTAAAGCCTCGCGCTGAAGGTGCAGCAACCACTGAAGCCACAGTCACGTCTCCAGTCTTCAGTTCCCCCAAAGCCTTCTTCACCCCAGTGATCTGAACTTCGGCTTCTGAGATGCGATTCTCGTGCTGGTGAACCTGATCCTTCATTACCTTCAGCTCTTTGCCGAAAGTTGAATGAAGATCCTTTATGAGGATCATCTGTTCTTCTTGACGACGAGCCTGCTCCTCCTTATCTTGTTGCAACTGCTCTTCCAATGGGTGAGCCTTCTCCTCTTGACGGCGAGCCTGCTCCTCCTTATCTCGTTGCAACTGCTCTTCCAACCAGCGAGCCTGCTCCTCTTGACGGCGAGCCTGCTCCTCCTTTTCTCGTTGCAACTGCTCTTCCAACCGGCGAGCCTGCTCCTCTTGACGGCGAGCCTGCTCCTCTTGACGGCGAGCCTGGTCCTCCTTATCTCGTTGCAACTGCTCTTCCAACCGACGAGCCTGCTCCTCTTGACGGCGAGCCTGCTCCTGCAGCAGCGCCATAAAAGCCGACAAGTCTGGCGCCACTGCTGCTGGAGAAACTCCGGATGGACCAGCGACTGGCTGTGACGGAGGCTGGACACCACCCGGTGTCTGTGTCGGAGAATCTCCAAACCGCCTTTGGTCCATTTCCTGCTGTCGCTGACTCCTGGTAAGGATACCGTCCATGTCGTCCTTTGGTAGAATCGGCATAATTTATCCCTCACTTCTGACACCAAATTGTTACGAGCTGGGTACGGGATAAATTAATTACTACCGATGAAACAACTGAATAACTTTAATAATCACAAAACACTTCAAACTCAATCACAAGTACACCACTGATCACTATTCACTTTGATATCGCACTTACTAGATCACTTCGATTCGCTCCGTACTGTAGCCAAAATAATACTGCCTGCTCCACACGCACGATGGAATTCGCTGCGCCCCCGCCAGGGGGCGCGGCAGGCGGTATCAGGGCTATGCCCTCTGACCGCGGCGGCCATACCTCGGCCCGTAAAAACGGACCCGTCTTTGGGTTGGACATTGTCCAAAACTTGATGGGCGCATGACATGCGCCATGCACACCATGCACATGGGCCCATGTGTGTGGTTGCTGTATTGTGACTGTAGGCGCGCCACAGCGCTGTTGCACAGCGCTGCTTTCTTCACAGTGCCCCGGCGGTCCGTCTCCGCCGGGTGAGACCCCCGGTTACCCGAGGGAAGCCCAGCGGGAGACAACCAGCGACAGAGGCACCGACTTACAGCGCACCTACAGTGGATGTGTGATTCCCGCCCGCCCCACTAGCCAGAGCTAGCCGGCAGTGGTACGGGCTGCGGAAACGATGTGTGTGTGTGGGTGGTATTGTATGTGTAACACCGCCCATGTGTGCGTTTTCCGCGGGCCCGAGGGCCGCGTCCACGCGTGTGTCTACGTGCTTGTAGAGGAGTGCATGTGTGGTCATGGCTGCGCGCCCTGCCTATATTAACTTAGAACAAGTCGCGCAGCCGGGTGTGCGTAATGTGTGTGGAGTCATATTGTGCAGGTAAGCTGCGTGTAGCGAGGAACAGCTTACCTGGGTCCATCCAGTGGTGAAGGCGGCGGAGGGGGGGCGACCATGCATTGTTGGTCGCGGACGCTCCTGAGTCATCCTTGACGGTCTATCCACTATACAAGGAGAGTAACGCAGCTAGGCCGTCAAGGACGACCAGTTCCACGTCCTGACCCTGCCTGATGGCACTAATTAGGTCCATCAGCAGCTGGATGGCGCGGGCTGTGAACTCCTTCTGGGCTTCTGGGCCGGCGGCTGGCCCGGCATTGGTGATGCCGCGCTCGGCATTGGATTCTTCCTGTTGTAGGGCCGTGGACCGCGCTATACCAGCGCCGGCTGTTGGCCCTACCGTCTTCTTCACCTCGGGTTGCGTTGGAGCCGCAGCCGGGGTCACAGCCCGCTCCAGGGTCGGAGGCAGGTCGCCCGGTTGTTCTCCCTCAGGTGCGGTGGGGGGCGCGGGTACCTTACCCTTTCCCCCTCGCTTCCTCTTCTTTCCCCTCCGCCGCTTCGAGGAGGGGAGAGCTTCTCCCCTGTTGGTGGGCCCGTTGGCCGCCGCCATCAGCGACACGCCTTGGGCCTCGGTGGTGGCCACTTCTGATGGCCCCTCGGCAACCGTGGTCGGTCGCCGTAAGGCGGTAATGGCGGCGACTGTGCCCGCTCGCCTGTTAGCCCTTATCTCTGCCTGGAAAGAAGGGCACTTGATGTTGTTGGCGGGATGCTCGCCCCCGCAGTTGGCGCACGTAGCTGGTGCGTCACGTGGGCGGGGGCAGTCCCGCGCTGAGTGCCCCTCTCCGCAGCGGACACAGGCGAGCGGTCGGTGGCAGTGGTGTGATGAGTGCCTCCACTTCTGGCACCGGTGGCACTGGGCGGGCCCACGCTTGCCCCGCCAGGCTTCTATCTTGACACCCCTCATGTATAAAAACACGGAGGTGTCAAAGATCCTGCGTACGTCGGGCGTCCTCTTGAGTACGGCGTGGAACACGCAGCCGGGTCGTCCCTGGCTCGCCTTGATGTGGCGAACGTACTCCGGCTCGTATCCCAACGCGCGGAGCTCCTCCTCGATCTCCTGTGGAGTGGTATCAACGGGCAGCCCCCTGATGGCCACCTTGCAGCTTCGCTCCGCCGGCAGCGAGTAGGCATACCAGGAAGTGCCGTCCTCCTTCTCCAGGCCAGTCAAGTAGCGCTGGACCACCCTATATTCGAGTTCACTCTCTGGAGTGAACCGAATTCCAGTGCCAAATGGTTGGGCACTGGGGAGGTGACCCAGCTCTTCCTTGAGGGCCCTGAAGTGGGCGGCCCAACCTGGCAGCTTTTCCACCGTCAGCGGAGGATACCTCGGCCGCTTCTGCGACTTTGGCTTGTGCTGCGTGGCGGCCGTGTCACGGGGGGCCGCAAGCTGTGAGGGAGAGACAGCGTTGTCTACACTCACCCCATGCTGCGTCCCTGCTTTCGTCGGCGTCGGTAGTGGTGAGGGGGGAGGCGTGCGGCGGGTGGCCTCCGCATAGGTAGGCGACCCGACATCGGCGGCGGGTCGAGGCAATACCGCTTCGCCTCCTCCTCGGACTCGTCCGTGCTGCGGCGCCGTCTCTGGGGTCGTGACTCCGGCCGGAAGTCGGAGCCATAACCCCTCGACGGCGACGGTGCCAATCCTGGTGTGCGCCTCCCTTGCGCACTCGGCTCCGAATCATCCGACCTCGCAGACGCGAGCGACATGCTCGAGCCGGCTCGCGACGAGCATGCCGACCGTTCTGCTGGTGAGTCGTAGGCCGAGGCACGAGGGGGCGCCGGCGATGCGGGCACCTGGGGCGCCAGTAGAGCCTGGCGCGCTCCCGGTGCCAGCCTGGGGTCCCGGCTGGAGAGCCTCGCCACGGACGCGGCCCCGGAGGGCGCAGTCGACGCGGCGGGGCGTGCAGCCGTAGCGGCGCGTTGTTGCACGGCGGGGCGCGCAGGTGGCGCTGGTGCCGGCACTGGGGTGGCCACTAAGGTGCGTGGCAGCGGAGTGGTGGGCGACACGGGCGCGGGCGCGCGCCACGGAATCGCGGGCTCTTGCACGGGCGGCGCGGGATTGCGCACAGCCACGTGCGTGGGAGCGGCGGCGCGCAGTTGCGGCGCGCGGCCTGTGTTCACAGCGGCAGTGAGGGGGGCGGGTGCCTGAGATGGAACCGGGCGGGGCGCGGACGGGCGCACAGACTCGGCGTGCGGTTGGCTCGGCGGTGGCGCCGGCGCAGCACGCGCAGGCGCCGGTGACGTCGACGGGCCACGCGCATCGGCAGCCGCGCCTCGACTCGCCCCGACCCCTTCCCTCTCCGCCCGGGCTTCGGATGACCTCTTCTTCCGCCTGGAGGCAGCGGACCTCTTCTTTCCGGTCGTCTTCCTCTCCTCACTACGAGGGGGGGGGGGGGGGGACCGGGCGGCGCTGGATCGGGCAGCACGAAGCCGATGTTCGGCATCGATACCGTCCGCTCCAGCGCCCAGAGACGAGCCTCGTAGTCGGCGTCGCCGTGACCGGACGAGTCACGGGCGCCGGACATCTTCTTCTTTTATGGCTTCGATTGGTTGTGGGCTCGCGATCGCAGGCAGCGCCCAAGGGCGCCGGGCAGCGTCGACGACTCACCCTGTGCTCGCACCGGTGCTGGGCACTTGCGCGAACACAGGGAAAGTGAAGGTGGTTGCGATCCGCGCGAGCGGAAGTCTTCGGCAAGTACCCCCAAGTTGGTTCACTTTACCGAAAACTTCCTCCGTAGTCCGTCTGCGGCGCTGTACAGTAGCGGCGGACGTCTGCAGTGGACCACTGGCCGATCCTGACTGCCTGCTCCCGCAAACACGTCGACTATTTATATGACGACCGAACGTTTGAGAAAGGACCATGACTTCCCAGAATCTTCTAGACAATTCATATTAGGTCATTGTCCTTCGAGAAACTTCCACAACTTTTGTACAAAGGAAAGAAATAGGTACTTTATGCCCTCGGCGTACGGTCGAAATTACAATGACAACTTCCTGATGTCTTTTATAGGTAGTTTGCGAATTTGTACCTACATAATTCGATACATACCTACTACTACCTACCTACTTAATTGTAGGTACCTACTATTAGAAGCTACTTATATTGTAGGTATGGGTACGACGTAACAATATTTACGCCGCTTGAGAGGCAGACCCTGCACAGCACAATGAACTAGCAAGATGGGAAGGCGCAAGAGTATCGACACATGTTGCGTCCCATACTAAAGGCCTACCCATATTCCATAGAAACTAAGACGTATGCCGTCCGGTCTCTTGCCATCTTCGCGTGCCAAGCCATTAGGTTCTAATAAAGCTGGAACGCCGACGGTAACAAGAAATCGACGGATGATGTCATTTAAGTTCGCGTGCCGTGCAAAACGGCCCGCACTTAGGCTGCATGACAGGCCGTGGGGTTCGAGGTTGTTGACAACTTCACGACAGTGACAGAGATAAGGAGAACAACACGGGGCGCCTAGGTGTAGAGCAACAGCGAGGCGGAAAATGGTGTCTTGGAGTAACATGCCTGTGCTCGACGACGGTAGTGCGTGAAGCCAAAACCCCGATTCCCACTCACCCACAGCCAGCAAGCGCGCACGCTCAGCAGTGGTAACAGACATGTTTAGAAGATTGATCTGAACTACTATGCAGAGCGGCTCTGGGAGAATGGACGGTGGGTTCCTCAGAATTCGGGCAAGCGAGTTTAAAGCGTCGATAGCTTCGGAGAAGCACACGGCACATCAAAATCAATCAACCATTTATATTAAAAACGCTGTTCTTATTGAAAACAGATTTTTCGTCAAAAAACCCTTGCATTTTATTACTTTTTCACTAGTCTCGGCATGCAAGCAATCAATTTATCTTTTGTGAAATATTGAACCAGCTTTCTTGTAAAGCCTTCCACATTGCCATCAAGCTCTTTCCACAAAAGCTCAATTGTGTTGAGATCCAGGTTCTAAGGCTGTTGCTCTTGATTGTTGTTGTTTACTTACAGATCTAGAAGCCAAAAATCTGTACGACAACTATCTGGATATAGAATATATACCACCACACCATTCTGAACAGGATTCAGAAGATGATGTTCCTATAATTGAGTTTAAAACTGAAGCAGAAGATGAACAAGAAGTATCTGAAAATAAACGAAAAGCTAAGAAAACAAACAGTAAGTATTGTATGTTTGTTTATCAATAGGTTGGTGAACAGCCAATGGTGGACTGATAAGACCGGTCTACCCAGACCTGATAGGAAGTCTTAATGTATGCATGTGCGCTGGGAGGCCCCGGCTTTAAATATGATCTATGAAAAAAAAAACGAAATAAAAATGAAAAGCCTATTGTAGGTGCCAATAATACAGAATCTAACCTATCCGAGGCGATGTGCTAAAATGATTTCATGCTCGCTTTACTCGCTCTTGCTTCTTTCATCTTTTTGGTTAAAATTTTCAAACAAAATGTATGGGAAAAGTTATTTACAATATCTGACCTTTTTAGTACTCCAACCTGGGTTGGTTTGATAGAACTATTTGATCAGTATTAGAAACAGGATCGATTGGCATCAACAAATGTTTTGTGTAAAATGGCCATATTCTTGCTAACTGTTCTTTTTAAAAAAAACTGAATGTGGATCAAAATTAAACGAAATTTTATGGATAGTCTCCAAAGACCATTTTCGTGTAGCTGCAACGGTTAAAGTAGTTCCCCTTACTGCCCCGTTTACCGTGCGAATCATTGATCGATAGTTTCCGAGATATAGCCGTTTTAATTTTGACAGCGGTCATCCGAAATCCCTCTCCTCCCCCCCCCCCCCTCCCCTTCCACTGACTAAGAAGTAATTGAAAATAATTTTGGTAAAGTGGTCTTACTGGTAAAGTAGAATTTATGTGCATTGTAGGGGTGGTGGTCACTATAAAAAAGTGGTCATTTGGTAAAGAGATCATTTTGTGAAACGCGGTAGTCATTATGAGAAAGAAGAGAGGTATTTTTGGTAAAGTAGACTTCATGTGCCTAAAGGTTATATTTTTATTCGTGTAATGTGTGTGTAATCTTCTTAGAACATTACACTTATCGGATTTATTATCTCAGGGGCGCACGTCGCGAAGAAACTGAAATTAGACACTCGAGGAACAAAAGAAAAGGATAAAATTACAGCGAAGCAAAACAAAACAGATCCGAAAATTACCCAGAACACTCAAAATCGTATCACAAGACTACAAAATAGTATTAATAATACTGCTGTAGTAGATACGGATTGTCATACTAATAGTAATCAAGATTTGAAACCTTTCAAATGTGATACATGTCAGCGTAGTTTTAGAGATAAGATTGATTTAATGAACCATAATCGAATACACACTGGTGAGAAACCTTTCCAATGTGATATATGTCAGCGTAGTTTTACGCAAAAGGGCAATTTAAGAAGTCATATTCGAACACACACGAGAGAAAAACCTTTCAAATGTCACATATGTCAGGGAAGTTTCAGTCGTAACGGAGACCTTAAAACTCATATTCAAAAACACTCGGGGGAAAGACCTTTCAAATGTAACGTATGTCAAAGTAGTTTTAAAGATAAGAGTGGTTTAACAAAACATAGTCGAATACACACTGGTGAGAAACCTTTCAAATGTGTTTTATGTCTGCGTAGTTTTACACACAAGAGCAATTTAAGAAGTCATATTCGAACACACACGGGAGAAAAACCTTTCAAATGTCATATATGTCAGAGAAGTTTCAGTCGTAACGGAGTTCTTAAAACTCATTCGAAAACACACCGGGGAAAAACCTTTTAAATGTGACGTATGTCAGAGTAGTTATATACAGTTAAGAGTTCCTTTCACAGAATAATAGTCGAATACACGGTGAGAAACCTTTCAAATGTGATATATGTCAGCGTAGTTTTAGACAAAGGAGTTCTTTAACTAATCACTAGAAGTAGGTAGTGTTTGTAGAAGATATGTGGCGGTAGTTCCTTCATTACATAGTAGTTGAGGAGAGAAGGGACTTCTAATCTTTGACCCGCCAAAGCCAACTTGTTCTACACGCGACGGTGTCATCAGGATGCTATAACTGCAGTAGATGTGATTTTCTGTAAGTAGGTTATTAAAACCGTCGTTTTTATCACTAACAAAACACTCCCACAAACTCAGGCAATATTTCTACGTTTTATGTTTTAACACTTCTTATCTGGATATACACCAAGTTAACTGAGGAAGTAAATATATGATACAATTTGCTATTACAAATGTCAAAATATGTTTCACATACGTGAATTTCTCTTTTAATCTATAAATATTATTATAAGTCCAATAACAACTTTAAAATACATTTATTTCTATCTAGGTGTTGCCCGCGATTTTCGTTCGCGTGAAGTGATAATAAAAATATTACTTTCCTAGTAATTTTAATCGGATTTTGTTATCAGTTTTATGGGTTTTTATTTTTTGGAACGGAATCCTAATTCTTTTTATACCTCCTCGTCCCTTCAATATCGGTCCAGCCGTTTCAGAGATTAGCCGGAACAAACACACAGAAAAACTGGTTATTATTTACCACGTTTACCTACTAAACACCCGCAATTTTGTACAACCGCAAACCGCTGCTTGAAACAAAACAAATAGTAAACATAGTAAATATCCCGTTTTTAGTGTAAAAAAAATCAGTTTAGATGTGTGGTTATGATTGAGAGATGGCCACAAAATAAAATAAAAAAAGCACGAAAAAAGTTTGATTATTTCTCCTATAGGTAGCATTCGGATCACGGCAGTAGCGGCACGGCAGCCGCGGCCCTGCAGCCGCAGCCGTAGTCGCGCCGCACTGCTTTGTAGGGATTTATAGGCGCTAGTTTCCGACGCAAGCGACCGAGCAGCGCGGCCGGGGGGCGTGGCCTACGCGCGACCTTGGCAGCGCCGCCGAGCCGCTCCGGAGGCAGTACGGTCGCGCTGCCCGCTCGCAGTGGGTGACAAAATGGCGACGTTTACAGATGAAAATGACGAGTTATTAGTTGAGTTAATTGCTAAAAATCCACCGCTTTATTTTATTCCTCTTTGATGAAAGTAAGAGCAACATTATTTCATCATCCTCTTCCTCTAGCAGTTTCTTCACGAGATCTCGCTTTTGTTTATTTAAATTGTCAGACATAGTTAATGTTCGATACACGACTGGAATGCACAACCGCTCGCACTGACTCTTGTTTGGCTACTGCGCGTGGCAGTCGCTGCCCGGGTCGCGGACGCTGCTATCCGAAAGCTTCTGGCAGCGCCGCACAGCAGCGACAATGGGCCGCGGCAGTTAGCCGCTACTGCCAGGTCGCGACTGCCGTGATCCGAATGCTACCTTATATCAGCGGTCAAAATATTTTTTTTTTTTTCTTGTATTTGAGTGCTAGACTCTTACAGCCTTACAAATAAAAATGTGTTATACCGCATTTATACCATTCTTATACTAAATATAGCTATAACAGATATAACTTAAGAATAAGTCGAAAATATTTTTTTTACAAATAAACCAGGTATATCTTTGTTATAACAACGCTTCCGTTATGTCAAAATGCACGATGTGGCAACAGCGCGACCGAAGAAAAACTAGCAAAAAAAAAGCAGTTTGTCTATAAAAACTGTATGGACCCTTTGTCAACTTGACGATTCTCGACCTTTTTTTTGTTCTATTCTTTGCGCGCGAACTGTGAGTCAATATAGTTGTAATTGAATTTGTTCATTTTTGTGGATAGAGAAATATAATTTAAAAAGTGAATATTAAAATGGCTAAGAGAGACCGATCAATCACCTGGTAGAACAATATTAGAATAGAATAATCTTTATTTACGTCCCCAATACCTCAAAACAGAAGATAATCTACCTCCGCACGTGTCCATATTGAGAGATCTACCAATTAATTGATCTAAAAACGTTACACCACCTTTAGAAAATTAATACTCTAACCGTAACTGCTCATCGCTATATAAATCAAAAGGATTTTCTCTTTTTTAATATTTTAAGTTTTCTTTGAACATGCATTAGATAGTTTCTACTTCTTCTATTGCATATTATTCCATAATCAAAACGAACGTAAAATAATTAAATTCGCGTAAACATTAACAAACACAAACCGTGGTATTTTTAAGGTTATACTAGCTTTATACAAGGGTGGAGGCGCGAATAACTTCGGAATAGCGGTTGTATGAATACAAATGTCAAAGTTATACCTGTTATAAGCTATGCTTTGTTTATTTGTAGACATTTTGATTATTCTTTGTTTATTCTCGAGTATAACTTTATAACACGTTGATTTGTAACGCTGTTAAAATACTCATAAACAAGAAAAATTGTAATAGCCCTCTTAATAATAATGTTAGTGACCATGTCAGTTTAAAAACTAAAACAATTTGATATTGTTGTTTTTATTCGAACCGTGTGTTCTCATATGCATTCAGTAAAAAGCTGTTATTTTGAAATCACAGACATACACTTCAATTTTATTTATTTAAATAGATTATCTCAAGATTACATACAATAATAATGTTAATGGCAAGTGGTTCGACCAATACACCCCATACCATAGTCGACTTTTACACAAGAACAAGCGAAGTGGGCTCGGTAATATTAGCACCCTGCGTCCGATAGGTTTTCGATCATTTTTAATAAGTTGACAAATACTACGAATACAATTTTTATAACTTTCGCGGCCCATATTCCGAACCTCGAGTGGTTCTTAGATAATTTTCATTACAAGATGTATTATCACACACGAAGAACAAAACTAGAAGATGTAATAACAGCCAAGCAAAAGAAAATCGAACTATCAAATTAGAAATTGTCAAGAACATTAAAAATCATATCCAAACCGGGTACTAAATTAAAAGAGCCTTTGTTTGATTGATACAAAACCATGACTTCATAACAGTATTAAAAATACTGCTATTGATTTCTTGCGGTTTTAGTGTATGTATCTTATTCTAACATTGTACTTACCAAATTTATAATCACAGGGGCGTCGGTCGCGAAGAAGCCAAAAATACTCAAACAAAGGACAAAATTGGAAGATGCAATTACAGCGGAGGTAAATAAAAAGCAAAAATCAAACTTGAAAGTTACCCGGACAACTGAAATTCGTACGTCCAAACGTGGCACATATTTCAAAGAGCCTTCCAAATGTAATCAGCGTACTTTAAATCGAGAAACTAAATTGGAACAACGTACTCGTGCAAAAATTTGTAAAAAACTTTACACGTGTGATGTATGTCAGCATAGTTTCAGCCGAAAAAATACTCTAAATTCTCATTATCGTTTACATACTGGAGAAAAACCTTACAAATGTAATGTATGTCAGCGTGGTTTTGGTCGAAATAATGCTTTAACGAGACATATCCGAACACACAGTGGTGATAAACCTTTCAAGTGTGATTTATGTTCGCGTAATTTTACTGACAAGAGCAGTTTATCAAGACATATTCGTCTTCACGCTGGTGACAAACCTTATAAGTGTATTGTATGTCAGCATAGTTTTAGCCAAATGTATCATTTAAAAAGACATACTATAATACACACAGGTGAAAAACAGCGTCAGTGTGGTGTTTGTCAGCGTATTTTTAGTCATGAGGGTAGTTTAAGAAATCACATTCGAATACACACTGGCGAAAAACCGTACAAGTGTGATTTATGTCCGCGTAGTTTTAGTAAAGAGGGTAGTTTAAGAAATCATATTCGAATACACACTGGCGAAAAACCTTACAAGTGTGATTTATGTTGGCGTAGTTTTAGAAACAAGAGTTTTATAGCAAAACATATACGAAAACACGCTGGCGAAAAACCTTACAAGTGTATATGTCAGCGTAGTTATGTTAATAAGGGTAATTTAAGAAAACATATTCGAATACACAGTAACAAGTTAGAAACCTTATAGGTGTATTGTATGTCAGCGTAGTTTTGGCAAAATGGATTATTTTACAGCACTTGTAATGTATGCTTGATATAGGTACAGGGTTAGTTTTCAATGACTGGCCAAATTTTCAGAGATGGTTTAGAATCGATAATATTTTTGTTATAATAAAAAAAAACAACAACATTTTTTTAAATAAAATTTTATTTCTGTCCACCACTAACTAAAAAGCGAACGTGTAGATATTGCAACATCACAATTCAGTTCAACAGCCTAGATTGGTAGCAATTAGCACACACATACATTTGGCGGTGCACGCACGCACACAACCTCATTGATTCCTACTAGGTTTATGACTTAGGAACTTTTTATGACATTTTCAAATGAATGCTTTTATTTTATATTTTTCGACAATAATATTTAAAATGCACTTTTGATTTAATATCTAGATCTTGATTTTAAATATTGTCTGGTCATTAAAAAAATTACCCTGTCTAGGTCTAGATCTTGTCTCCTATAATGTGCTGTGGGACAAGTTGAGGGGCACGGTTGTGCCGGCGGAGTACACAGCCTTTCTCCGATACTGGTATGCTCACCAGAAAAATCGGGTGAGGTGGGTCGGTACTCTGTCGGATGAGTATCAAATGGAATGTGGTGTAAGGCAGGGGGGGTTAAGCTCGCCCTTGTTATTTAATTTATATGTTAATGAACTTATCGAACGGCTGAGAAGCACACATGTCGGCTGTCATATAGACGGTATATGTGTCAATAACATAAGTTACGCGGACGACATGGTGTTACTCAGTCCATCTATGAGCGGACTGAGGAAGCTACTCACGGTATGCGAGACTTACGCGGAGGTACACGGCCTTAAATACAACTTATAAACGAGTGAGGTGTTGGTGTTTACGGCACCTAAATAACAGCCCCGTCGTCTACCTCCAGTATATCTCAACGGCGTAGTATTCAATGTGGTGGATAGTTTTAAATACCTTGGGCATGTTGTCACCAGTGACCTACGTGATGACGGTGACATAGAGTGCGAGCACAGGGCGTTGGCGGTGAGGAGCAATATGCTCGCCCGTAGGTGTGCAGGCGTTCTGTCAGTCCTTCTACACGAGCGGCCTGTGAGTGTCATATACGAGCCGAGCCTACAACGCGTCCTGCGCGTACAATATCTAGACACGCGGGAGCGTGTCAAGCCAAGTTCTGGCGCGCAGCTCACAATGTGTAATATTACACGAACCATTTGGAGCCACTTTTGAGCCCCTCATAACTCAAAAACTATTTCACCTAAACTTGCTTATATATTGATACTGGCGAGATACATATGTGTTCCAAATTTTATGAACATATCTCAAACGGTTATTTAGATATTAACGTCCAAATATCGACATTTTTATGACTGACCTATAGATCAAAACTATAACCCAGTTCCAGATGACCTAGAAAGTTCAAATTTGGCATACAGATAGGTAATTAGGTGAATACAAAGGGAAAAATCAGAAACTGGTATTTTTTTATAATTTTATTATAATTTTCACATAACTTATAATTAGTGCCCGTAAATCTCTATATGTGGATTTTAAGATCTTTACGTGAATAGATAACGAGTTGAATACCACCCTTAATTTTTTCCATCCAAATATTTCCGTTTTTGTACTTATAAATAAGAATATAGTAGATTTTCGTATCTATTACGCGTAACTAACCGTATTCTACAACCACTAGCGCCACCTATTATCATTCTCAGAAACTCCCATGCCGCCTCCATTGATTTATTTAAAAGTGACACTAGATGGCGTTGTGCAATTATGTCACAATCTCGGTGTTAAGATTCTCTCGATTGAATTTTAACATCTTGCTGTCGATATCTGGTTGTCTCTCGATATCTGACCTATAAAGTTACGATTTATGCTACGAAATTCATGATTGTATTAAAAAAAATATTTACATATATGTGATTTATATTATAGCCTTCGCAAGTTCAACCTGTTACTTGTCGGTTCTTATTTTATTATTCCAAAAATTTGGCTTGCTGATAGAAACTAACCGTCGAAAATAATAATTCGTATTTGAGAACTAGCCAAGTCAAACCTTAGGCTACAATATCGTCCCCGTATTTGGAAAATTAAATAAGTCCGATTTTGGCGATTTTCACTTTTCCCTATTTTCAAAACACCTAAAACATGCCGCATATTTGAGCCTTACAGGCATTTTCGTATCTTATTCCGTTCCAAAAATATAGCCATTTTTGTCGGACAGATGGAATAATAAATATCTTCAGACAAACACAATTTATTAAAAGGAAAAATAAATAACTCTGTAAATAAATCAATAACTGTGGTCAGTGATAAGTTGAATGTCAAATAAATTAATTAACATGAGTTGTTGAATTTTTGCTCAACTTAAAAATTGTTTCACCAAACTACCTAAGTTCTAGGAAAACTAAATAACTCTATTTATTTAATTCGGCTATTAATAATTCTGATTATAACGTACCTAATTTATAAATACTTGATGTTATCTATTTCTTCTACAACTAGATAATGATTAATTTATAAGAAAGATGCTAGGCAAATAAAATTAATAAATTAAGTTGTTTATAATTGCCATAAAACAAAATGCACCTGAGGAAATAAACAGCCCTGCTCTGGAAAAGCGAAAACATTGAAATGCCAGACAGTTATACGGGACAGCACTCAAGAGGCTCGTCTCAACAGAGAAAAAACTTGATAGCAACCCTGCTCTTCGAGACAGATAATTACAGAACAGATGAACTCGTACATAAGCAAGGGATACGCCGAAAAAGCGCCCAAGACAAGCACGTTGGTAGGACATGGTACCTACCCCATTTTGACGTGTTCAAACCCATGAAACCGGAAAAACTCCGAATAGTCCATGACGCCGCAGCCAAATCAGGAAAGATGTCACTGAAGACTTCCTACTCACGTGTCCAAACCTACTACTGTCGCTGCCCTGCGTCATGATGAGATTCCGCCGACACCCAATAGCAGTTGCCGGCGACATAGCAGAAATGTTCATGCAAGTGAAGGTGCGTAGACAGGACAGAGACGGGCGTCTCTGTCCGTTCGTGATATTTGGAGAGACGATAGAAGAGAAGGCGCCCTTGAAGAATACCGCATGACGTCTATAATATTCGGCGCAGCAAGCTCACCGTGCACAGCCATCTACGCAAAAAATTGGAACGCCAAACGGCACGGCGAAAGTCAACCAGAAGCGGTGGAAGCCATCATACAGAGTCATTACATGGATGACTACCTTGACAGCTACAGAAGCGACACGCATAGCAACAGCTGTGAAGAACATACACCTACAGGCGAAGTTTGAACTCAAAAACTGCGTTTCAAACAGCACAGAGGTTCTAGAAAATATAGACCCGACACAGAACAGGACTGAAGTAGTCAACATCGGGAAAACAGACAGTACAGAAAAGATACTCGGACTGATATGGAATCCGAGCGTAGACACGCTAGGCTTCAACCTTGCGCTCACACGTCTACCGAGCGGCATCTTGGACAAGGAGGCGCCGACGAAGAGAGAAGCACAGAAAATCGTCATGTCACTATATGACTCGCCTCTCCAGTAACTATTCGAGCCGAACAGATTCTCCAGGAGGCTTGGAGCCGAGGAACCAACTGGGACCAAGCGCTCGAACCAGACCTGTCCGCCTACTGGAGAAGTTGGGTGCAACATCTGCGACAGCTCAAGAACGTCGACTTACCAAGATGCTAACCGAGATACATTGAAGCAGAAGAAGAAACAGAAGTCCACGTCTTCACCGACGCAAGCGAGATGGCGTACGCAGCAGCTGTCACTGGCGATCGACAACAGCAGACGGTAAACAGCACGTCACACTCGTCATGGTAAAGGCGAAAGTGGCACCAATCAAACTACAGTCAATACCGCGCATCGAGCTACAGGCCGCGGTATTGGGAACCCGCATAGCAGCAGCCGTCATAGAAGAACACGGCATCAAACCCGCATCAGTGACGTACTGGACAGACAGCAAGACACGTGGTCACGTGAATTCAAAGAGGATCGCGAGTATAAAACCGTTTGTCGCCCATCGCACAGCATCTATACACGAAAACAACAAGTCGAAGACTGGCGATGGGTAACTACGAAAATAAACATAGCTGACAGCGCCACTCGCGACGTACCATACCACTTTGACTCGCATCATGAGTGGTTCCGTGGACCTAGTTTTCTGTACGACGAACCGTCGACGTGGCCAACAAAGAAACCTCCAATCAACACAGAAACAGGGGAGGAAAGAACACTCACAGTCACCGATAGAAAAGGCAACAACAGCCCTTCCCTGACAGAAGTTATTCCAGATTGTGAAGAAGTGGGAGCGACTATTTCGTGCTACGGTGAGCGTCCTACGCTTTATATATCTCTGTCAAAAGAAAACGGAGAAAACGTTCTACAAACGTACTCATAAAAATACAGAAAAGGATTCTGACTGGAGAAAACAGAAGAAGGCGACTAAACCCCTTTCCAAGATGACGGCGAAGACATGAGGCACTCTGGTCGAGAAATATACTATTGAAGCAGAACTTCTCCGCAAAGCAGAGACACTACTCATACAGGTCTCACAGCAAAAGTCGTTCTCTCAATAAATATCAAATCTACAGCTACAGAATTCCATAGAAAAGGACAGTCGACTGACTCTTTTTTTTATTTTGTGGTAAGATAAGTATTTGATTACAATGCACTTTTTCTAAATGTTATTGTTATTTTCTATTTCTTCCTTATAACTTCATTAATATCATAATACAGCTTTTATTTTATATGAGACCAATAATAGTAATTTAAAAAATATCAAAGTAATAATAACGTACAAAGCCACTAAATTTTAATATTTCGAGTTGGATAAATTCAATAACTGCATTTATTTCACTAAATTTTACTCTAGCAAATGTATTTCGCTTATAGGAAAACTAAATAAATAGCCGAAATAAGTAGCTAATTGTAGTTACGTTATAAATAATAGTTGTGGCAAAATTAAACAACTTGATTTTTTATGTATTATTTATAGAGTTCAGTTTGTTAAAGCATAATGTAAAAGGTAATCAGGTCCACAAAATATAAAATTACCGACGGTAAAATTGTCTCACATTTTTTAACAAATGTACATTAACTGAAAAAAAAAAACACTAAATCGCGTTTATCTCAGAACTACAAAATCAGAGTTATTTAATTTTCCAACTACGGGGACGATATATTCTCCTAAGTTATAAGAAAAATGATATTCTAAGTTGTTATAAATAAATTTGAGGACTGACCATTAAACTTGGCACCCATTTAGATTTCACTTCTTTTGTCGTTGAAGTCAACAATTAATGCATATATCATAATATTGAACTTGGCTCTCATTTCACATTTATGTTTTTGATGGGATAACAACGCTTTCAGCCCGCTTAGCATGACCACCGTAGACACGAAAGAGAATCGACAAATCTTTTGTTCATCTGTCATTGAATCGACAAAATGACAGATGAACAAAAGATTTGTCGATTCTCTTTCGTGTCTACGGTGGTCATGCTACGCGTGCAGGATGCTGTTGCGGTTGCCGCGACGTTGCAGTGCATCAGGAATGTTTGCTGCAGCTCATACGGATGGCTTTCATGCCATCATGTGTAAGAAAGCGGCTTCCTTACTGCAACGCTTGCGTAGCACCCGGAACAGCATCCTAAAAATGATTGTTGGCAGAGTGGACTGCCCCATCCAAAGACACTGGGTCAAAATAAGTATAGGTTTATGTTAAATTAAATATAACACTAACATAGCATATAAGCACAATATGTTACTAACCACTAACAACGTATGGACTGTTATAGGTCTGAAATAAAGATATTTTATTTTATTTTTTATTAACAATTCTGAAGTGTTTCTAACCCAAAAATTAAATTATTCGATATTTATCTCCTGTTAATTTTTAAAATCGACTAGATGTTGCCCGCTACTTCGGTCGCGTGGAAATTTTGATGTGTATGTGTGAGACTAAAAATAGCCTACGACCTATATACTCCTACTATATATATACAACAATAAATCATAAAAATCGGTCAAGCTGTTCCGGACGAGTTCGATAACAAACACTGTGACACGAGGTTTTTATTTCAAGATTACTTCTATAATTGAATCGATTTTGTTAACAACTTCATGGGTTTTATTTTATTTCACACGGAATCGTTCCTGGGATTACTGTTCAAAAAATTAGAGCCCTTGAAATTTTTACGTATCAAATTCTGAGAATAGGGTATATGATAAAAAAAATCTAACTACTCCGTCGGATAGATTTCCAAAAAATGTTGGACTCATTTTTTTCTTTTTTCACGTAAACAAAAAATTAAGACGTAATAGTGCGTCGAAAACTCGTGTGACGTCACAAGCCCCCTCATGATCTTTGACACGTTTTATCTTCGTAATTTTTTTATTAATTTGATAAAACATAAAACACGTTTCCAATATTTTTCCATAATTTAACTGACGAACTAAACAGAATCATAGTTTTTTTAGTTAGTCATCGTCCTTAGTCTTTCACTAATCCCTAACATAACGCGAGCGAAGCCGCGGTCTCAAGCTGGTGGAGTATAAATTAAGTTATCAATGTTATATAACGGACTGCAGATGTAACATTATTTGTAGGTTAAAATTTATTGTCAATAAAATTATTGTCATACTACCTTATTAAGATGCGTTTTATTTTTACTACTTCTCTTCAAGGGCGTAGCTAGGATTTTGTGAAGGGTGGACAGGCGTAGATAGGGTTACCATCAGACCGGATAAATCCGGTCTTGACCGGATTTTTAATGCCGGACGAAAGAAAGAAGAGACTATCAGTGGAGTCCATTAGAGCCATCGTACTTACGAAGTAGGTATAACTGGAAAGATTATAGTTGTGAGCAATTCTTCAATTAAATGTTTACGGTCAAAACCAAACAAAAAGTCAGTTTTTTTTTTATCGTAGGTCAACTTTAGGCTCCACCGGATTTTTTGCCAAAAATCAGGATTTTTCATCCTCCAAGACAGAATTTCCGATTTTAGGCACTGGTAACCCTAGGCGTAGACAAACCAATACTATACTACCTACCTAAGGGAAATGCTGCACGTACAATGTGACTGGTTACGTTAAAAATGAAAAACAAAATATCCATATTTTAGCGTGCACTTACACAATTTCACAAGAAATCCACAACAACAAACTGGTAACGTCGACTGTGTGTCGATGTTGACTGGTATCAGCGGTGGCGTGGGCGCGCGGGGAACGGAGCGATGCAATGCGGCGCGGTGTAGAGTAACAATTTCATGAACATCAGAATAGGGTCGATTCTGTTGTGAAGAAACTTTTTTATATCTTTATTAATCATCAAAACACTAACAAAATGCACTTACCCTAAGCTACATCAACACACTAAAATAAAAACACTACATTAGGCTAGCAATTCGCCTTTGAAAGCTTACAAAAGATAGATAGACTGGCAATAACATGATATTAACACACAACAATATGGGTATATTAAAACAGATGCGTAAATTATTTAGTAAATTATAATTTACTGCTTGCAGGTAAGTCGAAAAATAATTTAATAGTTAACTGATCACGCAGACTACGTATGTAAGCACAAGCAGTCGCGCGACCAGTCAACTATCAGCGGACGGAGCCTCCCTGCCGCCCGCGCTCTTGCGTACTAGCAGAGCTATTGCACTCCGTGAGTAGGCATGAGATAATTACCTACCGTTTCGCGCATATTGAATATGCAAGCTCTCTAGGGCTATCGCGCTCCAGAACTGCGTACGTATGCCGCGTTAATTTTTCGCGCTCTTTTTACCTTGCGTCGCGTCCCTACCTACTCGTACTTCGTGTTTGTTAACTGACTGATTTATTGATCATTAATAATTACTAGTGAAAATGACAAGCCGGATAAACTGTTGCTGTTAATAAATGTAGAAAAAAATTGTCTTTTTTAGGGTTCCGCACCCAAAGGGTAAAAACGGAACCCTATTATTAGGGTTCCGTACCCAAAGGGTAAAAACGGAACCGTATTACTAAGACTTCGCTGTCTGTCCGTCTGTCTGTCACCAGGCTGTATCTCATGAACCGTGACAGCTAGACAGTTGAAATTTTCACAGATGACGTATTTCTGTTGCCGCTATAACAACAAATACTAAATATAGTCAATGGTACGGAACCCTTCGTGTGCGAGTCCGACTCGCACTTGGCCGGTTTTTTTAATTTCATTGCTCCATGTCCATGCTTCCCATCAGAGTTTATTTTAAAATTACCTATTTGTTAGATTTTGCATTTATGCTGCTATTAAATTTAATAAGTAATCGTAATTTTAGAGAAGGCAAGATATTTAAGAGACATTGTAATAGAGTAAAACAATTGTAATAGAGTAAAACAATTGTAATTATGAAAGTTTTAATTAACATCTAAATAATAATACATTAAAATACAAAAATGTTGGTAGTATTTTATTTAGAGTAGGTACTTGAGGCAACCCTACCGACTGACCATTAAGCAGTCAGCAGTCAAGGCACAATTTAGATCGAGCGGGCCCAGTTTAGGTATTTATAATGTCGGCTTTCTTCAAGATCAAAGGAGTGCAACTTCTGTACGCTAGTACTATTATCTATTCTGTGGTACTAGTGACCGAGGCCGGGACGGCAGTAAGCGATTCAGGGGTCAAGTCGCTGGTCTGCCGCACCTCGGTTAGTGGAAACAAAAGGTAGTGATGTGGTAGGCGGTAAGTGCCGTATCTATCGATATACGGTAATTTGTCTACAGTTGATAAACTTAGATTTGTAATCAAAGGGTTATTAGTATTAATTTTGTTTTTATTATAAAATTTTAGTGAAACCTTATATACATAATTAAATAGCAAAGGAAGTCGTTATGGAGAAGAAGAGAATCGATGAAGAAGAAGTAATGGTTTTATGAAACCTCTGAAGATTAGTCTTAGACTTAGTTTTGTAGGATATTTTAACAGCTTTATTTTGTATAACTTGTAGTAGGTGATGGTTGGAAAGACATGTGCCACTCCAAACAGGACAAGCATACGTTATACACGGACGGACAAGTGTAGTATAAATCCTCAATTTAGTACCGCTACTTAATTTGCTTTTACGGTTCATTATAGGGTTTAGAGCACCAAGGGCTTGGGCGCCCTTCAAACGTAAATCAGCAATATGTTTGGACCAGTTTAGACGGTTGTCCATTCTGACCCCAAGGTAACGCACACTTGCTTTCCAAGGTATTTTAAGGCCTGCTATTTTTAAGGTTTTTGCGGGGGGTTGCCTAGCACGAGAGAAAAATATTGCTTCAGTCTTAGCCTCATTTATTTTTAGTTTCCATTTCTTGAAATAGTCCTGGAGTAAATCAATAGAATATTGTAGGCGACCTATAATCAAATCCGTATCGTCTGAAGAGGTATAAGACGCAGTATCGTCAGCGAAACACGCTAATTTCGTATGAGGCTGAATAGGGATATCATTAACAAAAACGAGAAATAAATGGGGTCCTACAATAGAGCCCTGCGGAACGCCAGCTGGGATACTGTGTGGCGAAGAAATAGTGTTTCCGATGTGTACTTGGAATTTCCGATCCGCAAGGTACGATTGAATAAGTTTAATGAGGGGCATAGGTACGTCAAGAGAAAGCAACTTGTGTAGCAGGCCTTCGTGCCACACAGTGTCGAATGCTTTTTCGATATCCAGCAGAAACATACCTGTAGACTGCTTGAGATTTAGGTGATGGGAAATATGTTCACACACCCTAGCCAGTTGTTGGGTAGTTGAGTGAGTAGCACGAAACCCGAACTGCTCTTGGATCAGAAACTGCCCAGTGGCACGTAATAGTCTTGAATAAATTACAGACTCAAAAATTTTGCCAATAGACGGTAGCAGACTTACAGGGCGGTAATTTGTAGGTGAGGTACTGTCTTTTCCAGGTTTTTTAAGTGGTATTATTTTTGCTTTTTTCCAGATCTTAGGGAAATAGCCCAGGCCAAAGCAGCCATTAAAGATTTTTGTAATGTTAACTATCGCTTTCTGTGGCAACTTTTTTAACAGTGCATTATGGATCGCGTCATGACTTGCAGATTTACGGGATTTAAGCCTAGTCAGCGTTTTGCGGATCTCAAAAGGCGTAACTGGCTTAATTAAACCAGAAGTAAAATTATAATTATTAATGACCGACATGGATTTCGATACCTCAGCCTCGAGTTCAGAGTCACAAACCCAGTTAGTGGTAAGGCTCATATTTTCATAAAAGGCTTTAGCCAACGCGTTACATTGTTCAGCCTCGGTAGACGTCAGAGACCCATCGGAAAGCTTAAGAGGAGGTATTTTCTCAGATCTAGGTTTGAGGGATTTAGTTACACGCCAGATATCTTGACTGGGGTTATCAACTTTAGCCAGTTTGGCATTCCAGACGTTATCAAGATGGTTACGGATATTTGTACTTATGAGAGCTTGTAGAGTGTTTATATTACTACGGTTAAGCCTTCTAAGGTAACCACTGGGCAGTTTCTGTTCAATGCGACGCAAGTAGTTTTTGTAGCGAATTAATTTTTGAATATACCTGGGTAGCTTGGTTTTTGAATATACCTGGCTAGCTCGCTAAACCCAGCAGTTGTGGACGGTATGGAAGAGTCTCTGGCATCAATGATAGTTTGTTGCAAATGACCTATGGCATTATCAATCTCTTCATTGGTGTTTAACGTCTTAGAACTAAGTGTTAAATTTCTATTGAGGTGAGAACGATACTTATTCCAATTGGCACAGTGAAATTTAAAGAACTTGGTTTTTACCTTGCGACTCAGGACGCCTCCAATGGTAAAGAATATGGGGTAATGGTTCGATGATAATGCTATAATCGTTTCAACATCACTAATGCAGCCCACATTCAAGGACAGCACTAGGTCCGGGCACGTTGGTTTGCGATTAGGACAATAGTTCACTTGGGTAGGTAGACTAGGACTGTGTATAACGTAGTCGGATTCAAGCATGTGTTTGAAGAGAGTTCTGCCGCGCATGTTAGTGTAGCTACTGAGCCAGAGTGAGTGGTTGGCATTAAAGTCTCCCATGATAACAACATGGGAACCCAAGCCAAACAATAACTCAAGGTCACTACGAAGCAATGGCAGGTTGGGTGACTGGTAAATGGACAACACAATATGATCAATTCCTGAAATCTTCACAGAAATACCGACAACTTCAATATTTTTTGTATTTGGACGAGTTAAGACCGAATGAGTAAGTTTATTTCTTACAAGAATAGCAACTCCTTGCCCGCGGCCAATAAGATGTTTATCTTGGCGATAACAGGTAAAGCCAGGTGTAACTAACATTGAATTTGGGGTTACTCTAGTTTCACAAATACCAATAATATCAACAGATAGAACGCTTACCGCCAAATCGAGTAGCTCATGGATCTTTAAACGTACTCCATCGGAGTTCCAGGATAGTAATCGGAGTTCTGCAGAATCAGACATATTTACCAAGATGGGAGAGAACCAGCATGACCTTGTCCAACCAAGACGTGCAAGCAGCAAATTGTGACTTTATGTTTTTTTAGTGTTAATAATATTTCAAACATCTCCTTTGTAGTTTCATCATTTGTGTCAGTCGTAGGGTGGTCTATGAGAACCTGATTTTTGATCGATGTCGTGTCGCGAGTTCCTACAGTAGGCCAGGATCTCTGATTTGAAGTTAATGTTGGTTGCAACGTCGGATGTTGCAGATTTGGCAGAACCAGCGTAGATTTCGTAGCCAACATTGAAGGTACGGGCTTGCGTTCTAAAGCCTTCTTTTTCTCGATGCTGTCCAGATATGCTATTCGGACACTGCACTTGCTGTAATTCGCCGGGTGATGGTCATTGCAATTACAGCATTGTGCAGGCTCAGAGCGGTCGGATTTGGTACACGAGGCAGTTGCGTGAGGAGCAATACATTTCACGCAGCGAGGAGGCCTGTTGCAGTTGTGGGATGCGTGACCAAACTCTTGGCAGCGAAAGCATTGGGTGCCATAAGCTCGGTTTGGCTTGAACTTGCTAACAGACACGACACAATTACACAGGTACCTTATTTGCCGAAATTTAGTAATATCAGCTCCTGCTGGCAGCTGTACTAGAAAGGGAGGAAAGGGATTGTCCAATCCACTGCGAGACTTAAGGGGTTTTACTAATGCACCAGTGAAACCGATTTTTCCAGCTCTTCCGGTAGTTCTTGATCAACATAGGCCGGAAGTCCCCGAATCACTGATTTTGGCATTTTTTCATCCTTCCGACTGAATGTTACAAAGGAGGCATCTTGACGACGAAGACCATCCTTAACTGCCCGGTGGCCATCAGCAGTGTGGCGTAAAATGGCAACCTTGCCTCCATTTCTGTATTGTAGGTGATATTGGTTCGAAAACTCAGAAACTTTATCCTTTAAGCCTTTATGGGTCCAGTCGGTCTTCATATCCAGGATAATAGGAGGAATGTGATCGGTCTTCTTGACTTTGGCGGTCGCTTTGAGGTAAAATTCATTACCATCGGTTTTGGCGACTCCATCTACGGGAAGTTCTTGAAAATTGTTGTGTGTTGGAATGTCTCGGGTGCTATCAAACTTAGCGTGTTTCGCGACAGCTGGTCGCTTTGGCGTACGCCAAACATCCACATTTTCGGTCGCTGGTCTCTTAGACTTGAGACTACCGCTTGAGTCCGATCTCTGCAGGTATCTTTCCATTAGTACCAGGGACTGTGGTCGAGACACATTTTATCGACAATGATTATCGAAACTTGGAATCACTATTCTGAGTAGAGTAAGAACAAGAGGTAGTAAGTGCGAGCGTGCACACGAGACAAGCGCGAGACACTAAAGAAACTAAACTTAATTTAGGCTATTGCTATCTTTTACTAAAAGGCAGTGCGTGAAAAGGACGGCTACAGTTATGAACTAAGACATAGATGTCAAACTAGTTTATGCCTTACGCTTCACCGTGTTTTTAGTCGACATGTTTTTACGTGCACCCTTCATTTGTATGGAAATATTAGTTCCAACTAAATTTGATAGCTCTAAATTACGTCAGTCTCTTTCTCGTTTTATTAGAGAGAAAAAGATAGCAATAGCCTAAATTAAGTTTAGTTTGTGCACAACAGAATCGACACCAATGACTGACCAAATTGACTGATCAGCTTTAAAATATTACTAAAATCTAATACCTATTTGCTACCTTTGTTTAAATAATTGGTACCTAATTAATAACTCAGAAAATGAATTATTAAATTGGGCAATCATGACTGCCCACATTTAGAATCTCCACTTATGGGCTCCAAAATTACAATTCGCCTTTACAAAAATTGATACCTAAACATATATTTTTTCTAGATTTCTATGGCAAAGAATACATCTAAATATTTTAAAGCTGATCGTTATTTTGGCTAGTCATTCGGATGCAGGGTTGCCAACTTTTTTTACAGGAAATAAAGTATATTTACGCCTGAGAAGGAAAATAAGCAGTATTCTAGAAAAATTAACAATGTAATTATTTTTTCAAAGTTTTAAATAGGTACAATTTTTTTAGAGCTTCTTGCATAATTAATCTATGTACTATCATTTTTAAAGGCTCCTTATGCCTCATTACAATTATTATAATTAAAATAAACGAGAAGCTCATTTTTTATCAAATCTATGCTGCCTCTATTTCTATCATCCCGCCTGTACAGGTCACTATTAAGGTCATGGGCTCATGGCACACTAGACAAGCACCGCACCGGCACCGCTCCAACCCAGCATTTAACTTGCCATTCAAATATGAGCATTAAATCGTGTGACATAAAATATATTTTATAATGTCTGTATGAAAAAGCTTACGGCGGGTGGTCAGCGCGCTTGCCGCTGCCATACGACTCGACTCGCGGACGCCTCGCGGGTGGTCGGCGCGCCGGCGCCGTCGCGTGGACCGCCTGGCTTACGGCGCGTCGAGTCCCGAGTTGCCCGCGGTTGCCCGCGAAACAATGTCGTAAACAAATGCAGCAAGCTCATAGTCCGGGAGATAGCGTTGCAAACAAAAAAGTCATGAAACTTATTTCATAAATAGTTTACGTCATACAGAGCTTAAAAAAACTCAGCTGCATGGTGGAGGGGGGATTATGCGTCAGCCGCTAGCATAAACTTGTAAAAGAAACACGTAAAATAAAGTTACAGTACGCCGCATGAAAAACAAAGTGATTGTTTAAATTATCAAAAGTACGAAAACAACAATCAGCTGCGTGGGTGGAAAGACCATCAGCTGACGCAGTAAAAGTTAAAAATATTTGAGCATTGCTACTACGCTGTCTGCTTTTAAACTCTAACTGAAAGGGTGTTAGTAGGGTAGGTGAATTAATCCACGAATCAACTTAACATAAAAATATAATTGCTAGACATACTAGGGGGTAGGTAAGTCCCAATTTTATTTTCTTTTTTTTTTCACCACTTCCGTAACTTCCCAATCTTCCAGCCACCGCGGGTGCGTCAGCTGACGCTGGGTTCACTTATCAGTCATTCGAGATCGATGAACAAGATGGCAAACGATCAGCGTAAAAACACTACCTAAAATGCAACGCTAGCTCCTGGACTATCCCGGCCACTGCGCGGACTGCGAGCTTACGCCTCGTGGACGGCGCGCGGCCCGCGGGTGGACGCCGCGCGGACCACGGGTGGACGGCGCGCGGCCCGCGGGTGGACCGCGGGTGGACCGCGCGCCGTAGCCTAAATTCGAGGCAACGCCGGGCAACAGCTGTGCTGGTGCGGTGCTTGTCTAATGTGCCATGACCTTTAGGCACGTGGTAAAATAAAATAACACAGTTTGGTTTCAACGCGCACGTCTTACTCGCACGGCGGACAAGCAAAGAGTGAGCTGTCAGTTGTATTATATAGTGTATTATCTATGGCTGTCAGTGAAGCAACTCACTGACCGCACCCCCACCACTGCTTGCCCCACCAGTAAGGCGTGACGGTATTTATTCATACACTACACCGCCGCTTTAGGTCCCGTCACGTAATAAGAATGCTGACCGCTCAAATAAACAATGGCGTCGATTCTGTTGTGCACAAACTAAACTTAATTTAGGCTATTGCTATCTTTTACTAAAAGGCAGTGTGAGAAAAGGACGGCCATAGCTATGAACTAAGTTACAGATGTCAAACTAGTTTATGCCTTGCGCTTCACCGTGTTTTTAGTCGACATGTTTTTACGTGCACCCTTCATTTGTATGGAAATATCAGTTCCAATTAAATTTGACAGTTCTAAATTACGTCTATCTCTTTCTCGTTTTATTAGAGAGAAAAATATAGCAATAACCTAAATTTAGTTTGTGCACAACAGAATTGACACCAGTGGCGTATTTTTTACCCATAAGCCAGGCCATGGCCCAGTCCTTTAATTTCCTACCCTGCAACCCTGTAGTTACTTGATACAAGCACTTATATAACTTACCACCCTGTAGTAAAAAGATCTAACATTTTCGAGGCTGTTAAGGTGTCATTGTCGGGTGCTAAAATTATTTTCTCAAACATGCTCGGAAATTTAAACATTATTTTGGCAACCTTCTTTAAGATAAATATAAATTGCTGTACTGGCCAGATACATGCGACCAGCAGCGGCCGGAAAAAGTTGTATGAAAATCCATATCTGTCGTGTTTAGCGGCCAAATAAATTACATAAACTCATATCTGTCGTGTTATTTAAAATGGAACGATCTTTTACTCTGAAACATGACAACCAAGGAGGTAACTTTTCAAAGGTTTTATTTAAGTTTCGAATTGACTTTCAAATAGAAAGCGGTTTATTGAAAAAAAAAAACAACTGAACGCTTCAACGCGAGAGTTTTACATGTTATAACAGGGCCGTGTAACGGAACGAACACGCGTCAGCTACCCCGGACCGCCTCCCGGTCCGGTTTAGCCAATGAGAGCGCCATCGAACATTCTGGAGCGCTCCCCGCCCCGCGCCCTTCGCGTGATCGTAGACTTCCCGCGCGTTTCCGTGAGTCGTAGAGAGAGACGCGCCCCGCCTCGAACACAAACTCAAGTTATTTATCATAAGGCCTACTTGTATGTGTATAATACTAATCTTGTATGTGTCATCTTTTGAATAAAAAAACTTTTGTTAAACTGGCTGCCCAACGAGTGGGCGAAGGAACTCTGTCGCGTGTGATCGTGTATACCTACAATGCCACGCACTACGACTCGCAATCAACGTCGTCAGACGGATTTCTTCGACGTGGAAGCTGAAGAAGGAACGGCAACGCCAAGGTCAACGAGGCGCCGCGCGCCCGGTACCGAAGCGACAGCGTAAATTACGGCAAGCGACCTGACCGCCATGATGGCGTCATTACAGCAGTCGCAGGCCGATAATTTCGAGCGGATGCTTACGAGGGTCCTCGAAACACGCCCGCCATCTTTTTCGCCCGCGCAGGCACCAGCCGCGCTGGGCACAGCCACACCCACGCCGACGTCCTCTGCTCTACCTGCACCCGGCAATTTCGCTACGTGTAAGGCTCGATACAGTGGAGCGACCGAAGAATCTCTGGACGGCTTCATCGACGCGGTGGAAGCTTTCAAAGACTGCGCAAACGTCAGCGACGCGAACGCGCTGCGCGGTCTATCGATGCTGCTAACACACGACGCCGCTACATGGTGGCAAGGTGTGAAGGCCACGGCGACTACGTGGTCCGACGCCCTTCAAAACTTGCGCAGCGCCTTCGGAGACAGCCGCCCTCCTCATGGTATCTACATAGAGCTGTTCTCGAAGCCTCAAACCCTCCACGAAAAGACGGAGCTGTTCGTGGCCAAGGCGCGCGCCCAGTTAGCGCACCTACCTTCCGGCGATCTTAGCGAAAAGGTCCAATTGGATATGATCTACGGACTACTAAACCAAAAGGTCCGTAAGAGATTGAGAAGAGATGAGTTCTCCAACTTCAGTCAATTACTTCAGAAGGCAAGATGCATAGAAGAAGCGTGTGCGCCCTCATCCGCAGCAGCGGCACCATATAAAGGCGCCGCCGGCGCTGCCACACGCAAACGAGGCGCGAAGTCCCCGGGCGCCGCCGACAACGGCGCCGGCGCGCCGTCGAGGTCGACAACGCACAACACTCCGCTACCCGTCGGGTCCAAGCCATCGAGTTCAACCGAAAAACATCGTTATTGTGTGTATTGTAAAAAACATGGACATACACGGGACCAATGTGATAAATTAAAAAAAAGTGATTCGCGTAATAGTGATAAAAATGTAAACCCAAATAGTGTAGCATGTTACGGTTGTGGCGAGAGCGGGGTCATTCGTTCAAAATGCACCAAGTGTAATTCGCATTTTAGCGCGATCGATTTCTTACAAACACAAGACGGTAAGCCGATCACGCAGGTGAGTTCATTTCCTTCACTTAGTGCTGGGGTTGGGACTGACCAGACTTCTATTTCATGTAACAAAATAGCTAATACATTCCCCATACAAAGTGTTAGTAACGATCATAACTATACATCTCCCGGTAGTCGTCATAATAACTCATTGTTTACATCTCGTCGTAATAGTCGTGTCGAGTCGTATAACCGCACTCAAGTACCTAGTGAATTTGAGTCAGTACCTCCTGGGAAACCTATTAAACAGTGTGTCGTAAATAACATAACTCCATATAATTATTCTTATTCGTTATGTTGTAAAATAGATCGTAATAATTGTGTAAACAACGATAGGTATTGCGCTGCGAGTCAGTGTCTGTCACGTAGTAGGGTGACCATGAATTTTCCGGGACAAAAACCGGGAATTTGCGACTCGAGTAGGGCGACCACAATTGTTTCAGGACAGATACCGGGAATACCGGGTAGTGAATTTAGTAAATCAGAATTTAAAAAGTTTGCTTGTTCTTCAATAGGTCATGAGCACAGTGGTGTGCCACGGCGTCCTATTTTGGGAATCGAAGTTCTAGGAATCAGAGGAAGGGGTTTGATCGACACGGCGGCCAAGGGTACTATCGCCGGCTCCTCCCTTTACGCATTGCTGCGAGAGCGTAATCAAGACTTCAAGTCCAGTTCCATGCGTGTCAAGCTTGCTGACGGATCAGCACCAACACACCAGATGCTGTCAACGACTTTGGAAGTGAAGATACAAGGTAAGTGTATCAATGTAGATTTTTTTGTATTTCCGGAAGCTACTGATTGTGATACATTGTTAGGTATAGATTTTTTAACAGCTGCTGGGTTGGATATAAATTTTGCTACTTCCACATGGCACTTCTACGGTTCTACCGAAGTGTACCCATTAGAGTATGAGTACCCCAGTAACCTCGCGTCGTGTTCTGCTGCTGAGTTGCTGAGAGAGGACGAGGGGACGATGCTAACCCCTCCCGAGCGTGAAGCTTTAGCCTCCCTCCTAGAGCGCAACGAGGATGTCTTCGGACCAGGGGGAGAACCAACACCATATGCTGAACACCACATAGACACTGGAGATCATGCGCCAATTTCAGTCCCACCTTATCGCTTGACGCCTGCGAAGAAGCAGTTAATGAAAACCGAGCTGGATAATATGCTCAGGGATGGTATCATTGAAGAGTGCGAGTCCGCCTGGACTTCTCCAGCTGTTTTGGTCCCTAAGAAGGACAATAGCATCCGTTTTTGCGTAGATTACCGCAAATTGAACACTATAACGAAAACGGATAGTTACCCTCTTCCGCTCATTGATGAGCTTCTCCAATTGACAAAACGTCATTGTTTCATGTCCTCAATTGATTTGAGAGCTGGTTACTGGCAAGTACAGGTGCGTCCAGTTGATCGTGATAAAACTGCTTTCGTTACGCCGTTTGGAACATATCGCTTCACGCGCATGCCGTTCGGTTTGAAGAACGCGCCATCTACATTCCAACGGCTGATTGATCGTTTTCGTTCAGGAGCGAGTTTACAAGGAGTCGTTCTAATAGCGTATTTAGATGATTTACTTGTCATTTCAGAGGATTATCACAGCCATCTAGAAGATCTTCAAAAGGTATTCGACAGGCTGCGTCTATTTAATTTGCGAGCCAATAGGGTTAAATGTTTTTTTGTTCGCCCTGAGATTAATTATCTTGGGCATATAATCACTCCAGAGGGGATCAAGCCAGATTCCTCAAAGATAGATGCAGTTCTGCAGATGGCCAGCCCTAAGGATCTAAAACATTTGAAATCTTTCTTACAGACTTGTTCCTGGTTCAGGAAGTTTGTTCCTAATTTTTCCCAGATAGCTCAACCCTTAACGATTCTGACTCGTAAGAATGAGTCATGGAGATGGGATAGTCAACAGCAGGAAGCCTTCCAGTGCCTGAAGAATAAGCTGACTTCAGCACCTATTTTAGTCCAAGCTGACTACAGTAAATCATTCGTGTTGCGTACTGACGCTAGCAATATTGCCTTAGGAGCTGTTTTATTACAGGGAGAAGGTCACGAAGAGAAACCTATAGAATATGCCAGTCGTCTGTTGACCTCTGCGGAGAAAAATTATTCCACGACCGAAAGGGAAGCTTTAGCGGTTGTCTGGGCTACAGATAAGTTTCGTGGGTACCTGGATGGTCATACAGTGGTAATAAAAAGTGACCATCAGCCGCTTAAATGGCTCTTAACCCTCAAAACGCCTAACGGGCGTCTTATTAGATGGGCTATGAAATTACAGGCTTTTGATATTCGTTTTGAATATACTCCTGGTAAAGCAAATGTTGTGGCTGATGCTTTAAGCCGCCCACAGTGTGACGATACCAATATTAAAAGTTGTGATGTCTGTAGTGTGGTCGTCGACTTGCCTCGTGTAAGTTCTGTTGAAATTCGAAAAGAACAGCTCGATGACCCTGAGGTTGCCAAGATCATCAACAACCTCGAAGACACCGGACTAGTCGACACTCAGTGGCTGGATAGAGGCTACGTAATGAACCAAGGGGTTTTATATCGTTATATTCCAGATTCAGACAGTGAACAGCCACAACTCGTCGTGCCCCTCACTATGCGTGATAAGATTTTAAAAGAATTTCATGACGCTCCCACAGCTGGCCACCAAGGGGTTGAACGAACCTACAACCGGATCAGCCAAAATTATTATTTCGTTGGGATGCGTAAGTATATTTCAGATTACCTTAAAAATTGTGAAGAGTGTCAGCGCTACAAGGCGTCTAACCAGAAACCCGCTGGACTCCTACAGACACCCGTTCTCAATCAACGAGGAGAAGTACTCGCCATAGATTTGTTTGGACCCTTACCAGAAGGTGAACATGGTGAGAAGTGGATACTTCTAGTTGAGGATACAGCCACCAGGTGGGTTGAATTATTTGCTTTGACAGAAGCCACCGCCGAGATATGTGCGTCCGTGCTCATCAACGAATATTTCCTGAGATATGGTTTCCCACGGCGTATCATATCGGATAACGGCGTTCAGTTTATTTCAGCCACCATGCAACAATGCACGTATATTCTAGGTATTAAGCAAAACCTCGTACCTTTGTATCACCCCGAAGCAAACCCTGCAGAAAGAAAGAATCGGGATTTACGTACACAGCTCTCCATTTTAGTGAGGAATGAACACCGTATGTGGCCTAAGTTCTTGTCTTCAGTTCGTTTCTCCATGAATAGTGCAACGTGTTCTACCACAGGAGCTACTCCCGCGCAGGTAATGTTTGCTAGAGAAATGCGTTCTCCATTCGACGCACAGTGTGATTTAAGGGGCATCCTGGACAAAGAGAATTTCGTTCCTCAGGTTACACCGTATCTCCGCCAATTTCTAGATAACTGGAACGCTATACGTGACAGGGCTGAACGTCATCAAGATGATAGGAAAGATGTTGCAGATAAAAACCGCCAGACTACTTACTTTCAAACTGGTGATTTAGTGTTTCTAACCACTCACTTACTCAGTGATGCATCCAAAGGTAGGTCTCGTAAATTCATGCCAAAACGTGATGGACCCTATCGTATTTCTAAAATAGTTAGTCCCACTACCTATGAGGTCACTGACTTAAATTCAAAACTTTTAGGAAAGTTTCACGTTTCTGATTTGAAACCATACTATAGTAGATCTGGTCAGCCCTCAGCTCCAGTACAGCCTCGGCGCCTGCGTGGACGGCCCCGTGAGTCTGTTCGTGCCGAGCCACTATCGGGGCGCTGTAGTGACTCGGAGGGGGAGGATATAACAGGGCCGTGTAACGGAACGAACACGCGTCAGCTACCCCGGACCGCCTCCCGGTCCGGTTTAGCCAATGAGAGCGCCATCGAACATTCTGGAGCGCTCCCCGCCCCGCGCCCTTCGCGTGATCGTAGACTTCCCGCGCGTTTCCGTGAGTCGTAGAGAGAGACGCGCCCCGCCTCGAACACAAACTCAAGTTATTTATCATAAGGCCTACTTGTATGTGTATAATACTAATCTTGTATGTGTCATCTTTTGAATAAAAAAACTTTTGTTAAAATGTTTTATACTTACAGTACCTACTTACTTACTTATGTTTTATACTTTGAGTTTTAGACTTACGTTTTACAACCGCGAATAATATTTTAATCAACATACAACTTAGCACTGGCCTGCAAATTGCAAAAACCGTAAGAAAATTTGAAATTCGTGGGAGCATTCACCTTAAGTTCCTTAAAAGTTAAATTACATTGTCCCAACACTCGCTGTAAATGATACTTTGCCGATTTGACACCCTCTTCCCAGAGACCGCCAAAATGTGGAGTATACGCGGGAATGAAATGGAATTTGATTCCATCATTAGCTATGCTTTCACTTAAAGCATCAGAATTCAATTTCAAAAATGTAGATAGCTCGTTACACGCACCAACAAATGAGGTACCGTTATCGGAGTATGTATGAACTGGCTTACCCCTTCGTGAAATGAACCGGTACAAGGCTAATAAGTAATCATGACTCGTCAAGTCACTCACAAGCTCCAAATGCACAGCCTTTGTGGTAAAACAGATAAAAATTGCTATGTACACCTTGACGAGTCTACATCCACGACCTTGACGACTGGCGCTCATAATAGGGCCCGCATAATCAACACCGGTACTTTCGAATGGATACCCACCTGGAAGAAGGCGTTGCCGGGGTAGGTTACCCATCAATGGAGTAACAACCTTACCCTGCATACGCTGGCACCAAACGCATCTATGATAACAGGCTTTAGCCAAATTTCGTCCTCCTATAGGCCAATAGGATTCTCTAATAGATGCTAACAATAGTTGTGACTTGTGGGCCTGCGTGCATCACTTTTTGTGCTCAAAATCAAATAATAATTTAGTAAAAGTATGAGTGGACTGTAAAATTATAGGGTGCCGTTTATTATGTGTAAAATCTGAATTATCGAGACGACTTCCGACACGCATTAGCTTGTCGTCATCTAAATACACATTATAGGACGCTCTTTTTTGGCAAACTGTGTTTATTTAAAAGTAATTTATGTTCGGGAAATGATTCTTGTTGACACTGATAGATTAAAACGTTTAATGCTTTCTTTAACTCGTGATCAGATAAAAATTTACTGTTTGACGATTAGCGTTTACACGCCTTAATGAATCGCAACACGTATGCCATGGAACGTAAAAGTCGTAAGTAATTAGAAAAATGATTTTATTCTATACATATAATAAATCTGTAGAAAAATCGTTTTTATACATCAAAAATATTTTGAAAAAAAAATTGCCAGGGTGTTAAAGGATAACCAACAGAACCCATTTCCAGCATTTTTGGAATTTTTGTCTGTTTATCTGTTTGTCTGTTTCGATGATCAAGCATCACGTAAAATATACGAAACCAATATAGATAACTTTTATACATCAAAATTGTGTGTATCTTGAGGTATAATTTAGTCTTTGTTTCATCGTAATCAGTAGATACCCCCTATCTAAAAAAGAGAGTCAGCAAAAAGGAAGGGGTCCGTAAGGACCGATGCCTGCCGGGGTTGCGGGACTATTCGAAAGAGATACCGTGGCCCCGGAACACAAAGGGCGATGAAGGAACATGGATGGGTTTTAGTCAGTAAAAGTCTGACACTCCCTCCTGCTCCGCCCAGAGCGGGAGGGGTTATTTGATGATTTCCCATCCGAAAAAAAAAAGGGGGTATCTAAAAGGGGGGCAAATTTTTCATTATTTTTGCGATAGGACGCACCATTTTCGAGATAAGCAAATTTAGAACCTAGCTACGACTCCAAGACGCGCGCTCGCTAGGCTCACATTTTACATTACACACCCACTTTCTGTCACAAATGTCGTCGTCGCTCCGCCGGTCTTCGGCCTACGCTCCTCATGTCAGCTAGCAAGACTTTTAGGACAATTTTAGTAGGTTATTTGAAGTATCGGAATTGCTGACAATACGGCTAAACGTTGGACGCCGCTTTGTCGAACGTATCGCCACCACAATCCGGCTGAACGTGAGGACGCCGTATTACATAACGGAGCCGTTTTTCAATCCGGCGCCCCATTGTGTAAAACGGCGTGTTATACGAATTGGCTGCGACAGATAGATGGCGTTGTTCATTTCACTCTTCATTATCTGCATCGCGTTGTTAATATTTTCCGTGAAAGAATGACCCTCGCCCGTGTCAGTTGCCTCAGGTTTGGCTATTTAACCGACGAAACAAAAGGAGGAAGTTCTCAGTCTCAGTTCAGTTCGACGCGTATATTTTTTATATTTATGACCACGCATAACTTTATACAGAGAAGTCCATTAGGCATGATCCTTTTTTTTGTGAAAGCGTAGATACCTATATCTCACAGTTGGTCCCATTTAAAATAATTACGCGATAGCATTGTCTATCTTTTAAGGTTGAGTCACACTCTCTCTAACTTCTCTCTCTTTTGTGACGCAGACGAAGTTGCGCGGGTCAGCTAGTCTATAATAAATGCCTTAGGCTCAGTGTCAAGGACAGCATTTAAAGTGACATCAGTTCGAGTTTCGGGGAGTAGCCCTAATTCTGAACATTTAAATTGCGAAGGCCAAGCACTTGGATCTTGTTGGAGGAAGTCAGGACCAGACCACCACAAATCTAAACCCTGCAGATGACTACTATCCACACCACGAGATAGTAGGTCTGCTGGGTTTTCATTGGTTGGGACATGCCTCCAGGTGCAACGACCTGCCTGATCTAAAATTTCAGCGACGCGATTGCGTACAAATGGCTGAAGTTTCGAAGGCAATATCTGTAGCCATCCCAATACGATGGTCGAGTCAGTCCAACAAAAGACGCGCGAGAACTTAAGACGAAGTGAGTTTAAAACCTTCTCACACAGACGAGCTCCCACTACAGCGCCACACAACTCCAACCTTGGAATCTTAGTGGGTTTGATTGGCGCCACTCGACCTTTGGCCATAAGTAACCGAACGATGCACTCACCTGCATCATTAATACTGCGAACATAAACGCACGCACCATACGCGCGCTCAGGCGCATCAGTAAATATATGTAGTTTCAACTCCTTGCATGAATGACACACAACAATTCGGGGAATACGAACTTCATTTAAAAGAGGCAGGGTTTTAATTATGGTCTGCCATTGTAATTTAATTTCAGGGGTCAATGGATCATCCCATGATAATTTATCCAACCACATTCTCTGTAGTAACATTTTCATACTGATTACAAACGGTGACAACAGCCCCAAAGGATCGAAGATCTTTGCAATCACAGAAAGTAAATCACGTTTAGTGTTACTATTACAGGATAATATAGTTGAGCCTATGGAAAATACCAGTTCATCTGAACTTGCATACCAACCTAGCCCGAGCAACTTGTCAGGCTCACTAGAACCTATATTTAAGTCAAGCGAAGATTGAGCAACTTCAGACAATAATTGAGGCTCGTTGGACTTCCACTTACGCAATGGCATGCCAGCCGATGCAAGTAGCACATTTGTGACTTCCTGACGAATAAATCTAACCTCATCTAAATCATCACCGCCAGATAATAGGTCATCAGCATAGAAATCGTGCTTTATAACCTCAGCAACCTTCTGATTCTTACAATCGAGCCCTAATTGATGAAGGCACCGAAAAGCTAAAAATGGTGCACTAGCCGTACCATAGGTGACGTTTTTTAATTTATAAAATTTAACGGGCTCAGATGCCTTACCTCGCCACAATGAGTCGGGGGATATCTGCTGCAGATATCTGTCAGACGGATGGACGACTATTTTTTTAAACATCTTCTCGACGTCTGCTGACACGACATACTTGTGCTATCTGAAACGGAGAAGAATCGACATTAGATCGTCCTGGAGGCCTATTATGTAACTTTCTGATATCCAGTGACTAACAAGCTTCGGTTGTACACCGAACTTTGTTGACAACCGTGAATGTCATATTTTTGGTATTATGTATCACACTGAGTGGATATCACTTTACGGTGAATAACAGCGCGCTTCGCCTAAGCAGTTGACCACTCTATTTTTTATCGACTATTATGCGGCTAAGTTAAGTAGCGCCCGTTGAGCGTTACAATACTTCTACTTGGTTATACGGAACATTTTATAATAAGCGGTTTATAAAACATGTGACATTACTGACTTGTTATTGTAAATAAATACGTTAGGTACTTAAAAATAACTTCTTTATTTGATAAAGGGACCGATAATGTATGACTTGGAATGTGTTAAGTTGTTGTGCAAGCCTGGATAAATTGTGATAACTCCATTCGATAACCGGCTGTCAACTTTTGGACTGTGAATTTGAATTCTTCGAACCTGGGGAGTATTCTGTTTTAATTTACGTATTAATGTTGTATAGTTTACATACTATACAGTACACAGACACCGAGCGACGTCCCAGTAAACACCAGCTACGTTTACGTCTCATTTTGCTTGACAAATTGTGAACGCAAATTCGAGGACGAAAACTCTTGCCCAGACTTATAACATTCACTACAAACCACACTTAATATGGTGTCTCTAATACCTATGCTCTAAATATTATAACTAAACCACTTAGTTCATAATTAAAGAACATGTTTAAACTTTGTTCCCACGTAAAACTCATGTTCATATAAATCCTTGAATCTTATCAAAGTAAATGTAAAAATAGCCTTTCCCTAAAGTGTTGACTGTAGCAAGTTTGAGCATATTAAATCAAATTTAAAATTAATAGAAAATTAATTTTAAGTTATTTTTCCATACCTTTATTTTTTCATTTGATATTTTACTCCATTCTAACTTTAAAACTCCTACTTTCTCAAGGTTTTATGAAACATAATATTCGCTTAACATACTCAGCTGTTTCTTGTCACATTTCAGGTGTTGGTTAATGTAATCAGGCAATATGATGACCTGCGAAGCTACGTTCATGACATGAGTGACAAACTTAAGAGCAGAGCTGACGGAGCTAGATTCATCTAGAAATGAGTGAGCAAGCTACTGCGGGACAGAAAGGAAGTGAAGTTGAAATTTAGTCAATAGTAAACAAAAACACTCAACTGAAGAGCCAGCTTGCAGAACTTCACACCCAACACATAGGACGAGATACTGGACTAGATCACCATCTCCGTCAACTAGTGTCTGGTTTTCAGCAATACCATGACACTCATGACTGAAACGAATATTTGAACTAGAAGCAGAATAATTTTGCAAGGCACATAACACCATTAAAGCCAGCAAAGAGATCACTAACACCAATAACCTGTACAATGAGCTGATTGATGGTGTATCCGGACTGGAGTGCGAGCAGCCCACAATTTGAACCCCACCCAAAGTAGTAATATCATAGTGTATTCTGATGGACTAGGAACCGGTTTTGGATCATCAACCGTTCTAAACATACAGTGTTGGTAGTACGTAATAATTAGTAGTAGTATGTAGTATAATTCAAATAAACAAAGTTAGTACAGGATTATTATTTGTCTTTTTTTTCCCATAAGTTTCACAAAACAAATATACAACATGTAGAAAAGTGAAGTTAAGGCTGATGCTCTAGAGTAGCCCGCGAAATTCGAATTTTCTTACGTTTTTTGCAATTTGCAGGCCAGTGCTAGGTTGTATGTTGATTAAAATATTATTCGCGGGTGTAAGACGAATGTAGTTACAGAATTATAATCATCAATACAACCCTCCACGTTTGTAAAGGTGTAGAAATAACTTTTTCTGCTTTTTTTTTGCTTCCTACACCTTTATGAACTTGGAGGGTTGTATTGATAATTTTGATGATTATAATTCTGTAACTACATACGTCTTACACCCGCGAATAATATTTTAATCAACATACGACCTAACACGGGCCTGCTAATTGCAAAAAACGTAAGACGAAAATTTGAATTTCGCGGGCTACCCTGGAGCATTCACCTTAAAGTAAGGCCCAGCGCAAACCGCTGCAGGCGCGGCTTAACTACCTTGACATACGGTAAATATATAAGATATAGGCGCACGCGGTGCTCAGAGCGCCCTCAAGCCACTACAAGAACATGCGCGCGACTGCTCCAGTCACCGCCGTGCTGCTCTGCGCTCCGCCGCCGCACCACGAGAGCGAGTTGTCTGTACAAAATATCGAACAGCACTATTAATGGGCGCGCTCGGAGTAGCTGCGCGCCGCTCCGCTCAAGGGCTCTCAGCGCCGCTCGGGGCCCGCGGATCCGCCAGCACGTTTTAGGGAAATGCGCTCCACCGCGCCTCCAGCGGTGTGCGCTGGGCCTAAAGGCCTAAAAGTATTACGAGCTACTAATAAAACTATTTATCTCTAATTAATTAATTAATTAAGCCTTTTCATTTATAACTACAAGGATCTTTTGGCGCGTGGCTGAAATCAGAACTAACGATACCATTCCGATTAGTTTATTAGCAACTAATATTAATACAAGACAATAAATATTTTAGAACATCACAAGCTATCTAAACAACAAAAGACATAATGTTTGCACAGAAATCGGCATAGGTGTATATCACAAAACCTTATAAAACACTACCTATGAGTAACGTCTATCACGATAGCAACTTCACACTCAGTTGTTATCAATTTGATGTCCATTATGCTTACATAATCGCAATATTAGAAGTATCGATACGAAAGCATCTGTCAAAATGATTTACGGTGACTAACAGCCACGATGTTCACCAATGACGTCATATTTGATCGCGTTTGGTCATACATAATACGAAACTAACCTTTTGACAGTTAATTGATATACACTGAGCCCAGTTGCTATCAATTCGAGCTGTCAACAGAGATACATAATAGCCCTGCAGGCCTATTACGTATCTCCGTTGACAGCTCGAAATGATAGTAACTAGGCTCAGTGTCCATCAAATAACTGTCAAAAAGTTTGTTTCGTATTATGTATGACCAGTCGCGATCAAATATGACGTCATTGGTTGTCATCGTAGCTGATAGGCACCGTAACTCATTTTAACAGACGCTTCTGTATAGATATTTATATTATTTCGTTTATGTAAGCATAGTGGACAACAAATTGATGACATCTGAGTTTGAAGTGGCTTTCGTGAAAGACGTTACACCGTGCCCGGGCTGTTAATCACCGTAAAGTGACATCCACTCAGTGTGATACGTAATACCAATATGATGACACTCACGGTTGTCATCAAAGTTCGGTGTACAACCGAAGCTTGATAGTCACTGGATATCAGAAAGATACGTAATAGGCCTGCTGCAGGGCTATTATGTATCTCTGTTGACAGCTCGAATTAATAGCAACTGGGCTCAGTGTATATCAATTAACTGTCAAAAGGTTAGTTTCGTATTATGTATGACCAAACGCGCTCAAATATGACGTCATTGGTGAACATCGTGGCTGTTAGTCACCGTAAATCATTTTGACAGATGCTTTCGTATCGATACTTCTAATATTGCGATTATGTAAGCATAATGGACATCAAATTGATAACAACTGAGTGTGAAGTTGCTATCGTGATAGACGTTACTCATAGGTAGTGTTTTATAAGGTTTTGTGATATACACCTATGCCGATTTCTGTGCAAACATTATGTCTTTTGTTGTTTTATTGTTTAGATAGCTTGTGATATTCTAAAATATTTATTTTCTTGTATTAATATTAGTTGCTAATAAACTAATCGGAATGGTATCGTTAGTTCTGATTTCAGCCACGCGCCAAAAGATCCTTGTAGTTATAAATGAAAAGGCTTACTTAATTAATTAATTAGAGATAAATAGTTTTATTAGTAGCTTCTAATACTTTTAGGCCTTTAGGCCCAGCGCACACCGCTGGAGGCGCGGTGGAGCGCATTTCCCTAAAACGTGCTGGCGGATCCGCGGGCCCCGAGCGGCGCTGAGAACCCTTGAGCGGAGCGGCGCGCAGCTTCTCCGAGCGCGCCCATTAATAGTGCTGTTCGATATTTTGTACAGACAACTCGCTCTCGTGGTGCGGCGGCGGAGCGCAGAGCAGCACGGCGGTGACTGGAGCAGTCGC
Source organism: Xestia xanthographa (assembly GCA_905147715.2). Lineage (NCBI taxonomy): Eukaryota > Metazoa > Arthropoda > Insecta > Lepidoptera > Noctuidae > Xestia > Xestia xanthographa. Next base: position 17,729,450 of record LR990654.1, on the reverse strand, counting down.
GAGCATGTTCTTGTAGTGGCTTGAGGGCGCTCTGAGCACCGCGTGTGCCTATATCTTATATATTTACCGTATGTCAAGGTAGTTAAGCCGCGCCTGCAGCGGTTTGCGCTGGGCCTTACTTTAAGGTGAATGCTCCAGGATAACCCGCGAAATTCAAATTTTCTTACGTTTTTTGCAATTAGCAGGCCCGTGTTAGGTCGTATGTTGATTAAAATATTATTCGCAGCTGTAAGACGTATGTAGTTACAGAATTATAATCATCAAAATTATCAATACAACCCTCCAAGTTCATAAAGGTGTAGGAAACAAAAAAAAAGCAGAAAAAGTTATTTCTACACCTTTATGAACGTGGAGGGTTGTATTGCTGATTATAATTCTGTAACTACATACGTCTTACACCCGCGAATAATATTTTAATCAACATACAACCTAGCACTGGCCTGCAAATTGCAAAAAACGTAAGAAAATTCGAATTTCGCGGGCTACTCTAGAGCATCAGCCTTAACTTCACTTTTCTATATACATGTTGTATATTTGTTTTGTGAAACATATTGGAAAAAAAAGACAAATAATAATCCTGTACCAACTTTATTTATTTGAATTATACTACATACTACTACTAATTATTACGTACTACCAACACTGTATGTTTAGAATGGTTGATGATCCAAAACCGGTTCCTAGTCCATCAGAATACACTATGATATTACTACTTTGGGTGGGGTTCAAATTGTGGGCTGCTCGCACTCCAGTCCGGATACACCATCAATCAGCTCATTGTACAGGTTATTGGTGTTAGTGATCTCTTTGCTGGCTTTAATGGTGTTATGTGCCTTGCACAATTATTCTGCTTCTAGTTCAAATATTCGTTTCAGTCATGAGTGTCATGGTATTGCTGAAAACCAGACACTAGTTGACGGAGATGGTGATCTAGTCCAGTATCTCGTCCTATGTGTTGGGTGTGAAGTTCTGCAAGCTGGCTCTTCAGTTGAGTGTTTTTGTTTACTATTGACTAAATTTCAACTTCACTTCCTTCCTGTCCCGCATTAGCTTGCTCACTCATTTCTAGATGAATCTAGCTCCGTCAGCTCTGCTCTTAAGTTTGTCACTCATGTCATTAACGTAGCTTCGCAGGTCATCATATTGCCTGATTACGTTAACCAACACCTGAAATGTGACAAGAAACAGCTGAGTACCTATGTTAAGAGAATATTATGTTTGTTGCAACCTTGAGAAAGTAGGAGTTTTAAAGTTAGAATGAAGTAAAATATTAAATGAAAAAATAAAGGTACGGAAAAATAACCTAAAATTAATATTCTAAGTATTAATTTTAAATTTGATTTAATATGCTCAAACTTACTACAGTCAACACTTTAGGGAAAGGCTATTTTTTACTTTGCTAAGATTCAAGGATTGATATGAACATATTATAAGTTTTATGTGGGAACAAAGTTTAACTATGTAGGTACCTACTTTAATTATGAACTACCTAAGTGGTTTAGTTATAATATTTAGAGCATAGCTATCAGAGACACCATATTAAGTGTGAAGTAGGGTTTGTAGTAAATGTTAGAAGTCTGGGCAAGAGTTTTCGTCCTCGAATTTGCGTACACAATTTGTCAAGCAAAATGAGACGTAAACGTAGCTGGTGTTTACTGGGACGTCGCTCGGTGTCTGTGTAATGCATAGTATGTAAATTATGCAATGCAACACTAATACTTAAATTAAAACAGAATACTCCCCAGGTTCGAAGAATTCAAATTCACAGTCCAAAAGTTGACAGCCGGTTATCGAATGGAGTTATCACAATTTATCCAGGCTTGCACAACAACTTAACACATCCTAAGTCATACATTTTCGGTTCCTTTTACAATTTAAAGAAGTTATTTAAAAGTAAACACATTTATTTACAATAACAATGTCATTGTCAGTAATGTCACATGTTATATAAACCGCTTATTAGAAAATGTTCCCTAAAACCAAGTATTGTAACGCTCAACGGGCGCTACTCAACTTAGTCGCATAATAGTCGATAAAAAATAGAGTGGTCAACTGCTGAGGTGGAGCGCGCTGTTAGTCACCGTAAAGTGATATCCACTCAGTGTGATACATAATACCAATAATATGACATTCACGGTTGTCATCAGAGTTCGGTGTACAACCGAAGCTTGTTAGTCACTGGATATCAAAAAGATACATAATAGGCCTGCTGTAACCCTTTTTGATACTTGTAAATATTTTTATTTCTATAGAGTTAGTATAAAAAAATTATGTAAATATTACTGAAAATAAAAGTTATTATTTTACTGACGAGTTAGGGAAACTGACCAGTGTTACGCGGACTTGAATGATCATGAAATTAGTTGCGCTTATTTTCAATATTCGTATTACTTTTGTTTTAATTTAAAAAATCACTGATTGAAACACAGAAGTCGCCGCAATGCAACCAATGGGGAAGGCAACTGTATAACTAATAGTAAATAGAGATAAAGCGTATATACTAGAACAGATCCAGGCACTAGGTATTTAACGAGACTAGGTTGCACCTATTCCAACTCTTTAGATACTCGATCCACCTAGTATCACTGCCTACGCGGCGTCCGGCATCAAGAAGTACCGGCGCGGGCGCGGCGAAGCGAGATAGCATTGTGTTTCCATAGTTACTAGTTTGCTTTGCCGCTCACTCATGTTCGACTAAAATCATTCGTGTGCCAGTCATTTGAATTTGAACCATATTTCAATACTCTACTTGTTGTCAGTATACCTCGCTCGGCCGGCAACTAACAACAAGTGTGCGCGCGCGTCTGACCTGCGTCCCGCCAGAATTCCTTTTTACCCGACTGCGCCAGAAGGAGGGTTATGTTTTCGAGAGTATGTATGTATGTAAGTATGTATAATTGTTTGGCACGCTCTGTGGCCTGCAGGCCTATTATGTAACTTTCTGATATCCAGTGACTATCAAGCTTCGGTTGTACACCGAACTTTGTTGACAACCGTGAATGTCATATTATTGGTATTATGTATCACACTGAGTGGATATCACTTTACGGTGAATAACAGCGCGCTTCGCCTAAGCAGTTGACCACTCTATTTTTTATCGACTATTATGCGGCTAAGTTAAGTAGCGCCCGTTGAGCGTTACAATACTTGGTTATACGGAACATTTTATAATAAGCGGTTTATATAACATGTGACATTACCGACTTGTTATTGTAAATAAATATGTTTACTTAAAAATAACTTCTTTATTTGATAAAGGGACCGATAATGTATGACTTGGAATGTGTTAAGTTGTTGTGCAAGCCTGGATAAATTGTGATAACTCCATTTGATAACCGGCTGTCAACTTTTGGACTGTGAATTTGAATTCTTCGAACCTGGGGAGTATTCTGTTTTAATTTACGTATTAATGTTGTATAATTTACATACTATACAGTACACAGACACCGAGCGACGTCCCAGTAAACACCAGCTACGTTTACGTCTCATTTTGCTTGACAAATATTGTGAACGCAAATTCGAGGACGAAAACTCTTGCCCAGACCACAGCAGACTTATAACATTCACTACAAACCCTACTTCACACTTACTAAGGTGTCTCTAATATCTATGCTCTAAATATTATAACTAAACCACTTAGTTCATAATTAAAGAACATGTTTTAAACTTTGTTCCCATGTAAAACTCATGTTCATATCAATCCTTGAATCTTATCAAAGTAGGTAAATGTAAAAATAGCCTTTCCCTAAAGTGTTGACTGTAGCAAGTTTGAGCATATTTAATCAAATTTAAAATTAATAGAAAATTAATTATAAGTTATTTTTCCATACCTTTATTTTTTCATTTAATATTTTACTCCATTCTAACTTTAAAACTCCTACTTTCTCAAGGTTTTATGAAACATAATATTCTCTTAACATACTCAGCTGTTTCTTGTCACATTTCAGGTGTTGGTTAACGTAATCAGGCAATATGATGACCTGCGAAGCTACGTTCATGACATGAGTGACAAACTTAAGAGCAGAGCTGACGGAGCTAGATTCATCTAGAAATGAGTGAGCAAGCTACTGCGGGACAGGAAGGAAGTGAAGTTGAAATTTAGTCAATAGTAAACAAAAACACTCAACTGAAGAGCCAGCTTGCAGAACTTCACACCCAACACATAGGACGAGATACTGGACTAGATCACCATCTCCGTCAACTAGTGTCTGGTTTTCAACAATACCATGACACTCATGACTGAAACGAATATTTGAACTAGAAGCAGAATAATTGTGCAAGGCACATAACACCATTAAAGCCAGCAAAGAGATCACTAACACCAATAACCTGTACAATGAGCTGATTGATGGTGTATCCGGACTGGAGTGCGAGCAGCCCACAATTTGAACCCCACCCAAAGTAGTAATATCATAGTGTATTCTGATGGACTAGGAACCGGTTTTGGATCATCAACCGTTCTAAACATACAGTGTTGGTAGTACGTAATAATTAGTAGTAGTATGTAGCATAATTCAAATAAATAAAGTTAGTACAGGATTATTATTTGTCTTTTTTTTTCCAAAATGTTTCACAAAACAAATATACCTACAACATGTATAAAGAAAAGTGAAGTTAAGGCTGATGCTCTAGAGTAGCCCGCGAAATTCGAATTTTCTTACGTTTTTGCAATTTGCAGGCCAGTGCTAGGTTGTATGTTGATTAAAATATTATTCGCGGGTGTAAGACGTATGTAGTTACAGAATTATAATCATCAATACAACCCTCCACGTTCATAAAGGTGTAGAAATAACTTTTTCTGCTTTTTTTTTTGTTTCCTATCAACAAAATAAAACCTACAAATCGGATTTCGTTTTTAACCTACGTTCTAACGACTGTAAACAATGAGTAGCTTTATTAATTGAATCTCCCAAAATAGAAGGATCTTGTTTGAGAGGAATACGAACGCAAAAACGACCATCAGGTAATCTGTGTGCTTAGTGCGAGATTTGTTATTTTCGTTCACCACATTCGAGCGCGTTAACGTTTAGGCAAATTTGTATGGCGCTGGGGTAGCGCCGTCTAGCGTAATATGTCAGAACTAGGTTGTGTGAGTGCCGCATCGACAATCGTTAACTTGCGAGTGTGAGATCCTAGAATACATTCATTCGTTTTCGCGTTAATTCACCGTAACTTGCGTTGCGTATGTCGGGTTGGTCAGGATTTTATTTCGCTAGGCTCGAGCTTATGTGGGCTGTAGACGGGTTTCGTGCTAATGAAAACACACTGGATGCGATACACTATTTTATTTCACATTGCACGGTTCGGCGTGGTAGTTTCCATGGAGAAGAACCGGCAAGAAACTCCATGGTTACTCTTTTGAAACAGATACACTGAGTCTAACAAATTACTTGACATTACACTTTGACACATTAACACTGGGCACAATGATTCGGGTACAGTTTCAAGACTTCTTAACTCCGCTGCGATCAGACATAGAATGTCCGCCTCTCCGCGTGTTGTTAACATCAGGACTCTGTAGAAGCCGCCATGGTGGGGTAGACTGGTAAGTAGGTCGCGTGATGTCATTACTGGCGCGCTTTCGATACGTTCGCCCGTCCGTACTCATGACCATATCCGACACGGCCATCCTGCCTTCCCACGTCCTCGTGTGATGGTAACCCTGCAAACAAATAGTCCACGACAGAATTTTGTTCCACTCGGTCACTCCTGACCAAACTCTAGATTCATCGGGTCTCAGCCTATTGCCCTCAACTGGGCGCAAATCCAAACTCCATGGCTGTTACTGAGAAATTCCCGATGGAAAAACCCAATAACACTTTGCCAGACCCGGGAATCGAACCCAGAACCTTCAGACACACTTGCGACCACTAGACCAACGAGACAGTCGACTAATTCAAACACGGTTAAATTGGGAATACTCTAAAATAGATCAACCCCCTGGTCCGGCAATTCTCTTTTTGCCCTTCAGGTGTGTCCCTTCAGATAAACTGGACCGAACTTAGCTAGGCCGAACAAGTATCGTTCCTTTAGCTTTCAATTTTCATGGTCCGGTCAACTTCTGACCCTACAAGATCAACCCCCTGGTCCGGCAATTCTTTTTTTTTGCCCTGCAGGTGTCCCTTCAGTTAAACTGGACCGGACTTAGCTAGGCCGAACAAGTATCGTTCCTTTAGCTTTCAATTTCCTTGGTCCGGTCAACTTCTGACCCTACAAGATCAACCCATGGGCCATGTACCATAGTCGTTCGAATCAACCTTTAAAACTCTACTGCTTTAAAAACTGCCAAGCTTACAGAAACCTTCAAGTAAAACCTCTAACGCCACGGCACTCCAGCCGACCAGCAATCGCATTGCTCTCACATCCATCAAATGGATCTGCCATGTGCATCACCCAGTGACTACACACCACGGTCTTTCTAGACCCCGACCTCCGCCAGAGCTAAACACGCATCGCGCCCCACGGATCACGACTACGTAATAACTACTAGTACGGTCATTCACACTACTATAACTGAAAGGGTACTAAAACAGTGGTACACAACGTATGCAACGCACACACTACGCATGTAACGCACACACTACGCATGTAACGCTTACACTACGCAAGCTACGCATGGACTACGTATGCAACGCACACACTACGCAAGCTACGCATGGACTACGTATGTATCTCATACACTACGCATCCACTACGCACGCACTACGTATGCACTACGTCCACACTACGCATCCACTGCGCACGCACTACGTATGCACTACGTTTACTCTACGTATGCACTACGTTTACACTACGTATGCACAACATTAAAGCTCCCCGCCCTACAGGTGCCACACAGGCTTACAAGTGCCATATAGGCTCAGGTTGCCACACAGGCTGCTACCGCATAAGCTTGCTCAACATCATCAAAATCCTTATCAACATAGACTGGTACGAGACCCACTGGCATCTCTCTTAGCCTACCCTGTGCATATTTTTAGGCACTCTAATAATTCAAAGCTTTCAGTTTTTAAAGATGATCGTTATCAAAATGTGTGGAAGCACTTCCCTACCGGTATTTTCTTCAATTGAACGCGATTCGTGAGTTCGTGAGCATACTCATACTGGCAATCACAATTTAATGATAGGAAAGTGTATCTGACGTTCGAATAATAAACTCGTCAGAAAATTAGACTGTCACTCTACACGTCAATCTACACGTCGCTACACGTCGCTTCACGTCGTTACGCGTCACTACGCGTCTCTACGCGTCACTACGCGTCACTACGCGTCACAAAGCGTCACTACGCGTCACTACGCGTCACTACGCGTCACTACGCGTCACTACGCGTCACTACGCGTCACTACGCGTCACTACGCGTCACTACGCGTCACTACGCGTCACTACGCATCACTACGCGTCACTACGCGTCACTACGCGTCACTACGCGTCACACTACGCGTGTCTCTACGCGTGTCTCTACGCGAGTCTCTACGCGAGTCTCTACGCGTGTCTCTACGCGAGTCTCTACGCGTGTTTCTGCACGAGTCTCTACACGAGTCTACACGAGCAAAACTCAATTGCCAGTCCATCGGCAAGTCATAACGTTAAATGTGAACCCATCGTCAGAAGCTAACCATCTCAGCCGCGTAAGTGCTACTCCTCGCAAAGAGTATACTGCACATAAAAAGCAGTCAACGTGCACCTCTTACATGCTCCGGCGCTTCTGATGCGGCCACAACAATACCCAATTCATCGGGTATGCTTTCAGTCCATCGAAAGCATTGTACTTGTAAACAGTGAATCCATTAAAATCAAAACAATTAAAATCATCATAGTTAGTTTAGTTTAGAAAATGAGATAATAAGAAAACTCTTACTATGCTGGTACTCAAAATGTTAAGTGGACTACTTGATACTTAACTAGTCTCGTCAGCGTTATCATTTTCGTCATGGCTAGTCTCGTCATTGTCACCTACGTGCATGTCAACGTCAGTTACTTTTCGCAGTCTGTCATAATTGGAACTTTCAACTACATATATTGCGCGATGCCTGCTCTCTCATTGCAAAAGGTCCGATCAACATTAGAAAAGGTCCGATCAAAAAGTTACAACACAGGAATTCTAACAATAAATTCTGGTTCTCTTTACCATAACTCTTGGCAATGCAAACTCAACTCATAAAACTTTCATAAGCTCTCTGTGCACCATCACAGACAGAAATCGCACAAACGATTCCCTACAGACCCATCGCCATCATGTTACTCATGAGGTGCGGTCTAACAGACCCATCGCCACGTGTTACTCACGAGGTGCGGTCTAACTCATAACAGACCCATCACCATCATGTTACTCATGAGGTGCAGTCTAAAACTTCGAGTATGAGTGTACCTGTACAAGCCTTTCGTAATCAGATTTCGTTTCACTACCACTGTCATCAACTATGACGAGGAACTTTGTGATCGGGCATCTTTCTCATTATATCTTCGAATTCCAATTACTGAACCTTGAACTACACCAGTTATAGTAACGACAGGATAAATATGCTCACTCTCAAGTCTAGACGAAATAGAATTAGCACTCTGCTCCAGAGTCATAACAAAATGAAAACGACTCACCAAAGTACTTTCATATTCCGGCTTGACGATGAAAAGGTCGACTCGCTTTTCCACCAGTACAGCAGCACTGGACCAGCGCTGGCCTGCTATGCAGTGCAGTGACTGGCGATGTGGCCCGGCGTGCCACACTTGAAGCACACCAGTGAGCTGCTGCTGGCCTGCGGTCGCTGCCCAATGCCTGTAGCAGCCGGCACAGGCAACAGCTTCTTAATGGCAGTCGTCCGAAAATCCGCTTGTTTGTCACTACTCACGTAAATGACGTACGACGTACACGAATTTGGCACTGAACAATTCTTTAAACGGGTCCACAACACTACTAACGCTTTCGATACGTTCGCCCGTCCGTACTCATGACCATATCCGACACGTACATTAATAACCGGCCAAAATAAGTTGACATTCGTATTTTGTGTTCATAATATAAGCGACTGCCTATTCAATTAGTGGAGGTTATAGAACGAAGTTAGACGACATTACTTATCTGTAGTCAATGGTCATTAGTTTTGTTTGTGTTTACGAAAGTTTGTATTAGTTTTGAATATTATTGTTAAAAATAAAGACTAGCCCGTCCCAATTTGAAATGCTGGTGACACAAATGGAGCAGTTAGTGTAATTTATATCTTTTGGTGTGTAGTGAGTGACCTTGATCCATCTGTGAAGTTTGTAAAACTAAGTTTGTTAATTTTTAGGCATGGAGATCTAAGCAAATGATCTAATAATGCCCGAGTGGTTTGTGGTGGTGTTTCTATCTTTGTTTACGTAACCGTGTTTACTTTTTTGTGGCGTTATATTACGCTTATCTTGAGGTCTCAAACATTGTCCAAACGAAATAATACGAGATTCCATGGTAAGTTTCATTCACAATACGAAATTAAATTAAATTACTTTGTTATTTCACCACTCTCATGATGCTCTCACCACAAAATCTTAAGTGAAAATTTTTCACGCTCGCGTTTCGTATTCGAGCTGTCAAAACTGTCAAAATTGTAACTTGCACTCGCGATAGCATGCAAACTTTAGCGATGTGCTCCAAACGGACCTCATTTTCATAGAGGCATTCTATTGTCAATATCGACGACGTAAATGGTAACGTAAACTCGGTTTACGCGGTCGACACACTACTTGAATTTTAGTATGAAACTCGCACTGGTCATATTATTGCTAAAATGCTTTTCACATAACTTCTCTTCTGGTGAATAACGTGAAGACTTCTTATTTACTTCTTCTAACTGCCAGAAGAGAGTTAAATCATTTCGAATTTTATCAAAATCGTTAGCAGGTGAATAATCGATTTTAGTAAAGTTACACCTAATGGTGCCGATTCCCTTGTTCACAAACTAAACCAAATTTAAGTTCAGTGAATATTTTTCTTTCAATTTCATTATGAAAAGGACAGAAGATAAATTTTAGTTATGTTCTGTCACCTGTCTGGCACCAATGTCACTAGAAAGCTATGCAATGTAATTACGACTAATAGGACCGGAGACAATCCAGCCTAACCTGGTTTCACATAAAATTAGCTTACCAGTACCTAACTTGATTCTTTGTGACACTCTTTACGTAACTGTACCACATCATATTGTTGGTATAACAACTCCATCTTGCATATACGCAGCTGTAGTTCTGTTATAATGGAACTAGATAACGTTTTATCCTCCAGCGCGTCCAAATAATTGGCAAAAGCAGTTAATCGGCCTTTGAAGCTTCAAGCTTTCAAGCTTCTTTATTAACTCCTTTTCCTCGGTCATTCTGGGATTCGAGTGCAAATCTGGAATTTATACAATACAATTTAAGTAAACAATATTATAAATACGTAATTATGTACCTATGTATTATGATTCAATCTACAGGTGACCCCAATATGAACAATTAGTGAATACCTACCTAGATAATGCAAATAGTTTCTATTCTTATACAAAACTCAATAAACTAACAATGACATGTATAAAGTACAACAGAAAAATAACTAAAATAATACGGTAATCACATTAACAGTAAACATTAATTAACAATATCTAACACTCTAAATTTATATTGCTCCTAAGTACCTACTTAGGCAAAAATACTTAACGTGATTAGTAATTATTTTGGCAAAGACAATGAAATTAAAACAATATAATGTAATAAATCTATATTACTATACTTAACTAAGTTTGATTTCTAATTTAACTGCTTCGAATACACAATAATGACAATAAAACTATCACAATGCAAATGGTAGGGTAATTAACGGAACAACTAATTACGCAAATACAATAGGTAATTAATAAGACTAACCTTTTATATCCTTAATTGGCGTTATTACCTGATTGAGTGTTGGGTGACGATGTTATCACTATTAACTTCTTGATCTTCATATAATAATAGCTTGCTATTTAATCAACCCAGCTCGTAATGGACCAATATGTGCGGAAATTAGCGTGATTTAAAATAAAAGGCAGCAGGCACATGTAACTTGTATGAGTTTTTAATCGGAGTGAAAAGATGACACATGAATGATGTACGTACAAACCTAGCGAAAACTACTACACTACACTACAACAGCCCACACTCTCCACACTCTTGTTCTAACTATTCTATTTTTGTATAAACAGTGAGTAGATAACAATATTTCAAGTTTATTTAGTATTCATATTATAATTACTTCAAACGACAACGCGCGTACGCTCGTTTCGCCGCGCGCCGCTCCGAAACAAACAGGTTTGAACTCGCTCGCGACGCGACGCCGGACGCCCCGCAAGACGCAAACACGCACGCTGCAGCCGCCGCGCGGCAGGCGTCCACTCAGGCCACTCACGTATAAATGCATGTGTTTGACATGACCGCTGCACGCGCCGCCCCGCCGCATCGAGCGGCCACTGCGTTCGTACCGTACACTTATGCGCATAGGCGATCAAGAAAAATCAAAATGTCTCCTGTAAAACGTAAAAGTTTTAGTGAACAATTAAAACCTGTAGTATCTGTTTATCATTCTCTGCCAGATTCTTTGATGGAAGAAAATGACGTTGATTTGCCAAAACAAGGAACCCTGCGCCAAATAAAGTACGAAATTTAAAAAAAAAGAACAAAACGACATTAAGATTAAGAGATTTGTTTTATTATTTGCTCTAATATTGCTAACACATTTGTAGTTACAGTTCATTAGTCCGTACAATAAAGCATCCTATCGCAGTTTTTTTTTATAAAACCCTGTCCGATCCGTTATTATAATTATTAGGAACTGAGATTCAATTATATTTAGGTTTCTTTCATAAATATTAAATAAAAACCGGCCAAGTGCGAGTCGGACTCGCACACGAAGGGTTCCGTACCATTGACTATATTTAGTATTTGTTGTTATAGCGGCAACAGAAATACATCACCTGTGAAAATTTCAACTGTCTAGCTGTCACGGTTCATGAGATACAGCCTGGTGACAGACAGCGAAGTCTTAGTAATAAAAATATCCCGATAAAGATAAAAAGTAAGTACTAAAATAAGGAAAACTTACAATGGCAACACAGGGGCGCGGGCAGCGAGCGACACCCGAGTGACGTCATAAACAAACAATTGACGATACCGATACCGAACATACCGATAAATATAATACCGGCTGAATGGTAGTAATTCGAAAACAAAAATCGGGCATTTCAAAATTCATTTAAATACTTATGTAAACTTTCATAGATATTTTTTATTGTTTAGTTTACCGAATGGTTTGGGATCGCACAGGGTTTTTAACATTGTTTATCATAAGTTTATTGTAGACAGTTATGAGGCAAAAAAAGGTAAGATGTAGAAATACCGTATGGGGAAAGGGCACTACTCAATAAAAGTATTATTTGTATGGCAACACTGATTTATAACAATGGAATTTTCCACTGACGTTTGTCACAACGCTACAGTATATATCAATAGATGGCGCTGATCAGCTTTGGAAATATTTTTTTAAGCGGCGTTCTAGTAAAATCCAATAAAAAATAATTTACTACATATTATATTATATTCGTAGACACACTGGTGTAAAACCTTACAAGTGTGATATATGTCAGAGTAGTTTCAGGGACAATAATTCTTTAACTATCCATATTCGTACACACACTGGTGTAAAACCTTACAAGTGTGATATATGTCAGAGTAGTTTCAGGGACAAGAACTCTTTAACTATCCATATTCATAGACACACTGGTGAAACACCTTACAAGTGTGATATATGTCAGAGTAGTTTCAGGCATAAGAAGTCTTTAACTATCCATATTCGTAGACACACTGGTGTAAAACCTTACAAGTGTGATATATGACAGAGTAGTTTCAGGCACAAGAAGTCTTTAACTATCCATATTCGTAAACATGTTCGATATGGTACTAGCTAAGTGGAGGGAGTAAATAACAACGCGGTGACTGCTGCTTAACTGATTTATTGAATGCGTGGTTTCTCCTTATAGCTAGATTCTACACACACACATGTATACACGTATACCACATTATCCCCTCCTCTCCCTGTATGTGCGAGTAATGCTACTTAAAAACTAAAATGTAACCATATAACAACAAAAAAGAAAACACACTTAACATTATTATAAAGAAAACATACAGAAAACTTAACGACCGCACTTTGAATACGGTAAAGAAAAACTAACCACTAAAAAGAAGTATTCATATTACCGCCACGATGGTGTGTATTTACAAAATCATACTCTAAATCTGACCCTAGGCTCTGGTCTGCTGGACTCGGCATGTACTCCTGTCTTAAATCACTCGTGCTCTGTGCCTCCTCATAATATGGAAAAGACAAAGATGCTTTGTGATGCGGAGAGGACGGTGGTGTAGATGTAACGCGACCAGACCCTACGTGATCATAGGTGTGCCCTGAACTAGCCGAAGACATACCTACGTCTCACCCGTGCCTCCTTCATCAAATATTGGATCGTATTTATTAGCAGGAAATTTGAATATTTGATCACTGTGACGCCTGTGTTTCTCATTTTCATATTGAATTTCATACATAACATTTCCCATTCTGCTTATTATTTGCCCTTTTTCCCAAATTTCTTTATTGTTTTTCCATTTCTTAAACATCACCATATCTCCTACTCTTATGTCTTACTGCTTACCACCGAATGTATCTTTTTGTTTACATTGTTTGTCTATGACAACGCTTCTTGTACTGGGTCTCAGTAGATCCAAACAAGATCTTAACCTACGCCCTAATAACATTTCACTAGGCGACTTCTGAGTCGTGCTTTGTATAGAATTGCGATAATTTAACAAAAACCTACTTATTGCAACGTCAACAGCGATTCCTTCGTGCGCGGTTTTCTTTAAACATTTTTTTACCAAGCCAACTGCATTTTCCGCGGCACCATTGCTCCTAGCATGTTGGGGTGAAATCAATTTGTGGTCTATGCCGTTTTTCAACATAAAACCAGAAAATTTGTCGCTTATAAATGCGGGTCCATTGTCTGTGACGACTTCATTGGGTAACCCAAATCGCGCAAATATATCTCGCAATTGCTTTATTGTTATCTCCGCATTAGTTGAATTGACTTTGCATACTTCCATCCACTTGGAATGTGCATCAATGACGACTAAATAATGACTATTTGCAAATGGACCTAAATGATCCAGATGCAGCCTGTCAACCATGGCTTGGTGGGCCATGACCATGGCACCAAAGTTCTTTTCACGGGGTTGTCTCGCTCCTTTGCACAAACTACACACGAACCATTAGCCAATAAATGTAAGTACGCGCTAACGACTTCATTTTTACGATGCCTAAATGACTGCTATGCAGTTGTTTCAACGTTTTGCTCCGTAAGCTGTTAGGTATTATCACTCGATAACCGAACAATAAACATCCATGCTCGGACGTGATATAATCTTTCCTATTGTAATAATCTTTGCACTCATCAGACATATCCTTACTAGCGGGCCATCCGTGCAACACATAACCATAAATTTTATTGAGAGTTATATCTTTTTTTGTCTGCTCAGCAATGTCCTTGAAATCTACGGCTTTCAGGGCATCAATAAAGTTAACCATTGACTCATTTAATTTTTTCAATACACTTTGAAACAAACATCTAAGATATATAATTATCTATCATCTAAGCGATATCGTACTACAGCTCCTGAAATATAAACCTTGGATTTTTTCGTGTATTTTTACAATGTTTGACAAATTCAAATCTATGTTTAACAAAAAACATCAGACCTCTGCGATGCCTTTTCAGCGAGATATTTTTTCACCGTTTCAATGGCGCGGCCATGGGGTTTGAGTCTTACAGCTCCTAAAATTAAAACCTAGGATTTTTTTGTGTATTTTTACAAGTTTTGAAAAATTCAAATCTAGGTTTTACAAAAAACTTCAGCCCTCTGCGATGCCTTTTCAGCGAGATATCGGCGATAACGTGTTCGTCACCATTTCGATGGCGCGGCCATTGGTTTGTAGTCTTACAGCTCCTAAAATATAACCCTAGGACTTTTTGAAGTATTTTTACCAGTTTTGACAAATTCAAATTTGTGTTTTACAAAAAACTTCAGACCTCTACGATGCTTTTTCAGCGAGATATCGACGATAACGTGTTAATCACCGTTTCGATGGCGTGGCCATGGGGTGTTAAGTCTTATAGCTCCTAAGATCTAAACCTAGGAATTTTTTGTATATTTTTACAATTTTTTTACATATTCAATCTGTTATTTACCAACATTTCAGGTCTCTACAACGCTTAGTTTTAAAGATCTCAGTGGCCACGCGGTTCTCCGCGTTTCGATGGTGCGGCCACGTTCAAACCCTTATAACTTTTTAACCATAACTTTGACAAATTTATGGTTTTGGGAATCAACTTTTACAAACTTTTACAAAATCTTGGCATAGTTTTAAAAAAAAAAAAACGCCGTGGCCGCGCGGTCGAAACGGGCACACATCTTTAACAATCCATATTCGTACACTGGTAAAAAACCTTACAAGTGTGATATATGTCAGCGTAGTTTCAGTCAAAAGGCTACATTAACAAACCATAGTCGTACACACTCTGGTGAAACACCTTACAGATGTCATATATGTAAGCATAGTTTCAGTGAAAAGGCAACATTAACAAGACATATTCGTACACACACTGGTGAAAAACCTTACAAGTGTGATATATGTCAGAGTAGTTTCAAGCACAAGATATCTGTAACAACGCATATTCGTACACACACTGGTGAAAAACCTAACAAGTGTGATATATGTAAGCGTAGTTTCAGTCAAAAGGCAACATTAACAAGTCAAATAATTACACACATTAGTGAAAAACCTTACAAGTGTGATATATGTCAAAGTAGTTTCAGGCACAAGATATCTTTAAGAAACCATATTCGTACACACACTTTTGTAAAACCTTACAAGTGTGATATTTGTCAGCGTAATTTCAGTCAAAAGGTAACATTAACAAGTCATATTCGTACACACACTGGTGAAAAACCTTACAAGTGTGATATATGCCAAACTAGTTTCAGGCACAAGTTATCTTTAACAAACCATATTCGTAATACGTCGTGTTAAATTATACTTCTGCCTGAAAAAACGCTGACATATATCAAACTTGTAAGGTTTTTCACCAGTGTGTACGAAGATGTTTTGTTAAATAATTGTTATTATTTATATTGTATATTATATATATATATATATAATATTTATATATAATAATAAATATATATATATATATTGTAAAAACCTACTTGCAAATATTATGTTATTATATTATTTATAATATTATATTTATATATTATTTTTTCGTTTATTCATTTAAATTCTTACTTAATTACATTTTTAAGTATTTCTTAAAATAAAAGCACAAAAAAAAAAAACACTTAAAAATATAAAAAAATAGAGATCCACCCGGTGTCGGGAGCAGGGTCCAAGCCACCGGTGGTTAGGGCTGCAGAGACAGGAACCTCCTCACAATGCGAGCCGTATCGAGGAGTACCGCCTTCTGAATCAGGCTCTTGATCCAACCGCCTAAAGAGAGCTTCGATAGATGGTCATCGAAGCTCTTGGCTATAAGGCCATTGGCCGTCACGACAATCGGCACAATGATAACCGAGTTCATATTCCCCATGTCGCGAACCTCGTGTGCCAAGTCGAGATATTTTATTTGTTTCTCTTTCTCAGCTTTCACGAGGTTCTCGTCATGCGGAATGGTAACATCGATTATCATTACGCGGCGCGCTGATCAGTCTATCATCACTATGTCAGGCTTATTTGCGACAATAGACCGATCCCAGTACAGCGTGAGCAGCGGTGGCCCAGTGGTGGCGGCCGCGACTTACGAACAGTAAGTCGTGGGTTCGAACCCAGTCAGGCGCATTACTTTGTGTAATTAATTTCATCACCACTGCTCTCAAAACGGTGAAGGAAAACATCGTGAGGAAACCGGCATGTCCTAGAACCACAAAATTCGAAGACATGTGACATCTTCCAATCCGCACTGGGCCCGCGTGGTGGATTATAGCCCATTCCCTCTCATAGATAGGAGGCCTGTGTCCCAGCAGTGGGAACATTAATAGGCTGATGATGATGATGAGTACAGCGTGACATGGTCTTTTTCGAGAACTGGGTCGGGCACATACTTGTAGTACGGTACCTCAGATTCCACAAGTTTATATTTCAAGGCAAGTTGCTGGTGTATAATCCTGGCTACTTGGTTGTGCCTGTGCAAGTACTCGCCGTTAGCCAGACGAGAACAACCAGAAATGATATGTCTGATGGACTCACCCAGAAGGTGGAATGCCCGACACACGTCAACCGTCCCGTCCTTCATAATATATTTCCGGTAGCTGTTCGTCAACATAATTTCGTCCATAATCGCACAGACAAAACCTTCAGTTTCCCCAAAGAGGTCGTCGAAACGTAACCAGGACACGGACGCTAGAAAATCTACATCGGGCCCATGAAGAGCCCGGTAGAAGCGCCCGTGAAGCTCTTTGCCTTGCCAGACCTCCTTGCGGTCATCGGTGGTAAGTACCTCAGGTTTGTGCCAGTTCTCTTTAGCCATGGACAACGGGGTGAGTCCCTTGCCCACTGCGACCACATCTCGGTGCATACCCACCTCAGCTTTTAAAAAATATTCTCTGAGACTGCACACCTCGCGGTTGTGGAGGGTCTTCGCGTTTAAAAAGCCTCGACCACCGCACTTCCGCGGGATGTACAGTCTCATCACCGATGATCGTGGGTGATGCATCCGGCTTTCGGTCAGCAGTATACGAACTCTTCTATCCAGGGCGTCGAGTTCGGTCTGAGTCCATTTGAGTATGCCGAAAGAGTACATTAAAACCGGCATGACCCAACCATTGAAGGCGCGGACCTTGTTCCCGCCTGAAAGGAGGCTATTTAATACCTTCCTCAGGCGAACGAAGAAGCGCTCCTTCAACGATTGCTTCATGTTAGTTATGTTAATGCCTAACGCTTCTGACATACCCAAATACTTATAGGTTTCGGATGAGGAAAGAGATCTACTAGGTGTATGGGGTCCGAGAGCTGAAGTCCCTCGGATTCCATAATCTCCCCTCGCTTTACATACATGACTGCACATTTGTCCACACCAAATTCCATCCTGATGGCGCTACTAAAAGTTTCAGTTACCTTCAGTAGCTCCATCAGTCGCAATTTGTTGGGGGCAAAGAGTTTCAGATCATCCATGTAAAGCAGGTGAGATATAACCTGACCATCCTTCCTCAACCGACAGCCTAGGCCTGAATTCTCCAGCAATGTGCTTAGAGGATTTAGGGCTAAACAGAACCAAAGTGGACTCAGACTGTCGTCCTGGAATATACCCCGCTTAATCCATACAGGCTCTTCGCTCCCCTGGATCTGTCGACATCCTGGATATCGAAGGACCGTCTTCCATTGCCCCATACATGACTCAAGGAAGGTGCGTAAAGTTGTATCTATTTCGTACAACTCCAGCACGCTCATGAGCCACGTATGTGGCACCGAGTCGTAGGCCTTCTTATAATCTATCCAACATGTCGACAGATCTTTGCGGGATCGACGAACCTGTTGGCTAATGGCCATGTCAATGAGGAGTAGCTCCTTAGTACCGCGGGACCCATTCCTACATCCATTCTGAGAAGTTGACATGATGGAGTTTTTGTCAATGTGTGTATTAATTTTCACTCTCAGAATGGATGTAAGAAGCTTGTAGATCGTCGACAAACACGTGATCGGTCTATAATTTTTGGGTTCCGCGGGACTACCTGACTTATGGAGCAGGTGGGTAACGCCTGTTGTTAAAAACTGCGGTAGGGACCCGGAATTTAAGGATGACTGGA
Source organism: Xestia xanthographa (assembly GCA_905147715.2). Taxonomy (NCBI): domain Eukaryota; kingdom Metazoa; phylum Arthropoda; class Insecta; order Lepidoptera; family Noctuidae; genus Xestia; species Xestia xanthographa. Next base: position 17,710,561 of record LR990654.1, on the reverse strand, counting down.
ATTGCGATGCTAGGCAAGTGTGCGAACTACTAAACCATTTGAGCCAGAAGTTGTGCAGTCCGTCCGGTCCCGGTGATTTCCAATTCGGTAACGGACGAACTGCTCTGGCTACATCTAAAGGTGTTATAAAAATTGGCTCCATTTCTGGGATAGGTTCACACACTCGCTCAACATCACGTATCCAGTCAGCCTCAGTATGACAAACGGGTACCGAGCAGATGCTGCGCCAGAAAGAACTCGTGGCGACATCATCCGGACGGCACACGTTTGTCATATTTTGCTCGGATCGCTCCCAAGCTCTGTATACCCACCTCTCATCGCTCTAGAACATGCGATTCTGTGAATACCGATCAACCCGCCGCTTATACCTCCGAATACGGTTCGCCCATGCATAAACTTTCTGCTTCAGGAAGTCGATGCGCTCTGTGACACGGGACATGTATTCTTGAGGACTGATTTCAGTCCCCGAGAATGCCCGCCTCACAAAGCGCATCACTCGTGGTCGTGTATTGCCCTCCCTGAAGCAGTAGTTTGCAAAAAAAAAAAAAAAAATAGGAGGTATCCAGTCTGGTTTAGGCGTGATATTGTGAACGACACTCGACGAAAAACTAAACTTCACAATAGTTGGAAACTTTCGCGATGCGATGCCACATATGCAGAGTTCAGTAAACTGCAGTCGAGCCTAAAGTTAAGAACCTAAGACGCCTACAGATTGCACTGCAGCAGCGTGAAAAATAGCATACGCAAAAATCCACGGCATTTTTGGCAGCACTTTTCTAGCCTGCGATCTAAGGGCGGTTTCGAACCAAACGTTGTTCACAAGGGTGAGACGTGTTCGGGTGTCAAAGCGGCAGAGGCATTTGCTCAGTACTTTTCAAGCGTGTTTCAGCTCAAGACACCTAAATTAGACCCTAGGAACTCCAGTGCAAGTGGTGTGGCAAATAATATTCACAACCCCATCGGACCCCCTCCCCCCCCTCCCCTCCCCTGAGAGGAGAAGGAACGCGGCGCGGCGGGGAGGGGTCCCTCCCCTTCTTAACCCCATCGGACGTAGTAAAAGGAATTGCTAAACTTAGACCCTCTAGATCGGTTGGCCCTGACAACATTCCAGCCTTTGTTTTAAGGGCTGTGACCTTGGCAGCTCCTCTGTGTCATATTTTTAACCTAGCCCTCCAATCCGGCGTATACCCTGAGCAATGGAAAATTTCGCGAGTTACTCCCATCCCTAAGACCTCCGACAAAACATCGGTAGAGGAACACAGACCCGTCGCAATCCTCCCAACCATCGCCAAGGTTTTCGAGCATATTCTCCATACCGTGATTTACAAACACGTAAATAAGCTGTTATCTGTTGCCCAACACGGTTTTCGACCGGGTCGCTCCGTAAACTCGAATTTGCTCATCCATGTTGACTACATATCCAGTAGCTTGAATATCGGGAGGCAGGTCGACATTCTATATTTTGATTTCCGAAAAGCCTTCGACAGAGTTGACAACGATGTACTCTTGACAAAACTAGAGGCTATAGGTTTCTCGTCCGGATTTCTCTGCTTTTTTGCCGACTACCTGCGCGATCGCAAGCAGTTTGTCAGACATGGTTGCTTTGAATCAAAGCCTTACAACACCCGCTCGGGGGTGAGCCGGATCCCTATCCGTGTTAGGGCCGCCTCTGTTCCTGATCATGATTAATGATTTGGTAACAAATGTAAAGTTTGCCAGGTGCTTGCTATACGCCGACGACTGGACGAGGACTGTAAACTCCTACAAAGGGACATTGATGCAGTTTATATGTGGAGTGTTGTAAATAAACTTCCTTTCAACACAAACAAGTGCCAGGTCATGACATACGGTCGAAGCTTGCGACCAATCCTTCAATTACAGATTGGGTGGCGACGTAATTTCTCGAGTCACCAACGTTAAGGATTTGGGAGTGACGTTTGACCGCGGTCTTAAATTTAAAGACCACATTTCTACGAAGGAATCCTTCAGGCGTTTCGGCTTTGTGATGCGAAATGCGCGCGACTTCCGCAATCCTAATGTCCTTCGATTACTGTACACCACTCTGGTTCGGAGCAAACTTGAGTCTAGTGCCTGTGTCTGGCACCCTTACACCGCTGCCCCAACACTGATGCTCGAAAAGGTGCAGAAAACGTTTCTAAGAGGCTTTTTCCAAAGGTTATATTTCTATTTTCCCTTCATGTACCCCACGAACTACCTGTTAGGATTGTTGGGCTTTAACTCCTTGGAGGTGAGAAGAGGTTGTGAGCAGCTCACGGTAGCCTGTAAGACTACGGGGACTAATTGACTGCCCTGAACTCCACAGCCTTTTCTGCCGGCTATTTGTTTCCGACAAATACATCGGTCACCGCCAGTGCCGCCAGCACATTCTGTTCGCCCCACCGTCATCCAAAACTGTCGCCAGAGCTGAATCTCCGGTATGTCGTACTCTTAAGGCGCTCAACGCCTTTCTGATTGCCAACCCTGCATGTGATGTGTTTGCTGATGAATGGAGTAAGGTTATGCGAATATGGCTGATGTTCTGTGAGAGAAAGTATGCAAGGGTGTCCACTGTCCTGCCAGGGTTGCGGGACTATTCGAAAGAGATACCGTGGCCCCGGAACACAAAGGGCGATGAAGGAACATGGATGGGTTTTAGTCAGTAAAAGTCTGACACTGCCTCCTGCTCCGCCCAGAGCGGGAGGAGTTATTTGATGATTTCCCATCCGAAAAAAAAAAAAAAAGAAAGTGTCCACTGTTCCGTGTTGGTATTAGTAATTTAATTCTGTTTCATCCCACAAGTTTCCGAACGCAGTTTTGACGTTTGACAGATGACGTTTTTGTTGGCCGTGTGATCTTTGGTTTGGAAAAAACTCGCTTCCGTTTTTTTTGATGCACGCTGTTGTCGGGTAATTATTGATTAAAAACTTTGAGTTAATGTTAATCCGATACAATCTTGATCGGTGTTTGATATTTTGTTGATAATTGAGTGAAAATTAAGACTTTTCGCCATCTTGAGTCGTGACCGCGAATAATTTGTTGGTTAAGTAGCCGGCTTTTGTGTCTTTTTAACTTCCTGAACTTAGTGCTGAACTATTGTAAATCCCCACTTGGGTTAGCTAACCGGGATAAGATTTAGTTGGACATTGACTGGAAAGTGCCACGTGTGTGATCTTGGAAGGTTTGACCAGGTAGTCGACGGTACACGCTGTGGGGCGTCCTTTGGAATACCGTCGAATCTGACGTAACTTCACATGCACAACACAAAACACATTTACACTTACACCCCACCCAGATACGACGTGACCTGGGACTACGTCACATCTCCAGTTCCAACGTGATGGGTAAGTGTACCTAATAATTGTTTTCCCCTTGTCGATTGGACAAGTATTATTTTGATTAGGGCTCCGCGTAATCGCGGACATCGTGAGTCTGCTGGTGCAGTCTCACACAAATTCAAACCATTGAATGGTGTCAACTGGATGTTTTTACTTTTGTTTTGTTAATTATTGTAATTGGTGTTTCTATGTTAATAATTGTAATTGGTGTTTACCGTTTTAATTAACTATAAATAAATAAATAAAGTCGGCCAGTGATGTGACGCGAAACTTGTCACTGTTTGATTTGACCCGTTGAAATATTTATAAAAATTACTTTCGAAAACAATTTGAAACAAAATAATATAAAATATAAACAAACTATGACATCTGTTATTATCTAAGTTAAAATACTACGGTTTTGATAACAATGCAATCCAGTGCAAGGCCGTAGCCAGAAACCAATTTCTGGGGGCGTCTGGTTTGGTGCAACAGCAGAAAAACATAAAATTGTTAGTAAAAGAAATAAAATGGCGCTATTTATTATAAATATAATATTCATTAAAAAGCGATTACAGAAATATTAACACCTTATTTCAAAATTAAATTGAGTCTTCTTCTAGCTTACTTTGCAGCGAACAAATCAATTACCACCTCGGTGTCAATTCTGCGGTGGATTGACATTAACGTCATAGATAAAAATAACAGTAGGTAGAGAGTTGTGTTTAACCATTATGTTATGTACCTATAACAACAGAGTGAGACGGGCGCGCTGCAGTCTCATTAATACTTACTAAAAGAAATATCTTTTTTTTATATTTGGGGAGGGGGGATCTATCCCCTTGATCCCCCCCCGGCTACGGCCTTGATCCAGTGGTTCCAAAGTTACCTCAGTCATCATCATCATCATCAGCCTATAATATTCCCACTGCTGGGACCCGGCCTCCTCTAAATGAGGGAATGGGCTATAATCCACCACGCGGGCCCAGTACGGGGTGGTAGATGTCACATGTCTTCGAATTTTGGCTTCTAGGACATGCCGGTTTCCTCATGATGAATAAATTACACGAAGTAATAGTCTGGGTTCGAAGTGTTCGAACCCACGACTTACTGTTCGTAAGTCGAGGCCGACAACACTGGGCCAGCGCTGCTAAGTTACCTCAGTGACAGAAAACAACTCGTAGAATTACAAATGACTGAATAAAGTAATGAAATGTTAATGTTGCATTGTGATTATAAATAAAATTGTTTTCATTGTAATTATGTATGAGTTTTATTACCAAGGAATGAATAATACACCCGACAAACCGAATTAGAACACTGAAAACTCGGCTAACGTGTGATTACTGTTTAGGGGCTGCATCCAGGCTCGCCGCTAGGTTTTTGAGCGCTCGCGTGCAGTAGGTACTGATTACGTCACCCCCGATGGCTCTAGGGCTAGGCTCTAGTTACGTCACATTAGGATATCAAAGGGGTTTGAAATACTTGGACTGCCTAACTTCCACCGTTTAGGAGGCCTTCAGACGTACATAAAACCAGAGGTTCCAAAACCTGAAAGCTTAATTTTTTAACTATCCTGAACATGTTTCTTGTTTGACAATTAAGGCGAAAACCGACCCGGTGCATGCTGCGCATTTTAGCTGCGTGTGCATTTATTTACATTTCCAACAGCCATTAAATAAACATACCATAAAGTAAATATACTATACCCTTCCATATCGTGACAGTAACAAGTTGCCATTGCAGTTACTGAAAAGAGGTCATAGTAGGTTCTTAATACATGGGACCAAGGCCAACATTACATTTATGCTAGCACAAGTCGACTAAATGTAAGGAATGGCAGATATCTATTCACGATTTCAGGTTTGTTCAATAGGATAAACACAGGAATAGGAGATATCTAGGAGTGCCTACGACCACCTACACGTGGAGTTCAAGTGTGAGTCAGACTTGGGTATTATCAAAGTTGGTTTTCTGTTTGTTTGACCCTAGTGTCGGGGTAAAGTTTTAGAGGGTTTTTCAATTTTGAACATACTATGGATCTATTTATAAAACATCAGTTATTTTTAAGGCCTCTGCAGCAGGCTCCAACTTCCATTTAAATGTGATTGGGAGCCGGCGGTGCACATGGGTATGTTGGCAGCACTGCATCAAGTGTCCGTCAATGTCAAAATGTGTCACCATAAAAAAAACTTTTTTGCAAAAAATAAAAACGACTTCAAAAACACAAAAAAGTAAAAAACAACTTTAGCTTCAGAAGTCGGTGACTTTTGTTTGATTGATTTAGTTTTTTTGTCATCGACTTTCACTTTTTTGTGTTTTTTAATTCGGTTTTATTTTTTGCAAAAAAGTTTTTTATTTTTCCATTTTTAGTTGTTCCCAAACAAATATTTGCCATGAATTTATTTGGCATTTTTAGCAATACATGTCATGGTAATAGGCATATCCCCAATATATGGAACTTAACATACCTTTTTTTTTTCGGATGGGAAATCATCAAATTACCCCTCCCGCTCTGGGCGGAGCGGAAGGGAATGTCAGACTTTTACTGACTAAAACCCATCCATGTTCCTTCTTAGCCCTTTGTGTTCCAGGGCAGCAGTATTTCTTTAGAACAGTCCCGTTTGCTGACATCTCTTTGAGGGGTGCGCGAAACACGAACGAACTGTTGAAATCTGGGTGTATTGTACACATCTGAATACCCCTTAAAGAGCATACAGGCGTGATGTTACGTCATGATGTTGTATAAACAACTAGCTGACGTCCCGCGGTTTCACCCGCGTAATTCCCGTTCCCGTGGGAGTACGGGAATAAAATATAGCCTATAGGGAACGTGCAGGAACTATAGGTGGCAGCACTAATCGACAAAAGAGACACTATGCGAACAGAAAAGGAAACTTATCACTTCTCATCGTGCTTTCAATTTACTTAGACAAAATTGTCTCTTCAATTATATTATTTTTGAATATGCTAAAAGGTATAAAATATGAGTTCCGGTCTATCAATAACGATCGTCAGCGTAATATAAATGTTTAATAATATGAATTTTATATCTTTCGTTTACTTTCTCTTGTACTTTCTGATGAAAATTGTGGTGTATGAAGACATGGTGGCTGGCATAACTAAGATAGCTTTCTTATTTTCAACACATGTTATAATGGAAGGGAATCCTTTATCAGCGAGAACAGTATCTCCAGGCTCTAATAAATCAATTAGTTCACAATCATTTGATGAAGCAATCAATAAAATGCAGTCCGTAGCATTTAGATACAAAACTTAAAAAACCAAAGGAGTGCAGCCAACTAAAACATTATTGTGGGTATAACCATGTTTATATTCTGAATACATGTGGAGTCTTTGATTAACTGTTGAGGGATATTCGGTGTGAACTTTAGTGCGGTCTAGTAAAACACGTCTATGGTGAAGTATAAATGGTTCTGGTATGTTTGCATGGACGGTTGATTTTGAGGGCCTTTTCAATGCAGAGTGTAACAAAAACAAGTTGTTTTCAAATATTTTTCTTTACTGCGTTTATCCATTTTTTGCGTTTTTCACCAAAACATGGTATGATAGTAGTATTCTTTGGAAAGTAATAGAATTTTACGCTAATTGATTTATTTTCATTTTTGTGGATGTATTGGTACCTACATCCAGAAATGCAACAATGCATTATGATTAGTTAATTAATTTTCACTATAAAATTAATTCTGTTTACTTGTTAGAAAAGTCAATGTCAAGCATTAATAGAGCACAAGATTCGGATTGGCGACGCCAGTTGGCAGCACCGTCGTTGTGCACGTTCCCTATAGCATTCACGAATAATGTAGCTTTCTACCAGTGAAACAATTTTTAAAATTGGTTCTTTACTTCCGGAGATTACCCCCTACAAACAAACTTACAAACATACAAACAAATGTTACCTCTTTATAATATTAGTATAGTATAGATTAGTATAGATAAACATCCAAGCGATTGCAACATTCACGGCTCATTTGCCGTCTATTTTTGAAGAGTTCCATGGTATATCTCCGAAGATCAGCATCAGATGTTCACAAAATTAAATGGGACCACACGGGAAGCACCAGCTATCAATTAAAAAAAGAATCGTAAAAATCGGTTCACCCAGTCGAAAGTAATTGTGAGGTAACACAGGATTGAGAGGTGAAGAAACATGGATGGGTTTTAGTCAGTAAAAGTCTGACACTCCCTCCTGCTCCGCCCAGAGCGGGAGGAGTTATTTGATGATTTCCCATCCGAAAAAAAAAAAAAAAGGTAACAAACACCAAAAAAAAAATACAGTCGAATTGCGAACCTCCTCTTTTTGGAAGTCGGTTGAAAAGAAAGAAGTTTGTTTGGTAATTGGTTGGGCTGGTCTTTCGTTATGTTTGAGGTTGATTGGTAAGTTTAAAAAGCGTAGTAGACGGAGCCCAAGCGGATATTTTTCCCGCGTGGTTTATTAACCCATGTCTTTCATGTCATGCTGGATGGATGGATTTCGAAGATAAAAGGTATCATTAGATTTCCCATTTGACTGAATTTAACCTATAAATGAAGAAAATCCATCCAGCATTTGGAAGATACGAGGTTATAAAGAAATTTACAAAGAAACAAACAGGAGATACGCGCGAAAAACATACCTAACACTTCCTTCCTTTACAGAGATAATGGATCGATCGTAGATTCCCTAGCGCACTACGCAGCCACGACCACGACTTTTGGCCGCAGAAGCTTCGGCCAGGAAGAAATTTTGGTCGCACGACCGGGCCGACAAATTACCTATTACAGTTGAAGCCCATTCACTGATGGTATCTTCAGCACAACTTTGATAGCTTCTTATCTAGATCTCAGAATCGTGACACTTTAAAACAATTTTGTCTCATACAAACCTGGTTTGTATTGATACCAGCTATCGATTAATATAGCTATTATTCGTGGCCGCAACTTTGAAAAAAAATAAATAATCAAATTTAATTCTTCATACAAAAATCTTCCAAACCACAGATTAGCATTTAGACTCGTCACGCAACACGTAATTTTGACTGTCTTAAGCCCGGACCCACTCTCACCTAAACTGTTCACAAGTGCAGTGCAGGAGGTTTTTAACAAACTGCCTGCTTCGTGGCAGTCACAAGGCATAAATGTTAGCGGCCATCAGCTAACAAACCTCCGCTTTGCTGACGATATTGTGTTGTTCTCCACATCTGCTTCAGAACTCGAAGAAATGCTCCAAGATCTGCACCCCTAGCCAAGTTGCAAACGTTTCGTATCGATTCTCTTTCTACAATCGTAAACGCCTCGGCGTAAGCGCTAAATTGGTAGCCAAGTTGACACGACTGAGTCGATCGCTCGTTCTTTAATGTCTGTAGAAAAAACCTACACTTTAGTCTATGGTGAGCGTTCCTACTAAAGAGTTTAGCGATCAACATTGTAGAAACGATAACATTATATTCTATAATTTTGAACGATGTAAACTTGTCTACGAATTTTCTATTCGTTTGTGTTGATCACGTGATTTAACGTTGAAATGATGTCATTCCCATTCATTTGAATAGTTTTCTACTAGCGTTAACGATTGTAGATTGTCAACTTGGCTAGGGGTGCAGAGCACAGCAAGTCTTGCGGTTGGACTTTCAATGAACAGATCTAAAACCCAGGTCATGACCAACAGCACGAAACGTAGGGTCGAGGTGGACGGGCATGTGTTGCAATATGTCGATGAGTATACATATACTTGGGCCAGATAGTGTCTTTTGAAAATAGGCAAGATAAGAAAGTTGAGAGACGAGTCCAAAATGCTTGGAAGACCATCTGGGCCCTAAAAGAACACATGAAGGGATGCGTTCCAATGACTCTAAAAGAAAACTTATCGACATGTGCATCCTGCCCGTCCTAACCTACGCTGCGTAATGTTGGTCACTTACTGAACCAAACTCAAGATTTTCCAGCGGGCAATGGAACGCAGCATAATAGGTGTGAGGCGTACTTATCTTATACGAGAAGTGTGAACACAGTAAGACAGAATTATATTCTGCAAGTGGTTTGTAGACAGACAGAAGTAAGGTTTGCTGTAAGAAAACCCAATTCTGGGTTAAGCTCGCCGTTGTACATAAGCTATATATTTTAATTTGTGTGTATACTTTTTTTAATTCTGTGTGCAATAAAGAATAAGAATAAGAAGCGCACTATAAAAAACGTTTGCTTACCTTTACGCTGTCACACGGCGTCCGCTAGGCGACAGCGGGTATATCTTGCCGCTTTTCTTTATAATAAATTAAACAAAATCCTGAACATTAATCCCCTTACGACTCGTGAAACAAAAAATAAGGTAAAAACATGGCTACTGACACAGGACTACACCGCTATTGAAAATTTACTGCAATCAACATAAGTATTTAAGAACACAAATAAATGGTACTTTTTTGGAAACTTATGGTAAGCTTTTTTTTTTACTACAATCATTATTTTTTAATAATTGTTTCTAATTCAATTATTAATCTAAATTTTGAATCCTGATTTTATTCTAATTCTATTTTTAGTGCTTAATAAGTAATTGCCTAAATGTAAAATGAAAACTATTGAACTTAATTTTAAGTAATTTAATTTTGTCACATTTTGCTGCATAAAAGTTGCCCAATTGTAAAGTAACTGGCTCCTGAAATACAGGTACTCTAACCTAGCTCTGGAGCCATAGGGTCTCACATTTTTCTGTAACCTGTTTTTATGGCAATAAAGAATTTATTATTTATTATAGATCGCGTAAGAAACACCACCTTGCGTTCCAAAACTAAGGTTGCAAGATTTCGGAGAAAAAACAGCCAAGCTAAAGTGGGAGTGGGCTCGCCACGTAGCGCGAATTCACCCGGAGAGGTGGGCAAAGATCGTCACTCACTGGACGCCTGACGGATGAAATCGCCGTCGAGGTGGGCCGCGGCGAAGGTGGTGTGACGACCTGATCTCGTTCGCGGGGCGAACATAGCTAGATATCGCACAAGATACAGAGGTTTGGAAGGAGAAAGGGGAGGCCTTTGCACAGAAAAAACCGCCGGAAAACTATTAAGGAAAAGTTGCATAGCAGGTTATGTTACGAGAATTGTGTAGGTAGATACCGGCAGCGAATACGTCACTCGGGCTATCTATGAATTTGCGGTCGGTGGCGGATGGTTTTTTTAAGTAAATTACTTATTCTGCTTTTTTAACTCGGTCCTATAGTTTTTTATTTATTTATTTTAACTACCCAGTTTGAGTGACAAAGGTGTTGTTCACACTTACACCCTATAATACTATCACCCGCAAACGCCAACACGATGTCATCCGTGAAAGAGATAATTCCAATAATAATCATTTTAACTTTTTATTTTTTGTAAGAACCAACTATTACATATTATATATTACGAACAATAGATTATACGGACTTATAGAAATGTGAAACCAACCACGATCTCTACAGATAAACAAAACACACACAAAAGACAAAGACAATATTTATGAAGTAAGAGTCAGAAAGAATAGATAATTGCACGAGATAAAAATAAAATACACATAAATCACAGCCACTAAGGAACACTATAGACATGTAATAATCACACAGATTCTGGATTGTGTCAAGTAATATTTTTCTAAGTGATCTAACAGACAGCAAATACATCCAAGTTAGAGAAAACCTTATTGTAATTGCCTTGAGGTGCCCGCAAGCCATCATTATTCTCTTTATTATTATTTTTTCATTATGTAAGTCTTACATTTTTAAATATTTCTATACAAAATAATACTTTAAAAATATATAATAATAGAAGCCCACCGGTATTGGAAACAGGGTCCAGGCTAGCGGGGGTCAGGGCTCCAGAGAGGAACTTCCTAACAACAAGAGCCGTGTCTCTGAATCAAGACCTTGACTCAGCTGCCTAACGAGAGCCACAGATATTGATTGAGGCTCCTGGCAATTAAGCCATGGGCTGAAACGACTATCGGCACATTGATCGCTGAGTTCACATTCCACATGTCGAGAACTTCGCGAGCCAAATCAAGATACTTGATTTGCTTATCTTTCTCGGCTTTCACGAGGTTCTCGTCATGCGAGACCATTATGTCAATAATCATTGCGCGCCGCTGTGATCGATTCACCAACATTATATTAGGCTTATTGGCTGCAATAGTCCGAATATGATAGATTGATCCCAGTACAGTGTGACATTGCCGTTTTCGAGAACTGGGTTGGGCACCGGCACTTCCGATTCCACAAGGCTGTATTTTAGAGCAAGTTGCTGATGGATAATCCTGGCTACAAGGTTGTGTCTATGCAAGTACTCTCCGTTAGCCAGAACACCCGGAATTAATGTGACGGATTGATTCGCCTGGACGGTGGCATGCCTACATTTGTCAACCGTGCCACCGTCCTTCACAATAAATCTCCGGTAGTTATTCGTCATCATAACTTCATCCCATAATGGCACAGACAAAACCTTCGGTTTCCCCGAAGTGGTCCCCGGAACGTGGCAAGGCTACGGACGCTGATAGGTCTACATCGGGTGCATGCATCGCGACCACATCTCGATGCATCCCCACGTCGGTTTCTAAGAAATATCTCGCGATTGTGGAGTCTTAGCGTTTAAAAAACCTTGACCGGGGACACTTCCGCGGGATATACAGTCTCACAACTGAAGAACGTGGGTGATGCATTCGATGTGCCGTCAACAATTTACAGACCTTCGTATCCAGGGCGTCTAATTTTGTTCGAGTCCATTTGAGTATGCCGAAATGGTACATCTAAACCGGCATGACCCAACCGTTGAAGGCACGCAACTTATTTCCGCCCGTAAAAAGACTATTTAATACTTTATTCCATCTAAGTATTATTTTTATAAATTTCTAATTATCATTTTATAAAAATTACATTTAACTATTAATTTTTTAATTTATACTTAGGTTTATCACCTGTGTGTATACGCACATGTCTTGTAAAACTATTATTTGTTCTAAACTTACAGTGGCATATGTCACACTTGTAAGGTTTTACACCAGTGTGTGTACGAATATGAATTGTTAAGGTAACCTTTTGACTGAAACAACACTGACATATGTCGCACTTGTAAGGTTTTTCACCAGTGTGTGTGCGAATATGCTTTGTTAAAGTACCCTTTTCACTGAAACTACTCCAACATATATCACACTTGTAAGGTTTTTCACCAGTGTGTGTACGAATGTGATTTGTCAAATGAAGCTTTTGACTGAAACTACTCTGACATATACCACACTTGTAAGGTTTTTCACCAGTGTGTGTACGAATGTGATTTCTTAAATGAAGCTTTTGACTGAAACTACTTTGACATATATCACAATTAAAAGGTTTTTCACCAGTGTGTGTGCGAATATGATTTGATAATGTAGCCTTCTGACTAAAACTACTCTGACAAAAAACACACTTGTAAGGTTTTACACCAGTGTGTGTGCGAATATGCCTTGTTAAAGTACTCTTTTCTCTGAAACTACTCCGACATATACCACACTTGTAAGGTTTTTCACCAGTGTGTGTACGAATGTGATTTGTTAAATGAAGCTTTTGACTGAAACTTCTCTGACATATATCACAATAAAAAGGTTTTTCACCAGTGTGTGTGCGAATATGACCTGGTAATTGAGTCTTTCGACTGAAACTTCTCCGACATATATCACACTTGTAAGGTTTTTCACCAGTGTGTGTACGAATGTGAACTGTCAAATTAACCTTTTGATTGAAACTTCTCTGACATATATCACACGTGTATGGTTTTTCACCAGTGTGTGTACGACTATGATTTGTTAAATCCCTCTTGTTACTAAACTTATAGTGGCATATGTCACAATCGTAAGGCTTTTTGAATTTGGTTATATATTTGGACGTACGATTTTGAGTGGCTCGGATAATTTTCGAGTCCGATATTTGGTTTGTCTTTTGGTCGGCTGGTATTGAGTCTTCTAATGTTGTTCTTCGCAAGTGTAGTTTTGGTTCCTCTGCAACAGCCGGGCCTGTGAGAATAAATCGGGTAAGTACAATATTCCAAATCGATTGGGGATAAGATGTATGTTTATTTATTTCCTCTCATGCACATCACACATTTTACAATATAAGTGTCGGTTTTTGTACATGAGCCCTGTCGGGGCACTGCAAAGCACAATGCTGGTGTGCTGTTGAGTTTTCGAACAGTAAATTAACATAATAAATTGAGTCAAAACTTATCAAAACACAATACAATAAATTTCAGATAAAAATATGTGTAGAAGTCGTTAGTTAACAGTAATAAACACTATTTTATCTATACTAACCACTAAAAAAAAAAAAAGTAAAAAAAAAAAAAGTAATGGTAAATAAAATTGTTATTAGTATGTATTTTTAGGCTAAGGTATTTATCTATGGGTCTTTGTTACCTGAAATAAATGGTTTATTATATTATAACAAAAAATCTAACGTTCACTTGACCTAATTTCAGTTAATATACTTTTGTTTAATATAACGATCAGTTGAGATAATGAATTGTTGATATAATTTCATTTTATCTAATTTCTTATGATATAATAAACATTTCCTATAATGCACATTTGACAAAATATTCATGTAGTATATTATTCATTTACTATAATATTCATAATCTCTAATAACTTTTAATATAATTTAGAAAATCTGATACGATTCTATACACCTACCACCCTCAACTATTGTAACCAGTAGAAATTGGATGCAATCTGGACTTTAGGGCACCCCGACTCGGACAGGTTAGGTTAGAAGGGGATGGCGGGGTCGTGTGAGCGAGCGAAGCGAGCGAATAGACCCCGCCATCCCCTTCGTGGTTATTTTTTATAAACCATCCAGAAGTAGGAGCCCCGCGGTCGACCAAGCCCACCCTCAACCATGCATTGAATATTTTAAGATTTGGTTAGGTGCCATTTGAGTTAGGTTAGAACTGTGACCATTAAACATGAAAATTATGTCAAAAGAACATTAGGTCAAATGAATGTTATATAAAAAAAATATTATACATATTGAAAATTATATAAAATGAACGTTATACTAAATGTTTTATATTAAATGAAAATTATATCATATGAAACATTAGGTCATATGAAATTAGGTTATATGATTTTACAGCATATGAAAATTATATTATATGAACGTTATTTCAAGTGAAATTAGAGCATTTGTTATTATATCATACATTACACACCCATCTACATCAGTATACTGACGGATTTTTCTAATGGCATAGGCTGCTGAACTTAGCCGCCCCGCAAGAGATGTCAAATGAGAACCCCATTGTAGCCTTGAATCAAGCGTAATCCCCAGGAAAACCGTTTTATCTACGAATTCAAGTTTCTCTTTATTCAATATTATATCACAATCACTACTTTTAACATTCGGTAAACCAAATCTTATGCATTTGGTTTTTTTTTCATTTAATACCAAATTGTTTGCTGTGAACCAATTATGGACCTGAAGTAGGGCATTATTCACGTCATCTAGATTTTGGGCCCGCCTCCCGCCCCGATCTTAAAAATTAGGGAAGTGTCATCAGCAAATAACACCATATTTTAAGGTTGGTTTTTCAGTAAATAGGGTAGATCATTTATATACTAGAAAGAGGAATGGACCCAATATTGAGCCTTGTGGAACCCCCATTTTTACTTTTAACCCCTGTGAATTAACACCATTTATTTGAACATGTTGTTGTCTATCATTCAAATAAGATTTTACCAAACTAAGTGCAAGTTTACCCAGTCCGTAATGCTCAAGTTTCAAAAGTAATGTGTCGTGATTTACGCAATCAAACGCTTTGGAGAGGTCACAAAAAATTCCTATGGCGTCTTGAGACTCTTCCCACGCAGTAAATATGTGCTTTAATAAGGTTACACCGGCGTCAGTTGTACAACGTCTCTTGGTGAAGCCATAGTGTTGATCATGTAAGATTCTGTTGGTGTTAAAATGATGGAGCATTTGATTAAGCATGACTTTTTAAAAACCTTGCTAAAAACTGGTAACACGGATACAGGTCTATAATTATTAGTATCTTTACTGTCCCCGGATTTGAAAAGATGAATGACTTTACTGTATTTCATTAAATCAGGGAAAACTCCTTGGTCTACACATACATTAAAAATTAAAGCTAAGTAAGGGGCTATAGTCTCAAGTATGGAAGTACAAACTTTGACAGACATTCCCCATAGATCTTCGGTTAGTTTGATTTTTATTTGCCGGAAAGTTTTAATAACAATCATAGGGTTAATGTGTTTAAATTTAAATTCAACCAGGCAGCCAGACACATTCGCCTTTAATAAACCAATTGAGAGTTCAGGTGAGGAAATAAGAGCCTCCGTTGTTTTTTGTGGTATATCGGTAAAGAACTTTACAAATTCTTGAGCTACTTCCTGATTAGAGCTTTTAGGACCACATGCTGTATCTAATGTGTAGCTAGTGTTACGTATTTTCTTCCTGTTAGTCTCGTTATTTATAACTTTCCATACTGTCTTTATTTTATTTTCTGCTGTTTTGATCTTGTTGCTAATGTGCAGTGCTTTAGCAACCTTGCATGTATTTCTAAAAATGTTTGAATACTTAGCAACATACTTGTTAAAAGTTTGTGTTTATAAAAGGCTTAAGGCCATAAAGCTCAAATAGTCTTTCCCTACTTTTTCTGATACCTCTAGTTGCCCAATCACTAAATATGAATTTAGGGCAAATACTTTTTGTCTTATTTTCAAAAGTTTTATTGAATTCCGTGTGAACTATTGAAAAGAAACGATCATACAATTGATCTATATTAATATCATCAAGGCCTATAACGCTTAACTTGTTCTGTAGCAAAATATTATACCTATTTAATCTGCTAGAGGTCTAAATTTAATTTGAACTTTTTGCGATGGGGGTGTATTACACCTGAAGGTTACAGTTTGTCCGCTATGGTCAGAGGGTAGACAATTTACTATTGCTTTATCTAAGTAATCACAATCGCAGAAAATATTATCTATACAAGTAGCAGAAGATGGAGTGACTCTAGTAGGTTCTGTAAAAGTGTTGGTCAAGTCAAATGACTTAAAAAGATTTAATAAGCGACTGCTATTTGCACATTCTTCTAAAATATTGATATTAAAATCACCACAAATAATTGAAGATTTATTACTGACTGCAAGTTTTGCCATCACATCTTCCATTATTGATTCAAATAAAGAAAAGTTTTGATAGTTTGGGGGTCTGTACACACACACAATTTCATGCTTATCTAGCTCAACACAGGACAGTTCAACGCAATGTTCAACCGAGAGACCTACTATGTCATTATATTAAAAACAATTTCTAATTAATATTAGGGAACCTCCACGAAGCATAGTTTTACGGTTAAAGCAGCTACCCACCATATAGTTCTCATAATTGATAAGCATTTGGTAATCCTTAAGCCAATGTTCAGTAAAACAAATAATGTCAAACTTACTATTTTCTAAAAACAATTCAATTTCTAATAATTTGGAAGAAATGCTTTGGATATTTTGGTGGAATAATTTCAAAGTGTTCTGCTGAGGCCCTTTTTTACTAACTAATTGAGTGCAAGAAGATACGTTGGTAGGATTAACAATATTGTTAGTACTCTTTTTACTGGTCCACCCTTTATATCAATGGTCCTTCGAGCCGGATCGGCAATCAGAAACACTAGTCAAGCTTCATTCGTTTATTTGCTTCGCTTCAACTAAATCACGCACAACGCATGTATCGCACGCCGCCCGCGAAAAACAAGATGGTGGGCACGCGGAGCACGGTGCGACGGGAGCACGAACAGCAATTGGCGATCGCAAGTGGTGTGAAACCTGAAGAACAACTAGCTCATCCTTCGTCTAGTTCAAGTAAAAAACCTGGCAGCAGAAACATCATGGTAAAATCTCCTTCTGCGGGCACATCAGTGAAGGCGAGGAGGGCGCAGCTGCTTTTCGAAGCTGCACAAGAAAAAACGCAGCTACAAATGGATTTGATAGACAAAAAACTGGCCGTCGACCTGGCGGAGCTGGACAGCAACAGCTCACAGTCATTGGCAGATATTGAGCCTGCTGAAAGTGAAGTTGGTTCCCGAGTGGAAAAGTGGTTACAAACGAGTCAGGAGGTGAAACCTCAGTGCGTCACTATTGTTAACGACGACGCGCTGTGCCCGGCACATCGGCAAGACGCTATCTTGCAGCAAATGGGGGACGCCGGCCCACTACCACCTGTAACAGAAACTACATCCCAACAACACAGACCGCTGCCAACGATGACTACAATGCGGGGTGGCACTGAAGATACCATGCACATGCTGGCGTGTGCACTCAAGGACCTAGCCGCTGCCGCAACTACCAACGCCAACCAGCCAGAAACTAACGTGAAAATGCTTAACCGATTGTGTACGCCAAAGGACTTACCTAAATACGATGGAGACCCGCTCGAGTGGCTGCAGTTTAAGCTAGCATATGAGGAGTCTTCTCAAGTCTGCCACTTCACCGACCAAGAAAACTTATGGAGGCTGAGAAAAAGTCTCCACGGACGTGCTAAAGAGGCAGTCACAGCGCTGCTGATCGGCGCCACCTCTCCTGACGTCGTGATGTCTACACTTCGACTTCAATTCGGAAATAATGATTTAATAATATCAAAAATAATGCAAGACATCAGCAAGTTACGCCCAATGTCACAGGAATATCATAAAGAAATTGTTTCCTTCTCGATCAAAGTGAAAAACTGTGTCGCAGCGGTGACTGCCATCGGCTGCGAAGATTATCTAAAAGGAATGAACATAGTGTCTACAGTGCTGTCGAAATTACCGACATTATTGATTTCTAAATGGACTGATTACTGTTATCCGCTTCTCAATGAAAACACAAAACCTAAGCTCGTCATATTATCCGAGTTCCTAAGTGAAGAAGCCCAGAAGATAACCCAGTGCTCAGTGAATATATCGTATGTGCAAAATTATAAGAACAGTTACAACGATAAACATAAGTCGCAAACAGTTTTATTAAACGAAAACAAACACAGTGAAAATGAAAACAGAAGTACCAAGTGCGGGTTTTGTCCATTAACAAATCATGCATTACCAGACTGTAAGAAGTTTAAAAAGGCATTACGTAAAGACCGATGGACATATGTGAAACGTCATGGTGTCTGTTTTAAGTGTTTGACGTCACGACATAACAAAGAATCTTGTCCCGCTACCGCGTGTGATATCGACAACTGTGGACAATTACATCATCGTCTGTTACACTATAAAGTGAATAAAAACAATGTAGAAGTGCCGTCAACTAGTGAAAGTAAACCGCCAGAGACTGATACATCTGTGGAAACCGTAACATACATTAACAAATGCAACAAAGTGTTGTTAAAAACCGTGCCTATTTTAATTCACGGACCAAAAGGAACGTCACGCAGTGTTGCACTTCTGGACGATGGCTCGACAGTGACATAGATAAGCGACGAGCTAGCGTCGCGCGTAGGGCTGCGCGGCTACAAGCAGTCTATGCGTGTGTGCGGCGCGTGGGACAATACCGAACTAGTGTGCGACAGTGAGATCATAAACTTAAACTTATCTAACATTGAGAACAACAACAGTTTTACTATAAAAGCGCGTAGTGTTAAAAATCTAAACTTACCTGTGCAAAACCAATCTTCAGTGAACTTAAACGATTACGAACTGAGACCTGAAATAAAAAGTGTGATAAGTGACGGACAATGTAAACCAGAAATATTGATAGGGCAAGATAACTATCATTTGCTTTTACCATTGGAAATAATAAAAGGCAAACTGACCGAGCCATACATCACGCGTACTCCGTTAGGGTGGTGCATACATGGCTGCGTGCGCGCGTCGTCGCTTGACATGAAAGCGGCGCCGACTCTGCAATCTACACTTTTCATAAATGAAGAAGACAATGAGCCATCAGAAACTGAGCGTATCCTAAGAGACATACATGAAGAAATACGCCGGTCCTATTCACTTGAGTCACTAGGTGTCTCTAATAAACCTAGAGAAAACGCAGACGACGCCCGAGCTCGGGAGCACCTGGAACGCTCCTCCCAATTAATAAACGGGAGGTGGTATGTTGGACTACCATGGAAAAATCCAAAGTCCACGATGCCCGACTCGCGCACCAATGCAATGAGAAGACTCTGTGGAGTGGAGAAGAAGATGAAGTCTAGTGATGGCTATGCTACTCGATACCAAGAAAGAATTGTTCATCTACTCACTAATGATTACGCTTCGCAAATTGAAACCAAAGAAGACGCAAAAAGAACCTGGTACTTACCGCATTTCGGGGTCGATAACCCCAACAAACAGAAACTGAGATTGGTATTTGACGCTGCCGCAACATCAAACGGTGTGTGTCTAAATGATTACATATTGAAGGGACCCGACTTGCTGGTTTCGTTATATGGTACCATGCTGAGATTCAGAGAACACAAAATCGCTGTGACGGGCGACATCCGTGACATGTTTTTAAGAATAAAAATTATTAAAGAAGACAGAGATGCGCTTCGCTTCCTATGGCGAAAGTCACCTGAGCATGAGGTCAAAACCTACGCCATGAGCTCATTAATATTCGGCGCAAATTGCTCACCCTTTATTGCGCAATATATAAAAAACAAAAATGCTGAACTTTTTAAGTCGTCTATGCCGAGCGCTGTACAAGCTATACAAAAACAACATTACATGGATGACTACATAGATAGTTTTGAAGACGAGAAAACCGCTACTAAAACCGTGAACGAAGTTAGTTACATACATAGTCAAGGTGGATTTGACATCAGAAATTGGACATGTAACCATCAAGTCATATTAAATAACTTACCACAAGAAAGTCTGCGAGCTACAGAAGTGAAGTTCAAAGTCTGCCAGCAATACGACGGCGAACGTACACTAGGCCTAATGTGGAATCCAAAAGACGACACGTTGGGATTCGACGTCTCATTCAAACGAATACCAGCTAACATAGTCGCTGGAGAAAAGAAACCTACGAAACGAGAAATGTTAAAAGTTATAATGTCAATATTCGACGTCTTCGGGTTTTTATCACCGTTTACTATAAAAGGAAAAATTATGTTACAAGACACATGGAGGTCCGGTATCAGCTGGGATGATGAGATACCAAATGAAATATACACAAAATGGTCAGAATGGCTAAATGTATTAAAATACATAAATAACATACGCCTACCTAGACATTACGAATCGGCTACGAGAATCACCGCTACGACTGCTACGCGGCCTACGGCAAGTGCTACCCGTAGCGCGGAGACAGCAACTATGGACGATGACCCGAGGGCGAGTGAGACAGCTGACGGCCCGAGTGCATGTGCACTGAATAGCGCGACCTACGAGCACTCTGGCTATACAAACCTACAGCTACACGTATTTTGCGACGCGTCGACTAAAGCGATGTGCGCCGTTGCTTACTGGCGGTGGCTTGATAATGATAAACAAGTTCGAGTTGCGTTCATCTCTAGTAAATGTCGTGTGGCACCTGTGAAGTACGTGTCTGTGCCGCGCCTAGAACTACAAGCGGCATTGATTGGTTCACGATTGGCTGAAACATTGATTAATGAACACAGAATAAAAACAGTAAAGAAATATATGTGGTGCGACTCAGCTACTGTATTACATTGGATTCGCAACGATAGGCGTACCTATAAAGCCTATATTGCTCATCGACTTGGCGAGATTGATGAGCACACACAGATGAAGGATTGGAGATACATACCTACAAAGATGAATGTCGCCGATGCCGCCACGCGAGAGTTTTGCGAAATACAAACATTGGAAAATGAGTGGTTATACGGACCAGCATTTTTATACGAGGACGAAAGTTTATGGCCTTTGGAAGCGGATTTACAGCTAGCGGAAGTTAGTAACATGGACCTAGAATGCATAAATACTCTTCGTATTACGCCCATATGTTTACCTGCTGTACCAGAACCTAGCAGGTTCTCCTCCTGGCTCCGCATCTTGAGGTCTACGTGTGTCGTCTTATCTTTCATAGAAAAATGTAAAAAACTTACCGGTGACGTCGACGGCGCGATGATGGGACGAGCAGAAGCGTTGCTACTGAAATACTCACAGATGAAATCCTTCCCTGAAGACATAGAAAACCTGAAAAAGAAAAGGGTATTAGATAAGAAAAGTAAATTGCTTACCTTATCACCGTTCGTTGATGATGATGGCGTTCTCCGTGTGGGCGGTCGTATAAACGCCGCTCCTGCAATAACGAAAGATATAAAACAACCTGTAATATTGGATGGACGAAGTCATATTGCTCACCTCATAGTTAAACACTATCACAAGAAGGCTAACCACGGGAATCAGGAAATGGTTGTAAACGAACTGAAACAAAAATATTGGGTTATTAGGATGAGACCAACGGTAAAATACATTACTTCAAAATGCATGTTCTGTAGGATCAAAAAAGCACAACCTCATCCACCTAGAATGGGTGACTTACCGGAAGCACGAATGGCCCATCATCAGCGTCCTTTCACTTTCACGGGGGTTGATCTGTTTGGCCCCATGGAGATGACTACTGGCCGCCGCAGGGAGAAGGTATACGGCGTGATTTTTACCTGCCTAACCATAAGGGCGGTACATATTGAGCTTGTTTTTAGCCTGACAACAGACGCCCTCATCATGGCTCTCCGACGTATGGCGGCGAGGCGAGGCTGGCCGCGACATCTATATTCAGATAACGGCACTAATCTGAAAGGCGCTGACACAGAACTTAGAAAATGTATCCTGGAATTGGACGAGGAACAATTAAAGAAAGAAGCTCTCAACTATAGTTTGAGCACAACATGGACCTTCATCCCCCCCGCTAGTCCTCACTGGGGAGGGGCGTGGGAAAGATTAATCAGGAACATCAAGTGTTCACTGAAAGTGATTTTAAAGGAACGAGCACCACGTTACGAGACACTGCACACATTGATGGCCGAGGTGGAGCATATTGTGAATAGTCGTCCACTTACACATGTGTCGGTGGAACCCAACACTGATGAGTCATTGACACCCAACCATTTCTTACTGGGCGCAGCTTCAAACTTACCGATCCTTGGTACCTACGATGACTCCGATTTATACCTGAGAAAGCAGTGGCGCATATCGCAGAGGCTGGCTGATATGTACTGGAGACGCTGGGTTCGTGAAGTTCTTCCGGACATGCGACCCTGGCAGACTTGGAACGAAGAGCAGAGACCATTGAAAGTGGGAGATCTCGCACTGGTTGTTGACCCCAATTCCCCTAGAAATACGTGGCCGAGAGGCGTCATCCAAGATGTACTGCCAGGAAAAGACGGCCGCATCAGAGTCGTTGATATTAAAACGAGAACGGGGGTGCTGCGGAGGACCGCGGCACGCGTCGCACGAATCGCGATGGGTGATGAGTGCTGCGTCAGCACTGGGGAGGGGAATGTAGGCGACGCGAGTACCTAATATTCATTTGTGAATTGTTTTATTTACGCGGAACGCAACTGTTACACTTATATCTATAATGTACCTATATGTTATTGTGATTTTGATTTTAATAAACAGTGGAGCGCGGTCAAGGGGGCGTACACGATTAGAGGGGCGCGGGGGCACTCGGGGTTCGCATCGCTCGCGTCACGGGCGAGGCCGCCGCGCGCGCGGCGGCGCATTCAGTCGGCTAGAAAGCTATCAAACGAGAGCACGTACGCGCCTCCTTCACCCCGCTTGCACGAAATTAAGCCTGAGTACTCTTTTTACTGGTCCACCCTTTATAGTACCTCCTGTTGTCTCATTTCCTAGTTTAAATTAATTTTTGGAGTGAGGCTGGAGACACCCGTACCATCCTCAGACAACAAGACCCTATCACTAATATACCCTAATTGAGAATTCTCCACGGTGACACATGGATCCTTCTCAGTACAATGTTTGTAAACATTTATAGCACTAGTGCTATATTCACTTAAAGTCACCTGTATATTAGTATTACTACTAATAGTCGCAGTGTTAATAATATAACTAAACTTAGACATACTATTTATGTCTGTGTGAATATTATAAGCTAATAGCCGAGCTATTTTGTGTCTACATCTAATAGGTAGATACACCTTACCCCGTGTCGACTTCAGTTTACCAACAATAGTGTTGATATCCAGATATATAAGTCTGTCACTATAGTGACCTACTATAAAATGTACCATCAGCTCGAACGAAATCTTTCCATATTTTTAACAAAATCCCGTGGACACGATGACCACATCTGTTTACCACCCGTATTGTTTTGTATTTTTTTCTTTCGACCCTTTTTTTCATTAACAAAGACAAGGGATCAGATGCTGGAATGCTATTGGTTAATGAGCGTACATAAGCGCTTCAATAGCGGCCGGATGCTGCAAACAAAAAGAGCCGTATCGGTGGCAAGATTTCGTTCGTTGTCGTAGTACATGGTTATTTAACATATGTATATAATTGTTTTTTTTATTACCCAAATTTTCAAAAAATGGAAAACCACACAATATTATTTTGTTACAATTTAACTTCAACAACTCTGAAACACAGACAGTGATGTCTTCCTTTTTAATCTTAGGAACTATTACCAACACATATAGTAATGGTGGTACTAGGATCACAAACAGTCTTTGTTACTGATGCCATAATCTGTTTGTAGGTTGATCCTGGCATGCAATAATTTTGGGTACAATAACTCAGGTTAATACTGATTAATTTCTCTAACCCTCTACCTATACTATCAGAGAACATAACTGAAAGATTAGAACCAAGACAATATTATAAACTATCTATGTGCCAAATTTCATAATCATCACAATTATTATCATCACAATCATCATCACTATCACAACCACCATCATTATCACAATCACCGTCACTTTCACAGTCACCATCATTATCACCAATCACCATCACTATCACAACCACCATAATTACCACAATCATTATCACAATCACAATCACCATCACAATCCGCATCACTATCGCTATCACATTCACCGTCACTATCACCATCACCATCACAATAACCATCAAAATAACTATCACAATCACCATAATCGTTATCACAATCATTATCATCGTAATCACAATCACCATCACTATCAAAATCAGCATCACTATCACCATAACAAACACAATCACCATCACCATCACAATTACCATCAAAATAACTATCACAATCACCATCATCGTTATCACAATAATTAATTATCATCGTAATCACAATCATTATCATCGTAATCACAATCACCATCACTATCAAAATCAGCATCACTATCACCATCACAATCACAATCACCATCATCACAATTACCATCAAAATAACTATCACAATCACCATTGTAAGGACATGCCTTTGCTGATCCCCATTAAGACAGTCGTCGGTCGAGTACCAAGTCACGTTACGCAGACAAAGCACTAATATTCTAGTAACTAAGTAATTTAAGTTAGCAATAAGAATTGTATGTTTAAGTTGAGTAGTAATAAAAGGAACTTGTGATCGAGCAGTTGTTTCCATCCGCCACCTATCCTGATAACTACACTTCACCATCATCGTTATCACAATAATTATCATCGTAATCACAGTCATTATCACAATCACCATCACGATCACAATCACCATCACAATCACCATCACAATAACTATCAGTATCACCATCACAATTACCATCAAAATAACTATCACAATCACCATCATCGTTATCACAATAATTATCATCGTAATCACAATCGATATCATCATTATCATAATCATTATCATCGTAATCACAACCATTATCATCGTAATCACAATCATCATCATCACAATCTCCATCTTCGTCATCACAATCATTATCATCGTAATCACAATCACTACCATCTTAATCACAATCATCATGATCACAATCGCCATCACTATCACAACCACAATCATTATTACAATTACCATCATTATCACAATCACCAACACTATAACAATCACAATTACCATCACAATCACCATCACTGTCACAATCACAATCAACATCACCATCACTATCACCATCACAATCACCGCTACTTTTACAATCACCATCACCATTACAATCACCATCAAAATCACTATCACAATCATTATCATCGTAATCACAATCATTATCATCTTAATCACAATCACCATCATCACAATCTCCATCCTCGTTATCACAACCATCGCTATCACCGTCATAATCACCGTCACTATCACAATCACCATCACTGTCACAATCACCCTTACAATCACTATCACAATCACCGTCACTATCACAATCGTTTTCACACTTATTATCATCGTCATCACAGTCATTATCATCGTAATCACAATCATTATCATCGTAATCAAAATCATGATCATCACAATCATCGTCATCATTATCACAATCACCATCATCGTAATCACAATTATTATCATCGTAATCAAAATCATCATCATCACAATCATCATCATTATCACAATCATCATCGTCTATCACAATAATTATCATCTGGATCTCAAAATTAATGCCATAGGTCTAAGGGTGCACTAAGAAAGGATTCTTCAAAATTTATCCCCTAAGGGGGTGAAACGCGAGTCGAAAGTTTGTATGGGGAAACAAAATTAGTTAGACTGTTTTATTCGAAACTTCCTCCAGGACTACTATCGATAAATGAGTTAACATTTGTGTTTCAGGTTTTTTTCAGAATTCAACCCCTAAAGGGGGAAATGGGGTAACAAAGTCTAAAGCTCAACATGAGTATTGTTTGTATGGAGTATCGGGTCGGGTGTATTACAAAAACAGCGATTTTAAGATTTAATGTGGCGGACCTGAAATACCATCATCCCGTTGGGGTGCGAATGTGCGATGGGGTTGAAATGTCTCAAAATCAATATGGGTGTCGATACCGAGATTATCAGGGGTGCTGATTACGTATATAGCATTTATTTTGAAATCCAGAAGATAGCTGGTGATGGATTCGACTTTTATACAGTGTTACTGTTGATCTATTGTGATAAAGATAATGATGATTGTGATGATGATGATGATGATTGTGATTACGATGATAATGATTGTGATTACGATGATGATGATTGTGATTACGATGATAATGATTGTGATTACGATGATAATGGTTGTGCTAACGATGATGGTGATTGTGTGGGTGATGGTGATTGTGTGGGTGATGGTGATTGTGTGGGTGATGGTGATTGTGTGGGTGATGGTGATTGTGATAGTGATTGTGTGGGTGATGGTGATTGTGATAATAACGGTGATTGTGATGGTGATGGTGATTGTAATGAAAATAATTGTGATGATTATGAAATATGGCACATAAATAGTTTATAACTTGGATTAACATGTAGGATACTATTTATCCCTTTAGTATGATCCAGTGGGACAGTAACCAAACTCCACGCGGGCGGAGCCATGGGGAACAGCTAGTAGCGGATAAAAATTTAGGATTCTATTGATTTTGCTGTATAAATATACACAATGAAACGCGTTTTGTCGTCTTGCAAAAGCCGTACGACATTTAACAGATTCAATTACGTTTGCAGTTGTTCGCTTATTTTTTAGTTTACTTGGATCATAGGGGGGGTAGATACGTGGTTTTTTTTTTAATTATCTGGTAAGTAAAAAAATGTCTTACTGTAAATACCCGGCACAGCTCGTATAATGTCTTCGGGGGAAATTGTATGGTTTGAATGACATTGTTTTAAGCAGGGACCATAGCGCTTTTACCAGGCGTAAGAGATGCGTTTTACATGCACCTCCCCAAAACCCAATACAGTAACCAATGACAGATTGTGTCAATGCATAATAAACTGAACGGAGGAGATCGCTCTTAGCTACATGCTTCAGACTTTTAAACACCCATGTAAGTTTCCTGACTCGTGGCGAAACCATCTCGATATGTGGTTGCCAGGATATTTTCTCGTCTAAGAGAACCCCAAGGTATCTGACAGTCTTAGATTTGCCCAAAGTGTTGCACGAGCACTGTTGAGTGAAAGGTGATTTGCATGTGTGAATCCGAACAGCCACATTGGGCTGTTTTATGCGAGCGATAGTATACTGTACAAATGAGGTTTGCGATATGTTAAGTGTTAACAGGTTATGCTTCAACCACGAGCAGACTTTATGGAGCCCCATCTCTGCATTTTGTTGAACGGCATCCCAAGTCTCTGCCTGAAACACCAAGGCTGGGTCATCGGCGTAAGTAAATATTTTGCCTTTATTCAGTGTCATTTGACACAAGTCGTTAATGTAAATCAGGAAGAGACTGGGGCCGAGAATTCTAACCTGTGGAACTCCATAGATGACTGCGACATGTTAACTAATAGCACTACCCACTTTTACTTTCTGTAGACGTCCAGTAAGAAAGTCTTTGTAGATTTTAAGTACCGTTCCCCTTATTCCAGACCTTTCCAGCTTGTCAACAAGAGCAGAGATCGAGACAGTATCAAAGGACTTGGCCAGATCAAGATCAATAAAGACTCCGACATACTTTTCACTTTAATATCTAGACAAGCTGTAATATAATCTACTAACGAGCTAACGGCTGTAGCCTTTGATCAATAATGCTGCATCAGTACTTTAAAAACCAAATTGTGAGTCAGATTATGTTATATTTTTCTTAGAATTTTGTGAGTTCAATACTTTTTTTAGTAGTTTATTTATTTATTTAATTTTAAAGAAAGCTTACAGACTAATAACAATTATAAATATCATGCATAAGTAGTGACATTTGCTAATTACAAGCTTCCACATGTATTATATCTAATTAGGTATGAGTTACTTGCGTTAACCAGTTACAGCGATTTAAGTAAGTAAAGTAATTACAATGTAAACATATATGTTGCGATAGTATACTAAGTATGTCAAGTCGTGCAGTGTCAAGATCACAATTAAAAGCTATTTATGATTGTCACCAAAATACTCCTTGTTAAGTATCTTTCTAATTTTGTGTGCGCTGGTGCAGAATAAATCGATTTCCAGGTGTGATGGTAAACTATTGAGAGCTATAACACTACGTATGCAGAAGGCGTTGCGCCTGTACTTAGTCGATGTGAATGGTACTTGGAGTAGAGGCCGTTTTCTTAGGTTGTCCAGATTAGTGCGAAGAAGTATTTTGCTGAGTAGTTCGGGACAATCCACTGAGCCGTTTGCGATGTTCACCAAAAAACAGACATCACTGATATTACGCCTTACTTCCAACGGTAAGAAATGATACCGCTTACAACGGTGTTCATAGTCGACTGAGAATTGCCCAGCCTTAAAGTCTAAGTACCGCAAAAATTTTCTCTGAACAGACTCAATACGAGATTTGTAAATCTCATATTGAGGGTTCCATACTTGCGAAACGTACTCAAGGTGGCTACGCACTAAGGAGCAATAAAGAACTTTTAATGGTTTTAGGGAACGAAAGCTAGAACAAGCTCTAATAATGAAGCCCAAGGCTTTGAACGCCTTGTTGACAACTGTTTCTATATGATCATCAAAAAGCAGCTTGCTGTCGTGTACCACACCAAGATCCCTGATACTTGTTTCCTTACTTATGTAAGTACCATCTAGTGTATACCCTGGGCCAATAATAGATTTCTGGCGAGTGAATACTACGTGAAAACATTTGGATACATTTAGTTGTAATTTGTTGGTTTTGCAATATTGTACGAATCTGTCAAGGTCGGACTGAAGTAGCTCAGTATCAGATAATGTGCGTATGGACTTTAGAACCTTCATGTCATCTGCATATAATAGGATATGTGAGTTTCTAAAGCATTTTTTTATATCCGAAATAAATATTGTAAACAATAACGGTCCTAAGATTGAGCCTTGGGGCACTCCCGATGGGACAGATTTCCATCCAGACGTGTATCCACGTAAAACCACAGCCTGCGTTCGATTATCTATGTACGATGAAAACCACCGATATAGATCACCATGAATTCCTGCGGAAAATAGCTTCCGAAGAAGCACTCGATGATCTATACGGTCAAAACATTTGCTGTAATCCGTGTATATCGCGTCGACCTGGCATCGTTCTTCCATCCCAGTGGTTATAATTTCGTTGGATAGTATCAGGTTGGAGGCGGTTGACCGTTTTCTGAGGAAACCATGTTGTTCGTCGCCGAAATGGCGTTGCATAGCTGAGTAAACTTGCGTGTGTACTACTCGTTCAAGAACTTTAGAGAAAAGACATAATTTAGATATGGGGCGGTAGTTTTCTATTTGAGACTTATCCCCCTTTTTAAAAATCGGTGTAATAAAGGCCGATTTCCACATCTTCGGGACAATACCCTCCTTCAACGACCGCTCAAACAGCACACAGACTGGCGCCACCAGGCTCTTTGCACAATTAATTATGAATATGGGGGGTATCAAATCTGGCCCACCAGATTTAGATGGGTCCAAACCTACAAGTAGCTTGTATACCGTCTCCGGACACACGCTGACCGTACTCAGGTTCACCGAGCTGGCAGGATGAATGTCATTATTAACATCCAGATCGTCAGAATCTGAGTCAGGTTCTTGGAAGGTAGACTGAAAGTAAGTGGAAAAAAGCTCAGTGATACCCTCCCCGGTGTCTGCGGACGAGTCCATGTAGTGTAATACGTTAGGCAATGTATTACCACTTCTTTTGCTTTTGATATACGACCAGAAACATTTAGGATTTTTGGCGATTGAGGATTCTATTTTTTCCATATAAGCATCAAAACAAACCGCCTCTAATTCCTTAGCTCGGTTTCGCAAGAGAGAAAAAGAGTGGTAATCGGATAAGTTGCCGTAATTTTTGTATTTGTTATGGTATTTGTGTTTTTCTTTTAGTATTTTTATTAAAGCACTAGTGTACCAGGGGGGGTGTGTTGATTTTTTACATGGTTTAACGGGAATGTACAAGTCTCTGAGCTCGTATAGCTTGGAATAGAAAAGGTTAAGGGCTTGGTCCAGGGATCCAGCAGACAACAACATATTCCAGTCTATAAGATCTAGTGCAGACATAATTGCAGTGTAATCGCCTTGATGGAATATGTATTTTGTGTTAGGTTTCTCAATAAGTTTATGAACTTCAACGAAATCAGCATTAATAATCAATGGTTTATGGTGTACATCAACAGGCACCGCCAGCGGGTCATCACAATCCTTCACTTTTATTGCGCTATTTGAGAAAACAAGATCTAATAGTCTACCGTTGACGTTACGCTCACCATTAAACTGGGACAAGTTACACGCATTTATTGTGTCAAAGAAATCCAAAATACATCGAACGGACACATTCTCAGGGTACAATCCAGAACTATCGTCAGACTGCTGCCATTCCACTTGATTGTGATTTAGAAAGCACTTGCAGCACAGAAACGGGTCTGTAGTTTGTTGCGCTGTCTCGAGCTCCACTCTTGTAGACAGGAGTGATGAGCGCCTTTTCAAATACACTAGGAAAAACGCCCTGCTCTATACATAGCCCAACGATTGTGATAAAGTGTGGGACGATAACATGTTTTGACATTTTTTAGATCTGTTCGAAATAGTCCCAGCCCGTTTTAGTCGTTTTTAAGATTCATGATAAGACATTCAATTTCTGATTCGTTTGGCAGTACCATAGAATTCTGAAACTGATATCATTGAATGTAGGCAAGGTGATTTCGGAATTGTCCGAGCATTTTGTCGGCAAATACTTTTCGGGCGGCATCCGCAAAAAAATGTTCAGTTTCAACACTTTCAACGGCATCGTGGGTACCATTGAACAGCGTCCGGGTACCCTACATACCCAGGAGGTGCGTACCCCCAACCGCGTCCGGGTACCTTAATTCCCCATTAACATTTATAAAATACCCCGTCAATTAATCATTTAATAATCGAAAAAACGGGCTTTATTCGTGAATAGGCTGCTTTACTTCCCATCTCTACAATATTCCTCAACTCTATACCAAAAACCATAGCTATCATCCGTCAACAAGTGTCACAATGAAAGTAACAAACTTACGTCAACGGAGCGCGCCATTTTTTACGTCATCGTTTTAGCGTTAGTGTCACACTTCAAGTAATTACGAGTTATGTGTTTGTTATTGGAAAACAGTGTTATACCTTAAAATGTTCGTGAGAAGTTGTGCTATCGTATTATGATAACACAAATTAGGTTCCGAATCGCAAAATTGCAGTATTTCGCCTGTGAAAATGCAGTAGTTATATGTACCTACAGTGATTGTTTAGTGTGAAGAAATACGTGATTTAGTGATTAAAACGTGTGTGAAATGGGAAAACTAGTGTTTAATTAGTGAGGTGATTAGATTGCTCAACTATCTACACCAAAAAACAAGTAGTTTTGTGTGTTTTTTCGTCCAAACAGCGACTGACAACTTTAGTTCCAGATTTAAACAAACAGTGAGTACCTAGTTTCATATAATTATTTTGATATGATGCTAATAAAACAATGCGATGAATGCATGTCTAAGTAGCTCAAATTGATTTGTTTTGTAGTGTTCTAGATACATTTAGTGTCCTACTAGACACACTTTTTATTATTGTTCTCCTTTGTCTCTGATATTCATATTTAAATGTTATGCATTCCTGTTATTTGCATGGTTACTGAAATGTTAATATTAGATGTTGTTTGATTTGAATTGTAAGTGATTGTGCTGTTGGTGTGCTTATTATAAATAAATAAATAAGCTATTAATTAGATTAAGGTCTTATTGGAAAGGTAATATAATCTAGTTTATTTTTAAATATTAAAAAACAGTAAAAAAGTTAATAGTTAAACCACAAATTAATAATTGTGAATCAAGTTCTACATAATTTTTAGGGTATCAAATTATAATTATTTATCTTTATTTTTGGTTAAATAGGTTCCATATCTATTCAGCTATTCAATGTAGAGTTTATATAGCTATATCTCTTGTAGTTTGCGATCGACAAGTGTTTTTAAAAAATTCGCAAATCGTTAGCGCGGTGGGAGCGGTTCGTTGCGAAAAATATACGCTTTTGGCGCTATCGACGCTGCAAAGTGGATAACCCAAAGGGTAAAAACGGAACCCTATTACTAAGACTTCGTTGTCTGTCCGTGTGTCCGTCTGTCCGTCTGTCTGTCACCAGGCTGTATCTCATGAACCGTGACAGCTAGACATACTGTTCTTTAGTAAATCATCAGTAGAAGATTTTTACTTAGCAGTACCAGTAATTGATTAAATAGCTGACCACTTTTTCTTACTACTTCTTGCATTTTGTAAAAGAGTTTTTTCATATTTTATTTTAGCTTCCGCAACAGAGCATTACAGAGGTTTCTGTAGCGTTTGTAAGTGACTTCGAGAATGGAGTTATTGGGATTTTTCCTAACCATAACATGTAGCCTATACTATGCTTATACAAGGCTTAACTGTGGCATAATATTGTGGGGCGAAAGTAGACATAAGGCAAGAAGAAGATAGACTACTAATAATTTTCTACACAACCAAATTTAGCCGGACTGCCTAAAACTATTTATATAATAAAGAAAAGAAAAACATTCTAAAACAAAGTAATATACCGGAAGATGAAGGTTCCATAGCTCAATAACACTAAAAATAAATATTTATAGCGCGAAACGGCTCTTATATTGCACGTAAACGAACTGAATAGGGTAGTCTGCAAGACGTAACGTGGACGTTGTTGATGAACGGGATCAACTGAAGGTGGTGACGGATGGTTTCCATAATTGTAGTAACTTATATGAGGAGGCTTTATATAAAATTAGGGACCTAGAAGATGAGTTAATTCATGCCAAAAGTTGTATAATAAAGTTACAGAAAGAAAAAGCATGTAATCAGGTTTCAGAAACAAACCTTTTATATAATGAATTATTAAATAGTAATTGTAACCCCCCTTCCTTAATAACCATTGATCTGACTGAAGATTCCTTACTAAAACAGAACTATACAGTTAGCAATAAGAAAATTAAAAAATATGCAAAACTGAATATTAGAATAATTAAAAAATGTTATCAATATAGGAAACAACACAAACTCTTTTTCAAACATATTCCACTGAGGAAAGAGCGTGTTGATTTAGTTAATAAGTTAAATAATTACCAAATTAAATTAGAGGACAGTATAAAAATTTATGAAATTGATACTCAGCATTTGCAGTCTGAAATACAGGTACTTCAGGACTCACTAAGTTCCCTTTCTAGTAGGTATAAGATTTCTCAGAACCAAATTACACACCAAATTTCACAGTTTTTATGTCTCGTGACTGGGACTGTAGCTACATTTAATTTTCATCTTTGTTTCGACAGTTCAAAAGTGCCTGCAACTGGCCTACTCGAAATAAATGATTTGATTTTGATTGATTTTTGATTTTGTAAGTACGCTTCACTGTAGCAGAGCTCTCTCAGTCCGTGTGTAAGCATGAGATAATTACCTACCGCTTCGCGCATATTGAATATGCAAGCACAGTGTGGCTGTTGCACTCCAGCCGTGCGTTCGTAAGCCGCATTTTATTTTTAGTACTTTTGGCAGGCAACCCTACCGATTGACCATTAAGCAGCGAGACGCCGAATAACATACGCTGACGCGTGGCGTCAAGGCACAATTTAAATCGAACGCGCCCCGTTTGGGTACTTATTTAAAATGTCGGCTTTCTTCAAGATCCAAAGTAGTGTAACTTCTGTACGCTAGTACTATTATCTATTCTGTGACTGAAGTAACGAAGCAGGCCATTTAAATACCGCCAAATAATACTTGAGTTAGAATGAATTAATATATGAGGATTAACAAGCTGCATCTTTTTTTTTTTATTTCCGTCATTTTTTAGGGTCTCCAGCCCCAGTGTGCGTAGGCGTCGTTGCGTTGCATTGCGTTGTCGCGACGTCGGCGTCGCACAGGCGCTGGGTGATCGAGATCGTTGTTACGATGACGACCCACCACAGTTACATCACAATCGGGTTTAGGAATGCACAGAGGACAAACATACAAATTTTAATTTTTAATTTTAGAAATAATAACATATCATTCAAGCTCAGGGGGTCTAAAATGGCCGCTTTAGCAGAATCGTTCAATTTTAAATTTTTAACGTGATTCACAATCACGTTAAAAATTTAAAATTGTTAAAATGGACTTTATTGTTATTGACATAAAGTCCATTTTAAGAATTTAATTTTTTTAACGTGATTCATGCTAAGATTCTGCGTAGGATCTGCTATAGCGGCCATTTTAGACCCGCAGGTACAGTCCCCGGCACGTAACTTGGCAAGAGTCGTTAGATGCGCAGAAGTCGTTTTTTAGGTCTCTTTGGTAGTCAAGCGGGACGCGGGGTATGAAGTAGCGCCGATCCAAGCGCGCGATTGGTGCGTCAGTCGACCCCTGCCTCCCGCACCGCGTCTACATTCCGTTCGCTCCCGATTACACTTGCGGCCACGAGTACCACTACTACCCTTTGTTTTTGTTACGAGTTCAGTTTTAGTTTTAAATTAAGTTTTTGTTACGAGTTATTGTTATTGTTGTTGTTTTAAATTTAGTTTTTGTTGCCAGTTGTTGTTATCGTTTTAAATTTAGTTTTTGTTACGTTTTTTACAATGCCAGGACCAAAAAATGCATCAGTATTATGTTTTATTTATAACACCTAATAAAAGTCACGAATTCCTGTGCTTTGTTTAACTACATGATTAAAAATAAATGATGGCAATAACCAAAAATGACAATCAATAAAATTTAAGTGACTAGTTTTTTGTTCCACTAAGTGTACGATGCGCGAACTTGCCCCCACTCCGCCAAAACCTTGCCAACTTACGTGCCAGGTACTGTATCCTGACCGTTTTCATCTAACAACAACAGTTAAGGTACTATCTAGGACACTCCCGCCTGACCACCACTAAGCTTATTTTTGCTTGCACTCGCAACATAGAAACGCTCTCTAGCCCCGCCCCGTTGACTTTGTATAGAAATAATAAATGAAAAGATACCGAATCGGCCGAGCGCACTGACGACGCACGCCAAACGAGAGTTATTGTTATTTTGCGCGCCAAAGTTGAGGCTTTCCTAATAGGCCCAAACTTTAAGGGGGCGTGGCTCGGTGCCTCCGCATGTTTTAAGCGAAAAAAAATTGAAATGGTCAGGCAGAAAAGACCCCGACTGTACCTGCCGTTACTGCACAGTCTCAGTATTTAGTCAACACTTGCTAGAAACCTTGGGTTCCGGCCAAAACTTCAGTACATTTTGTCCATTTTAAGGTATTTCTTTGGCTGAAGGTGGCTGAAGCGGAAGCTTAGGTCGGACACTACCTTCTATTGATTAAGTAACTAATACTTACTTTTGGTGTCCACTGCTCTGCGTTTCTCCTGAGGTGCTTCTTGTTGTTCTTCCTCTTCTATTATTAACTTCATTAAAGGTACATCGTCTGAATCGAATTCAGAGCCATGTGCTAATTTAACTTCTTCATCTAGATGGATATTGTCTAGATTTTCCAGTTTTAAATCTGTAATTAAACAAAAACAGTATGAGTTACACATTTACTAATTTACTGAGCAGGTGGCATAAAGACATATTGTAACATGAGCTCGTTTTGACCGTATATCATCACCATATATTTGACGACCCGAATGGCGCAGCGGTAGTGAGCCTGCCTTACGTTCTTAGGGTCCCGGGTTCGAATCCCGGTCGGAGCAAATGTTTGTGTGATGAGCATGGACATTTGTTTCCGAGTCATGGATGTTTATATGTATAATAAGTATGTATTTACAAACAAAAAGTATCTATGTAGTATATCAACTATCTGGTGTCCACGACACAAGCCTCGTTGCTTAGTGTGGCATCAGATAGCGCTGTGTGTAATGTCCAGCAATATTTATTTATTTTATTTATTTATTTATCACACAATAAACTGAAAATGTAAA
The DNA here is from genome assembly GCA_905147715.2 of Xestia xanthographa. Classification (NCBI taxonomy): domain Eukaryota; kingdom Metazoa; phylum Arthropoda; class Insecta; order Lepidoptera; family Noctuidae; genus Xestia; species Xestia xanthographa. Next base: position 17,674,413 of record LR990654.1, on the reverse strand, counting down.
TTTCGTTTTTTCACATACTTTGAAAATATACAGAAGCCTCCTGAAGTTCAGTCTATATAATGTGTTTGGATAACAGTAACCGATTCTCTAAGACAAACACACATTTATAAATATTACTAACCCAGCACCGAATGGAAGACATCTTCCATCTTGTTTTTTTAATCTACTGATCTAAGGTATGTTCAAAATATAAGAAATACTAGAATCTAAGACACCTACATACAAGCAAATCTCTAGGTCTCTTAGATTCAAAGATATTACATAACAAACTAAACAAACCAGTGGCGTAGCTACGGGGGGGCGGCGGGGGCCACGGCCCCAGGCGGCATATGAAAGGGGGCGGCAGGAAGTGCCAATTTATTAATTTGGAAAATGTAAAAAAAAAATTAAGAGCGCGCGCGCAATGTCATGCCATTCTTGCCATAGAAATTAGAAAACGATATAAATGTTTATATACAGGGTGATTGGCAATTTGGTGCAGGCCTTTAAATGGGTGATTCCATTAAACACCTTATTTGCTACAATTTTGACTCCTATAACTCGGGCCCAAACTGGGTGGTTTTTGAGAAATCGAACTTTTAAAGTTACTTTGAAATTTTATCACCTGTCCACTTTAGAGTGCTGATTGTGAGAAATCTAAGCCGTTCAGGGTGTTAAAATACACCTGAGAGAGACAGATTTTACCTAATCTGATCGACCAGGATCCGGCGCATTAAGTCAAATAGCATTGCAGATTTTCTTGTGCCGCTGTGTAACATCACACAGCGGTAACAAGAAAATCTGCAACAAGGAAGACGTATATCGAAAAAACTGTACTATCCAGTTTTATTATAATACTACCTTCTCAGGAACAATCGTTGTTTTCAGGTTATTCACTTACTAAAATAAAGTGTACTGTGGCATCATTTTGGAAATATAATGAGACAAGGAACTCAGTTCTGCAATTTGCACGACAAGTGTCATACATTTATTTTGAGAAACCTGCCTCGAAAAACAAGGGAAGTTTCAAGAAGTTTTCAGAACATGACCTCTAAGGCGCTTATTTTCCAAAGGCAGATGTCTTTTTTGACAAATTGGTTTTCGAAGGATAAATTGGTTCATGAGCTATCAGAACAGCATCAGTTTAACATCCTAAACGGGGTAGATTTCTCATAATCAGCACTTTATGTTGGATAGGTGACATTACCACATGTTCAGCTCATTCTGAGAAAAATAAACAAAAGTACAATACCTACAGGATCAAAATTTATGAAACGGCTGAAATGTTTTTTTTTAATAACTGATGAAAAATTTCTATGTGGGTCTGAACTGATGAACTGAACAAGTGGTAACTGTTTGTGTGTTGGTGTCGCTCCTACAGCGTAGATTAACAATAAACCTTTTCTGTTCAATAAGTAATGTCTTTATTATCAGAAGACCTTAAAAATATTTATTTGTCTTGAAGACATACCATCACATTGATCATCCTCCTTTAGCTCAAGAATAACATTATGTCTCTCACAATTAGCTGGTAATTCTTCTTTCACAACAATGCTTTCTGTTTGACCAACTTCAACTATACTTATGCTATCTATTGAAGAGATAATAAACCCATGGGCAACCTCTAGGTGGTCTTGGTTTATTAAAGGTTTTGGCTGTAAAAAGATGATTACATTATTACATAAAATATGCTGATGATCACAAGGACATTAATTACTTATTAAACAGTAAATATCCGCTGAAGAACACCTCACCTCATAACTCCCATTCATTATGAGCAAACCGCTCTTCTGCTTCCGAACATTTCTTCAGCAATCGGTAGCTTTGCTTTAGTTTAGCACAGCAGAAGGAACAAGCGAGGACCGGTCTATTGTCGTCAGTTACAAACTGCAATAAAATTTTGAGTTTCAGTTTTCTGGGTTTGTGAATGATATTTTTCAAACACTAGGCAACAGGTTTGGTGCGGTAACGCTTTGTAAACACCTCTTACAAAGAAGGCATATACATTGATCACCACGCCTGCTCAAGGCTAGGGTTACCAGATGAAAAAATCTAAAGTCCGGAGAAAAAGCCTAATTTCCATAGAAAAATCCTGAGATTTTTTACAGTTTCAAAAATTCTCACTTTTTTAAATTGTTAAGTTTAACAATTTTAAGAAGTCGTAATATTATCGTTTATATACCTACACTGTGGACCTCACTCACGCGTTGCACATCGCACTCGAAGCGCGGGGGGGCGGGGTATTCAATATAATTTGAAGAGCTTAACATGTGGGGCATTTTATAAATCCATAAGTAAAGAAGAAACATTACTTAAAAATGTATCATCACATAATATGTATGATAAAATTGATTAAGTACCTACTTGGATAAATTTTAATAATACTGATTTTAATTGTGCAATTATTACCAAAGGAAGATTATTTTTAGTTTGTTTAACTTTTTATTAAAGAGATCTTTAAAATGTAAGCTGTATTTGCTTTTATAGAAAATTCAAAAAATCCTGAGATTTGCAAAATCCAGCCGCAATCCTGAGAAGAGTCCAAAAATTCTGAAATCTCAGGACAAATCCTGACATATGGTAACCCTACTCAAGGCAGATTTGGGTATATTTGGTTATGGTTGATTTCCCATTTTTCCAAACCTCTAACAAAGTGTTCCTATGATTCCGAGAGTAAAAGAGGTATATAAATACAAATTTACAAGAAATGTCAATATTAATAAAGTACCAACTTACTGGTATATCTGTCAGCCTCTCATATAGTTCATGCAAGTTCTTGTTGACCACCACATACATTCGAATGTTCTCCGCTAGACATATCCTACACATTGGCAGTTTTTCCATATTGCAATTATTTAAGTACTTATCACTGAAGTTATTAGGTACTTCAACTTTGATGTTCTGCTGCGTCCAAATAACAGGTGAGGTGACGCTTGTATGTTATTATTGCGTGCGACTAATTTTAGTATATAAATACGAAAATGTCGCAAGCAACTAATCGCAACTCTCTCATTCTGTCTGATCAATTTATCATAAGTAGTCCATTGACCACGGTAAGACAGCAGCGGTCGAAGGGAACTTCACTAAGATCGTAAGACAATCTATAATTAATATAAATTAGTTTGTTAGTCGCCTAGACACTAGACTGCACCTACTGTGCAACAAATACCGAGTTCAAAAACGAAAATATTTTTTTTTATTCACAACAAAACACACTCGTGTCGTTGACACTGACAGGTGCTGACAGGTTTAACTTAAACCATAGACTTATATATTTAATTTTTAATTAGTTCCTGTCGGAACAGGCTAAGGTCTGAGACCATGCTGCCTAGTTATCAGTTTGAAACCTTGTTTATCTATGGTTTAACTAGGTAAAACAAGGTTTCAATGTAGACACACACAAGCCACATCCCAACTTTATGACACAATAAAAAAAAAACATTAATTGAAAATCCGACCACTATAAACTTCGTTCCAACTTATCGTTAGCTGAACCGATCATCCTGAATAAAGGTGAACGCAGATTTAGCCGCACCACAGTCACCGTATTCAAATTTTACAATGCAATGAGGGATTTTCTTTTTAGCTCTTCCCTAGTCGCTGGATAGATGGCGCTAGGAGTAAGTATGATAATGCAAGGAACGGAACCTAAAAAAAACTGATTTTAACAAAGCGCGAAAAATGTAGGTTATATTCGGAAGGACAAATGAAAGTGTCAGTCAACGAGAGTATGTGACGTGACACAATGTTTTTTTTTTCAAGCGTTTTGGCTTTGGCATAGTAAGTTCAACGCCATCTATAGATTTCTTGGAAACTAAGTTTTTTTTTAAAACCTCAAAAGGAAAACCTCTCATTTCGCACACATTCATAGACAAAGATTGCAAACAGACACAGTTTGCATAGAACTTTATACGAAGAATTGGAATGCGATAACTGCGGTGCAGCTAAATCTGCGTTCACCTTATGCGTCAAAAATATTGATATTACCTTCTAGGGTGCTACGGAACTGAGTGTGTGAGTCCGACTCGCACTTGGCCAGTTTTTATTTTTCGGTACAAACAATTGAGCTGTGTATCGTTTTTAAAAAAGTGGAAGACAATCTTGCTTTTTCTATCGCTTATTCCTTTAATTGAGAAGTAGGTTTGTAGGACCCATTGGATCTAAAAACATCCATGCAAAAAAAAAAGTTGAAGAATTATTGTCTGTGTCAGTGTTACCAACCCTACTGTTTTAACAGTAGATTTGCTGTTTTCACATTGATGTCCCTGTTTTCTGTTTCATTCCTAATTTTTACTGTTTTTCGATTAGCGTTCAGCGCCACCTAGTACACTATGCAAATATTTTTTGACGTGACAACGTCTTATAAATTGGTTTGCCGGGTGACACTTCAAGAAACTGCGTTACGCTCCGCTCACGTTATGCGCTCACAATGAGAGTGAGTGAGAGCCCGCCTAAGAGCGAGAGAGACAGACATAAAAAGTTTATTTTACCACTCAAAGTCGTTGTCACGTAAAACTTTCGCCCGTATACCGACTTTACAAGCAACCAATTTTTGATAACCAATAAGTAATAAAATGCAATGACACTAGATGGCAGTATCTACAATTCCCCGACCACATTATATGTGATTGACGATCATATTTTTATGCACGGGGAAATCCCAGTTTACATTACACACTAAATCCGAAATAACCGATTGCTACTCATTTGAAGCCACAGAAAGGCACATGAAGAAATTTAACAAAAATATGTATGATTTTAAAAAGAAAAATGAGTGTGAAAATATTGAAGATGGGGCAATTGAGAATGAAAGTGGAATATTTTACTTTGATTTTTATTTTTTTGTTGTTGTGATTAGTAATATAACAATGTATGTGAGTTCTGGTAACTAAGAAAATTGTTCATTGTTTTAATTATATGAGCAAAAGTATGAAATCTTTTTTTTATTGCGAGCTGTTGTTTTTCAGTTTTTTGGGGTTGGCAACACTGGTCTATGTCACTGTCACTGTTTGCCACTGTGACACAGTAGGACATGACACAGTGGCAAACAGTGACAGTGACATAGACCAGTGTTGCCAACCCCAAAAAACTGTGTCAGTGTTGTGTTGTCATTAATTTTGTTGTGTTTTTGTGTGTCCAACGCAATGTTTTGATAGCGCTTAATAGGTGAAGTAGATGTTGTTTAAAGACTAAAAATGAATTCCTTTATAGTGTAAACTATTCTTTATACATTATTAAAAGTCCAGCACTCTCCGGCTGCTTAGGAATTACTGTGGTCCCACAATACACACGATAATTTTACATGCTTGCATTTGTATTCGCGAAACATTTGTTATTATTACATATTTGCTATAATTACATAAAAGAGGTGCCAGTTATTTGTACGCAAGAGTGTTTTTAAGTTGAAGTAATTATCTTGAATGATTTAGATTCAGTTACCTACAAGATGGAAAAACTGCCAATGTGTGGGATATGTCTAGCGAAGAATGTTCCCATGTATGTAGTTGTCAACAAGAACTTGCATGAACTTTATAAGAAGCTGACTGATGTTCCAGTAAGTTGATACTTTGAAAATTATTGAATTTTCGATGTTTTATTATGGTTTAATTGCTTCTCATCTCACACTCGAGAATTCATACTATTGTAAACTTTTGGTCAGACTGTGGTGTTTGGGTATATACAAATCATTAGTGAAGCAAAACAGAGTGAGTGAACCCGGGCTTAAATCGCCAATCTGACATAAATAAGAGTGTATCAATTTGTGCCCTCACTATCAGATACATCCAGAAAACACGAACAACAGTGTGCTTTGACAGCTTCATGATATGTTTGCAAGATTTAAATTATTTAATTCATAGAAACAAAATAGTGTAAGGCAAGTTTTATTGCAGTTTGTAACTGAAGACAGTAGACCGATGGTTGCTTGTCCTATCTGCTGCGTTAAACTTAAACAATGCTGCCGGTTGATGATGAAATGTTTGGAAGCTGAACAGCTGTTTCCTAAGATGACGAATGAGGATTACAAGGTGAGATGTTCAACTGACATGCAATGTCAGTGTCTGTTCCGAGTATTTGAAGTTGAGAACCTGTCTACTTTAGCAGTATCTCTACAACAGGTGATTCTTACAAAATGCTGAAGTAAACTTTGACAAGTTTTTAACTTGAATTCTTAATTTGGAATTGGGGTCTTATTAAAGAATACAATTTATTTATTGTTATGCTACATACTGGGTTGTTTTGTTTTGATTCCACTGACTGTTCATCCGGATGTGTTTAATTTCTTTGGTGTAATTATTTGTGAAGGCTCTTTTGAAACACTTTGTGCTCACACAAGTGATTGTTAGCCTTATGCAAATATTACAATAGGCATGACGACAGTATCCAAAAATTGCAAATCTATTTAGTCCATCAGTTAGAGTATTGGAAATTAATGGACATGTATTTTTTGTTTTTGAAAATCAATGAATATTGACAAAGATAAAACGCATCAAAACTCGGGAGTGGGGGCTCGTGACGTCAGGACTGGCTAAAAATTATACCAAGGCGTGGGTGGAGTACTGAAAATTTTAAAAGCGTCATAACTTCGTCAGTTTTGGTTTATGTAACAAAAGAAAAAACACGGGTCATCCGATCATTCCCACTAGTTATACTACACAGTTCTACGGTAGAACTAGTGGGACTTTTTTTTCCCACTAGTCCTACGATTTCAGGTGGTACAAAATCGTAGAACTACTGGGAACAAAAAGTCCCACTAGTTCTACTGTTCTATTACACAATTTTACGGTAGAACTAATGGGAATTTTCGTTCCCACTAGTCCTACTACAACGTGTTACAAAAACGAAGAACTAGTGGACCAACATTTCCCATTAGTTCTAACTGTTCTATCACACAGTTCATGGTAGAACTGAGGGGGATTTTTGTTCTCACTAGTCCTACGTTTAGATAAATAAATAAATATTGCTGGAAATTACACACAGCGCCATCTAGTGCCACACTAAGCAACGAGGCTTGTGTCGTGGACACCAGATAGTTGATATACTACATAGATACTTTTTTTTTTGTTTATAAATACATACTTATTATACATATAAACATCCATGACTCGGAAACAAATGTCCATGCTCATCACACAAATATTTGTTCCGACCGGGATTCGAACCCGGGACCCTAAGAACGTAAGGCAGCCTCACTACCGCTGCGCCAATCGGGTCGTCGTAGATATGTTCCAGAATAGTAAAACTAGTAAGAGTAACTTTGGTTCCAAGTAGTTCTAAGCAATCAAATGTGTTACCATAAATGGTAGTTCTACGCGATCAAATGTATATTATGCTTTTTTTATCTCTATATTGGTAACAATAAAAATATATTATTATTTTTAACATTTTTTTCATTTAAATTATAGGAACAAAACAAAATATACACGAAAGCATCACAAAACCTCAATAGGTCTCTTCGAATGGTGAAGCACTTTGAGCAATCTTATTATTAACACATATTCACAACTAACTATTATTACTTGTGTATAGGGTTAAAAAAACAAAGAAACGAATACATCACAAATAAAATTATTCTATTCTATTGAAAAGAAAAAATAAAATAAAAGAAAATCGTGACGTAGTACGTCATTTTGTCAAAAAACTTAATAAATAATTAATTAAACAAAAACTAGACAGGCCAACTTGTTTCATGTGCGGAGACGCCATAAAACCGACCATTTCTCTGATGGTTTTCTAAGGCTCTTGTAAGCGCTCGAAGTTGCAACCACTGAGAGCAGGCAGACCGACAACATTCACAGTAGTGGACTTACGTATGCGTGCCTCGGCTTCGCCTCGGCTCACATTTACACGTTCGTCCATCAATGGCTCTGTGGCTGGCAGCTGCAGTAATGTACTAATTTATTCATAAAAAACAATAAAAGCAAAACCAGCAAAAGCTATAATAGATAGTGAAATTTACCTTAAGCCTGATATAAAGATAAAACAAGCTTAGTATACATTTGATTGCGTAGAACGACAAGTATAGTCGAATAAGTTTCATGAAAGACATGATGAGAGGGAAAAATAAAATAACAAGATATTTCCTCCCCTTTAGTTCTACCCTAAACTGTGTGATAGAACTGATAGAACAGATTGAACTAATGGGAAATGTTGGTCCCGCCTAGTTCTTCATTTTTGTAACACGTTATATCGAAGGACTAGTGGGAACGAAAATTCCCGTTAGTTCTACCGTAAAATTGTGTAATAGAACAATAGAACTAGTGGGAATTATTGTTCCCAGTAGTTCTACGATTTTGTACCACCTGAAATCGTAGGACTAGTGGGAAAAAAAGTCTCACTATTTCTACCGTAGAACTGTGTAGTAGAACTAGTGGAAATGATCCAAAAATTGGGGATGGATTTTGATAATCTAACTGACGGACTAAGTAGATTTTTTTTGTGATAATTAATACATTTCTTTCAGATAAATCCTATTGTACCACAAGACCGCTTACAGTTTTTCGGAGGACTTGTGAAAACATCACTAGAGAACATAAGTACAGTTGATGCTGGTCTAACAGAATGTGTTATTGTGAAACAGGACTTCTCAGCTGTTTGTGAGAGTCGAGATGATATTATTGAGCCAAAAGAAGTACATCAACGTGACGGTATGTTTGTAAGAACAAATATAACCCCCCCAAATATAACCCCAGACCTTTTTTTTTTTTTTTCGGTTGGGAAATCATCAAATAACTCCTCCCGCTCTGGGCGGAGCAGGAGGGAGTGACAGACTTTTACTGACTAAAACCCATCCATGTTCCTTCATCGCCCTTTGTGTTCCGGGGCCACGGTATCTCTTTCGAACAGCCCCGCAACCCCGTTTCGAACAGTCCCGCAACCCCGACAGTCCCGCAACCCCGGCCCCCCCAACCCCTGACATTGTATTTAATAATTCTTAACATTTTAATTGATAACCCTTGAGTTAACGTTTTTCTTATTCTCGACTTTGTATTGTTCATTATTAAGTTTAATTCTTTGAAATATTTGTACGCTGGTGACAGCAGAATATTATGGACTTCAAATTATGTGTAACATCTATGTAACAATATTCTAACAAATAAATTTATTATTATTATTATTCATAATGAAGTACATGATTGTATAGCACATATGAATAATAAGTACTACCATTCATACCATGTCCCCTGGTGGTTGAGAGTATGTCATGCTCACTCAAATATCTCGCTGCTCAAAATGAGCTGAATAGTGCTGATCCATGCATCATGTTAGTGAGCGGGCACTGTCAGTGGGGACTTGTAATTTCTTAGTTGCCACAATTTATTTTAATTACTATATTTTGAATTGTAATTTAATCTTTTGACTCTGGATGCTCTTAGTGTGCACGACTTTCTATATTGTTTCCACTTAAATGTATTGTAGGTATAATCTCAACATAAATGATGTAACCAAGATCTTGTAAAAATATTTTTATTGATGACTGGGACTGTAGTCTCATCATTTTGTTCTTTACATTCAAATGTGCCTGTAGTGGTCTAATTGAAATAAATGCTTTGTGTTTTAGTTTGAAATAATTATGAGCATTGCTCTTGACTGTTCTTGTTTGTGTACAGATATCAAACAGGAAAATCGTGGCATTGGCTATTCAGACGAACAAGATATCTCTTTCCCATCAATTCAATTTGAAGAAGATGATGTACCATTAATGGAGTTTAAAACTAAAGTTGAAGAAGACCAAGAAGTATCTGAGGAACAGAAACAAAGAGCCATGGAGACCAATAGTAAGTACTAGTTAGTTAATAGGTTATCATGCATGCTATGACGACTAGTAGGAGAAGTATGGATAAATGATGTTTATTTTGCAAGTAGGTTTTTACAAACACTTTTACATGTCATTTTTTAAAACTAGATGGGGCCGGTGTTTCGTACCTGACTACTCTGAGAAGAAACAGCCGAAACAAACTCAGAGGTCATAGTCTCTTTTGAATTCCAGATATAATCTTGCTTAATTCACATGAAGACCATGCAGATTAGTGTCTGAGATGGTCTTTTGAAGAAAGCACCACACAGATTTGAGTGGACCTCTCCAGTCAGTGCAAACATTATGTCAGTTATCATGTAGCTCGACCACCTGGTGTAACTGATTAGAAATAGTAACAAAAACCAAGTTCTTTGTCGTGTGGTAAGTGCTTATCACCAAGTTCTTTATCGTGTGGTTAGTGCTTATCACCAAGTTCTTTGTCGTGTGGTTAGTGTTTATCACCAAGTTCTTTATCGTGTGGTTAGTGCTTATCACCAAGTTCTTTATCGTGTGGTTAGTGCTTATCACCAAGTTCTTTATCGTGTGGTTAGTGCTTATCACCAAGTTCTTTATCGTGTGGTTAGTGTTTATCACCAAGTTCTTTATCGTGTGGTTAGTGTTTATCACCAAGTTCTTTATCGTGTGGTTAGTGCTTATCACCAAGTTCTTTATCGTGTGGTTAGTGCTTATCACCAAGTTCTTTATCGTGTGGTTAGTGCTTATCACCAAGTTCTTTATCGTGTGGTTAGTGCTTATCACCAAGTTCTTTATCGTGTGGTTAGTGTTTATCACCAAGTTCTTTATCGTGTGGTTAGTGCTTATCACCAAGTTCTTTATCGTGTGGTTAGTGCTTATCACCAAGTTCTTTATCGTGTGGTTAGTGCTTATCACCAAGTTCTTTATCGTGTGGTTAGTGCTTATCACCAAGTTCTTTGTCGTGTGGTTGGTGCTTATCACCAAGTTCTTTGTCGTGTGGTTAGTGCTTATCACCAAGTTCTTTATCGTGTGGTTAGTGCTTATCACCAAGTTCTTTATCGTGTGGTTAGTGCTTATCACCAAGTTCTTTGTCGTGTGGTTGGTGCTTATCACCAAGTTCTTTGTCGTGTGGTTAGTGCTTATCACCAAGTTCTTTGTCGTGTGGTTGGTGCTTATCACCAAGTTCTTTGTCGTGTGGTTAGTGCTTATCACCAAGTTCTTTGTCGTGTGGTTAGTGCTTATCACCAAGTTCTTTGTCGTGTGGTTAGTGCTTATCACCAAGTTCTTTATCGTGTGGTTAGTGCTTATCACCAAGTTCTTTATCGTGTGGTTAGTGCTTATCACCAAGTTCTTTATCGTGTGGTTAGTGTTTATCACCAAGTTCTTTGTCGTGTGGTTAGTGCTTATCACCAAGTTCTTTATCGTGTGGTTAGTGCTTATCACCAAGTTCTTTGTCGTGTGGTTAGTGCTTATCACCAAGTTCTTTATCGTGTGGTTAGTGCTTATCACCAAGTTCTTTATCGTGTGGTTAGTGCTTATCACCAAGTTCTTTGTCGTGTGGTTAGTGCTTATCACCAAGTTCTTTATCGTGTGGTTAGTGCTTATCACCAAGTTCTTTATCGTGTGGTTAGTGCTTATCCTAGTGGCAAAGTTCTTATGCTGCTTATGGACCTCTGACTTGGCTTAACATGCCGTCGAGAAATATCTCTCAGGCATGCTGGTGGTCACGATGTTTTCCTTCACCGAAGCAAGTGATAATAGGTAGTTATACTAATAAAAATGGAAAATTAAAATACGGTTCTGCAAATTACAACCGACTTCATAAATGACAAAAGGTGGGCGGGCGACTGTTACTCTAGGTTACATTACATTTTCTTTCTGATGTAGATGATTCATCTTCCTACATTATGATAGTACATACATACATACATAGACTGCTAAACTCATAACCCTCCCTCTTGACTTTGCCGTACGTGGGTAAAAAGTAAAGACAATTGCGGATTTGCTACTACATACCGATACCTGTTAGTAAGTTATTGAAAAAAAAACTTTTATTTTACACTTTATAGTTACGATTATAATAAGATGGAGATTTTCACATTTTATTTATTTTGGTGTACATTTATCACCTAGTCATCCGCGCGTATTTTCTATAGATAATTAAATAATACATTTTTTTTTAAATTAAAATATGGTCATGAAATACCATTTTAAAATCCTCATGATGAGCCCTTTAATTTGATACACATATAGCAGTATCCAATTTTTTTAAATTATTGTTTTTTACTACCCTATGTCACCCGGGGTAAAACAAGGATTTTAACGATACCACGTACATCGAAATCGGTTTAGGCGTTTAGAAGTTATGGTGGAATAAAGAAACTCTCAAACATACATGAACCCTGAAAACATAACACTTCTTTTTTGGGCAGTCGTGTAAAAATGGCCGTTATTACGTTCTAGACGTTTAGGCACTCAATATGGGTAACTTTGTAACTCAGCCGTACCTACGTAACATACGCGCTTTGACGTGGAGTTGCGGACACCAGCCCGTTATACAATACAATGGATAACTCAGGACAGGTACCGTGGAGATAGAGTCACAGTCGCCACGGTAGGCTGTATCGACCTGTGCAGATAGATCTTTGAAAATGGTAAAAAAACGAAAAAAATCATAGTAGGATGAAACTGTGTGTCTGTGAACGGGCGCTGTCAGTTGAGACTGGTCATCTCTTAGCTGCCAAGGTTCATTTTAATTACTTTATTCATACATTTTTAATCTAATCTTTCACTCTGGATGCTCTTAGTGTGCACGTCTTTCTACATCGTTCTCACATATATGTATAATCTCAAAATTAATGATGTACTTAACCAAGATTTTGTAACAATATTTTGATTTTAAAAGAGTGTCCATGGAGTTTCTTGCCCATTCTTCTCCATAGAGATCTACGCTAGGGAATGGGCAACTACAGTACTTTCTCAAGTTATTATGCCTTGTGACTGGGACTGTAGCTTTGATTTTCTTTTTTGTAATTTTGACTTTCAAAAGTGCCGTAATGGTCTAATTGAAATAAATGCTTTGAGTTTTTTTGAGTTTTAAACCCATTGGAAAAGCAAGAGAATATAACAAAATGAAAGGAAAAATAGTTTATAATAGCTATCTGAGGTCGGACCATTCAGAAGTAGGAGCCCCGCGAAGCGACCCCCCCCCCTCGACACGATCTCCCGGTCTGCCTCGACTCGGATGCAAGAGCATAACTGTTCAATTTCTGGTGGTCATTACAAAAAATATTTTTTGGTTCTAATTTCACTATAAAATGGAGATTAATTTTGGTGATCATTTACTAATTTTGGCCATCAAAAATGATTTTTTGTCGTTACAGTTTGCAAAATGTGGTGGTTCCTTAATTGTATGCCTATACAAATGCAAGTTGTACCACGTGAAAGTGTAAAGGGCAAATAATTCATCACTATTACCTCAATCCGTTTGCAATAATTATCTCACAATGTTTTTCATCATTGTACTTACCAGATATAATTAATCCTAGGGTCGACCGTTATGAAGAAATCAAAACAAGATACACGAAGAACAACACTAGAAGATACAATTGCAGCCAATCAAATGAAATATGAACAAAGGAAAATGTCACATTCGAAAGTTATCCAGAACACACAGATTCGTATGTCAAACCCTGTTACTACGTTCATGGAGCCTTTCACTGATACAAAACCTAGAATTTACAGTTTAAAAAATAATACTGCTTTAGATACGAGTTTGCGCAGGAATAGAAAACGACGTGATTTGAGCAGTAAAATATGGACGACCAAAAGTTTTGCCGATATTAAAGAAAACATTTTCAAATGTAAATTTTGCCAACGTTGTTTTAGCCATAAGGGTCATTTAACTCGACACATTCGGGGGCACACTGGTGAAAAACCTTACCAATGTGAAATATGTCAGCGCAGTTTTAGTCAATTGTCTAATTTAAAAAGGCATATTCGAATACATACTGGTGATAAACCTTACAAATGTGATTTATGTCAACGTTGTTTTATAGACAAGAGAGATTTAACAAAACACATTCATGTACACATTGGTGAAAAACCGTTCAAATGTGAAATATGCCAGTTTAGTTTTAATGATACGAGAGATTTGACGAAGCACATTCGTAAACACACTGTTGAGAAACCCTTCGACTGTGGAATATGTCGGCACAGTTTTAGAGATGCACGTGATTTAAAAAGACACATTCGAATACACACTGGTGAAAAACCTTACCAATGTGACATATGTCAGCGTAGTTTTAATGTTAAGAGTAATCTAAAAAAGCACATTATTGCACACTCCGGCGAAAAACCCTCTCAAAATGTGATATAATTAATTATGTCAGTGTTGATTTAAAAATACTCAAAAACATGTATTATAAAACATTTAACACAAAAAGCTTTACGAATATTGTCAACGTAGTTTAGTCAATTCCGTAATTTAAAACATCACACTGTTCTTGTCATTTTGAAATATAAAAAGGTCTCAACCTGTGAAGGATATTTTATTCGTCATAATTTCCGTTTGTAGCTAATCTATACTAATATTATAAAGGGAAAGTCAGAATCATGTGAGTTTTTAAAAAAAAATATTTCACCATCTGTAAGGTACCACTATAATGGTGTGGGGTTAGTACTCAGTGAAACGAGAGTTATAGTAACACGAAAAACAGTTTATTAACACGACAACTTACAGAAACAAACAATGGAGCAAGTTTCTAACAAACTTTTGGCGGGAGCGAGCTGGAGCCGCAGAAGAAATCGTCTTTACGTGCGTAAGTAAACCTTAGCGGGTGCGCGGCTGGCGTATTGTCATGGTCTTTTCCGCCTGATCAGTTAATTTTTTTTTCGCTTAAATCTTGCGGAGGCGCCGAGCCACCCCCAAGTTTGGGATTATTGGGAAAACGTCAATTTTGCGCGCAAAATAACAAAAACTCGTTTGACGTATGTCGTCAGTGCGCTCGGTCGATCGGTTTTGTCTTTCATTAATTACTACTATTATTACAAAGTCAACGGGGCGGGGCTAGAGAGCGTTTCTATGTTGCGAATGCAAGCAAAACTTAGCTTAGTGGTGATCAGGCGGGAGTGTCCACGATAGTACATTATTTCGGATGGACATGCGTTATTAAGGCTGCGGTTCCACTGAGGCGGAGCGGATTGAAATCCACATCTCTTCTACACTCCTGCCATGTGATTGGTGAATCGCGGCACAGCTCGTCTCCGCTCCGCCTCAGTGGAACTGCAGCCAATCAGGCGTGCGAAGCCGCGCACCGCTAAGATGCTAATGATAAAAACATTAGGTAGTACAAAAATACCTTTAGTGTGTCGACGGCAATATAAATTGTGTCGGCCCAGAACTGAGCCACGCGTCTATCAGTTCCTGTAATGAACAAATAACAGGACACGATATTAAGTGCTAAAATTATATAAAAATAACTTGTTTTAAAAACCCCCTTGGTATTTTCCCGACCATATGATTAAACAGAAAACCAGCTTTGATGATACCCAAGTCTGACTCAAACTTGAACTCCAAATATAGATCGTCGTATCCTACGAATAGGGGCGTAACTGCATAATAGCTACTTTTCAGGAGACACTTTTTTGTGTTTAATTAAATTAAATGTGACAAAATATGTATTGGTGGTTTAATATAATGTGTATTGGTATTTTATGGTTTGGTTAGCATTATTTTTAATAAATTATCTTTATAGTTTATACGCATTTTGTCCCTTAAATCCTAGAAGACGTAGAAGAAAGACACAAACGTAATTAGGGCTTCGTCTCTACTATACATACGCAATTTAGTCATTCCATAGAAAACGGCCACAATCACCATGAGGGTTTTTTTCTATGTACCCTATATTGGAAATGAATAAGTAATTAAAATGACTTA
Organism: Xestia xanthographa; assembly: GCA_905147715.2. Taxonomy (NCBI): domain Eukaryota; kingdom Metazoa; phylum Arthropoda; class Insecta; order Lepidoptera; family Noctuidae; genus Xestia; species Xestia xanthographa. The sequence continues at coordinate 17,658,724 of LR990654.1, read as the reverse complement.
AAAGTTTTTTATTTAAAAATTAGTTTACGCTCGCCGCAACTAACAATCTCCGCGTTCCGCCGAATACTAGCCGAGCGGCGCTAAGACGAACGCGCCGCGTCCCCGCACCCCCACTGCTCGCGTAGAACGAAGGCGCGACACGGCGGTTGTGGCTTTTTTCTTCGTTGAAAACGTAGTGCTTAAAATTGTGGCTTTTTAGAAAACCTAATTATTTGATAACCTGTGCGGTTTTTAATTGTTTTGTTAAACTGGTTATCTGTGGTATGACGAGCAGAATTGAATTATGCAATAAAAAAAGAAAGCCCTTATGTTCGTTAGGGCACTATTCGTAGGATACGACGAGATGTTCGTAGGCACTCCTAGATATCCTATTCCTGTGTTAATGCACTTATTATCCTATCCGAACAATCATGAATAGATTGTGCTAGCATAAATGTAGTTTATGACGGGTCAGGGTTGGCCTAGGTCCCATGTATTAAGAACCTACTATGACCTCTTTTCAGTAATTGCAATGGCACCTTGTTACTGTCACGTTATAAATATATATACAAAAAAAATACAATACCCTTCAGTATTGTATTTTTTTTGTCTGTTTAGTAAGTGGCAGTTGGAAATGTAAAAAACCGGCTAAGAGCGAGTCGGACTCGCTCACCGAGGGTTCCGTACAAACTTTATAAAGGACAAACATAACTTTGCTGTTCGATCCCTAGAAAGGGCTATTGCTGCACTACTACAACAGCCCATAACGTCCACTGCTGGACATAAGCCTCTCCCCTGATGGGAGCATTTGCCGTAATCTCCACGCTTGGCAGGCGGATTGGAGATCGCAGTGATGAAAGAATAACAGAAAACGCTGCTGCCCATTCTCTGGTCTACGGAGGCGCAAGGTGTTCTGCCTCAGACATTAGTCGCCTTATACGACACCCGTGACTGTAATGGATTGGTTCTATTCTACTCTGCCGGATACCATACGGCTATGCCGGCTATTGCACCAACCGTAAATAATAAGTTTGTAATAGTAAAATCGTTTTTTTTTGTTATTTAACAACATATTTACGATTTTCAGATTTTTCTCTTTACATGTGCTGTAAGACCTTGTTTCTTGCCAAATTTCGTGATTCTAGGTCAACGGGAACTACCATATAGGTTTTCGACGCAAAACCTATAGGGTACCTACTTCTGGTTGACCTAGAATTGTCAATTTTGGTTAAAAGCAAGGTCTTATAGAAAGAGTAAAGGGAAATGTCCGAAAAAAAAATTAAGGTCAATTTTCGTAGGTAAGTACTTACAAGTTTTCGCGAAAATCTAAATTTGCCCATATATTTTTATCGTGTTCTTAGAACATTTGGTATTGGGACGCAGAAACGCAAAAACGCGCTTGTGTGGAAGTCTTAAACATCTGTGACTGTCGCGGCCATTTAGTATATCTATTTTTATACCCATAAGGTGAATACTTCAGGGTAGTCCGCGAAATTCAAATTTTCTTACGTTTTTTGCAATTTGCAGGCCAGTGCTAGGTTGTATGATGATGATGATGATGATTGAGCACCACACCCAGCCAGGAGCAAGCCTGACCCGGACAAGCCGGATACACCAGGGGGCACTATTATGTAAGGAAAGACATGCTCTGGGATGGGAAAGGAAGCCCGACCAACCGCAGCCAGTCGGGCACAATCAGCCGACTATGCAGCCTAGAGCCAATATAGGAATAGTGGTAAAGACAGGTATAATCCATAGGAATGAGCATTGGTGTTTTGACCTTCGTTTGATTGGTCTCTTCTATCATTGGAGAGTCATGTTCGTTTCTGGTGGTTGCGATTCCATTCGATTTGACACGGCTTTATTTGAAAATATTATTGTTCGCGTACATATGTTTCATTCTCAGTAGTATTTGTTTCACTGTCAGTAAATGTTTCGCTAAGATATATTTCCTGGGTAGCTGATTTTTTTTTTCTATCTGCTGCTAACTGAATCCATTCTTCTTTGCTTTTATTGAAATATTCCATGTCTTGTTGGGGTGACTCGTTCCATGCATGTATATATTGGTCTTACTACTTTTAACCGTTTCGCCTTGTATCTAATAGCTGCGTGTAGAAAGTGAGGCTCTGGTCGTCGGAGGATGTGCCCGTAGTAGCATAACCGTAGGCATTTAATTATTTTGGTACCCAATTGTTTTTCCCATAAGAATTTCGCGTGTTTTTTGTTCGGGGGGTTTCGCATACTCTTGATCATATCTTTAAGAATGGGTCTTTCGTGTCTTCTGAGTTTCGATCGGTTTGCTTTTATGAGTGCCGCTGCTTTAAGATCGTAAGTCATCATTGCAGGTTCTTTAACCATTAATAGATAAGATGCGCGATCTTCCACTCTATTTTCGTGTTTTTAATGAAGTATATTAAGGCCTTAGAGTTACGCATCGCTTGTTTACATCTGGCGTTAACTGTGTTGTTTCTATTAAGTGTCGATGATATATACGTGCCTAGCTACTTAATTTTGTCTACCGGTTGAATACTGGTTCCTTCAATTATAATAAGACTTCGGGTTTCGGTGCTGTGTGGGTTTCTGATTACTAGTTTTGTTTTCGTTTCATTAACGTGGAGTCCGACTGATTCCAGTAACGGTTTGATTTTGGTGACTATTTCATCCGGTTCACTGAGATTATTTTTTACTATTATCAAGTCATCTGCAAAAGACAGTATAATAGGGAGTTGAATCTCATAGTCCTGGTCTAGATGAAGGCATTCTAATTGTTCTTCTAATGTTCTGAGAATGTTGTTCATTACTTTGGTGAATAGTCGTGGGGATAGCGGACATCACTGTTTGACTCCCTTGTCTTTGTGCGTCGATTCCATTTCCATTCCATTCCATTATCCAGGTGAATTCATTCATGCATGCCTTAATAATTCTATTTGTTAGTTCTAGTACCCGTAACTAAAATATCTCTGTGAGAGTTTGAGTCCAAGCTTTTTCGATGTCTAACGCCAACACACTGGTTTTTGAACCTGCTCTCCGTTCCTCGTCAAGAATTCTCCTAAGTGTGTAGTACATATGGTCGCCGGTCGATCAAAATCAAAATCAAAATCCCACGTTACACATAGATAACTTTCTGTAGTCACTAATTCCGTATGGCTTTGCTTTTTTAGGCACTGGAATTTGGATCGTTTTGTTTCAAAACATCGGTATATAATTGCTTACCTTATACTGCCTGCCTGTGTTTTATAATTTCCGTTAGCATTTCTGTTGGCAAGGCTTTGAACAGCTTGGACACCACCTTGTCAGTACCTGGTGCTTTGCCGTTGCTCATGCTTTTAATGATATCACTTATTTCCTCTTCTGATAGTTCTTCTTTTACGTCTGATGGGTTCTCATTGCGTAGGAGTTCTATGTGTGGGCCTGCTGACTTTTTTATATTAAATCTCTTCCTCCTACCTTGACATGGGTATAAAACGTTGTTTGTTGTTGCGCTTCATATTCATTTTATGTCTCCTGTATATATCGTATTTGGTTCTCATTCGTTGTGATGGATGAGTTCTGCATAAGTTTCTAAAAAAATATTTCGCATTTATTCTCCTCTACTTTATTTCTTATATTTTGCAGATTGTGTTGTTGATTGCAAATGCTTCTCTAGGGTAGCAGTTTCTGATAAACTTGGCTTTTTGCAGTTTTGCGATGACGATTCTATGTTCTCTGGATCTGATTGGCCTGCTTATAAGAAACTTTGCCGCTACTGATTTCATGATAATCTTATGGGAATCCCATGGGACTAGTTGTTCATTTTTCTTGTTTTGTAGAATTCATACCTGAGGTTGGCTTTTTTCCTCACTTTGGAGTCGGCTATATTCCTAATTCCTGTGGTTGAATTCAAGCTCGGATTTTTGCATTGATTTCTCGTTGAATTTCAGCATATTTATTATACAGTGTCGAACTATTTTTATTCTTTTATTTATTTTTTGTTTTTCTCCCTCTTGTGGTTCAGAATAATAATATCCACAGCAATATTTTACAGTCTGATATTTTTTTCTCCAGTACTGTGTCCTGTAAACTGTTACGTTACTCGGCTGCTGCAATGATGGTATCTTCACCACCCCAGACGCCAGCTTTGTATTTTTGTTTGATATATTTTTTCCTTTGCTCATCTGCGTTTCCTTGGTTTGTGGTAGTCGGCAGGTTTCCAGCGTTTCTTGTTTACCTCAACATATTTATCCAGGTATCTTCTTATCAAGTGTTGATCGAACGTCAGGAAAAATATGGCGTTTACTTGGTGCGCGATGGCCATAAACAAGAGTTTCCATCTCCGATCATATGGACTATTTCCATGTTTGAATTTAATGATGATGGATCCTCCGGTTGCTCCGCCTCCGCTTTCATTGTTGTGGCCTCGCAAGAATTCGTTATGTGTTGCTTTTTTACGGCTCTTTATAATGTATGCCTACATTGCCATCCTTGTAGTTTAAGCCTGCGGGAAAAATTAATTACTGTTCCTAAATAAAAAATGTATTAGTGCTCCTGGGCTAAAGATATCAACTAATGATATTTTACTAGGACTATCATCTCGCGCTGTTTTAGACCTCTTTAATAACGGTAGTGTAGCACTTAGATACCCGCAATTGCAGACACAATTAAAATAACAACGCACCGTGCCCGATCGGGCACGGCTGGGGACATAACGAGGCTTTGTTAGTTTGTTAATGGCCGGGTTATGCAATTTATTTTTGTTCCATAGGTAATGGGAGAAAGCAGCTTTTGTTACTATGTATGGGTTTATTGACAGGCCGGTCACTATTGTTAGGTTTGTTTTTTCCCAACGTTTTCAAGTCCAGAGATTTATTTATACCATCTGTGTTCGTTGGGACCCGGAGTGACGCCGATAAAAAAAAATCCTTTTGACCTTTACTTTTGCTTTTTTTTGGCCCTTTGTTGTCCTACTCGTATTGATTTCACGAGTTCGGCTCAATTTTTGGTTTTTTGGGAGTCTTATTACGCCAGATGTTGCATTTTGGCTCCAGTTCCAGTAATGTCAAAGCCAGGCCACTTATCACAATTACATTTTAAAATGATCTAGCTAGTGTATCTTCCACAATGGATTAAAATCATCATTCTAAACATAGAAATAATTAGCACGCGCCCTTAATAGTAGGTAGGCGTATCAATTATGTGGTGTTCTGGCTTTCCACATAGAGGCATTCATCATGCACAATAATGTATTTTTGTTATGCGAGTGTTAATCGTTTAAATAGATAGTATTCCTGGCTAGGTAGACTGGGAAACCCCAGGCTTGTATACACAAGTGACCGCTGGTTGGCCGAAAAACAATCTGGGCTGGCTCAATCAAGATCAATAAATAAAACGAGTTCACCGAGTTTCCGCTCCAAGCGCAGGCTGCTGATCGCCGCGCTCCGCTCTCGATGGTACCTTGAGCGCCGTGCTAACAGCAACTACACATTACCCAAACTCTCAATATATGGTTCAGAGTTCACACTATTTACAACACACACGACTATAAACCTTTTAAAACGAGTAGAATTAATAGTAGCTATGTATACTAGCAATACAGTATCTACATAAAATCTTTAAGTAATGGCACACCGAACGAACTCTAGCTGGCTTGGCCGGGCGTCGCGTCGGCCGGAGCGCAGAACAATACATTTTTTTTCGTACCAGATGTGCAAGCGCATCTCTCAACGCGACCGTTTGTGACGGCGGCGGTCAACACGGAACTCGCAGGCCAGTGCTAGGTTGTATGTTGATTAAAATATTATTCGCTACTGTAAGACGTATGTACTTCATAAACGTGGAAAAATGACTTTCTCTGTTTATTTTGGTTCCTACATCTTTATGCACTTGGAGGGTTGTATTGATGATTTTGATGATTATAATTCTATTTAGTGAGTACCTATTCACGTTAAGGGGCTCCCCGAATTTTCGGCGTGAACCACTTTAGTAGTATTAGCGCCACTTTAGTAAAAATATCAGAACTCGTTAAATACACAATTAAAATAAAATCTGATTGACAAAATCAATCTTTTGGTCTTCTAAATTATTTACGTCTGCTTAACTCATTGAAACATAGCTCGCTGTCGTTACAGATACAAAATGGGGAAAAAACAGCCGTTTTTAGCATTTTTTCTAACTGTAACTACAGTGAAGTATATTTAAATGAATTAAATAAAAATATAATAAATAAATAATAAAACCTTTATTTTCAGGCAACTTTGGCCCATATTAAATAGACGTCAATAATCTAGAACTCTAAAGCATTGATTTTGTCAATCAGATTTTATATTAATTGTGTTTTTAACGAGTTCTGTTTTTTTTACTAAAGTGGCGCTAGTGTGCACGCCGAAAATTCGGGGAGCCCCTTAATATAATATTAGGTACTACATGTATGTGTTTAAGCAAACATTGCAATAACAATATTATAATAACATCTTAGAGAAACGCTATGTAGTTTTCAAATAAAAGTGTTTCTTTGACACATAGAATTTGACGTCACCCCTCATCTGTGGCGGGGAACGATCGGTCACTTTTTTCTGTCAGGTCTTGTCTGCGGGATGACCAAATGGTCCCCTTAGTCTCTGCCTATTTTTTGACATAATTGATGATTAAACCTGTTTCTATCTCACTAAAACTTGCACAGAGTCTAGCTGCCGTATTCACAACGATTCGAATCGAAGCGTTGTGAATACGGCAGTAGGAGAAACAACAAGAAAGATATATTGGTGTCGATTCTGTTGTGCACAAACTAAACTTAATTTAGGCTATTGCTATCTTTTTCTCTTTAATAAAACGAGAAAGAGACAGACGTAATTTAGAGCTGTCAAATTTAGTTAGAACTAATATTTCCATACAAATGAAGGGTGCACGTAAAAACATGTCGACTAGGCAAGGCATAAACTATTTTGACATCTCTAACTTAGTTCATAGCTATAGCCGTCCTATTCTCGCACTGCCTTTTAGTACAAGATAGCAATAGCCTAAATTAAGTTTAGTTTGTGCACAACAGAATCAACACCATTGCCTCTTTTGTAATGAACGGAACAAAACCGGTTTGAGTGGCGTTTTTTGCTCCCGTTTTCAATTGTTTGTTTGGTAAGCCGCTACTGTTAATTAAACACTTCTAATAGTATAGAATCCCTTTAAGAACTACCTTCACCGAGAAAATTTTTAAACTGAAATTTTTAGACAACCCATTTGCAATATATTTTTTGACATATTTAATTTGATATAAAATACTTTTCATCCATTAACCAGCTCGGTGAAGGTCGTTCTTCTAGGGATCTTAGATTATAACAGCTGAAACTCTGTCTGTGATATGCATGTAGATTACACATTACCTATTAAAAAAAAAAAAAAATCAGTTAGCTAATTTAACAGCGATTCCAACGACAGAAACTTGTACAAAGCTACATAACCTGTCTTTCGAGATATAAACGTTCGCTTGGTCACACTCCGAACTACCTCGGACGACCCCGAAAGCCCAAAAATGTACGCAACCGCCGCAAAATGGCCGCTACATTTCAGGACCGACTCGCGACAGTTGGCCTTTGGCTCCTGACATCCGCAACATTATCGATCTTGTATTCGCCACGGTTTTCAACAAACCAGCTAGCTAGCTGATGTTGGTGCTGTGGTCGAGTTTGATTCCAGCCTAAGGATTTTCTTTTTGTAAATCGAGTCATTTTGTTTTTATTTTCTTTTTGTTTTTATAATAAAATACATATTTTATATTATGTGCTTGTTTTTTTATATTGACTTATTTAAACCGACTTGGGCCACCTCGAACTTTTTCATAAACCATTCAGACGGGACTCCGTCTACCGGGACTCCTTCGTGTGCGTTTCGACGGCGCGCGGCGCGGCAATGGCGTTTTTTTTTTTTTTTTTAAAAAAGCTATACCAAGATTTTGTAAAAATTTGTGAAAGTTGATTCCCAAAACCATAAATTTGCCAAAGTTATTGTTAAAAAGTTATAAGGGTTTGAACGTGGCCGCGCCATCGAAACTCGGAGAACCGGGCGGCCACAGAGATCTTTAAAACTAAGCGTTGCAGAGACCTGAAAAATTAGGTAATTAACAGATTGAATTGGTAAAAATAATAGAAAAAAATCATAGGTTTATATTTTACGAGCTGTAAGACTAAAACCTCATGGCCGCGCCATTGAAACAGTGAATAACACGTTATCGCCGATATCTCGCTGAAAAAAGCATCGCAGAGGTCTGAAGTTTTTTGTAAAACACAGATTTGAATTTGTCAAAATTTTAAAAAATACGACAAAATGTCCTAGGGTTACATTTTACGAGCTGTAAGACTAAAACCTCATGGCCGCGCCATTGAAACAGTGAATAACACGTTATCGCCGATATCTCGCTGAAAAAAGCATCGCAGAGGTCTGAAGTTTTTTGTAAAACACAGATTTGAATTTGTCAAAATTTTAAAAAATACGACAAAATGTCCTAGGGTTACATTTTAGGAGCTGTAAGACTAAAACCCCATAGCCGCGCCATTGAAACAGTAAAAAAACACTATATCGCCGATATCTCGCTGAAAAAGCATCGCGGAGGTCGGAGGTAGATTTGAATTTGTAAAAATACACAAAAAAAACTAGGTTTATATTTCAGGAGCTGTAGCTGAACGGTATCGCTTAGAAATAAGTCGTGATTATTTATCGAAGAAAGCTAGGTACTATCGGGGTCTTTTCCGCCTGACCAGTTAAATATTTTTTCGCTTAAATCATCAATAGGCAAAATAACAATAACTCTCGTTTGGCGTGCGTCGTCAGTGCGCTCGGCCGATTCGGTAACTTTTCATTTATTATTTCAAAGCAAAAATGAGCTTAGTGGTGGTCAGGCGGGAGTGTCCTCGATAGTACTCCTGCTTCACCGACGACATCCCACACTACACCGGACACAACGCTCGCGCTGTACACCGACGACGCCGCGTACATCGCAACATCACTCATGCCCGGTTCCTATAAACAACGGTTCGTTATTGTTCAAAAGGTACCATTCGTTTTTGAGTTACGAGTAACGGACGGTTTATGGCGTTCCTATAAATTTTTGCATCTGCTACCTGCAACGAATGGATGTTGGTTACCCACTTACCAAAGCCCTCCGTCAACACGTGTTCGAAGCTCCATGTGTTTCGTTATTACAATAGGGTAGATGACAAAAAAACACAAAAACAAAAAAGACGTGTCCAATATTTTTCAATAACTGACCGGACTAAACAGAAACATTTTTTTTAGTCAGTCATCAAAGAATTCTATTAAGAATGTTTAGAATTAGAGTAAATCCATGTGCCTATTACACATGATTCCTACGAAAACTTATCTTTTATATTAATTTTTATAATTTTGATGTTGAAAAAATCTCTTTATTTAATAAAAAAAATGTTTTTATAATTCTGGCTACTGAAGTGAACAAAACTCGATTGAGAGCGACAGACTGGCTTGACACATTGCATTTTAACGGAACTGTAAATTAAATTGTAATTTGTATGGCACAGAGGATCATACAATCACAGAGTACTTTTATATAATATGTGCGTAATGTATTATTTTATTTTTAATTATTTATTTAAATTAACTAGGGTTGATTGTTAGTTTCAAATGAATATTTTAAGGTTTGTTTGAGTAATACATACCTGGCTCCCTTCACTTTTGCGGATAAATTTCAACGAGTAAACTTTGTACAGACGAAATATCTAGCTGAAAACTAATTTGGAACCTCTTTCTTCATCTGATTCGGAGTTACTTCTGTCCAATAACCTTTCTAAATCACTTAATTCACTATCTGAACGCGATATTTTACAATTATTTATAGCAAATAACGCAGAATAAGTAAAGCTTTTGTAGACAACCGACCGAAATCGGGCAGTAAACAAATTGTAAACGACTCGTAATTTTGGCAGCTCGTTGACCTACCTTTTTTGTTATAGGAACACCATCGCCCGACATCTGCATACATTTGGCTAACGGTTCGTTATTCGAAACCCTCCCATCCGTAGAACTGATCTATCGGTAACTTAAGTAACGAAACGTTTTTTATAGGAATGGTTTTGGCATACGTCTCGTAAAAAATACTACTATCCGTTAGCAAAACGACTCGTTTCTTGTTTATAGGAACCGGGCATCAATGTGCATCACGCGGCCGTCAAGATACAGCGCGTTTTCGACCTTTTGCCAAAATGGTTGAGGTTGTTTTTTTTTTTTTTTTAGGAGGGACCACTCGCAGTTGCAACTCTAGACGGTTGCTTGACTGCTTAACCGGACAATCCTGTGGTGGCCAAAAATTACTTTAAGGCCCCCAGCCAGGGCTTACAAACTAACAGGAATTACACATTAAATGAACCGTCACTAAGGGCACCCCCTGTGGGGTTCGGGCCTCGGCTTAGTGGGTCATTGACAAGAGGGCAGCAAGGGACAACAACAGGCTGGGTCGGATCATTAATTGGCTGGGGTCGGGCAGTGATGTTACTGGGGGGTCGCGGGGGTCCTCGCCGGCGGGACCGGATTCGCGGTTTATATCGGTTTTTGTATTTGTACCTACGTAGTGTACTCGTTTCCCTACAGCTCTCTTGATGAAGGGTGATGGGATCATCGGGAGTGACAAGGGTAAGCCTGGGTCTACGAATCCTAGATATGGTAGAGGGGGCATAACTGGCTGCTGAGGAGATCAGCGGATTAGGGTGTTTTTCGGCTGAATCGAAAAAGCCCTTGGTCAGACGTTTCATGTACTGCATCATGGTGGGGATTTTGAGATCAACGTGGAGTTGCTCATTCCTAACGTAAGGTGGGGCACCTGTGGCCTTTCGCAAGAACCTATTCTGGAGGGTCTGCATCTTATGAAGATGGTAGGGTTTGGTGTGCGCAAAAACGGGACATGCGAAAGTCATAATAGGCCTGATGCACGCGGTGTAAATACGCAATTTGCACTTTAGTGACAATTTGCTACGTGCGTTCAGAATGTAGTGAAGCCTACCGAGAGCAAAGGCGGCACGCGAACGCACCGTCTTTATGTGCTTACTAAAGTTAAGACGTCGGTCTAGGATAACACCCAAGTACTTGGCTCGCTTCGCCCAAGGGATCGGCTTGCCAAGCATGGTGATCGGACTGGGGGTCTCGGGGAAGAGTTGACGGGGGCTTGAGAAAAGTACCGCCTGGCTCTTATCGGGATTGACCTCGATCCTCCATTTCCGGAACCAATCGCCTAAGGCGTTTGCGGATTTCTGGAGAATGCGAGTAATACTAGCGGGACTTCTACCGAAGTAAAAAATGGCCGTGTCGTTGGCGAAGAGTGCTAGCTCGGACGCTGCACTCTTGGGGATGTCGCTGGTGTACAGCGTGAATGCTAATGGGGAGATCACCGATCCCTGAGGGTCACCGGCGCGGATCGGATGAGGGGCTGAGAGTGCACCTTCGATACGGTATCGAAATGTGCGGTTTGACAGAAAGTCACGAAGGATGAGCACGAGACGATCAGGCACACCGAGCTGGTATAGCTTGTATATCAGCCCGTTGTGCCAGACCTTGTCGAATGCTTTCGCGATATCAAAGAACAAGACACCGGTCATCAGGCCTCGCTGAAAGCGGGCGCTGATGTGCTCGACAATGCGATGCACTTGCTGGACACAAGAGTGTTGGGATCTAAATCCAAACTGCTCCTTCGGAATTAAACTCTTTGCCTCGGCGTAGTCTTTGAGACGCTTATAAATAAGCTTCTCGTAGATTTTGCCTATGACATTGAGGAGACTAATGGGGCGGTAACTACTCGGGGAGGATTTAGGCTTGCCCGGTTTGGGAATACCAATAACGGTAGCCTGTTTCCACGATTGTGGGAAGATGTTGTTAGTTAAGGCGCTATTGAAGATAGCGGTCAATAACACTATAAGAGCGGGGGAGAAAAGTTTGAACACCCTATTGGTGATTCCATCAGAGCCAGGGGCTTTTCTAGATTTGAGACCTTTTATGATGTCCTCTACCTCGTCTGGAGTGACTGGGGGAATGGGATCATCAGGGTCTTCGACGGGCGGTAGTGAGGTCCTGCGTTCAACTTCAGCATCCACCTTTGTGAGGTGAGCTATGTCTACTGGCAGGGTACTGGGGGAGCATTGGGCCTCTAGGCTGTCGGCTAGGCACTCGGCTTTTTCGTCGTCCTCAAAAGCGACGGTGTTGTCGGAACGAATGAGAGGGGGCATAGCGGCGACTTCAGAGGAACGAAGTTTCCTCTGCAAGTCCCAGAAAGCCGTATGGGTCGGTTCGAGTTCACCGAGCATCTTGTCCCAGCGTTCTTCACGCAGCTTTTTGATGCATCCGCTTACTTTGCGTTGTAAGCGGCGCATCAAAGCTTTGTTAGCGGCGCAGGGGAAAGAGCTGTAGGCACGGATGGCCGCGTTCTTCTCAGTCACAAGATCACGCACATCATCCGGGAGTTTCCAGCGGTGATCATCCGCCGGAACTTCCCTTGAACAATCGTTCAGGACTGATTGTACGTGTTCTGTGAATAAGCTGATCGCGGCCTCCGTGTCGGCTACAGTTTCGATGTTGTCGGGGATCTGGTCTAAGTGAGGGGACTCGGTGGATTTCAGCAAATCGCTTACTTTCCTCCAGTCCGTGATAGTTTTAGTGGAGGGAGGCCTAGTGGGGTCAAAAGGACCTATCCTAGGAGCGAGTTCAATGATAACTGGTCTATGGTCGGAGTTGAGTTCGTCAACCGCTTCTATAGAATGTAACCGCAAGTTTACATTCTTCAGAAGCGCGACGTCTAGCACGTCAGGGCTATGATTTACGTTGTGAGGGAAATGAGTGGGATGCATTGGGGCAATGACATCGAAGTTAAGGGTGGAGCAAAGATCATATATAATCTTGCCTCTGTGGGTTTCTAAACGACTATTCCACGCGGGGTGTTTCGCGTTGAGATCCCCCGCCAGAAGGACGGAGTCACTCAGATTGAGAAGGATTGTGAGGTCATCTTTAACGGAAGCGTTAATCGCCGCGGCGGTTAAGTTGGTACTGGCAGGTGGAGGGTAAGCCGAGATAATAGTGATGGATTGATGACTTGTCATGCCCAGCCGACAGACTGAGACTTCAAAACAGGAAACGGGGGGAGGGACTATGGGGATGCAGTACAGTCTGGATTTATAGTAAACAAGAGTACCCCCCTTGTGGCAGTGAGACCTGTCATTGCGAACTAACCGATAGTTGGCAATATTCGGGTCTCTCTGGTGGGGTTTTAAAAATGTCTCTTGTACTAATAAGATGTCTAGTTGATGGTCGCGGAGGAAAATGGCGATCTCACTCATCACGTTGGGGCGTAAGGCCATTGGCGTTGAAAGTCCCTATTTTAAGGGATTTCGGTTTGAACCTACTGGGGGGGACTTTATCCATTATAGGCTCGGTTGTGGGGGAGGTTTTTGAGGGCCTGCGCAACGTCTGGGTACGCATTGTAAACTTGTACAAGCAATCTCAAGTCACCGTTGCAGGCAATGGTATCGCGCGTCATCTGAATAGCACGCGGGGAGTGGAATACCGCGAAGGTACTGCCTAGGACTCTGACCGGGTCAAAGGGATCGAGTTGATGATAGTTCGCGGGAGGGGGGGGGAGGAGGGGCCGCGAAAGTAAACGGGGCAAAGTGCGTCGGGGGCATCTTGGCCAAGTGGCGTGGCGCTGAAGGCGGTGGGCGGCGAGGATCAGCGGGCGCGATGGGGCGAGGCGCTACGGGCGCCGGGGGTAGAGGCGCTGAAGGCGCTGGAGGGTGAGGCGCAGAGGGCGCTGGAGGGGAAGGCGCTATAGGAGCGGCCTGTTGTGCAGTGGGGTTAGGATTGGGGGGCGGCGTGGCAGGCAGTGCCATCAGGGGTGGGATTGCCTGAGGGGCAGGTGCTTGGAGGGGCCTCAGAGCCGGGAAGTGCGCCTGGTGGTTTAAAGAATTCCACGGGCTGGGGCGCTGGGGACCTAAATAATTGGGGAGCTGACTAACTAAGGAGGGGCATTCCCTCAGTTGCCTATTATTGGCACGCTGGGCCAATTTGGGGGCGGAAGATTTGGGAGCCTTGGGGCATCCGCGGTAATTGGCGGGATGGCCAGACTCACCGCACAGTACACAGCTCGGAGGCTCAGTGCACAAAGTACGGTCTTTAGGGCGAGGGCACTCGGCAGTGCCGTGGTCCCCCAGACACTTGACGCATCTGGGTTGTCCGAAACAGTTGCGTTGCGCGTGGCCGTAAAGCTGGCAACGATGACACTGTGTCATGACTCCGGTTTTGACAGGCTTCTCGATACGGAGGCCTGAGAGACCGCAAATCTTGGAGATTTTGTGGATGGGATGGTGCCCTTCCACGCGGTCACAAACTACGAGCACCATGTTGTAGGGCGAGGAATTTGAGCGACCTCCGACCCTACGGTGCATGCGGTGGACCTCGGCTACAGGGATGTTCTGAGCCAAGAGGACGTCCTTAATCTCCTGGGGGGAGATTTCAATCGGGATGTTTTTGACTACTACCCTGGTAGGGGTTTCGTCCTGGGGGGTGTGGGTGTAGTACCTAATACCCCTGACTTTGAGGAGCTTGGAGAGCTCTCGGTAGTCGTTGGGGGTTGCGGTCATAACTTTAATGCCCTGCTCTACGGCACGGGCATTAATGTAGTTTATGCGACGTTCGTTGCACGTCTTCGACACTTCAGTCCATTTACCCTTGTCATGGATGAACAGGGGTGGAGGACGGTGTTTCTTGGGTGCCTGAGTGGCAGAATCGGGTGTGGCGTCAGCCGGGGTGGCTACGGCCATTGGGCTTAAAGGGCGGCTCTGAGAGGGGCCTGCAGTCGACTGAGACTGGGGCGGAAGAGCGCTGACTATGGCTGGCTTCTTTGAAGAAGAAGCCGAAGGGGATTTACCCTTTTTCCTCTTTCCCTTTCCGACGATTTGATAATCGTCTTCGGAGGATGAGGAGGGGGAGGAGTCGGACTCTGAGGCCGAGGCATCATCTGAGTGGGAAACTTCCATCTCAGTGTCATTAAGTGACGGGGTAATATTATCCTCTGAGGATTGTATGGGCGTGGCTTCCATGGGGACTGGAGCCGGGGGGGTAGATTCCAGCGCATCGCTGAAATCTACGAGTTCTGGCTGAGGTGAGCTTTCGCCGTCCTCCGAGCCGATACTCGTTTGGGGCTTGTATTGCCAGTCATTTTTGAATGGCTCTAACAAATCGTCGTATTTGCCTTTTAGACTTTCGTCTGACATGAGCGTGTTGAGGAGGATCCTCAATTGGGCTAAAACCGTTGGTTTTATTGCCGGAGCCATATTTATGGCGAAAATCCTACTGGGGACCTAAGGTTCATAACCACCTACGCTAGTCCCGAGGAGATACGTAAACGTATACCCCCCGCGCAGACAGCTCCCTTAAAAACCGACCCACCCTTGAGTTTTTCCTAGTGCTATACTGGCGAGAAGGAAACCACAAACAAACTCGCCAGCTACACTGCTGTCTGAATGGCCTGAAGGGCCTGAAGACCTAGGTTAAGCCTAATCCTAACTCCCCAGGTGGGATAACCTGGGGATGTGTTTAACTCCCTGCTGGAGACGCAGGGAGGGAGTACTTAAGGTGTGCCCTAAGCTTGTAAACCTGCCGCCAATCTTATTGTGCGACAGGGCCCTAGTCCCGCAAGGGGCTCTAGTGCGAAGGGGTAGACACTCCCAACCGACACTAGGTGTGTCGCTGTGAACGAAACCAGAGACTAGGTTTGACGAGGGAAGCCCCCAAGGCCAAGGTCCTAGCTCTCGACTCCAATGGGATGCCTCGCCCTGAAGGGGTTTGGCGGGTAGAATTGGGTCACCACCCTCTTGGCTTCGTTGGCACCGTGAGGTTTCCACCAAGAACCACAGAACATTGTGGATTTTCCCTGAAGGGGCAAAAAACGCGGGACGTTTGACCTGTTAGGGTGTTTGTCTTGAAAAAGACAGTTTTCGAATCGAACCAACTACGGGTGTAGCTGATTCGAGACGGCGCAGCACCACACAGTCAGAGCACAAGGCAAAGACTGTAGTAGTACTACGACTTGGCAGGCGGAGCTCGGCGGGCAGCGGCGCTACGAAGTAGCAGCGACGGCGGCGAGACGAGATCGGGAGCAGACGACAGTGCGGAGCGTACGTGTGCACGCTACGGCAGCCGAACGTCGAATGAGTTTTGATGGGTTGAGGTTGTTGGTGAATGTTAGTTAATATAGGCACGGCGTTCACCCACCCGCCCTATACACATACGACTCTACAATCAAATAAACACACGCGATGAATAGCGGCGCGGGCTCGCTATCCACTAGCCAACATGAGCGGGGTTACACAACACATTACCGTTCACACATACACACACGGCCCCTTAGTCCGAAGCGCATCGGCTAGCTTCGATAACGTTGTGGACGCGGGCCCCCGTTTCCGGTAAGGAGCGCCAAACTCGCCAGGGCCTCCTCCAGGCAACCGGTGTCTAACCTGTGACAGACCGCCGAGGCAGCGCGGCATCGGGGAGCGACGCTTTGCCTAGCACCGTGGCGCCCCTACCGTCACAAAGCGCAACTACACACACGCAAGCAGCGCATGCACGCTTGCCATTGGCCAGACCTATACGGCCACTTCAGCGACGGTTTTATTTAAAGACCTAAACTACCCCCACCTCCTTTGTACCTATTTTTCTGTTCCATTCTGTATTTAGTGTGTACATGAACCGTTAAATAAATAAATAAATAAAATACCTTACATCGTCATCATTCTGTTAACCTTATGACTTATACCAATTAATTTGTGGTCGGCGCAGCACGTCTTCTTCCATACTTCTCTATTACTCGTCTTCTTGGTCTAGAAAATACCTAACAACACGTCATTTAGCTAAATTCCTAGATTACACTACATTTTCATTCAGTTAACATTATATGATTCTGAATGAATATTATGTGATGATGATGTAGGTGATGATAAGCGCCAAGGTAGCCCGTGTCAGGTTGTATGTTGATGAAAATATGATTAGCTGGTTCAAAACTATCCTGTCTCTCACGCTGGATTTGTTAAGGGCTCCAGTTTTGTGATATGCGGGCCCACATAGGGAATGCAAACTCGATCTCGAATTTCGAGATCTCGCCTCATTTTTCGATATCAATCTCGAAGTATAAAATGACGAGATCTCAGCCGAAATTGACGAGATCGAACGACAGTAGTCAGCGATGCATCACGCAGGCTAGAATCCGTGATTAAAAAAGAGATGTATCTCTATGAGTGTGGAGGATCGAGGGGTATTTTTTGCAATTTGCTTACAACAGCTTGCTCACGCTGGTACAACTAGTGTTGATTCTGAGAGGGCGTTTTCAGGCGCTGGCTACATAGCGACTGTCATATGATGCCGTTTATCCGACAGCACTTTAAGCACTATTTGTATTTTAAGGAGCTATTTCCAAAATCACTCCTAAAACCATTTGTTTCTTGTTTATTTTTCACTTCATTATTTTTGTCAAAATACCTACGTACTTTCATAATGAGAAATTTTTTACGAGTCTAAATTTTGATGTGTGTGTTCATAAACCTATGTAAATAATTATAAAAATAAAGACTTTTTTTTCAATAATTAATGTTGTATCTTACTCACATCAATTTATTAGTAATGTGTCCGAAGCGTCGAGTGAGGTTCTCAATCTTGGATTATCTGACCATGAAACTGCACAAATATTATACATACCGACTTCCAAAAAAACCAAACCACTAATGGAATGGTACATATTTAAACGCGATTATTGTCCCTTAAATGTAGATAAATTTTGTAACTGACTCTCTAATATGTCTTGGTCGGAGGTATATTCGGAAGAGGACTTTAAAGTGCATTTGACACATTTTATGATACATTTAAACTCTTTTTCAATTTATGTTTTCCGAAATACAAACAAAAAATTACAAACAAACAAAGTACAGATTCTGGATGGATTACTAAAGGAATAAGGAAATCATGCGTAACAAAACGAACATTGCGATTTAAGTATTATAAATTAAAAACGTCAGGTTATAAAAGTATCTACAGAAAATACAGTAAACGATTTAAAAAAAACTGTATTTGCAGCGCGAAAACTGTACAATGAAAAATATATAAAAAAATCGAAGAACATTTGTAAAGCATCTTGGAAATTGATAAAAAAAATACAATGACCAATTCAAATAATGAAAAAAAATTATCTCTAAAATAAAATTTACGAATACAATCTTGACAGACACTAATGACATTTCCAACACATTTAATAATTATTTCATTTAATGACGGCGGGTAATAATAGACCAGCATCTACCATTATGGGACATCGCCATTTAATTACACCACTAAACGCCAGCTTCTTCATTTATCCGGTTAGTGATGAAGAAACTTTTAAAACTATACACTCGTTAAACAATACTTCTTCCGTGGGATATGACGAAATGCCAACACATATCTTAAAACAACAGCAGCTCTGATTACACCTATATTAACGTACCTTATTAATACGTCATTCTCTCAAGCAGTCTTTCCAAATAAATTAAAAACCTCCGTTATTAAACCTATATTTAAAAAAGGCGAGGTAATGGATATTAACAATTATAGACCAGTCGCCTTAATACCAGTTTTATCTAAGGTATTTGAAAAGATAATGCACTGTCGGATGACCCAATTCTTGACGAAACATAAAATACTAAAGACTGAACAAAATGGATTTCAGAAAGGCAAATCGACCACTTTGGCAGCTTTTAACTTAATGTCAAAAATAACTGCTAATGTGGATAAACATACACGTACCTGCACTGTGTTTTTTGACTTTGTGGACCACAAGATTCTGCTCGATAAATGTGAAATGTACGGTTTTCGCGGTGTACCCTTGAAATGGCTGCAAAGCTATCTCTCAAATAGGACTCAATATACAGCCATTACCAAAATAAATTCAAATAATGAAGAAATTTTATGTAAATCTGACGTCAGGATCAATAATAGAGGCGTGCCGCAAGGTAGTGTAACAGGGTCGTTATTTTTTCTATTATATATAAACGACCTCCCAAATGTTACCAATCATTATTATTCACTGTTTGCGGATGATATTGCGGTGGTTATTACGGAAAACAAAATATTTAATTATAATATAGAGATAAATGAGACGACTATAATAGCATGGCTTAATAATAATAATTTAAAAGTGAACATAGACAAAACCTCCTTCGTTCAATTTCACAATAGAAAATCGAAATCTGACCTTATGATCACTTATTCCGATCAGAAAATTAAGGAAGCGAACGAAGTAATTTTTCTTGGTATATCAGTAGACAGTGGGTGCACATGGAAACCCCACTGCGAAAAGGTCACAAAGAAAATTAATCGTTTCGCCTATGCATTATGGAGACTTTGTAAAATAGCCAACCTCAAAACAGCCCTCTTGGCTTATCATGGTTACGTGGCTTCTAATATTAGATATGGCATTGTGTTATGGGGGAATTCTGTAAACATAAATAGGGTATTTATAGCCCAAAAACAATGTATCCGTGCTATTTGTGATGTGCCACCTTTGACTTCATGTAAACCTCTTTTTAGAGAACTAAATATATTAACAGTTCCTGGAATGTATATATTTGAATGTTGTAAATTTGTTAAAACACACTCCGAATTATTTCAAAGTCTTGGAGATACTGTTACGTTTAATACGAGATATCCTGATATATTGATTATTCCGCCAATGAAAAGTCACTTATATCACAGAAGTTGCTTTCCAATGGTTATAAGGATATTTAACAAACTACCAAAATCATATAGGGAACTACCAATCAATCGATTTATAACAGCGTTATTCAGATGGCTTATAGACAAGACATTTTATTCTGTAAATGAGTATCTTAACTTTAAAGATTCGGGTTGACATTCTCCTATTATGAATATTATGAATTAAGTGAAAAATTATGGACATTCATACAACTGACATACTTATTATTGACATTCTTATTATTGGCATTATTATTATTGACATTCTCTAGTTGACATACATAATATTACTTATTACTTTCCAATTATTACGTTAAATTCATGTATTCATAAATGTTCTTAAATTTTGCATGCTAGTTTTAGCGAATTGTGTGAGCAACTGTAATAAAACTCGACCACCTATGTATATACTACAATTCTAGCAAATAAATTTTATTTCATTTCATTTCATTTCACATCATTATCACAAGTCACAACTAAGCAGTTTCAATTATGTTTCAGTTATCTAAGTAAAACAATACTTTTTGAAAATCATTAAGATCTCGAAAATGCTAAGATCGAATTTCCAATCCCTCGAGATCTCGACTTGGCGATCTCGTCTTGAGATTGCATTCCCTAGGTGAACAGCTCCGGCAGACATGGCCTGCCCAGTCCCATTTTAGTTTAGCGGCTTTTTGAGCTACGTCAGCTATTTGAGTTCTGGACCGCAGGGTGCTGTTCCTTATCCGATCGGTAAGTTTTAACGTTAGTTATGCTGGAGCCCTGAGACAGATACACGGGGTCGCGGCAAACCGAGGAGAAGACGGCAGGACGCCTTTCTCGTTAGTTGGCGAGAAGAGGCGCAACGCTTAGAAAAGTGGAAGGAATGGGGGGGCTTTGCGCAGGAGTGGGACAGCACAGGATAACAAAAAAAAACGTTAGGTTACGGAGATTAGCGTGTACGACATGATACGTGATTTTTATATGTTACAATTTAAATACTAGGTAATCAAATATAGGTAGGTATATAGGTAATAAAATTCATAATTATATTTTTTAGTTATCGTTTATTTTATTTGTTAAACTCACATACACACTTTTCCTTCATAAAATATTTATTTATTTAGTAGGTACATGAGGACATATATAGCTTATAAAAACAGACAAAAAAAAAGGAAGCCATAGTCACCAGAAACACAAATACAAGTACTCACGCTTAGACATATAAAAATAATCTATGGTGTGAGCACAAAAAACACACCGCTTTAATTAAGTTGGAAGCAATATAAATACTTGGTTTGCAATTATATGACAGAAAAAATAATTAAAACAAACAATATACCAAACCTAATACATGTAACACCTTCACGAAAAGGTCAGTTTTTTCAACATATTGTAGTGTAATACAACTTTAAAGTGTAAACGCGATTATTTATATAAATGTGAGTGATAAGATAATATTGAAATATAATTTATGTAATTAATATCTTCTTTATTAATTAATAAAATTATTTATAAACATAATAATTACATAACATGTAAACAAAAATAATTAATGATGTAAATATATAAGAGCCATGTGTGGTCTGAAAACAGATGACAATTGTGCACCTAACTTTAAATCTCTTAAAATATTTACACTAGGTACCGTCAATATACATAAATATTTAATCATAAATGTAAAACTGCAATAACAAAAAAGAGTGTTTTGGAGATGGCTCCACGTATGTACAGTAAAATTCCAGACGCCATAAAAAAACCTAAATATCACAAACAAAAAACGTCGAATAATTTCTAATCGATAATCGAAATTACGCTATTGACGAATACTTAAATGTCGAATTAATTCAGAAGTACTATATGTATAAAATTTAAAACTTGTACGCCTCTTGGCTTGTCATAGCGCCCTATTTAACTAACCTAAGATCTTTGTCATTTTTATTTAAAAGATTAATTACATTATTAACAAACTCACATTATTAACACTCTTTATTAGTAAAAAAACTATGTACAAGTATCAAAAGGGTTACAGGGCGTCAAAAAATCGTCCACATCGCTGTCAAGAGGAAAAGTGCCCAGAAGGCTGGCTGCAATGCCACGTTGGATGGCAATGTTGATTCTTTGGCAAAACAAACACGCGCGAGTTTTAGCGTACGTGTTTATTACGTGTAAAAAGACTCGAAACGAAGCCGAACACGTTTTTATTTTATCTGGAGCCTACCTGGGAACCTTTCGCAAGGGTATTACTGTTTATATTATGCTACAAGCAAAATAATAAAGAGTGTAAAAAACCTCTTTACAAAGCCGAAAGGCACTTGTTCTCCCCGTCATTGCGATCAATTTTTTGTTCTACACTATACCTGGGATACCTTCTAGTTACGGAGATATTAGAGGTCAAAGCCCAACTTTTTCACAAGTTTGTTTTTTTATGGTTAACTTTATTGTAAATACATCCATGTCCCAACAATGTTTTGAATGCGTTACATTGGGTCCAAACAGTAAATTTTCATCGTTAAAAAAAAAGTTGTATCCCAGCAATAATGTTTGCGTAGAGTTACTTAGCTTGATGTACAGAATGTTTGGTTGACGGCTTCGTGGAGGGTCCATTTACGCGTACGGTTGGATGAAACGCATATTACCAAAAAGTGATGGATATTAATGTTGATGGAAGCGGGAGGCCAAAGAAAAGATGGATGAATTGTGTGATGTATGTCAGCGTAGTAGACAGTATATGAAAGAGAAAGGAGTAAATGATGCCGTGACGTCTGACATATGTGAAGAAAACGTGTTGCGCCAACCCCAAGTAGAAGGGACGAGAGCAGGTTATGTTATTCACTAGGATGCAAACGTGCAACATGCGTTTTCATACTCGATAGATGACTAAAAGCACGCTGACATACATCACAGTTGTAAGGTTTTTCACCAGTGTGTGTACGTACATGTCTTGTTAAGGTACTTAATTGCTTAAAACTACGGAGGCAAATTTCACACGTATAAGGTTTTTCACCGGTGTGTGTACGAATATGTTTTGTTAAGATAGATTTTTCACTAAAACTACGCTGACAAATTTCACACGTGTAAGGTTTTGCACTAGTGTGTATACGAATATGTCTCATTAAATTAACATTTTTACTAAAACTACGCTGACATATATGACACTTGTGAGGTTTTTCACCAGTGTGTGTACGAGTATGAATAGAAAGATCGCCCTTTTGCCTAAAACTATGCTGACATACATCACACGTGTAAGGTTTTTCACCAGTGTGTATTCGAGTATGTAATGAAAGCTCTCCTTGTAACCTAAAACTACGCTGACATAAATCGCACGTGTAAGGTTTTTCACCAGTGTGTATTCGAATATGTCCTAAAAGCGCTCCCTTCGCACTAAAACGACGCTGACATATATCACACTTGTGAGGTTTTTCACCAGTGTGTGTGCGAGTATGTGCTGAAAGCTCTCCCTTTACCCTAAAACTACGCTGACATATTTCACACTTGTAAGGTTTTTCACCGGTGTGTATTCGAGTATGTTCTAAAAGCGCTCTCTTTGTACTAAAACGACGCTGACATATATCACACTTGTGAGGTTTTTCACCAGTGTGTGTGCGAATATGTACTGTATGATCTCCCTTTAGCCTAAAACTACGCTGACATATATCACACGTGTAAGGTTTTTCACCAGTATGTAGACGAATATGTGTGATTAAATTACCCTTTTTATTAAAACTACGCTGACATGTACCGCACTCGTAAGGTTTTTCACCATTATGTTTCCGAACATGGGCTGTATGATCTACCTTTAGCCTAAAACTACGCTGACATATATCACACGTGTAAGGTTTTTCACTAGTGTGTATACGAATATGTCTCATTAAATTATCCTTTTTACTAAAACTACGCTGACATATATGACACATGTGAGGTTTTTCACCAGTGTGTGTTCGAGTATGAATAGAAAGCTTTCCTTTTGTCCTAAAACTACGCTGACATACATTACACGTGTAAGGTTTTTCACCAGTGTGTATTCGATTATGTTCTGAAAGCTCTCTTTTTACCCTAAAACTACGCTGACATACATCACATTTATAAGACTCGCCATTACTGTCACTACCTGTGTTTGGGCGAAATTTACAACTAAAATCTTGATTAGCACGGAAATCTATATCTACAGCAGTATTATTGATACTATTTAGAACATTAACAGGTTTAGCAGAAGTGGACGTAACATTTAGAGGGTTCTGGATAATTTTCGAGTCAGTTTTCTTTACCTTCGCTGTAATTGTATCTTCCAGTTTTGTTCTTCGTGTGAGTTTTGGTTTCTTTGCGACAGGCGCCCCTGTGTTTATAAATCTGGTAAGTAATGTTTGAAGAAGATTGCGCGTGCACATAAAATAATAGAAATCTAAATGATCCGCAGTAGGACTGAAAAGCACCTACACTTATCATTAGTGTCATAAAATACAAAATTCCGCGAGCATCGACGCAGGCATCATTCGCCAACATCATAGGCACCGATTAGTTTTAGGGGAGCGGTTCTTTAGCTCCACCAAGAAAATGTTTGTACCCTGCTTCGAAAAGGATAGGTATTTTTTCTTTGTTCATACAAGAAACAAGACAACAAATGAGTCAGTTTATATAGAAATTTATATAGTAGAATGCCTAAGAATTAAGAGATGGTTGGTTGCGAGATCAAGTTAACCGAGCTTTTAAATTCGGGATGCGAATTGTAAAGCTTGGTTCGTTTGATCTCGCTTTTTTATCCACTCTCTTCCCAAACCATTGTAACTTCTGAAAGCTAGAATCAACAGTGGCGACCACCAGAAAAAAGCCGCAACAATGAACCTTGACCAAAGTCCCAGCAAAACAATTTAACTGTCTTGGATCTCGCAACGAAATTAATCAGAAAATAACAGCAGAGGAGTTGGACAAACACGTTTGTTCAACAATACTTCCTTCTTACGGGATAATTATTAAATTTAATATTAGGTCACAATTTAAGATTGCCTTTTAAAATACGTTGATAAGCTTTTTGTGGTGTCAGGGTCAGACGGTTTGATGGCCTACTGGGGTATTAATCGTAGGCAAGTATCAGCCAAATTCTAGAGTCTGCCCGAGCACTCGACTGAATGAGTAGAAGGCCGTCGTCCGCGTAACCGGTTAATGAACAGCCGCATGGAAGTGGCACCACGAGATTTCATTTTAAGCAGTAACACGAGCCACCATGCGTTATCAAAACCCCAGAAATATCTAGAAAGATCCCAACTACGTTCTTGCTGACAAAAAGTGCCGCGCCTACGGAAGACTTTCCCATACTGAAACCGAATGAGTCACACCAACACTAACACATCAAAATATTACTATTAAGTGAAACAAATATTACAATAAAAGTAAAGCGCGTACTCGCTTAAATAATAATAGGTTTTGTGGTACTCCCTTTCATCTCCTAAAAATATTTTTTGTCAAAAAATCATTATACATAACACGTCTGCAATAAACTTCAGTAACCATAATGTTCAAAATCCCGCAATTTTATTTTACATAATATGTATCTTTACTTCTAAAACTATTCTATCCAAATCTATACTAATATTATAAAGAGGAAAACTTTGTTTGTTTGTTTGTTTGTAATGAATAGGCTCAAAAACTACTGGACCGATTTAAAAAATTCTTTCACCATTCGAAAGCTACATTATCCACCAGTAACATAGGCTATATTTTATCCCCGTAGGAGTACGGGAACGGAAACTACGCGGGTGAAACCGCGGGACGTCCGCTAGTATTATATATATTTGGATAATATAAAGTCATAATGATGTCCTAAGTATTGTATTATATAATCTGTATTATTCCGAATGTTCGTTTATAATAAAAATTATGATCCTAAAATATTTGCTAAAAATTAGTTTTAGGAAAGAGACCTACACTCAGCATTGGGTGACCAAGGGTTGTACCACCAAGGGGTGACCACTGTAAATCCAACCCCAAACAGTATTGTCTGCCCTACCCCTATATATAGTGTAATTTAAAATCGCGTAGGCGCGGAGGGGCGAGTTGGCCCGCGTGTGACCGCCGTACGTAGATAGGTTTTTAGGTTTTATGCGGCCAAAAAAAAATTATCTTAACTGCTATAACTATTCTAAGTGACATAATTGATATTAAAAAACAACTTTTTGTTGAAGTTTTAAATATTTTCTAAAGAATATCATATTTACAAAAAAAAAAAAAACCTTATCTCACAGGCATATAAGAATATATTACATAAATGTACACTTTAAACGTTGGTGAGTAATGAATTGACGTATCCCCTCGACAGTCAACACATACTCCATGCCAATTCATTACTCCAGATCCTCATCGTCCGAGGATTCTGGTGAAGCGGAGTCTGGTTTGATGGGTAAAAGCATATCTAAAGTCTCCGGATTTTTTTTCTCCTTCTTTGTTTTATACTAATACTGCTAATGAGCGGATCAGAGCTCAATAATAGTCGATTATAGATGTCGCGGTTAAACTGTTTGCGGGATTTTTTTTTTGCGTAATTTTCTCTAAACATGCGAAAGTGCTTATTTCGGGCCTCTTGAGCCTCCTCCGACAATAGGGTATTTATTACACCTTACACCCATTTTTGAAGTGTCTCGATTAGATTCTATAGTGCAAATGAACCACCAAAAAAATTACAAAAATTTAATCCATCGTTATGTGCCATAAAAATGCATTTAAAATTAGCATTTTCAAATTTCGCGCGTAGTTTGTCGAAAACGCTGGACGCGTGGACGCCATATTGCTCTGTGGTCATGACGTCAGTTGGCTGTGTAAACAAAGGCAGTGATATTTGAAGTTGACAGTTGACACTTCTAAGTTTACATAGCCGTGTTGACAGTTGACACTTCAGCCGTATGACGTAATTACATGGCGACTGCTATAATAATAACAACAACAACAGCCCATAACGTCCACTGCTGGGCATAAGCCTCTCCCATGATGGGAGGAATTTGCCGTAATCTCCACGCTTGGCAGGCGGATTGGAGATCGCAGTGAAGAAAGACTAACAGAAAACGCTGCTGCCCATTCTCTGGTCTACGGAGGCGCAAGGTGTTCTGCCTCAGACATTAGTCGCCTTATACGACACCCGTGAGTGTAATGGGTTGGTTCTATTCTACTCTGCCGGATACCACACGGCTCACTAGCACACTGCTATAATGGTGTTATAAAACAGATTAAAAAAGCTGAAACTTTTGAATAGAATTTTAAAATAGATTTGCTATTTTATGAACTAACGTTTTCTGACTGCTTTTTGCCTAAGCTGTCTCAATAATATACTTTATTTTTTTCTTATAAAGAGTAATATACTTTATTAGCCTATTGGGAGAAGTGAATTCTCTATTATGGCAGCACCATGTATGAGCACTATGTGCAAAGTAGGGGTCATCGGGTGCCACAAATAATGCTGCACGTATAATTTGGCGGTATCTAGTGCATACTCCTCATATTTCTGATGCATTTCGAAGTCCTTTAGCTCTCAAAGTTGACTGAGCAGCATGAATGATAACAGAATCGCCTACGGCCGAGCGAACCTCTTCAGTTTTGCGACGCTTGTTTCTCTCTCTTGAATCTTGAAATGATATTGAAGGGCGTCCTGGGCGATTTTGGGCTTGGATTGGGATTTTAAACGTCCTATTTAACCATGACTGGTTAGATTTTAAGAAATCCTCTTGTTTTCTTTGTGTTTTAGACCATTTTTTCTTTATAGCAGTGTTGAAGTAAGAAATATTTCGCTTTAGTTTTTTTATATTTTCGTCTGTGTCACCATAAGAAGTAAACAGGTGATTTTCTAAATAGGCCAATTTTCCATCCATAGTTTTAAAATTTTGGCTTTGCATTTTATCGTAGAGAAATTGACGGGTGACTAATTTTGTTCCGGATGAGCCAGGATAACCTACGACGAAAGAAAGGAAAGAAATTTTTTGGAACATTTTTCAACATAACTTCTTTTACCCTACCTGCAGAAGATTTTTATCAGAATCATAAGAAAAGAGTATTAAGTATTATAATAAATAATAATTTTGAGGCGAGAGGAAGCGATAATATAACTAAGAAATATTTAGGAATTACTTTAGATGAGAACTTATCCTTTAAACCACAAATACACACACTATCCGGCAGAGTCAGGAAACTCATCTAAATCATGAAAAAACTACGTGACTGCACACCCACTCCTGTACTGCGTACTGTTTACTTTGGTCTCTGCCAATTCGTCCTCCAGTATGGTATCTCTGTCTGGGGTGGCGCAGGTAAGGCCACATTTATTGAAGCCGAGAGAGCACAAAGAGCGGTTAGAAAGTGAAGAGTGGTCTGAAAGTTATGCTGAAAAAACCTTTACTGTATTCAACTGACCATCTATATAAGGATTTCCCAGTCCTCCGTGTCCGACAGATTTTTATCCTAGATGCAGTACTACAAACACACAAAAAATAAAATCCAGACCTGACTACACAGAGATAATCTCCAAACGTATATTTAGCATACCCGTCCCCCGGGCAAACTCTCTTATGGCAAGACGCTCTCCAAATTATTTATATCCACGCATTTACAATGAAGCTGTTAAGAACTGCAAGTCTGCAACATAATAGATCTTAAAATATCCCTGAGTAAAAAGATAATAAAGAACTGGCTCCTCACACTCTCCTACGACGAAACAGAAATAATCATTTACAAATAGCTACTACACTAACTGACAGAACTCCTAATCTCACTCAGATACACACACAGACACACAAACACACACACGCGCGCACTCATTAAATCGAATCTTGTTAGTATGAACATTGTTACCAAGTTTTTGTTTTTAATTACTCGTAATTCCTTTGTTCTTACCATATTTTATTTTAAGTTATTTTCGATGTTATTAATCATTTATTTCTTTTCTTTTTATTTTGTAATCAAATGCTAATAATTAATCCATGATATTTTTCTTGCGCTAGCAGAACATTGTAATTTGTTTTAACTTCTGTTTTGTCGCTCCTGTCAGTATTCTGTTGCAAGCTAAATTTGAATATGATTTGGAATTTTCTAAAAATAAAAACAAAAATATATATATATATGTCGCCACAAGAGGCTCGATCTGCTAAGATTTAATCTAATTAATAGCACTCATAATTCTATTCCATGATAAAACTGGTGAACCTGCCATCTCTGCTTGGCAGTACAATTATTACATAGAACTTAATTAATTGACAGATGAATTAAGCGCCATCTATTGGCTTACCTAGTACTTAGATAGTTCGTGGTTTCAAATAGTAATTTATTAAATAAAAACCTAGCTAAAGACTAAGTTTTTAGCTAGATCTATAGTTAAAATTATGATAAGCAAGTATTTTATGACATTGGATTTGTAATTATTATTGTTCATTTTGACACAAGATTGTTTATGAGGCAACACTACAGGCCGAATACGATTTGATCAATAACTCAATAATTTGAAACTACAACTAAATCAGATTATCTAACTAAATAATTACAAACTAAAAAGTAACAAGATTATTTTACAGAACAATTTATTAGTGAAAGACTTCATGTGTTCTTTGTATTAAATCCTTTGATTTACCGGAAATGGTTTTAAAGCAAGATCGAATATTGATGTAAAAAGTAATGAAGCGACTAATTAGCTTTAACTAGATAAAACCTTTGTATTTGTGAATATTGGAAATGTTTAATTAATAAAATGATTAATTGTGAATTATTCTAGAATTGTAAGTTTTAATGAATTTATTATGTGTTCCGCCCACTCAGAACAGACGCCTGAGCAACGATTAGTCACGTTAGCTTATGATTAGCAAAAACAATTGAAATACTAAGTAATTATAAGTGTTTAATGAAGTGAACGATATTAATGGAGTTGACAGATGTCAAATACGCTGTACAGAAGTCTCCGTAGTATTTTAATGTAGTAAAAATAGATATAAGCTGTAAAATCAAGAAAACACGTTACTAACAAGTGTTAAATAGACCAATAGTTAAGTGAAAGTGTTATCACAACGTAAATATGGATAAAAACATACAAAAATGAAAGCGACATAGTGAACATTAATTCAAGAAAACGAGTGCAGATACGTAACATTAGGACAGTGCAAGTAAAAGATACAAATTAACATTACATAAGGTGATCAAAAGTGCCAGACAACAAACAAAAAGTTATTATTTATTAGTAGTTTTAACTATGGCTAACAGACAGACCCTACATTTCAAAAACTATATATTCCGTAAGCGGTCTCCAATTAAGCGCCATTCAGTTACTGCACGGGTGGCGGATTTAGTAAAAGCTGTACACGTCTCTTCCAAGCGCTCGGTCGCTGGTTCAAACCTGACTAGCGACGAGGCGGCTTTTTGTGGATTGTGCACGATTTCATAGAAAAGTAGTACATCAATATTGAGTAAAACAACTCACAGCACAAAGCAACGAACGAAACGAGATCTCCAAAAAATAGAAATACATAACTTGCATTACGCGTGTTTCTCGAAGGTGTGGGCAGAGGAGCATTGGTATTATTACGAATTTACCCAAAATACTCGTTCGTAGGTAAATATACGCCTCATAATGGACGACACGACAAACATAACACTGAGAAAACATCAAGTGTCTAAAAGCAAATCACTAGAGGACAACATGAACAATGTCCATTCTCTTGACTCGTCTCCGTCCTTTGACCTATTAGGTAAAAGCTTGGATTTATCAACGAACTTGTTCCCATCTAGTTTTATTGAACAGATGAAATCTGAACTAACAACTTTAAAATCAAACCTACAAAGTACCCAGAACGAAATGGACAATTTGATTCTGGAAAATGTGGAGTTAAAGAAACAAGTTAGTCAGCTCTCCCAGGAAATTATAATTCTGAAACAAATATGTAGAAGTCCCACCTCGGCATGGAAAAACAATATATCATCAAGCCGGAAAAATAGTGTGAAACGACGACTAACGGATGATTTCCACCCAAGTCCACTCACACTTTGTCCTAAAAATGAAATGGGTAAAGAGACAACTAAACAACTAGCACAGGCTGTTCAAGCCTCGGAGACTAATGACCAGTCAGCGGAAATTACACAGGCATGCAAAATATCAGGATTCCCAACTGAACCTCAGCATATTACAGACAGCTTAAATGACAACCCAAGTAACATAGAGAAAGATGTCGGAATCAGGACGGTCTGTAACGGTACAAATAGTAGCTAAACTTTCCTGAACTTGAGCAACGACAACGTGCCCCAAGTCACAATTAAACTGTCATCTAGATCAAAGAAAACACCTTTAAAAGAAATTGATTCTAGCAGGATGTTCTTATTTGGTGGTAAACAGTGCCTTAAAATGTCTAAAACACTAAAGAAATCGAGAGAAAGAACTCCATATAAACAGTACCGAGTGATTTCTTTCATCAAACCTTATGCATCAACGGAAGAAATACTGAATTGCGCCAAATTGTTCGATATTACTCCAGATGATCGAATAATTGTCTGTGTGGGACAACATGACACAAACGTACTGAAAATAATGACGGAACTATGTGTATTTCTAAAGATTATTCAATGTCCAATATTTGTTTTAAAAGTTTTCAATAATGTACATTTAAATGAATTTAAAGTTGATGAAATGCTAAAGATGATAAGTAACCAGAACCAAAATTGCAATTTTATTAATTTTGACGACAATTTACAGTTGACTATGAATGATATTTGTAAGCGGATTAATTCTACTCTGGATCAAGTTCTGGATCAATTACAAAACTACTTCTTTATGTACTGGGAACAATAATGTGAGACTTAAATACACCGATTATTCTAATACAAACATACAGGTTAATCAAGTAAATCAATGTTTAAATTGTCCTAAAATAAAAATGGTTGATCATACTACACAAACAGAACATCATAATAAGTTGCAAGATAATAATGCAAGTACTAGTTCGAATACAGGCGAGTTTTTTCGTGACTAAATACTTAAGAGTACTCCATCAAAATGTAGCCGGTATCTTGAATAAACGTTTTAACTTAGAAATACAATTATCTAACCTATCCGTACAGAATACTGAGCCTGACGTTATTTGTTTGACCGAAACATTTATTGATAAGGGTAATGAATGTCTAATTAAAATGTCTGATTATGATTTGGCCGCTTCTTATTGTAGACAAATTAAACAAAAACGTGGAGGGGTTGCAATTTTTATTAAACGCGGTATGAACTACAAAGAATTATCTTTTCTGAATGAACACAGTTCCGATAAACACTTTGAAGGTTGCGGCTTGGACTTACCTTCTTATAACATTTTCATAATAGCTTTGTATAGAACCCCAAATTCGGATTTTTCTTTATTTATAATGAAACTCACTGCAGTACTTTTTTATATAAACAATAAATTTAAAAGGAAAAAAAATCATTCTTCTAGGCGATATAAATGTAAACACATTACAACCAGATAAAAAAACTAAAGATCTTGAGGATTTGGTTGCAAATATTAATTTAATTTTCCATATAACGAATCCAACCCGGCAGAACACCTGCATCGATCATATCATAAGTAATATCCCACTTGCCAAAGGTGAGCTTTTGCACTGGGATATATCTGACCACAATACAGCACAAATTTTAAGCGTTCCTGTCAAACATAAGGAATTTTTTCAACAGTATTTTATTTTTAAAAGGGACTACAGTTTGGAAAACATCCTTAAATTCAAGGAATGTTTGTCTAATCTTTCCTTCTCAGAAGTTTATAGTCAGCTGGATATTAATTCAGCTTATGAATCTTTTCAAGAATTGTTCCTATTATTTTACAAGTTATGTTTCCCTAAAGTTAGAATAAAAATGACAAACAAATGTAAGAAAACTAACTGGATAACGAAAGGTCTAAGAATTAGTAGTAAACGTAAACGCTCATTACATTTTATATATTACAAGAATAAGTCAGACCGTAACAAGATGATATATAAAAAATACAGTAAATTACTAAGATGTTGTATCACTAGTTCTATTATAGCATCAAATGAAAAAATTCTAAAGAATTAAAAAAATAAAAGTAAAGCCGCGTGGACACTTATAAAGCAAGAATCAGAATGTGCGAGTAAATTATCACTGGATAACGAATTTATATATAGATAATAAAACGGAAGACAACCCAAAAAAAATTGCAGACTCGTTTAATGACTACTGGATTGACTTAACAAATCAACCGAACGATGGTCTAAGGGACACATGCAAAGCTAACACGTGCGATAGTCTATTCCTTCGGCCATACGGCTACATTGACATACAAAAAATTATACTTTCTCTAAACAAACAGGAGCAGTCGGGTATGATGAGATCTCGACTAAAATTCTAAAGGCTTGCTCAAGCGAAATAACTCCTGTGTTGACATACTTAATTAATTTGTCGTTCTCAGAAGGCTGCTTCCCAGAGTTATTAAAGACTGTTATTGTTAAGCCTCTTCATAAAAAACCGGCCAAGAGCGTGTCGAGCCACGCTCAGTGTAGGGTTCCGTAGTTTCCCGTCCGTCACAAGTGTTCCCACTTATGAGTTTAAAGGTGGGTATCCATTATGTAAAAATGCTTGCATATACGAATATACTACAAACTTAGTCCAGAAATTATTTTGTACAACTTTTTGTCTTTTTTGTACAAAAACTGTTGTTTCCATCAAGTTCAAAATGATTTTCCTAGAAAGTCCTTATAAAGTTCTACTTTTCAGATTTTTTTCATATTTTCTAAACTTATGGTTCAAAAGTTAGAGGGGGGGGACACATTGTTTTTTAATTTTGGAGCGATTATTTCCGAAATTATTGACATTATCAAAAAATGATTTTAGGAAACCCCTATTCATTTTTAAATACCGTTCCAACAATATATCACACGTTAGGGTTGAAATAAAAAAAAAAAACACTTCCCACTTTACATATAGGGGGGCTACCCTAATAAAACATTTTTTTCCAATTTTTATTTTACCACTTTGTCGGCGTGATTGATATACATATTGGTACCAAATTTCAGCTTTCTAGTGCTAACGGTCACAGAGATTAAGCGAGGACGGACAGACGGACGGACAGACATGGCGAAACTATAAGGGTTCCTAGTTGACTACGGAACCCTAAAAAGGCGATAGCTCGAAAGCAGATAATTATAGACCTGTTAGTCTTATATAGGGTTCCCAGATCAAAATATCAAAAATCCGGATAAAATTCCTGACATTCCATGAAATTTCCGGACAATCTTGTTAATTTTTTATTAAAATCGTTACGCATCGTGCAAGTAAATAAACTAACCAAATCGATTGCCAAATCGTTCGAATTTTGACACGCGCACGGTGAAATGGTAAGGGGTGAGGGGGAAGCGCCTCTCTGTCGCCTACGTTCGCCCGCGCACATGATACACCCGCGCACCGTGTGCTTTTGCTTTTTAACCGACTTCCAAAAAGGAGGAGGTTCTCAATTCGATGGGTATTTTTTTTTTTTTTTTTTTTTTTTTTTTATGTATGTACACCGATTACGCTGAGATTTATGATCCGATTTACGTGATTCTTTTTTAGTATGATGCGGAATAGTTGCTATTTGGTCCCATAAAAAACTTACATAGTTTGGCCCAGTAGTTTTCATTTTATGAACATTTTTGCTTCGGTCGTGTAGTATAATTTCATGTATGTTCACCGATTTCTCCTCCATTTGTAGAGTGATTTTCAAAATTATTTTTTTATTTGAAAGGGTATACTCCTGAGATGGTTGCATTTAAATTTGGTGAAGATCTGATGCTGGTCTTCGGAGATATACAATGGAACTCTTCAAAACTAGATGGTAAATCGGTCGTGATTTTTGCAATCGCTTGGATGTTTATTGTTTATACAACATCATGACGTAACATCACGCCTGTATACTCTGAGGGGTACGCAGGTGTGTACAATACACGCAAATTTCGACAGTTTAGATATGTTAAGTTCCATTTATTGGGGATAAGCCTATTACCATGACATGTATTGTTAACAATGTAAAATAAATGCATATAAATTATATTTGTAGAGGATATATTACTTACAACTAAAAATGGAGAAATAAAAAAACTTTTTAACAAAAAAATAAAACCGACTTCAAAAAACACAAAAAAGTGAAAAATAACTTTAGCTTCAGAAGTCGGTGACAAAAAAAAAACTAAATGAATCGAACAAGGGTCACCGACTTCTGAAGCTAAAGTTATTTTTCACTTTTTTGTGTTTTTTGAAGTCGGTTTTATTTTTTTGTTAAAAAGTTTTTTTTTAGATTCAGAAATGTTGAATCTAAAAAGCAAAATATTTCTGGGAGCATTAAATATCAGAAGTAATGTAGTAGATTTAGAATAAAAATAATTTTGATTTTCTTTGATTTAGAATAAAAATAATTAATAAATAATTTGGTTTTTTCATTTTTTATTTCACTCTTCACTTATTTGTAGAAATTCCGGACGGTTTAAGATTCCCCCCGCATTCCGGACAAAGACCTATATTTCCGGACTTCGGCTCATGGAATTTATCGGAAAACATCAAATTCTGAAGCGAGAACAATACGGGTTTCAAAAAAGGAAATCGACCACTCTTGCATGCTTCAATCTTGTAAAAAATATTATTGATGAAGTAGACATGGGAAAACGTGTAACCGTAATCTTTTTAGACATGTCGAAAGCTTTTGATTTTGTGTCTCATAGATTATTGCTTTCAAAGTTGGAACGATATGGCATTCGAGGACAAGCCCTTAGCTGGCTTGAAACTTACTTAGTGGGCAGAAAGCAATGTGTTGAAATTTTAAGTATGGGTAGAAATAAAGAATTACAGGGAATAAGATCCACACGGTGGAACACACGGTGGAGGTGTGCCCCGCGTGGGCGGAGCACCGCCGTGTCCTCGAAGCGGCGATTGGCGGCGGCGACCTCTCGCGTCCGGCCCTGGTGCAAGCCATGGTCCGGAGCGAGACGGAATGGGACGCCGTCACCTCCTTCTGCGAAGCAGTAATGCTAGAGAAGGAGGTGGCGGAATGTGAGAGGGAGCGAACCTCTCAACGTCCCGGCCGCCGCGGGAGACGCCCCGGGCGTCGGGGGCCACCATCGCGTGGCCCCCGGCCACCGTAGGCGCGGGCCTGTGGACGGTGGGCTATGGGCTAGCTCGCCGTCCGTCCGTCTCATGACGACAGGCCGTGTCGACGGCGCGTTCGTGTTCCACGCGCGCCTCAAAGAGAGTCAGCAAAAGGGAAGGGGTCCGTAAGGACCGATGCCTGCCGGGGTTGCGGGACTGTTCGAAAGAGATACCGTGGCCCCGGAACACAAAGGGCGATGAAGGAACATGGATGGGTTTTAGTCAGTAAAAGTCTGACACTCCCTCCTGCTCCGCCTAGAGCGGGAGGAGTTATTTGATGATTTCCCATCCGAAAAAAAAAAAAAAAGGGAATAAGATCCCTTTCAAAATGCAACAACTCAGGTGTGCCACAAGGAAGCGTTTCGGGTCCCCCTTTATTCTTGTTATATATTAATGATCTCCCTGAACACACACCCAATCCATGCACATTATTTGCAGATGACATTTCTATTATATTGACATCACCAATTAAAGCTGACATAAATAATCACAAAATTGACATTATTAATACAATTGAATCAATAATTTCTTGGCTAAACTATAATAATTTGCATGTAAATATTAATAAAACAAAAATCGTTCAATTCAGGACATATGGTCGCAAGCGAGATAAACTTGACATTAATTATAACGGACAACCTCTATTAGAGACAGAGGAAACCACTTTTCTGGGAGTAGCACTGGATGGCCACTTCTCCTGGAAACCGCACGTCGAAAAAGTTTGCAACAAATTAAACAAATTCGTTTACGTTCTCTACACACTGCGAAAGACCTCGTCGCTAAATACTATGGTGACTGCGTATCACGGCTGTGTTGCGTCGACTTTACAATATGGCCTTATACTATGGGGTAACTCAACAGATGTGGATAAAGCCTTCAGGGTACAAAAAAAATGCATCCGAGCCATTTGTGACATTCCACCATGGGAATCCTGTAAACCACTATTCCAAAAATTAAAGCTTCTTACATTACCCAGTATGTACATTTTAGAATGCGCTAAATTTGTTCGACAGCACTTTGACTTGTTTAAAAAGGCTGAAGACCGTTTCCCTCGAAAAGTAAGAGATCCAGATAGAATAGTTCTGCCTAGAGCGCCAAGAACTGCTCTATACAAAAAGAATTCTCTTAATAAGTGTGGACTAATATATAATAAAATACCAAAGGACTTGAAAGAGCTAACTAATCATTTATTTATTTTTTAAGTTTAAATTATGGCTATTGGAAAAACGATTTTATTCTGTTAATGAATTTATAAATAATGATAATTAAATTTATAAATAATGTTAATGACTAATCTATTCTTTTTAAGATAACTATAATGAATGTTGTGTTGTAAAATTTTGCATGTCATCTATATCTGACTATGTATTAGGAACTTCAATGGACTATAAGACCATAATGTACTATACTTATTGCAAATATATGATTATTATTATTATGATAATAAGATGTGTAAATGTTATCTGTAATACGATTTCAAATAGTGTGAGGAGTTTCTTCATCCATTCTTCTCCTCAACCATAATAATTTGCGAATGGACGACTCAACTCTAGAAAGTTAATCAGTTTCTGTACCTAAATGGTTTAATAGAAATAAACGTTTGGAATTTGAGTCAAGTGCTGTGTGTGATTTCAAATACCCACCTACCTATCTACCAACAATGAAGAATCGTATCGCAAGGCGATGTGATAGATGACTGAAAGACAATATATAGTGGCGGATGGCGCCAATATTTGGGGGCAGTGTTCCTCTAGGCTTTCCCTGCCATGATATATATATACATAAAACTACATTACTTTTAAATTGAAAAATCAAGAATATTTATTTAAGAAAACATAATAATATGTTTAGAAGCTTTAAAATAAAGTTTTTTTTTCTAATCATACTAGGTTGACAACTTCTTTAATAAATAATGATATTTGCCCGAAGCACTCGAATCCATAGTGTTTACTTTGATAACTGTCTTCAAATCAAAAATATTGACGACGAAAAACAAGCTTATAGAGCGAAAGCACGTGCGTAGCGACTACCTGCGCGCACACGCACACGCACCCCGCGCGGGTATTGAAGCCGAGAAGACCGGTTTATTATCGCCTGTACTATTGTTAACGTAGAAAGATATTACATTTTGTATTTGTGACTAGTTTAAAATCTTTAATTTTGGCCGCATATTTAAGCAAAATCTATGTTAGTCCGCCGGAGCCCCGCCGGAGCCGTGACAGAGTTCATGCTCGCTCGCTTGCATGCTTGCTTGAATACTGTATACTTGCTTGCATGCTACATACTTACTGCATGCTTGATGTATGCTTGCTGCATGCATAGTATATACTTGTTTGCATGCTGCATGCATAGTGTATGCTTGTTTACATGCTGCATGCATGCTTGTTATAGGGAAATAAAAACCACACATGTTCATAATCAACTGTTTCAGTTTCAGTGGGAACATTAATAGGCTGGTGATGATGATGATGATGATTTTGAATTTAGGACTTATAAGTTTTATTGAAAACTGTTTTAAATCTTTTGTCTTTTATTGATTGTAATATTTATAACAAATGGATTTAGGGCATATTGTATTTAGGCATTTCAATTTCATGGCATGTGTATTATGTGATATTAAGTTCGGGTAGTTATCATTCGGGCAAATGATGATTACGACAAAAAAAAAATATGCAAAAATATTATTAGATTGTGGATAAAAATGTTAGGTAACACAACAGCTCAGTCATTTTTGAAGATAGGAAAAAAAATAAGATACTTTTTTCTCGAGTTACCTATTTTTAGACACGCTGATAACAAAAAACAATGGTGTGACTCATTGGTTGTTTTTTAAATTTTAGTCCGTCCGGAAGCCTATGTGGGACTATCAGGCGCTCCAGGACTTACATGGACCAAAGATGGTATTAATGGTAAAGTAAGATTAGGAGAACATAGGTTAAGTCAGTGTGGTTGTAAATTTTAACAGCCTATCTCGAATAGGGTTTCGTTTGCCTTTTCATACCGATCGTAAGTTTGTCGATTAAAGCATATAAACTTGAAAGCCAAAGATGGAGGATGCAAGAGCGACAGCAGCTAGCGCGCAACATTTTTAGCATATTGCTTTTGAAAGGTCAAGGCTCTATTATTGGCTATATTAAGAATTGTTGATGACACTTTTAAGCGCGGGCCACACCGTACACCGCCAGCTAGCGAGCGAACTAGCCGGGCGAGCTTCTTTTTATACTTCATTTCGGCTCTTTCGGTAGCTCGCGGTGTGTACCAAAAGTAGGAAAAAACAATGCCTCGCCTGGCTCGCTCGCTCTCTAGCTGGCTGTTTTTTCTGACAGCAAATCATCAAATAAAACCCATTCTCGCTCTGGGCGTAGCGGATTAAAACCCATCTATGTTCCTTCTTAACCTTTTGTGTACTAGAGCCGCGGTATCTCTTTCGAATATTCCTGCAGCCCCGGCAGGCATCGGCCCTTACGGTGTGCTGACATCTATTTAAGGCGCGCGTGGAACATACGCGCCGTCGACACGGCCTGTCGTCATAAGACGGACGGACGGCTAGCTAGCCCATTACCCACCGTCCACAGGCCCGCGCCTACGGACGCCCGGGGCGTCACCCGCGGCGGTTGGGACGTAAGGTTCTCTCCCTAACACGTTCCGCCACCTCCTTGTTAGCATGACTGCTTCACAGGAGGTGACGGCTTCCCATTCCCTCTCGCTGCGGAACAAGGATTGAACCAGGGCCGGACGCGAGAGGTTGGCGGTGTGGCCTGCGACCAATGGATGTCAGTCCACCATTGGCCTGTGTGCTAACCTATTAATAAATAAACAAATACGTACTCTTTGTCTTCGTAGCTTTTCGTTTCTTTTCGTGCACACCTTGTTCGACTTTCACTTCAGTTTTTAACTCCATTAAAGGTAAGTCATCTTCTGATTGTGTTTCGGGTTGGTGTGGTGGCATATATTCTATTTCCAGATAGTTGTTCTGTTGATGCACTGCTTCTAGATCTATAAGTAACATAAAACAGTTGTTTAGTAAAACATTTTTTTTGATCCTGCAAAATTATCCTGTGTGTGTGTGTATTATCTTATCCTGTTAAGTATTTTGTGTGCACACAAATAAATAATCGTAAGGGAATATCCTACCAGGATAAAACTGTTAAATGTCACAGATCATGGTCTAACCGTATAGTAAAAGATGTGGACAAAATATAAAAAGTAAGAGAATAAATGTATTGGGAATAATTAAAAGAAAATTAAAGTAAATAATTTTGGAACATGATTAACGAACAAAACATGTTAAAAATTCATTTCACCAAAACCTCGTATACAGGCCGGATATACAATAATAATATTAATGACTACGTTCGCATGAACTTATTATAAAAAATATTATTTTCCTTTTTGAACCGGTTTTTGTTACTAATTTCAAGGGCATTATTTGTTTTTGCACGGAGCCTAGGTTTATTCTAAAATAAAAGTAGCCTAAGTTAGACCTTATAACGTCAGCTACCCGCCAGTTAAAGTCCAGTCAAAATCGGTTCAGCCGTTTCGGAGATTAGGCGGAACAAACAGATAGACAAAAATTAGAAAAAAGAAACTGTTTTTGTTTACCTATCAGCCATAATATGCATCCATTCAGAAAAAAACTGTTATTTTGATATTACAAAAGAAACTTCAATTTTATTTATTTGTATAGATGAGGTGAACATGCACTTTAATGCTTGCCTAGACATTCACTGAAATAACGAAAGGTCGAATGCAATGAGTGTGTTGTACACAAACAAACACACTTTCACATTTATCTATACTAATATTATAAAGAGGTCACATTTGTTTGTAAGTTTGTATGTTTATAAGTTTGTATGTAGAGGGTAATCTCCGGAAGTAATGGACCAATTTTAAAAATTGTTTCACTGGTAGAAAGTTACATTATTCGTGAGTGCTATAGGCTATATTTTATTCCCGTACTCCCACGGGAACGCGAACTACGCGGGTGAAACCGCGGGACGTCAGCTAGTGATACATATTCAGATTTATAATTTCTTCTAAAAAACGTACCATCATCACTTGGAGGTTCCTCCTTTGGCACAAGAATATCATCTAGTTCTTCACAAACAGCTTGTAATTCTTCTTTCACAACAATGCTTACTGTTTGACTAACCTCAACTATACTTATGTTCTCTATTGGAGTTTTAATAAACCCATGGGCAACCTCTAAGTGGTCTTGGTTTATTAAAGGTTTTTTCTGTAAAAAGATGATAACAGTATAATATAAAATATGTTAATAATCAATCAAAATCAAAGCATTTATTTCAAGTAATCCAGTTACAGGCACTTTTGAATGTTGAAACAAAGATGACGATGAAATGTAGCAACAGGCCCAGTCACAAGGCATAAAAACTGTGAAAGTACTGTAGTTGCCCATTCCCTAGTGTAAATCTCTATGGAGAAGAATGGGCAAGATATTTGATGGACACTCTTTTAACTATATGAGAACGATGTAGTAAAATATTAATTCAAATAAGCCGTGGCAACCAAGAGCTGACCAGTCACAACTGACAGGGCCCGTTTAAGTACATGGGGCATCTGCATTACTTTCACATTAGAGAAGAAATGTCTGTTGAAGAATACCTCACCTCATAGTCCTCATCCAATATCTGACCAAACAGCTGTTCAGCTTCCAGACATTTTTTCAGTAATCGGTCGCATTTCTTCAATTGAGCACAGCAGATAAAACAAGCGAGTATTGGTCTCCTGTCTTCAGTTACAAACTGCAATAAAATTACACTTTCAAATTAATATATTGTAACATTGTCTTATTTTATGTAGTACTGCTCTCTAAACTGTAAAGGAAACCATAATGAGATTTCATTTCATATATTCAACAACAAATTACATTGTGTCTGAATGTGATACATCTACACTATTCTACACTATAATATTCTAAAGAGGTAAGATTTGTATTTTTGTATGTTTGTAATGAATAAACTCAAAAACGACTGCGCCAACTTCAAAAATTCATTTACCATTAGAAAACTACATTCACCCTGAGTTACATAGGCTATATTTTATCCCCGTACTCCCACGGGAACGGGAACTACGCGGGTGAAATCACGTGACGTGTGCTAGTGAGAAATATTTAATCAAGGATAAAAAAAAAATAATGATCAATAAAAAATCACTTAGAACAAAAGCAAAAACGTAACAACAGTATACATTTAAATTCATTTGTTGTCAATAATCATTAACAATTCATCTATTGAATAAAGGCATACTTTCAGTTGAAATACCTTGAGCCTTCCCTTGAATGTGCCTGTGTAGTGTATGCTGTTTAGCTCTAGCAGTAATTTATTAAATATTTTAACCACCTGATACTGTGGACTGTTTTTGACTATGCCAAGAGCAAATCAGTATGTCATAGGTACACTGTACAGATGGACGTTTTTTACTCAATCACACCAGAACGGCTGAATGGATCTGAATGAAATTTGGCACCAA
Source organism: Xestia xanthographa (assembly GCA_905147715.2). Lineage (NCBI taxonomy): Eukaryota > Metazoa > Arthropoda > Insecta > Lepidoptera > Noctuidae > Xestia > Xestia xanthographa. The sequence goes on along the minus strand of LR990654.1, from coordinate 17,616,396 downwards.
AAGAGATTATAGACTGGAATAGCACAGATTTTTGTTTTTCTCACTCTTCCTCATTGAAATTTCTATGCGAACAAATTCGCAGCCAACAGCTAGTCTGAAATATACACTTAGCTGAAATTGCTGAAAGGCCTTTTTTATATGAAGTACGATCATCTGCCTCGCCTTTTCCAAACTGTGTTGGAGTCAGCTTCCAGTCTAACCGGAAGTAGGATATCAGCACATTTTTTTTAAATGGACCTACTCTTGACCTCAATCTAGTCCTGAGGTCATCAGAGATGAAGTTGACGACGGAACGAGCTAACCCAAAAGAACTTAATCATAATATCTGGTATCTTACAACACTAAGGCAAGTAAACGGGCTTGTGATCTTAAATGAGTGGTGCAGTCAGGTACAGTCTTGCAGGTTACATCACAAGAATTACTGTCATCAATATCATTGGTTTCCAATAAAACAGAAACATACAATATTTGCCTGGTTTCGACCAAATTGGACATTACAATATTTCAAAGCTACCACATATTGACTTAATATCATCAACTTACTGGAATATCAGTCAGCTTCTCATAAAGTTCATGCAAGTTCTTGTTGTCTACCACATCCATGCGTACATTCTTCACTAAGCATATCCTGCACATTGGTAGTTTTTCCATCTTGTGAATCAGAAATAATCACTTGGTAAACATATAATTTTCAAAAACAGTTGAGTACCATTCACTGGCGTGACTTGTATATTATGATGACGATTTCTTCTTATTAGTTTTTTAATATCAAAGACTTTACGAATGAAACAATAAAAATATCGAATGCACTTCTTTTGTGAACTTTATTATGGCAGTGCAGCAGGCTATATTATTTAGTTAAAAGTATGTTTTCTCTCGTAGGTGGTCCGGGGTGTCCCTCATATCTTTAAAAACCCTCACGTATTCACAATCTTGACATGGAGGTCTGCATGCCACAACCCACAACCGTAGTAGTTAGTTACGTACTGGAGATAATTTGCACTTCTATTCTATTCTCTTCCGATACGACTTCAACTCTTAATTAATTAAAGAGTATTAGCTAGCTAATCTACACCACTTTCAATTTATGAATGACTATTATTATATTTTTTTCTATAATAAATTTTAAGATGTTAAAACTACGTTTGGGTGCATTCCAATCCGTACAAAAAATAAACGCTGACAGTGTGACAGCACTGAAGCACTGACAGCGCTCACATCTAGTGTTGCCAACTCAACTACTTCAAAATCTTCTAGGTCTAGATTGGTGTAAAAAATATGCAAAAATATGCTAACCTCAAAAGAATGCCAACAAAAAAATGTCAGTATTTAATAAGACACCTACAAAACCACAGAAAAAAGTGTGCCGCGGGGGAGAGCCAGCTCACATACACGCAGTGACGCAGAATAAAAGAAGAACAGGCCTATTGGTGAATTCACCTGTTTTCGAGTCTTCACGATTGCGCGCTCACTACTTATCTGTGTAATAGAATATCATTAGCGATATCGATGTCCCTTGAATCGTCTTAAGGTCAAGACGTCATGTCTTGACATGTGGCATCTTGCGATTACACCGACCATGCCCCAAATCACTCCAAATAAATATGTAGAAAATTATTCACTCACAGCGCTCACATCGATATTTTGTGTTGTAATATTGGGTTAATAGAATTTTATGTCTTTGATTTACTGGCAGCTTTTAAAAGTCTATGGTCGTTTAAAAAGAAAAATATTATGTGGAAAAGCGTTTGAATAAAAATGATACAGTGACAGTCTGTTAGAGTAAGAAAAAGAATGTAGACGGATTTTTTATAGAGGAATTTAAATGTTGATTTTATTTGTAGTAACTTTATTTTGATGTATATGTTGTAAAATTATAAGTGGAACCATGGATTTGTGTTTATTCATTTAAAGAAGAAGGGGATCCCATACGATATGATGGTATGACATTTTACATATAACAACAGGTTATGGGCCCAGCACGCTTCAGGTTTTAAAAGATTATGGGTTGCCAATTGAACTGATATTGTGAGGAGGTCAAGGAAGTAAGAGCCTGAAAAATATTTTGGAGTTCAAGTTTAAAATTATTGGAAATATTTTTTTTGGAAAAAATGTCTGACGATCATAAATTGTCAAAACTGACAAACGAGTCTGAGTATGTTCTATGGAAACAAAAATTAATGTTATTTTTGACGGCAAGAGAGCTGGAATCTGTTTTGGAAGATAATGAAAATTTAAAGAAAGATTTTATTAAAAGAGATGCCAAAGCAAAATTGCTAATAATATGTGCAATTAGTGATAAGTATATGGTTTACGCAATAAATTGCAAAACTTCCAAGGAAATTATAGAAAAATTTGACACATTATTTCTTGGACATAAGGATACTCAAATTTCTCGCTTATTAGAAGATTATTATAAATATAAATTTGAAAATAAAGATTTAATGACAGACATAGCAGAAATTGAGAATAAAGCAACGGGGATAAGAGGTTTAGGATACGATTTTGATGACAAACAAATCATAACCAAAATACTTTCAAATCTACCGGAAAAATATATTCATTTTAGAACAGCTTGGGAATCAACATCATTAGAAGATAAAACTTTAATTAATTTAATATCAAGGCTTAATTTAGAAATAAAGATGAGACAAGAAAATACAGATAGACATGAAGTTTCAAAACCGACATTTGTTGAGAATGACACTGTCAAACAAATAGAAAACAGTTTTCATGTAAGGAGTTGCTTCAAATGTGGAAAGAAAGGACACATTGCAAGATTCTGCAGAACATTAAATGGTGACGGTAAAGCATACAACAACATAGCTCAATGCTATAAATGCATGAAGAGTGGACACAGACATGCAGATTGTAATTTAAAATTTAACTGCGTGAACTGTAAGGCTAACTCACATTATACAAGGTTCTGCCTAAAACAAAATGTAAGTAACTTCTATACAACTAATACAACAGAAGCAGAGATTGAATTCATAATAGATTCAGGTACCAGCAGTCATATTGTTACATCAGAAAGTTACCTTAAAGATAAGAAGAAGATTAATTATAAAATCATGACTGCAGACGGTAATATTCATCATGTCAACATAATGGGCAACATTTATACTAAAAATATTGTTTTTAAAGATGTATTATGTGTTCCCCAACTCAAAAAGAACTTAATATCTGTATCTAGATTAGCTGATGATAATTATTTGTTAAAATTTTTCAGAACGAGTTGTCAAATCGAAAGTGAGGACTCTGAATTCATAGAGGTTGGTGGACTGAAGCAAGATGGTCTGTATTATTTGAACATTAATGCAAAGCCAGTCGTACTTTCAAGGTCAGTGAACATCTTTCATATAAATGCTCATTTCTGGCATCGTGCATTAGGTCATGTACCTATTAACAGGACAAAAGATCTTGTTCGAGGTATAGATAGAGGCCTGGTAAAGGAGATTGACATCTGTGAAGTCTGCACACAATCAAAATTATGTAGAAAACCTTTTAAAACAAATAGACAGAGAGCTAGTAAGCCACTTGAAATTATTCATAGTGATATTTGTGGTCCTATTAAAACGGAAACATGGGATGGTTACAAATATTTTATCACGTTTTTGGATGATTACACTCATTTTGTTAAAGTTTTTCTAATCAAAAATAAAAACGAAGCGTTTTCAAAAATAATTAATTATATTAATTTGGTGGAAAATCATTTTGAAACAACGATTAAAACATTCAGATGCGATAATGGGGGTGAATATATGCACATCAACACGGTCTAGGGATATTTTTAAAAAAGCGAATTACTATCAATGTGTTAATTATTTATATGACATGTATATATTTAAAAGATACGTTATTTAATATTCTACCATTTTTTAATAATGGTTAAGGTATAGATTAAAATTTCAGGATTTTATGAAAAAGAAATGAAGCATAGACGGAAACCGTATATGAATGAACTTTTAATTTGTGAGTAAAAACTGAAAAAAATAGAAAAATCATTTAATTTGTGTTTATAAACTTGAAGTTAGTAGTCTGAGAAAGCGCCCATGATGTTCATAACACATCGGCAACGATTCGGCATGCTCAGAACAAGGTTGTCAATGTCTTGCTGCGGAATATTGTCCCATGTCCTTCTGAGGTGCGCAAAAAGTTGATCTTCTGTAGCCAGATTTTCAGGAACTTCCTTCAGAGCTCTTCTTTGCAGCATATCCCACGCATGCTCAATGGGATTTAGATCTGGCGATTGAGCAGGCCAGTCTAAGGCCCTAACATTATGTGTATGTAACCAAGCTGCTACCGTTCTCGCCGTGTGTGCCCGGGCATTGTCGTGCATGAGCAGGAAATCTTGCCCCATTTGTGTTCTGTGGGGCAAGATTACGGGCCCCAGCACCTGTTGGACGTATCGTTCTGCCGTCATATTGCCCCGCACCCAAACGAGATCCGTCCGTCCTCCAAGACGAATTCCTGCCCAAACCATAATTGTTCCTCCTTGGTATGGGTGAACTTCCTGAGGGTTCTGGAGACGGCTCCATCGTCCAGGAACTCGCCAAACACGCGTCCTTCGTGAATCTGGATGGAAGCCGAACCTGGATTCATCCGTGAACAGCACATTGGACCATTGGTCACGGCCCCAGTCCACGTGGTTCCGAACCCATTCTAATCGTCGTCCACGATTGCCTCTCCGTAAAGGTGGGACCCGGAGTGGTCTACGAGAGCGTAGATTGCTTTCATGCAGTCGCCTTCTTACAGTTTGGTCACTCACAAGCACTTGGGTTTCCACTCGCAGCCTTTGGACCAATTGAGTTGCCGTTGCATTTGGTTGTGCTCGCGCAGTAATTTGGAAAAATCGGTTTTGTCTGGGGGTAGTGATGCGACTTGGCCCCCGGTGCCTCTCCGCTACTTCACCTGTGGCACGATAGCGTGTCCACAATCTTGAAATTACGTTTTGATGGGTCCCTATGGCCTCAGCAACATTACGCTGAACAGATCCAGCTTCCAGCATTCCCACAGCTCGTAACATCTCCGCCCTCGTCAAATGTCGGCGTTGCATGGCTACAATACCTCAATTTTAACTTTATCTTTCGTTTAAAAATGAAAAAAAACTGTAACTAAACGTAATTCGTATTGTTTTCTAAATTTCGCACAAATGAAAATTCCCTCTCCTATACATCAAGACATTTTTATGCCACCGAAACAAAAGAATTTTCAAAAATTTGAATTTGGAATTAGTCTGAGATAAATTACAAACAAATCGGTGTATAAAAGATTCCAATGCGGCCAGTACTTTTCGAGTTATTTAATTGAGTATGAAATATCCCTAGACCGTGTTGATGTGTGTACTAGCAAACAATTTAAAATGTACTGTAATAACAAAGGTATTAATATTGATTACACTATTCCATATACTCCACAGCTGAATGGTACAGCTGAACGATTAAACAGGTCATTAATGGAACGAACAAGAGCATTGCTTTTTGATATGCAGCTACCACATGAATTATGGGGTGAAGCCGTTTTAACTTCTGCTTATTTATTGAACAGGTGTGCAAATAAATTAAATGTTAAAACACCAGCTGAAATGTGGTTTAATAGAGTACCTAATTTAAAACATTTAAACATTTTTGGATCTTTAGTATATTATAAAAATAATTTTCAGCTACATAAACTTGACTCCAGGAGTAGCAAAGGGCTTTTAGTAGGGTATACTAACAATGGTTATAAGATATGGGATCCTTCGAGTTTTAGAATTGTTTATTCAAGAGATGTGGTGTTTAATAATAATAAGAGTGACGTTGCAGATTATTTGAAAATGTGTAATTGTAGTGTGAAACAATGCGATTTAGAAAATTTATTTAAACAGGTTAGTGTTGATATTCGTGGTGATAGTTTTTGTGGTGAAGGTGATAATAGTTTTCGTGGTGAAGGTGGTAATGGTTTTCGTAGTGAAAGTGGTGATGGAGTTGTTGGTGATGAAGAAGTTTTAGAAAATAGAGCTGAAGTTAGTGATAAAGATGCTGAGATTTTTGAAGGCAGTATTGAAGATGTTGAAGTTGAAGTTAGTGATGAAGATGTTGAAGTTAGAGGAGTTGGTGTTGAAGATAATGAGAATTTTGAAGATAGCGTTGAAGACATTGGAGTTGGTGTTGAAGAAAATAATAGTTTGAGAGGGGAAGTTACAGATGATACAGGAGTTGTAATTAGTGATGAGTTTGAGGATGCAATTGAACCAGTTATTAATGATGGATTGCGGATTTTACCGAAAAGAGAAAGGAAATTGCCATTTTGGCTGAAAGATTATGATTTGGAGACTTCGTTTTTAACTTATACAGATGTTTTTAATAGTTTTGATAAAGATTTATGGAAAAGAGCAATGGATGAGGAAAAAGATTCCTTAGAGAGAAACAAAACTTGGGAAATTGTTAACAAGTGTGAAGCAAAAAATAGGAAAATAATTTCGAGTAAATGGATATTTACTATAAAGCCTGGTGGAAGATATAAGGCTAGATTAGTGGCAAGAGGTTTTCTACAAAAATACAATATTGATTATAAGGAGACATATAGTCCAGTGGTAAATACTACTAGTGTTAGATTGTTGTTGGCGCTTACAGCTCAAAAAGGTTTTAAAATTAAGCAATTTGATGTAAAGACAGCATTTTTATATGGAGAATTAGATGAAGAAATTTTTATGGAAGTACCTTTAGGATATGATATAAAAGACAAAGAGAATAAAGTATGTAAATTAAAGAAGAGTTTGTATGGATTGAAACAAGCACCACTTATGTGGAACAAGAGATTAACGGAGTTTTTGAAAAAATTGGGTTTTTTACAATTAAAATCAGATCCATGTGTGTTTGTAAATAAAGATAAAGAAATATATTTGGCTATTTATGTAGATGATGGTATTTTAATTGGTGAAAATGAGTTTGATTTAAATAAAATTATTAATAAATTAGAAAAAGAGTTTGAAATGCGGAAATTTGATAAGACTGAAAAGTTTATAGGGTTTGATGTTAAAGTAGAACGAAATTTTATTAAGATTTATCAGGAAAGTTATATAAATCAAATTTTAGAAAAGTTTAAATACGAAAACTTAAAAGATAGTAGTCATCCAGATATTTTAGTTGATACACATCAAGAGGGGAAAATGGGAGTTGATGATGTGCATCGATATAGACAATTGATTGGTTCATTGTTGTATTTGGTTAATAAAACAAGATTGGATCTGGCTTTTCATGTTGGTTATTGTAGTAGACATCAAGAACATCCTAACTTGAATGATTTTGCAAATATTAAGAATCTTTTTAGATATATTAAAAATACAGTCAGCAGTGGTATACAGTATGTTCGTGGTAACGATTTAACTTTAAAAGCGTATTGTGATGCAGACTTTGCAGGTGATCCTGATACTAGGAAAAGTACGACTGGCTTTGTAATATTTTATGGTGGTGGTCCAATTCATTGGTGTTCACGTAAACAGTCAGTCACTGCTCTTTCCAGTACTGAGGCTGAATATATTTCTGCAGCCGAATGTATAAAAGACCTATTATACATTCAGAGTTTGATCTACGAGTTGACAAATAAATTACCAAAAACACAGTTGTTTGTTGATAATCAATCAGCTATAGTATTGATTAAAAATGGAATTTTGAATAGAAGAAGCAAACATATTGACGTTAAATATCATTTCATTAAGGAAAAAATAGATAAGAATTTGTTGGAAATTTATTATTGTTCGACTAAAAATAATTTGGCAGATATATTAACTAAACCACTCGACAGGACAAAGTTTTTGAGATTGAGACAGTGTATAGTGAGTGATACTTGAAGGACATTCTGTAATGTGATGAGTTATGTAGGTTTATTAGGATTTAAGGTTGTTTGAAAATTAATTTGAATGTAAGGTGTTTAGATTAGATAATTCAAAAGTTTGTTTGTTTTATTTAGTTAGGTTGGGTGGGTTAGTTAAGTTGGGTTTTAAATGAGTTGATGGGAGTTATCTATGAGATGTTATTATAATTGTAATAAACATAAAATTCAGAGGGGATGTTGTAATATTGGGTTAATAGAATTTTATGTCTTTGATTTACTGGCAGCTTTTAAAAGTCTATGGTCGTTGAAAAAGAAAAATATTATGTGGAAAAGGGTTTGAATAAAAATGATACATTGATAGTCTGATATAGTAAGAGAAAGAATATAGACGGATTTTATAGAGGAATTTAAATGTTGATTTTATTTGTAGTAACTTTATTTTGATGTATATGTTTTGAAAATTATAAGTGGAGCAATGGCTTTGTGTTTTTTCATTTGAAGAAGAAGGGGATCCCATACGTTATGATGGTATGACATTTTACATATAACAACAGAATCCACCGTGTAATGTAACGCGAATTCTAGATGTGGACGGCACCGCGCACTCAGTATTCGCGTTTTCAATTCGCTTTGAGTTCGTGTGCCGTCTACATTGTTGACATGAATTAAACGTAATCGTTACATTCGCGTTACGCCAGTCTGGACCCGGCATTAGTTAGTTTGACTCTTAAAATTATTTACGTTGTTTTATTGAAATTTCATTACGTTCTATTTTTTTCCTTCAAATGTTGGCAAAATACGATCTTTTCTAGTCCATGGTACGATCTTCTAAAAATAAAGTTGGCAACACCGAACTAATGTCAAGTTGAAGAAATTATCCGGAAAATAATACTGCTTTACTTACTTTGTGATTGAGAATTAAAAGATGGATAAACTGCCAATGTGTAGGATATGTTTAGTGGAGAATGTTAACATGTATGTAGTGGTCAACAAGAACTTGCATGAACTTTATGAAAAGCTGACTGATAATCCAGTAAGTTGATACTTTGAGATTGTTAGTTTGTTTTAGCTGCCTCTCATCTCATACACGAGGATTCATAATACATTTTCGGTCGGTGTCCTCTTATGAAAGTAGAATTAGAAACCAGTTTGATGAAATTCAAAGCCAAAAAGTGATGCAAAGATGGTAAAAATAACATGTGGTATGCCATATGCCAATGCCATAAAAGTGTGCCATTGTTATAATATTAATACACAAAACCTTGACTAACATCCCCAATCTGTCTTTGAATACACGAAATATTCTTAGTATTGAAAGTATTTTATTCATAGAATCAAAAAAGTATGTGTCTAAGACAAGTTTTGTTGCAGTTTGTTACTAAAGACAGTAGACCGATCCTTGCTTGTTTCTTCTGTTGTGCTAAACTAAAGCAATGCTTCCGATTTCTGCGAAAATGTTTGGAAGCTGAAAAGCTGTTCGCTCAAATAATGAATGATGGCTATGAGGTAAAGTATTATTCTCATTACTTACTTTTATTTCAGTTTAACTTCACATGCCAGAGCCTACGTCTTCACATAATTTTTAAATGCCCAGCTGTGTGCGTCCCATTTTCTGCAGCAGACAATGCATAATATGTTGTGCAGTGTTGCCATGCATACAAGAGGTTTATATGAATATTGTTTAGCTCAAAGTCATGTCCTTTTTGTCTGGATATCATACAAACAATACCTTAGTGTTGAGTGTACGCTTTGGTCAAATGTAGGTGCTAACAAATACCTATGACATGTTGGGCACTCCACATAGTATGGCTATGGAAACTTGTACATGTACATGGCAGTCTGATAACGGTCCTCTGTCATGGCAACGATAGCTTGCACAGTGGTCAGTGAGGTTGGTAGCACGGCCATCTGTCTAGGGCGCCTTGGGCTTACTTAAGTATAAACACTTACAGAGGCTCTTTTGAGTCACTTTAAAATATTTATACTGGAATCATCTTTTTACAGACAAATCCTTCAATAAGCCAAGACGACTTACACTATTGCACTGGGTTTATTAAAAGTCCAACAGTGCACGTAAGTGTAGTTGATGAATGTGAAACTGACAGCATTGCTATCAAAGAAGAAGTACCAGCTATTTGTGAGAGACAAGATGTTATTGAGCCAAATGACGAATATCAAAGTGATGGTATGTTTTAAGAATGAAACATAATGTGATTAAGCAATCTTAAATTAAATTGTTTCAGATACTACAAATGGCACTATATACAAGCAATGCTCTTATAACTTTCACTGTTTTTGTTAACTTACAGATGTAGACCTGGATATTCAAAAAAATACCTGTCTAGTTACAGAAGATATACTTCCACACCTATCTGAATCAGATTCAGGAGGTGATGTTAAAATTGAAGTGGAAGAACTAGAAATATCTAAGAAGAAGCAAAGAGCTGTGGAGACCAATAGTTAGTATAAGTTATTATGTATAGTTATTTATGAAAATGAAAAATATTTATTATTTAAACAAAATGCTTCATAAACAATTAATTGTGTTTGGAGCCTCCTTTTAGGCAAACAATGCCTGTATTAGGAGACTCCACTCCTCCATATCTTAGATATATGTTACATATTTACAGCATATTGTTATTATTTAATCTAACATCTTAAGTATGTATCATGTAGCATGGTGTGCTTAAGTTAGGTGTGGAGCGTGTGTGAGATGTAGTGTGGTTTGATGTGATCAGATGTGATGTGTAGTGTTGTGTGTGGTGCGGTGTGGTGTGTGGTGTGGTGTGGTGAGGTGTATTGAGTAGTGTAGTGTGTGGAGTAGAGTGAGGTGTTTATCGTTATGGTGTGTGATTATATTACTCATGGTAAACCAGAAGAGCTTCCGTATCTTCATAACTAAGATACTTAATCCAGTTTGTTATAATTTTTTTACAGTCGTGATTGTTTTTATTGTGTACATATGTTTTTATTAATCCTGTTATATATTTGAGCTGAGAGATGGTAAAATTGTCTGCTACTAAATTTTGTTTTACATTGGGGAACAACTGCAATAATATCCTTTCTCCTTTTGTGTTTCTTATTCATCTGATAATTTATTTATTTATTATAGGTCTACCAACAATTGTTCACACTGGATACAGCGACATAATTCATTCTTAAAATTAAATAACAGCGCAACAATTACTTATAGGTAAACACCACATGCACAAAACAATAAATTCGGAAGAAAAGCTAACTTAGTAATTACTAAGCGCCAACATTCAATTAAATTAAATTAAACTTGAAACAGTAAAAACAGAATTATGACAAAATCGATTAATTTTTCAAAATGACAACATAAGTGATATACCTATATATGATAAGGGAGGGTTTTATGTTTTTTTAGTATCGTTTGGGTTATAAGTATTAGTTATTTATGGAAATAGGGTCCTCTGGATTACTTATGTTTTAAACACAACTGACGACACGTTGGTGTAAATGTAGGTATACATCACTGCCTCCTCCTTCGGGGATCACAGGCGTTAACAATGTGAACAACTAAAACCCGCTGTTAGTTTGACTCGTGTGTATGGTGACGGAATGAATATAGGATCATTTAAGCGGAATTAGAGTTTACTGCGGTCACTGTGTACACAGTTTTAATTTGAGCGATGCTGCCTTTGGCACAATGATTCTTAGATACATGCTTATACAAATGAGGCAAACGTTTATTCAGATGCTACAACAGTTTTTTTGTACGGTTTGTCCAAAGTAAAAAAAATCAAAAGTCACCATAACCTGACCACCATTCACCAACGGATGACCATTTACTTTACCCAATACCTGACCACTTCAAATAGTCAATTAATTTGCAAAATTACCCTACATAGTTCAAGATAGTAACTTATCATAGGATGTTAAATGAATGACCGTTTTTGTTTACTTACAGATCTAAAACCAGTAAATCTATACGAAAACTATCTGGATATAGAAGACATACAACTACAGTCATACCATTCGGAGTCAGATTCAGAAGAGGAATTGCCTTTCTTGGGGTTTGAAACTGAAGTGGTAGAAGAACCAGAAGTATCTGAAAAGAAAAGAAAAGCTAAGAAGACAAACAGTAAGTATTTGTTTGTTTTTCAAGAGGTTGGCGAACAACCTGTTGCATTAGAAGTAACTTAAAAAAGTGATAAACAGTATGTGTAGAGGTAAATCTCCAGGCCACGATGGGCTCAGTATTGAGCACTTAAAATATGCTGGCGTACACGTGCCGAGTATCCTGTCCTTGTTCTTCAATATAAATAAATACCGCTGGACATTAACACACGGCGCCAAATGTCTATGCTCATCACACAAATATTTGCCCCGACCGGGTTTTGAACCCGGGACCCGAAGAACATAAGGCAGCTTCACCACCGCTGCTCCATTTGGGTCGTCAATATGTGCATTAGTCATTCATACTTACCGGATGATTTGATGAAAACTACAGTGGTGCCCGTAGTGAAGAATAGGACAGCTAACATAAAACTATAGCCCGATCTCTTTCGCGACAACTGTAGCAAAACTGTTAGATAGTGTGCTTGAGTCGTGTCGGGATAAGTACAGTCGTGGCCTTTTCCACCTGATCAGTTAATTTTTTTCGCTTAAATCATGCGGAGGCGCCGAGCCACGCCACCTTAAAGTTTAGGCCTATTGGGAAAGCGTCAATTTGACGCGCAAAATAACAATAACTCTCGTTTGGCGTGCGTCGTCAGTGTGCTCGGCAGATCGGTATTGTCTTTCATTCATTATTTATATACAAAGTCAACGGGGCGGGGCTAGAGAGCGCCGAGGGCTCTTCTATGTTGCTAGTGTAAGCAAAAATTAGCTTAGTGGTTATCAGGCGGGAGTGTCCACAATAGTACATAAACATACATGACGCCCTGTTCGGTTTTAGACTTTAGACCTGGACTGTAAAACTGAAAGCGCGATTCTAGCTCTTAAGCACACTGTCCAATACTAGACTGAACGGAAGACTCCGGTGTATGCCCGTTTTTTGGATCTCTCCAAAGCCTTCGATCTCGTTTCATACGAAGAGCTTTGGAGAAAGATGGAGGTATACCGGCGGAACTATTGAAAAAATTTCAATACTGGTACTCAAGGCAGACTTATTGTGTTAGGTGGACAGAGTGTTTCTCAGAGTCATATGGGTTGGAGTGCGGAGTGAGACAGGTTGTCCTCTCCTAAGCTATTTAACTTTATGTAAATGACCTCGTTGTCGAGCTCAGCGGCATGAGTGTGGGTTGCCGAATGGGGGTTTTTGTGTGAACAATATCAGCTACGCGAACGATATGGTGTTGCTGGGCCCGACTACGAGGTCAATCAGGGAAATTTTGAAGGTTTATGAAAAATACGCCGCATCACATGGTCTTATTTATAATGTAAGGACAACCGTGTTCACGGTCTTCAGGGCCGCCGGCAAGTGCCCAGACACCATTCCTTCAATTACTTTGAACGGCGCTAATATAAAGTAGGTGACCAAGTTTAAATATCTGGGCCATATACTTGTCGACGACCTTAAGGACGACGATCACATGGAGAGGGAGCGCAGGGCGTTGGCTGTCTTCGGGAACATGTTGGCGCGCAGATTTTTTCGTTGTACCGATCAGGTCAAATAACCTTGTTAAAAGCGTACTGTCAAGGCCTGTACACGGGAAGTCTGTGGTTCAGCTGTTCGCGGGGGACGCTAAATGCCTTGCGCGTCCAATATAACAATGTTGGGGCTGTTCCGGCGTCACAACGGAGCACACTCAGGAAGTCTGCCCAACCTGGGCTATGCAGGTCTGTGCTGTGGATACAAACATCTCACTTGCGGTCGTGATTCAGTCCAAGGTCGGGAGGAGCTCAACGATCACCGGCCGCCGTAGAGTGTGGCCTGCGGGTGACAGATTTGAGAACTTTATCACCTGAACAGCCACAGGCCCGGGACGGCAGCGCACCATGTTTTGCGCGCGCCTCTGATAAGGAGTTGTGGTTGTGTACGGCTGCAGAGGGTGACGGGCCCGCATGTTTATGTGGGTCAAAAGTTGGCCCGGTGAGCGTGATAACCTGCGCAAGTACTCCAGCACCCCGACTTACGGTAGCCGAAGAACACCGTGTGGTTTTAGTCAGTAGGTGTCTGACAGACCCCTTCGCCCATCCCAGAGTGGAGGATTTCCACATGCAAATAAAAAAAAGAATCGCGTCGCGTCTGATGTTCATAGTGTGATTTTAGTCATAGAAATGTGAGTGGCAACGCTGGGAGGGGACGCCCTAGAAGGACATACACTGACGTCATAGGTCAGGTGCGTAGTACTCGCAACCGGCGTGCGTGTCTGACCAGATGTATGAACGTGGACGAGGCTAAAGGAGTGAGGATCGTAGCAGGTGGCGTGCTGTGGATTCTGCCTACCGCCATGGAATTAAGGCATCACTTTACGTATGTGTGTATGTAGATATAGAAGTTATTTTGCTGACATGACGTTCCAAAATGAGGTTTTAGAAAGTAAAGCGACCTCGAAAATTTCAAATAATTTTCCTAATTAACATTACATCATGCCTGTAATCCTCGAAGGGTTAGACAGAGGTATATCTAATAGTAAACCCACATTTTGCCGCCTATTTCCATCAACCGGGCGTAATTCCAGCCTCCGTGGCTGCTACTGAGAAATTCCTGATGTAGAAAAATCCAATAACACTGCCCGACCTGGGAATCGAACCCAAGAGGCCCGGAACCTAATGCTCAGCAGTCAGGCTTACCAGCGAGGCAGTGTCTAATGAGGCATGTTATTTATTTAAATTAAGAATTTAGTTATTTGACCAAGACTGTGCCATAACCAATAACCACATAGTGGGACCTCGCGCGTGGTTAGCTTCTTTTCCGTTCCTAATGTGAATCATTCGAAACCCTGGTAATTTGATTTATGTTCAAACCAATCAACCTGGAAAATTGTATTACCCGTTTTTTTTCATTCCAGGGCCGACTGTTGCGGAGGAACCAAAACGACACTTACGAAGAACCAAATTAGGGAACTCAATACCAGCCGACCAAAAGACAAACCAAGTATCGGACTCGAAAATTATTATACGAGCTACTCAAAAGCGTACGTCCAAGTATATAACTAAATTCAAAAAGCTTCACGACTGTGAAATATGCCACTCTATGTTTAGTAACAAGAGGGATTTAAAAGATCATTTTCTTACACACACTGGTGTAAAACCTAACAAGTGTGATATATGTCAGCGTAGTTTCAGTCGAAAGTACATTTTAACATGTCATATTCGTACACACACTGGTGTAAAACCTTACAAGTGTGATATATGTCAGCGTAGTTTCAGTTTTAAGAACAATTTAACAATACATATTCGTACACACACTGGTGAAACACCTTACAAGTGTGAAATATGTCAGAGTAGTTTCAGGCACAAGAATACTTTAACATACCATATTCGTACACACACTGGTGTTAAACCTTACAAGTGTGATATATGTCAGAGTAGTTTCAGGGACAAGAAATCTTTATCTATCCATATTCGTACACACACTGGTGTAAAACCTTACAAGTGTGATATATGTCAGAGTAGTTTCAGTCAAAAGACTCATTTAACACGTCATATTCGAACACACACTGGTGAAACACCTTATAAGTGTGATATATGTCAGAGTAGTTTCAGGCACAAGACATATTTAACAAACCATATTCGTACACACACTGGTGTAAAACCTTACAAGTGTGATATATGTCAGAGTAGTTTCAGGGACAATAGATCTTTAACTATCCATATTCGTACACACACTGGTGTAAAACCTTACAAGTGTGATATATGTCAGCGTAGTTTCAGGGATAAACAATCTTTAACTGTCCATATTCGTACACACACTGGTGTAAAACCTTACAAGTGTGATATATGTCAGAGTAGTTTCAGGGACAATAGATCTCTAACTATCCATATTCGTACACACACTGGTGAAACACCTTACAAGTGTGATATATGTCAGAGAAGTTTCAGGGACAATAGATTTTTAACTATCCATATTCGTACACACACTGGTGTAAAACCTTACAAGTGTGATATATGTCAGCGTAGTTTCAGGGATAAACAATCTTTAACTGTCCATATTCGTACACACACTGGTGTAAAACCTTACAAGTGTGATATATGTCAGCGTAGTTTCAGTCAAAAGACTAATTTAACCAGTCATGTTCGTACACACACTGGTGAAACACCTTACAAGTGTGATATATGTCAGAGTAGTTTCAGGCACAAGAAGTCTTTAACTATCCATATTCGTACACACACTGGTGTAAAACCTTACAAGTGTGATATATGTCAGAGTAGTTTCAGGGACAAGAACTCTTTAACTATCCATATTCTTAGACACACTGGTGTAAAACCTTACAAGTGTGATATATGTCAGAGAAGTTTCAGGCACAAGTCTAATTTAACAAGTCATATTCGTATACACACTGGTGTAAAACCTTACAAGTGTGATATATGTCAGAGTAGCTTCAGGCACAAGAAGTCTTTAACTATCCATATTCGTACACACACTGGTGTAAAACCTTACTAGTGTGATACATGTCAGCGTAGTTTCAGTCTAAAGAGTCATTTAACAAAGCATAGTGGATTTTTAAGACAAAGACAAAGTGTCATAGTCTATTTATTATCTTCACATAGACCGTAGACCAAGCTACCAACTTAATAATCAAGGTTTGCAAGACCGGAATAAAAGAAATTTGACAGAATTGCAGCTAAGACAACCTCAAAGAAAAAACGCGCATCTACTAAACGTTTAGTTATTGCATCGCAATAGAAAAAGAACTAAATTATGTCAGAGGAAATTATGTCGGAGGAAAATATGTCAATCTCAACATTCTTTGCCATGATAAAACAAGAAATGAAAAATCACTGCTAATACGGATGCAATTATGGTGTCTATAGATGAGAAAATCAAACCTGTTGTAGAAGAAAACAAAAGAAACTGGAAGTCGAAGTTCTTAACATAAAAACTAACTTGTGAAATAATTACTTAAATTTATTTTTCTGTTATTCATTGAAGTAGAAACCTAAATGGATACGATGTAACGGCTGTGATGATGTCATTAAAGATGTGTTACATATGCAGTGTTCAAGAGAAAAATGTAAAAAACTGTATCACCTTAATTGTCTTGCCTTATCGGAGCCGCAGTTCACGGCATTCACGGCGGAGTACAAGAAAAGATGGGTATGTCCAGAATGCACATGCACTATTCCGAAGAAAGGGAATTCTGAAACACCAGTCCGAGGAAACACAACAGTAGACGAAACTTATACACTTAGTTACGTTAACACTGAGCGTGGCAGTCGTCGTAATCCAAAGGAAATCACTGTGATTGATAGCGGAAACCAAGTGCTCGATGAACTACGTCAGTTTCGCTTAGAGATTAAAGCTCGTCTGGATGAGCAAAAGAAAGAATTCACACTACTGAAGAATAAATTAGTTAACACAGAAACAGAACTAAAAGATTTAAGTATACTGAAGGTAGTTCAGGAAAAAGCAAATAAAGTCGATATTCTAGATACTAGAATTAAAGTACTTCTGGAGAAAAATGAACAATTAGAGACTAGTCTTACTGCCAGGAATATCATGGAGAAAAGCGAGACTGAAGAAGGACCTGAAAGGACGGGGACAGTGTCATTTGCAAACATAGTCAAGGAAAGTCAACCGGAGGTAGTTGCTAATTTTGTGCCAATTAAGGAATGTGTGGCCACGAAATCGGCAAACATAGTAATAACCGGGAAAAAACATGAAACAAATAGAGAGAGGAGTTTAAATATACCAGTTAATGTTATCGAAAAAGAAAATAAAGATCCAGGAAAAGAAGAAAAATGGACATTGGTTAATAGAAAAAAAAACTGATATCCAAATAGCGAAGTGAGGAAAGGAGGAAGCGTGGGTTCAACTGAAATTCAGGGAACTGAGCGAAAGAAATTTTTGCATGTATGGCGTCTGCAAAAAGAAACTACTGTGGAAAATGTAGAAAAACACGAAGACGCTGTGCGGAGAGACAGTGCCGATTAAAGTAGAGAAAAAAAAACACAGGACGGAAAGAGACTATGCTTCCTTCATTATAAGAGTGCCGGAAAGCAAGTATGAAGTGTTGTATAATCCAGAAAGTTGGGCAGTAAACATTGAGTTCTGCGAATGGGTGTGGTTTCGGAGACCAACCAATAAACAAAAACACCCGGAGTAAATTGGTGGAGATATTTTACCAAAATGTCAGGGGACTCCGCACTAAATTGGAGGATTTTTATGGAGGAGTTTTGTCTTCAAGTGCAAACTTATTTGCCATAACAGAAACTGGCTGCAATGAGTCTATACATGACGCAGAATTAATTCCACCTGGGTACTCCATTATACGATGTGACCGAACGGATGGGCGGAAACACGGAGGCGCGTGTCTCGTGGCCACACCGAGTTTTGAGCTGCGGCGAGTGTCCCTGCCCGGTGACGTCAACATCGATCATCAGGTATTTGAACTGGTTTGTGCGTCAGTGTACCAGCGCAATAGATTATTGTTTTTGTTATGTGTTGTTTATATACCGCCTAATAGTAACGAAAACGAATACATAGTCCTATTTAGAATTATTGAACGAGTGTGTAAATCTTATAACGACACTATTGTAATAGTGTGCATAACCCTGGCAAAATGTTGTGCATTCGAGAGATGAGACCAAAAAAAAAATTAGTGTATCATGAGGAGCAATTTGTTTAATAGTAGCAAAATTTGTGTGAATTGTAGTTATAAAGTTATTTGAGAAAAACACATTTTGCTGGAGTAACGTTTGAAACGTTATCCTGGCAAAATCGATTTTCAAAAATTTTCAAAACGGCTCAACGCAGAAGATTGAAAAAAATACCAATAAGAGACCTTAATTTGTTTAAATTAGTTTAAACATTAGTTTTTGATTTGGTTGTCGTAAACCAATGGAATTGGTTTCAAAAATAAGATAAAACAGATTTGCAAGTAAACCAAAACACTTATAACCAAATAAACAGCTGTAAAAAATACCCATGGTAGACACTTATCACGTCAAGTAAAATAGATTAAGTATGTAACTTTATACGATATGAAGATAAAAACAAAATTGATTAATTTTAGACTGGTCGTACTTTAGCGATGAAATACGCAGTTCCCAAAACATTAAAAAATGTGGCATACTTTAAACGAATTAAAATGATTCATGAACATTAATTCCTGTTAATTTCAGCTTTCAATTACGGCTGTAATGAAAGTTATATCAAAAACAGGAAAATGTCAGCAATTCTCTAATAAGCCGACCAAAATCGAAAAGGTTACGAAAAAGCGGCCGCACTATACATAATCGTAACCATTTTAAATGAATGGGATAATATGGATGTTTTGTTAGTACAGTTGCGTACGTACGTTGTTGTTACTGTTGCGTAGGTTGCTGGTCATGGTGTTCATTATTTTTATTTAAATATCAGTCTCATACAAATTATTGTATATCTTTGCCTTAGCATTAACATATTGAGGAAAAAATCTCAGATAAGTTACGTACGTACTTAGTTTTAATATTTGGCATAAATGTTTTTCTGTTTGTCAAGTACCAATGCTTAAACTTAAAATACAATGTTGATTCATAGTTTGTACAATTTTCCTTAAGACGGAGATAGGCACCTACTAAACACGTAGGTAGGTAGGTGGACTCCATTTCCCCTCGACTCACAGTATGGCATTTAAACATGAGCTTTGTAACGTGTAACTTAGTGGTTATTTCAACATTATATGTGACAGTTACAGGTGATCAACGTGTGAACCACGCGTCGTCAATCAAAATCACACTATAAATTATTTACTGAGCTTATTACTTACCTTTTTAAAGTTACTTTGACTTTAAATAATTACTTATGATCCATTAAATTGTTAAACTACTGTTAATTAACATGATTTTCATTTATAAAATAGAAAACTAGTAGAAAATGTGTAATATAGTACCTGCACTTCGAACATTAATAAATCGGTTAGGTACACGTAAAATGTTTTTCTGCTTAACTGTACAAAACATCGGACACTAAGTTGCTAATTTGCGAAGACTACTCGTACGTATGGTGCGGCCGCTTTTACGTGACCTTTTTAATTTGGTCGGCTTATTAGAGAATTTCTGACATATTCTTGATTTTGATATAACTTTCATTACAGCCGTAATTGAAAGCTGAAATTAACAGGAATTAATGTTCATGAATCATTTTAATTAGTTTAAAGTATGCCACGTTTCTTAATGTTTCGGGAAATACGTATTTCATCGATAAAGTACGACCAGTCTAAAATTAATCAATTTTGTTTTTATCTTCATATCGTATAAAGTTACATAGTCTATTTTACTTGACGTGATAAGTGTCTACCATGGGTATTTTTTACAGCTGTTTATATGGTTATAAGTGTTTTGGTTTACTTGCAAATCCTTTTTTATCTGATTTTTGAAACCATTTAATTCCATTGCTTTACGACAACCTAATCAAAAACTAATGTTTAAACTAATTTAAACAAATTAAGGTCTCTTATTGGTATTTTTTTCAATCTTCTGCGTTGAGCCGTATCGAGATCTGGGTAATCCCAAAACGTTATCGCAGCAAAATCTTAAATAACTCAAGAACCATACCACACACAAATTTTGCTATTTACAAACCTTTACTACGCAACAAAAGCTATCTAATCATGTATTTGGTTCCGGGCTGAACGAATTATTGAAAATCGATTTTGCCAGGATAACGTTTCAAACGTTACTCCAGCAAAATGTGTTTTTCTCAAATAATTTTAAAACTACAATTCACACAAATTTTGCTACTATTAAACAAATTGCTCCTCATGATACTTACACTAATTATTTTTTATGGTCTCATCTCTCAAATGCACAACATTTTGCCAGGGTTATGCACACATTGTAATAGGTGATTTCAATTTTAATTCTTGTCATGTTAACATTCTAAATTATTTTCAATGTTTCGAAACTTATTATGGATTCACTCAGAGTAAAAAAGTAGCTAATTGCAATGGTCGACAACTGGATCTAGTGTTGAGTACATTCGCGGAGGAAGGGAATGTGAGCGTGCGCGCGGCGGAGGCGCCTCTAGTGCCGGTAGACGCGTATCACCCGCCGCTCGAGGTGTCGGTGAGTCTGCGTGTGCGTCAGTGCCAGCGCGCGGGCTCATCAACACCAAAGTCGGATACCCACGAACCTGTTGGCTGGAATTTTAATAAAGCCGATTTTTTCGCGTTGTACTCATCAATTGCTTCTGTAGATTGGGCTCCAATGTATGAGTTAGATTTAGAAATGAGTTTAAACTATTTTTATAATATTATGAATTCCATTTTAAATGATTGAGTTGCAAAGAAAAAGCGAAGTCGTGTAAACTCAAGGTACCCTGAGTGGTACACTGCTGAAATAATTCGCGACATAAAATTGAAGACGGTCCTACATAAACGGTACAAAACAAGTGGGGGGAGGTCTGATTACGAAGCGTTTGCTCAGTGTAGAACCAAAGTTAAAAATTTAATACTCTGTGCTCGCGAACAGTACGAGCATCGTGTCCAACATCAAATGCTAGAAGACCCAAAGTCATTCTGGAACTATGCTTAATCTAGAAAAGGTAGTAGAAGTCCCCAAAAGATTTTAAAGAATGGCGAGCCGTTGACTGACGAACAATGCGCTTGGGAGTATGCTGAGTACTTTTATTCGGTGTATAGTACGGAGCAAGCCGAGTTAGATGTGAGTGCAGCTATGGCGGAAGCGGGCGGCGAGAACGGAGCGGCGCGGGTACATCTTGATCTCTTGCAACTGTCGGACGTATGTTGCGCGCTTCAACAACTTAAACCGAAAAGGTCTTCGGGGCCGGATGGCATCCCGCCTTACATCTTTAGGGATTGTCGAATGGAGCTGTTTTTCCCGAGAGGTGGAAGATTACCCGCGTTGTTCCAGTGCCAAAGGGAGGCGCAGGAATGACGGTAGATGGTTACAGGCCTGTCGCAGTGCTGTCTACCCCGGCTAAGGTTTTTGAAGCTGCTATTCATAAGAGTATATTTCAACAGGTCCGCGGTCAGTTATCAGACTCACAGCATGGGTTCCGACCGGCAAAAAGCACTACTAGCAATCTCCTGAGCCATATGGTTAGTCTTGTGCCGTCGGTGGACAGTGGAGGGCAGACTGATGCTGCTTACTTCGATTTTAAGAAAGCATTTGATCTGGTAAATAATGATATTTTGCTCAAAAAGTTAGCAGTATTTGGTTTCACTCCACATTTGCTCAGGTTTTTTGCAAGTTACTTAAGCGGTAGGCAACAATATGTGGAATATGCGGGGCACAAGTCAGAGCCATATTTTACCAGGTCTGAGGTGAGTCAGGGCAGTAACCTTGGGCCTTTGCAATTCATTCTCATGATTAATGACCTGCCAGAAGTTGTTAAAGACGCCAAGTGTTTACTGTTTGCTGATGACCTCAAGCTATCGCTAGAGATAAGTGGAGTGGATGACTGCGAGAGGCTTCAGGGAGACATAGACAGAGTGGCGACCTGGAGCAAGAACAACCTCTTGCAGTTCAACACGTCAAAGTGGGTAACAATCACTTTCTCTCGCGCGCGGGGCTCCTATTAAATATAATTATAATTTGGACGGGGTGCAAATGGCTAGGGCTACGGAAGTTAGGGACTTAGGGGTGAAATTCAACACTGGGCTGACGTTTCGTGATCACATCATAAGCTGCTGTAAAAAAGCTTATCGTAATTTAGATTTATGCTCCGTATGGTAAGTAAATTTACGAACATAAAAGCAGTTATAGCTTTATAATGCTTTGGTTAGAAGTCAGTTAGAGTGTAACGCAATTATTTGGGCTCCACATTAATCTAAATATAGGTTCATGCTGGAGAAAGTACAAAACAAGTTTGTGAGATATTTATATTTGAAATTGTATGGTGTATACCCTTTTTATCCGCTTATGTATCCAACTTTATTTATTTTGGGTATGGTTGGGTATAACGAACTGAGGGTCAGGAGGGATCTCACACTCACCTCGTACATATTCAAGGTACTTAGAGGGAAGATACATGATGCGGACATTTTAGGGAACATAGGTTTGTGTGTTCCGGACAGGTACGTGGGGCGACGTCGGCAGCCACGCTTGCAGGCGGTGCCGTGCGCGCGGACCAATCTGTTAGGGGAGGCGCCACTGACGCGTGCACTCCGCACTCTCAACCTCATAGAGGTTGACTTATTCAATTGTTCTCTGAGTGAGTTCACAAAAAATGTATTGTTTGTGATTAGTTACAAAATTTAATATTGTTATAGTGTACACTATCGCATTAGGTAACCCTGTAAAGATAGTCGTAAGATGGAGAAATAAATAAATAATAAAAAAATCTAACTTAGAAGTAATAATATAAATTATGCGTATCCCAGGTGTCGGTTGGCTCATCCAGGGTTTTCAAGGCGCGTAAATTATTTATAATTGTATCTATAAGCTTCCTAATTAGTGAAGGTGACTCTTTTGACAGTGCTGGTATTGTAAATAATGCTTTGACGTGACTATGCACTAATAACCTATCATTATCATACCTATTAAGGAGTATTTCCCACGCAACTGAGTAGTTATTCGATGATATTTCAAGCGCGTTTATAACTAACTCGGCACTCCCCTTTAGCGACGATTTAAGGTAGTGAATTTTTTTAATATCGCTTATAATATCAGTAGAATTGTGCACCAATGACAAATACGTGTCCCTATATTCGAGCCAGTGCTCATACAAGCCGTCAAACGTCGGCAACATAATAGTCGGTAATTTAACTGACGCTGATTTATTTAAATGATGACACGTTTTGGAACAATTAGTGACCTCTTCACTCACGCTAAGAATAGATTCAGCTCGGGCAAGAGTAGCATAACAACTATCTTCGAACTGTTGGCGCTGATTTAACTGCTCATCAATATCACAGTCAGGCACTATTTCCTCGACTTTAGATTGAATCTCATTAAATTCGGAAAACAAAATATCAGCGCCCTTTACGCGTAATTTTAAATCTATTCTCAACTCACTAGTGATAGACGTAACACTGATAGTATTTAAATAATTAGCGAACTTAGTTAACCTACCTTTAACGATACCGCGTTTCCTAACCAAATCGCGCATGATTAGCTCAGTTTTCTCATCATAAATAGTTTTATTAGGAGATCTATCGAGTGTTCTAACGGAACCTTCTCCGGTCCGGTCCGGTTCTTCGGTCTGCTGGAAGAAATTTCTTAAGAAATAAGCAGTTCCTTTGTATTCATATTTTTAATGTATTTTCCTTCTGTTGTTTACTGTGTGTACATAAATAGTTAAATAAATAAATAAATAAACCTTCCCCATCTCTAGGTTGTAACGACATTCTGGTGGCTTGTGAAAAGTGGAGTACTCACGTGCAGGTAACGACTGCGTGTAAAATCGCTGATGCAAGCACGAGCAGCCGTTGTATCGCTCTGCGCAGTGGGCAACCCTCACCATCCTCACTGGAATCAGATCACAAAACGGTATTACACTAATGAACTCGGCAGGTCTTGAAGAACGGAACTTGATGAACGCACCATATAATATATCCACGTTGATCTTCCAATCTTCAATTGTCCTTTCTCATCAGATTGATTGAAGGCTCTTGTGAATATGCCGATGATCTCGAATCTTCGCTCCTTAGTGTGATCTCGCTCGTCTTTGTGAAGTTGCGTAGCCGTGGCAGCGTGGCAGTCCAAACGTCGCTCGGCTCGAAGAATTGGTTTTCGATGCTCCAAATTCTCGAAATATGGCTCTGAAGGTCCAGATATGTAGCGGCGTGATTGCAGCCAAAAACCAAAATAACAAGTAGCTATACTTGTTATTTTGGTTTTTGGCTGCTACTTTGCCCAGATTAGGATGGGGTTTTAAATGAAAAAAAACAATGTTGTCTTATGTGGTGTTCGTAAGCAAGTGTATTAGCATATTTTTTGTACAGCGATCGAGGAAAGGGGGTATGGGAACAATGGTGGCCAAGCAGAACGCATTATCGCGTCATCTTACTGTGCGCTGATGCCAGGCGATGACGCGATGCGATCGGTACGAAACCGTTTAATGAATGGAAGATGGATGAAGCCCAAACAATTACACACAGCGCCATCTAGTGCCACACTAAGCAACGAGGCTTGTGTCGTGGACACCAGATAGTTGATATACTATATAGATACTTTTTGTTTGTAAATGCATACTTATTATACATATAAAACATCTATGACTCGGAAACAAATGTCCGTGCTCATCACACAAACATTTGCTCCGACCGGGATACCGGGAACCCGGGACCCTAAGAACGTAAGGCAGCCTCACTACCGCTACGCCAATCGGGTCGTCTAAGAAGTAACTATAGTTATCCCGGGTTTGCAAGTAAAGCTCTATCACTTGTTTTACTTTTACTTAGGTTATGAGCAGTAACTGTGTATGTCTATGACATAAGTTTATTTTATAATATTTTTTAGTGTGCTTATGTGGCAACACTCCTTTTCCATTTTTTTACTCTGTTATGTGTCAAATGTGTGTGAGCTACGTTTTGCAAAATAAATCAAAAATAAAGTGTTTTAATAGTTTTTTCATTATACAAAGTCCCATAGGGCGAAACAAACATTGGTGCCGAAACAATTCAGTGATAACTCTTACTGAGCTATTCAATTCAGCGACTACATTGTATTTCGTGTTGAGTCTGGTATTTCGCCGGCCGGCAGGACGCCATTTTGCGTTGGAAGCATTAAATACAACGTGCAAGTGCGTTCTCATTGTGCGCTGCATTGTCCGACAGCATTGGGCGACAAGACCATTGGCTGACGTACCAACACCTCAGACGAACGTCCAATCATAAGACAGAAATCATCAACTGTGATCGATTCGTCGCATACATCGTGCAACGAAAACAGACTTGGTTGACGCCTACATGATTTTTTCCCGCTACGAGGCAACGTGGTGTCTTTGCAAAAATACAATTCGTGTTCCAAAAATAAATCAGTTGAATGAGCATTTATTCGAGCCTCAGCTCAGGATCGGATCGATCGGATTTTCCAAGTAGTTCGGACGAAGAATCAAGCAATATTATGGCAGATGTGGAGCGGAAAAAAACTTGTCGCCGCACGAGGCCAATGCAAGGCTTCGTTTACTAGGCTAGAGAAGTATCTCGAAAATGGCCAATTCGGGCTCGAGGAGCTACAGGTCCGCAAGCAGAATCTGATTGATAATTACAACAAATACAGAGACATCTCCATAAGCTTAGAACTTTTGGGCGAGAAGGAAGAAGATGAAGACGACCCTGAAGAACGATACCTCACGCTGCTAGCGACATTAGAGCGTCTAATAAAGGTGCAAAATCCTCCAACAGACTCTTCCAAAGATCTTAGCCACCATGCAGCCAAGCTTCCTACATTGGAAATACCAATATTCGATGGTAAGGAGATTGCCAACTTTAATCCATTCATGGAGATGTTCAAAGCGGTAGTACACCATGACAAGAGATTAACAGATGTACAAAGAATATGTTTCTTGAAAAAATATGTAAGGGGAGAGCCCCTACAAATAATTGATAACCTGCCCATCATCGGCAAGTCATATGAAGCTGCATTGGAATTGTTACAGAAAAGATATAATAATCCAGCGTTGTTGATACATAGCCATGTGTGCAATTTACTTGATATGCCAAGTATACAGCGTGGTACTTCCCAGCAGTTAAGAGACATTGTTGCTAAAGTCAGACAACATGTTACTGCATTGAAGAATCTTGAACAACCAGTTGCAGAATGGAATGCCATCTTATCATGCATATTGATGCGCAAGATTGACTCTCTCACGGTCAGATTATTTCACTCGGAGAGGGACACAACACAAGTAGTAACCATGGATCAGCTACTCACCTTCTTGGACAAGCGAGCAGCTTCCTTAGAGGCCAGCACACCTACGGGTGATAAAACACCAGCCAAGCCGAAATCAGCAGTGAGCTTATCAGTGCAAGTTAGCAAAAGTGAAACCTCAAAGTGCTCCATGTGTTCCCAAGTGCATAAGCTATTTAAATGTCCCACATTCAATGCAGAATCAATCCAAAAGAGACTAGAATTTGTGAAAAAGAACAATTTGTGTCATGTGTGTCTTGCATTCCATTCACAAAAATGTAGGTACAAATTTAAATGTTCCGTTTGTAATTCCAGTTCGCACAACTCATTGCTACATCAACCAGAGGATAAAGCTGGAGCAAAGACAAATGAGGGTAAAGCTGCTGCACCGGTAAGTTTGCACATTTCTCAGCCCCTCATTGCAAGTGTAGTACTTCCCACTGCCAAAGTTTTGGTAACTGGAGCCAACAATGAAAAGTTAATTGTTAGAGCCCTCTTGGACAGTGGTAGCCAGTCTTCATTTTGTACTGCATCCTTGGCTGATCAACTAGGGTTGCCTCTTATTGATTTGCATAAAAACATTTCAACGCTAGGTGATGTTTGTAACAATTCCACTAGCAAAGGCATACAATTACAATGCGAATCATTAAAGAATAATTTTTCATTCAGTGTTACTTGTTCGGTAATCAACAAGATAACCTCAAAGGTTCCGCAAAGGAAAATAGATCTAAGTAGCTTTGTTATACCTAAACATGTAGACTTAGCTGACAAAGATTTTTCAACTCCAGGTGAGATATCAATACTACTCGCCTGTGATGTATTTTTCAAAATAGTTATTGATGGAAAGATAGAGGGTGGCCCAGCAGATCCCATTTTATTGAACACACAGCTGGGATACATCATCTCATCTCCAGGAATGTCCACTGATGATACAGCCATTGCTATGCATACAGTCATAAGCCCAGAGCTTGATCACTGCATAAGTCAGTTCTGGGAGGCAGAAAAGGTACCAGATATATATCATGAGTCCTTGCCTGAGCACGAGTATAGTGAAAGGGTATTTAATGAGTCGGTTTCATTAAGAAATAATACATTTGAGGTCAAGTATCCACTCAAGGTTGAATTGCAGGACATTGACCCTTCTAATTCATATGCAATTGCTTTGCAGCGATTATACAGTTTAGAAAAAAGATTTACAAAGGACCCTAAGTACTATGATTTATACAAAACATTTATACAAGAGTACATAGATTTAGGGCATGCAAAATTAATTGATACAAAAACTTGTGACCCTAGAGATGAGCCACGGTTTATTTTGCCACATCATGGGGTACTTAGATTAGACAAACAAACAAATAAGTTGAGGGTGGTATTTGATGCCAGTGCAAAGAATAAAAATGGCTTAAGTCTCAATGACATTATGTGCAATGGTCCTGTAATACAAAATTCACTCTTTGATATATTGATACTGTTCAGAACATACAAATACACTATACAATGTGATATCCGTCATATGTACAGAATGATAAAAATACATCCGGATTACAGATGTTTGCAAAATATTCTTTGGCGCGAAAATGGGATCATGAATGTCCTGCAATTACAGACAGTAACTTATGGTTTGACCAGCTCAGCTTATTTGGCCACTAAATGTCTCATTACATTAGCAAAACAATACAAGGATCAATATCCTTTAGCAAGCACAGCAGTGATAAATAATTCATATATCGATGATATCCAGGCAGGATGTAATACAATTGATCAAGCTAGGCAGCTTAAATATGAACTTAGCATACTTCTCAGTCATGCCAATTTCAGGTTACATAAATGGGTATCTAACAGCTCAGAGCTACTTCATGATGTTCCACAGGAAGCCCTAGGCTCTTATTGCAAAGATTTAGATCAGGATAAGTCAATAATCAAAATATTAGGCATATCGTATGATGCTGGTAGTGATGCATTCCTGTTGAATGGCAGAGATGTAGTTCCCACTAAAGTACCAACAAAAAGGCAAGTTTTAAGTTCAATAAGCAGATTATTTGATCCAATGGGATTTGTTGGGCCTGTCACTATGAGGGCCAAACTTTTTATGCAGGAGTTGTGGCAACATAATTTAGACTGGGACACCCCATTACCGCTTGAACTAGAAACATTCTGGAATAGTTTTTATGCAAATCTTATTAGTATGCCAGAAATAGTTATTCCACGCTATGTACAAACCAAGGATGACAGTGAGCTTGAAGTTATTGGCTACTGTGATGCATCTGCAAAGGGATATGGCTGTTGTGTTTACATAAAGGTCAAAAATGGTGGCGAATGCAGTTCTCATTTGCTCTGCTCCAGATCTAGACTTAATGGTATTAATTCTAAGTTAACTATACCTAAATTAGAGCTCAATGGAGCATTATTATTAGCAAAACTTTCATCACATGTTGCTAGGTTGTTAAAAATTCAAAATGTTCATTTATTTTGTGATTCAAAAATTGTTCTCGGATGGTTAGATTTATCACCTGTAAAGGTCCCTGCTTACATAGGGAACCGCGTAAGAGAGATACAAAAAAATACACAAAGTTCAATTTGG
This sequence comes from Xestia xanthographa, assembly GCA_905147715.2. Classification (NCBI taxonomy): domain Eukaryota; kingdom Metazoa; phylum Arthropoda; class Insecta; order Lepidoptera; family Noctuidae; genus Xestia; species Xestia xanthographa. The sequence goes on along the minus strand of LR990654.1, from coordinate 17,587,070 downwards.
CATTTTACACCAGGAATTTTAAACCCAGCTGATATTTTATCCAGAGGTTCTGAGCCAATGGATATTTTTAATAATTCATTATGGAGGCATGGTCCTAATTATTTACTTGACTGTAATAATTATAATCTTTATTTGGCTTCTGTCGAAAGGCCATTTTTTCAACCGGTTACTATTTCTGATGAAAATACATCATGTACAATGACCATAAAAAATGAAATAGTTGAGACATTTATTGAAAAATATTCTAGCTTGTACAAAACGATGCGTGTTATGGCGTACGTCTTACGGTTTGTTAATAAATGTAAAAAGCGTAACAATGTGATAACAGGGGAAATATCTGTAGGGGAGATCAGAAAGGCTTTGAGCTGTATACAAAGGGTCATTCAGAAACACTATTTTGCTGAAGAATTAAAATGCATTGCTGAAGAATCACCCATCAAAACCTCTTTGAAGTCCCTACACCCATTTTTAGATAGCAATGGCATTTTACGAGTAGGAGGCAGACTACATAATGCAAATGTAAATTATTCTCAAAAGTTTCCTATTATTTTGCCAAAGCATTGTCACATTACTAAATTAATTATTATACAAGAGCACTTGACTCTAATGCATGCTGGCTTAAAGCTTGTTTTAAGCAGTTTATCACAAAGATACTTCATCGTAAATGCTGTGAGAGAAGTCAAAAGTGTAATCCACAAATGTACTATTTGCTGTAGGCATAGGGCAGAAACTGCCAAACAACTCATGGGTTCCTTGCCTAAAGATCGTGTAAACCCTGCTCGTGTATTTGAGCGGGTGGGCATAGACTATTGCGGACCCTTTGATATAAAACAATCGTCAAAAAGAAATAGTATAATTAGTAAGGGTTATGCTGCCGTCATTGTTTGCTTCGTCTCCAAAGCCATACATTTAGAGGTTGTATCTGATATGACAACTGATACATTTTTAGCTGCATTTAAAAGGTTCATCTCGCGTAGGGGTATACCTTCAGACGTTTACTGCGACAATGCCAGCACCTTTAAAGGTGCCAATAACCAACTTATAGAATTATATAAATTACATAACAATAAAGAGTTTCAGGAAAAAGTCCATAGTTTCATGCTGCAGAAAGAAATTAAATTCCATTTTATCCCAACTTACAGCCCAAATCATGGAGGCTTGTGGGAAGCAGCCGTCAAGTCAACTAAGTTCCATTTAAAAAGAATATCAACTTGTAAAATATTTACTTATGAGCAGTTTAGTACAATTATGGCCGAAATTGAAAGTATTTTAAATTCGCGTCCACTAATGGCTAAACCATGTCAGGATTTGTCCGATTTTTCATGTCTCACTCCGGGACATTTCATAATCGGTAGCCCTTTAACATCTATACCGCAGCCCGATCTAACCGAATACCCAACCAATCGACTCCGGTTTTGGAGATGTTGTGAGCAGGTTCGGCAGCATTTTTGGAGGGTCTGGTCAAAGGACTATTTATCTTCGCTTAACGAGAGAACTAAATGGAGAAAGGTTTTACCTAATCTCAAGCTGGGCAATGTAGTGCTATTATTGAATCCTAACACCCCACCCCTTCATTGGCCCATGGGTAGAATCACTAAGGTGGTTTGCGGCAAGGACAGCCATGTAAGAGTTGTAGAAGTTCAAACAGCTGATAAGAAATTGCACACTCGAGCAGTGTCCAAAGTTGTACTATTACCTATAGAATAAAATAAATAAAACTAAGATTAGAGATTTACAGTGTATTAATAGTATTAAATTAGGGAAGTAGGACATAATATATATATATAAGTACCAGTAGATATATAAATCATCTGATCAATTGTTTTTTTGCTCTAAATTTGTTTCAAGTAATATACTTTCCCCCCCCCCCCCCCCCCCACCTATGTCTATGACATAAGTTTATTTTATAATATTTTTTAGTGTGCTTATGTGGCAACACTCCTTTTCCATTTTTTTACTCTGTGTGTGAGCTACGTTTTGCAAAATAAATCAAAAATAAAGTGTTTTAATAGTTTTTTCATTATACAAAGTCCCATAGGGCGAAACAAACAGTGTATACTGTCGATATAATAAGTAAACCATGTTTTTTATTTTGCCATAATCACTTATGATATCAGCAGTAACTAAAAATACTGTGGATATTTTAAGTAGAGTTTGTGTTTAACTTTGCTTTAATCACTTAGAATAATAGCAGTAAGTAAGTTACTGCTCTTAAATAGTGTCAAAAAAGCTAACTCTCTACGCTTAGCAGAGACGACATTACGCTTCCCTCTCCTTCACTCACAGACACTAGAGGTCCTGAATATTCTTTTGGCCCCGATGTGCTACCATGCAGACATGAACAAATGGCGAAGCGGTAATTAATTCGCGTGAAGTATACAAAGTAAAACACACCATTGCAACAGTCTCTTCAAACAGTTTTCCAGGTATTGAATGACACCTCCCTTCCAACCTGTATTCGTACCATCGCACCCCACACAGATCACCTCTTCCAAGTTCAACCTTTGATTTTCTAACAAAGATATGATAGAAGTAGTGTTGCCACCTGCTTGAGAGACGCCACGGCGTCCTCACCTTCCGCCTGACGCAGGTCCTCACCGGACACGGAGTGTTCGGGAGGTTCCTGCACCGAATCGGGCGGGAGGAAACGCCCGGGTGCTTCCATTGTGAGGATCGACCGGAGGACACGGTGGAACACACGGTGGAGGTGTGCCCCGCGTGGGCGGAGCACCGCCGTGTCCTCGAAGCGGCGATCGGCGGCAGCGACAAGCGTGCAAGCCATGGTCCGGAGCGAGACGGAATGGGACGCCGTCACCTCCTTCTGCGGGGCAGTAATGCTAGAGAAGGAGGTGGCGGAACGTGAGAGGGAGCGAACCTCTCAACGTCCCGGCCGCCGCGGGAGACGCCCCGGGCGTCGGGGGCCACCACCACGTGGCCCCCGGCCACCGTAGGCGCGGGCCTGTGGACGGTGGGCTATGGGCTTGCTCGCCGTCCGTCCGTCTCATGACGACAGGCCGTGTCGACGGCGCGTTCGTGTTCCACGCGCGCCTCAAAGAGAGTCAGCAAAAAGGAAGGGGTCCGTAAGGACCGATGCCTGCCGGGGTTGCGGGACTGTTTGAAAGAGATACCGCGGCCCCGGAACACAAAGGGCGATGAAGGAACATGGATGGGTTTTAGTCAGTAAAAGTCTGACTCTCCCTCCTGCTCCGCCCAGAGTGGGAGGAGTTATTTGATGATTTCCCATCCGAAAAAAAAAAAAAAAAAAGTAGTGTTGCCACCTTTTTTAAGACGAATAAAGTGTTTTTTCATATTGGTAGCACAAAAATAGATTAAACAGCATAAAAAAAGAGTATTTATTTGTCGGATCCGGTCATGAGTACGGACGGGCGAAGGGATCGAAAGCGCGCCAGTGGTGACATCACGCGACCTGCTTACCGGTCTACCCCACCATGGCGGCTTTTACAGAATCCTGATGTTGACACCTCGCTGCGAGGCGGACAGTCTGGGTCTGATCGCAGCGGAGTTAAGACGTCTTGAAACTTACCCGATTCATTGTGCCTAGTGTTATTGTGTGAAAGTGTAATGTCAAGTAATTTGTTAGACTCAGTGTATCTGTTTGAAAAGAGTAACCATGGAGTTTCTTGCCGGTTCTTCTCCATGGAAACTACCAACCCGAACCGTGCAATGCGAAATAAAATAGTGTATCGCATCCAATGTGTTTTCATACCACGAAACCCGTCTTCTGCCCACATAAGCTCGAGCCTAGCGAAATAAATTCCTGGCAACCCGACATATTATTATTTTTTATTATTTGTCCTTATTAACGTATTTTTTGTTGTTTTTTTGCAATATTTAACAAATATTTGTCTTTCTTGAAGATTACAGCCTCTTTGCAATAAAAAAATCAAACCCCAGTTTATTTATTAAGTACTCATAACCAGTAACGAGCCAGTAACAATCAGTTTTACGAAAATATTGTATTTAGCGTACTTTATTGGTGTCGTAGATTATAAAGTACGCCTACATGAAAAAGAGGACAATACTCTATTTTAGAGTACGGTTGGCAACCCTAGATAGAAGTGACGATCCCTTTGGCAGTGCTACGACTTGGCGTTGTATGTCTCAAATAAATAGATCCCGGCTCTGTGAAAACTGAAATGTGCTCTTGCAAGACTTCTCTGCGGTGGTACCGATCGCCTATTTTATAGTCTACGTGTGTTTTGCCCTTTCGTCCATCAAAGTAGGTACTTTTTACTATAATTGCATCAATATCTTTGCAGGCCTTGGTCCGTGCTTTAAATAGCATAAGTAGTCTCACTTCGTCTTGAAGCGATTAAAAAAAAATACGCGTTTTTTTACGTACAATAATGGGTAATATTGTACGTAAAAAAAACGCGTATTTTATCACAAGTCAGTGCAGAGCAGCACCGCAGCAATCAAACCGTAATAGAATTTGAGACGAACTGCTTCACATTAGAAGTAGAGAATTTAAGAAAAATGAGCCAATACATGAATTTTGCGAGTTCGAGCCAAACTGATTCCTATTTTTTTTTTAATTGTCAACTGGAACTCTGGAACAAGATTAGCACAGAGCATCTTTAGATACGAGATAAGTGAATACACGGATTAATGATGGATAATTGGATACATGTTTTATTTAAAATATCTGTCAGTGCCTGTCTAAACATGGTGTCAGGTGAAAAAAGCGTATGTATTTTGTAAAGAAACTGATTGTATGAAGGATAGCTTAGTGCAAGTCAAAGTGCGTAGATGCCAAACGAAAATCAAGAACATAGAGTGACAATAAAAATGGAGGGAATAAAACCCCCAAAAAATTTGATTCTAACTGGGGAACAAGCCAATTTTATGTAGTTCAGACAATTGTTTTAAATTTATCTGGATGCAGCAGGCTTAACATCGGCGGAGGAGTCGAGGAAAATTGCTATATTTTTAAATGCAGCTGGTGAGGAAGCTGTAGAAGTTTTCAACACTTTCAAGGTTAGGCCGACGAAACTTGCGTCTCTTCTTGACGAGTTTCAGACATACACCCAACCATGGAAAAGAACGTTGATAAATATTTATGAATTTCTTCAATTAAAGCAAAGATAGAGTCTGTAGATCATTTCATAACTAGAGTGAAAACTTTGAGGAAGCTTTGTGATTTTACCACTTTAGAAGACAGGTTGGTTACCATGATGATCATAATAGGAGTAAAAGATAAGGGTCTAAAAGAAAACCTGTCAAGAGATGAAGAGATTTCCATGAATGAGGCAGAAAAAATATGTAGAGCCTATGAGGCCAGCAAACAACAAATAAAATGCTTAGAAAAGAGTGAAGAAGTGCATGCCATTAAAAAAGCTCATACAGCCAACCAACAAAGTAAGACAGAACAAGCTCATCAAAAGTGTTCATGGTGTGGGCAAGCACATGTAAAAGGAAACTGCCCTGCGTATGGAAAAAGGTGTGCATTGTGCACTATGTATGATCATTTTGCAGCAGTATGTAAAAGTTCTAAACAGAAGGAGACTGTTTAGACTAATCAGGCAGATGGACAGTCAAGGAACAGGAGAATGATGTTGATGGAAGAGGAAGAGGATGAAGAAGAGTTTGCATTAGGAGGAATATGTTGTGTAGACAGTGTAGGTAAAGTGCAATGGAAAGAAAATGTTGAAATCGAAGGAGTAAATTTGTCTGGTGTGGCGAGTACCGCCCCTCGGTTTCAAGTTGGTTGGTGTGCAGTATCATGACGTGTGGGTGCGCCCGACTTTAGGCGTGTATCGATATAGCGTGTGGGACCGCCATGTTTTTTGGAGGAACCGGTGGCCATGTTGAACCAGATGTCATAGTGCTCTCGCGCAGAACGCACACGTCTCACCGCGTGTCTTAAAATCTTAAGATATCATCTCCCGCAAGACCATAAAATCCTGAGTATCATCCCGTAAGCATTGGGGATCTACCGGGAATTAATAATAATCCCATATTACCGCGTCTGTGTAATTTGTGCCCAAGAAAACGTAGGTGATCGGCGCGCAAGACCAAGCAGAGGCAGGTGGTACCACCTGTGAAGACCTTCGGGGCTGAACGAGGAAGAACCAGGTACCGCTTTTCTTTACGCGCTAGAGTTAGACCACCATACGCAGTCTGCTGCCACCACTCCCAACTTGAAAATTATACAGATAAATATAGGCAGTTTGAATCAGCACGCAATCCAGGTGTTAGATTGTAACTAGTCCTCAAACCGCAGAGATACACGGCTATTTACACGCCTGTCCCTCCATTAGATGGTCCTTCGAGCCGGATAGGCACCAGTAAAATTAAGTACAAATAAGTACAAGTCATTACGTTAGGTACATAACTTCATTAGTGCCTCAAAATGGCTACCCGCAAACAAGAAGCTAAATTAGCTCAGCTTACTGCTAAAAAACAAATGATTTTCGAGCGAGTTAATCGCTTGTATAATGCTTCTAGAACCATCTCGAACTTTGATTCGCGCTCAAATGAATCATTCCTAGCGCAGTCAGAAACAATTAGTGAACAATACAACAAATTTGAAGAAATAATTGAACAGATCAATGAATTGCAGTTTGAGATTGACGAAACCGCTCCAGATTATTCGAGTCTAAATTCTATTGAAGACTTATATTCACATATTAAATATAAACGTAATCTTATACTTGCGAGCAGCGAAACATCACAGCCGAAGGGAGGTAGTCGCATAAAATTACCACCCATAGAATTACCATCATTTGACGGTAAAACAGAACATTGGCCCATATTTTATGAAATGTTCCGCAGCAATGTTCATTTAAATACTGATCTCAATGACTCGCAACGTGTGCAGTACTTGGTCAGTAAATTGACTAATGATGCCTTAAAACTAACCGCAGGCATTGTTCCCACAGGTGATACATATAGCGTTATGTGGAACAGTCTCGTTAAAAGGTATCAAGATAAGCGTAGTCTAGGCATTCATTATCTCAATAATATATTGGACATTAAAGGATGCGCCGGCAATGTTGCTAGTCTTAATACATTTGTGGAACGATATTCGGCGTCGGTCGCTGCCTTGAAGCAGTTAGACATTCCAGACTTGCTGGATTTTGTGTTATTACACTGTGGCTTAAGAAAGGTTGACGCGCAAACTGTTCAACAGTTTGAAAGCCGTGTGAGTGGGGAAAAATTACCTACATATACGGAGTTTGTAGCATTTATGCAAGACTATGTTAAGGTACTCCAGCGCTCACACGCTAATAATTCACAGACGGAACCGCGCGCCAAGTCTAGTTTAGCTCATAGTCGTTCAAAGTCATTTGTTTCGCGCAGCGAACCGGTTTCAAATGGTAAATGTGCACTGTGTGATAGTGACGGCGTCGAACATCGGCTGTTTGATTGTCCGCGATTTAAAGATTAGTACACCGCAAGCTCGTTTCGAATTTATTAAAAATAAACGTGGCTGTATAAATTGTTTAAGTTTATCTCATTCTTTAGCTAAATGCAAATCACGAAGCGTTTGTAAAATTTGTAAAAAGACACACCATTCTCTGTTGCATTTCTCCGAAGTAAAAGGTGAGTCATCGCTTGAGCAGCAGGTACCCGCTACCAGTAGTTCCGTATCACTCACAACTGCGGCAAAGACTTGTTTACCGAATGAGTCAACCATTTTGTTAGCGACCGCGCAATTATATGCATATTATAGGGACAGCAGAGATAAGGTGATTATCAGATGCTTGTTGGATAACGGATCGCAAAATAATTTAATTACTGCGGACTGTTGTAAACGTTTGAACTTACCCATAATTAAATTACGCAATTCGTCTTTACAGGGTGTTGGTATGACATCAAAACCTATACACGGCTTTGTTCATCTCAACATAGAATCTCGGATTAATTCTCACACTAAATATTACATACAAGCGTTAGTCGTTGATTGCATTACAGATAAACTTCCCGCTAGATTTATTAGATTAAATGACAATAATAACATGTCATATTTAAATAACTTACCGCTAGCCGACCCGACCTGGAATGTACCAGGCGGAATCGACATTGTGCTTGGAGCACAGCTGTTTCCTTTTATTTACCTAGGAGATAGGGTTGACTCAGGCACCCGCGCACCCCCAGCTATATTGACTAGTTTCGGTTATGTACTGATGGGTGATATTGATTGTTACAATAGTGATATAACACACATTACATCTTCGTTTACCGCGCTTGCCGACATTGAACTCGAGTCAAATTTGCAGAAGTTTTTTGAGCTAGAGGAAATTCCAGCTCAACGTTTTATTAGTCCGGACGAATTAGAGTGTGAAAATAGTTTTAATTCTTCAGTCGTATTTAAAGATGGCAGATACTTTGTCGACTTGCCTTTCGCGCGCGCCCCTTCCGAGTTAGGCAGCTCACGCGGTGTCGCTCACCGGCGGCTACTTGCGCTCGAGCGTAAATTCACGTTAGTGCCAACCCTACGCGAGAATTATAATAAAACTATCGCGGATTATATAACTCAGGGGTATTTATCGGAGGTACCCGACTCTGAATTGACAGAAGAGGGTTACTACATACCGCATCACGCCGTCATTAGACCGGACAAAGACAGCATTCGAGTGGTTTTGGACGCTAGTGCCAAAACGCACTCAGGGTTGTCACTCAATGACATTCTGCATGTCGGACCTAATTTACAAGCCGACTTGTTCTTGTTATTAATTGATTTTCGTACACTCCCTGTCGCGATGACAGCTGATATAAAACAGATGTTTTTACGTATCGGTGTAAATGAGCACCACCGCAAATATTTACGAATCTTGTATCGTTTCAACAAAAATGAGCCTATTCGCACCTTTAATTATAACCGCGTTCCCTTTGGGCTAAAGCCTAGTCCTTATTTAGCGATGCGCACACTGCGTAACTTGGCGTGTGAGCATAGCGACCGCTTTCCTGAGGCTTCTAAATTGGTGGAAACTCAGTTTTACATGGATGACTATGTCAATTCTGTTTCTGATGAACAGATCGCTATGCGTCTATCCCGCGATTTAATTGACTTAATGAAGGTAGGTTCTTTTGACTTAGTCAAATGGGCCACTAATTCACCCGCTTTATTGGAGATTCTCCCAGAGTCTCACCGCTTACCAGTTAATTTTTCTGGCATGGATAATGATGTCCATAATTTCAAAATTCTTGGATTAACCTGGGAACCCGCTGATGATTATTTTTCTTTGACAACAGTCGCCGTGGATAATAAATGTACGAAGCGCGCGATTCTATCGCTAGTTGCCCGCTTGTTCGACGTACTTGGTCTCGTAGCACCCGTTGTCCTGTACGCGAAAATATTAATTAAGGAACTTTGGTTAGCTAAAATAGGTTGGGATGAAGTTCCTCCGGACTCCATCACCAATCGGTTTTCGGCTTTTACGCGCGATTTTCCTTCGCTCTCTTCTCTAAAGGTTCCTCGCCACATTGGCGTCTTTAGAGAAGCTGTAGTGAATATCGTAGCCTTCTGCGACGCCAGCTTTAGTGGGTATGGCTGTTGTATTTATTTACACATTACCAACCCTACAGGCAATATCACAGTCCGGCTTTTATGTGCAAAGTCCAAAGTTTCCCCCGCTAAAATAACAACGCTAGCTCGATTAGAACTTGTCGCCGCTTTACTTCTGTCTAAACTTGTTCGCGTGGTCAAAGACAAACTTTCCGCCCGTGTACCTATTGCAGGTGTCTACGCCTTCTCGGACTCCACCATAGCTCTCTCGTGGATCCACTCATCTCCCCATAGATGGTCTATCTTTGTCAGCAATCGCATTGCTCAAATACAGGAAAACATACCTGCCGCTTGTTTCAATCACGTGTCAGGGAAAGAAAATCCTAGCGATTGTCTGTCTCGCGGCATGCTGCCTTCGGATTTAATAGAACACTCGTTGTGGTGGAACGGCCCTACATGGCTCCATCATCCCATGAGCGAGTGGCCTTTAAAATTCTCTCCTACTCAGTGTGAAACATTGCCAGAGTTTAAATCAAAGATTTTTCTTGTAGAAACATCCAATAATGAACCGCGTATTTTAGATACTTTAACTGACCGTGTTTGCTCATGGAATAAATTGTTACGTGTATTTATGTACATTCTTAAATTTACGGGCAGACTACATAGTCATAGCTCTGTCGAAAACATTAAAACCGCTGAAAACTTCATTATTCGGTTGGTTCAAAGTGTACATTTTTCTAATGATTTAAATTTAATTAAAGCAGGCGAACTTCCTTCTAAGAAGTTGCGCTCTTTGTCTGTCTTCGTTGATAGCTTCGGAATCTTACGTATTGGGGGCAGATTGTCTAAATCTGACTTACCATATGAAGCCAAGCATCCTGCGCTTTTACCTAAACGCGACCGCGTAGTCGATCTAATTATTGATCACTATCATAATACATACTGTCATACGGGCCCCGGGTTATTGATGTCCATCATAAGGCAGCGGTTTTGGATATTGGATGGCCGAACAGTCATACGTTCCCGCTGTCGGAAATGCAATACTTGTTTCCGTCTAAATCCTAAGCATCCAGTACCCAAAATGGCTGAACTTCCTGGATACCGTGTCCGTGATGCTAAGGCCTTTGTACACACCGGTGTAGATTTCGCCGGGCCGCTTGCTTACTTACCTATTCGACGAAGAGGTCAACGTTCGCAGAAACTTTATTTATGTTTGTTCGTGTGCATGGTGACTAAAGCCATGCATATCGAGCTTGTGTCGGACCTCACATCTGAGGCTTTCCTATCCGCATTTAAGAGATTCATTTCCCGCCGCGGTCCAGTGTCTGTCATGTACTCGGACAATGGTACCAATTTCGTTGGCGCTAAGGCGCAACTCGATGATATTTATTCTTTCTTATTAAATTCGACTGTTCAAACGGATATTAAAAATGAGCTTCTTAAATCACGCATCGAGTGGAAAAGAATACCGCCGCGAGCTCCGCACTTCGGAGGTATTTGGGAATCGAACATTAAGAGTGTTAAAACTCACTTGTTTAGAGTCATAGGTAAACAGCTTCTCACTTACGAGGAGCTCTCGACCGTATTGGTGCAAATTGAAGGCCTTTTGAACTCTCGACCGCTTAGTGTTCTTTCATCAGACCCGCATCCAGAGGTACTCACGCCCGCGCATTTTTTAATGTCCAGTCCACTCACGTATTTGCCTTCTTCGGAATTGACAGAAGAAAACATAAACCTAACAAACCGCAAAAGGCTTTTGGATCAGCTTGTGTTATCCTACTGGAACAAATGGCGAGTTGAGTACTTGCACACGTTGCAAGTTCGCCAGAAGTGGTGCACTCCCGATCGCCCTATAGAGATCGGTACTGTCGTTCTCTTGGGTCAAGATAACGTACCTCCATTGTCCTGGCCATTAGGTATCATAGAGGAAGTCTTCCCGGGATCGGATGGTGTAATTAGAGTCGCTTCAATAAGAACCGCGTCAGGTACATATAAACGTCCTGTCACTAAGTTGTATCCTTTGCCAACCCAATAAAGTAATTTTAATAAGTAGTTTAATTTAGTTTAGAGTTTATAGTAGGTGTATGTTTCAATGGCACGCCATTATATAATTATAATTTAGATTAATTCGACTCATCTTAGTCAAATCAAACCGCAATTTCATTCTCTGGAGTCAGATAATAAGTGATCCCGAACGTTATATCATTGTGATGGTGTTTCGGACTGCTGCTGGATTCCCCTTAATGCTCTCCAACAACTTAATACCTACAGGTCACCCCCGCTTCTTAAACCGCACCCGCGCCGCATAGATTAGCTGCTTTGAAAGCCCTGGACCTTTCAAGGTGGGGAGTATGGTGTGGCGAGTACCGCCCCTCGGTTTCAAGTTGGTTGGTGTGCAGTATCATGACGTGTGGGTGCGCCCGACTTTAGGCGTGTATCGATATAGCGTGTGGGACCGCCATGTTTTTTGGAGGAACCGGTGGCCATGTTGAACCAGATGTCATAGTGCTCTCGCGCAGAACGCACACGTCTCACCGCGTGTCTTAAAATCTTAAGATATCATCTCCCGCAAGACCATAAAATCCTGAGTATCATCCCGTAAGCATTGGGGATCTACCGGGAATTAATAATAATCCCATATTACCGCGTCTGTGTAATTTGTGCCCAAGAAAACGTAGGTGATCGGCGCGCAAGACCAAGCAGAGGCAGGTGGTACCACCTGTGAAGACCTTCGGGGCAGAACGAGGAAGAACCAGGTACCGCTTTTCTTTACGCGCTAGAGTTAGACCACCATACGCAGTCTGCTGCCACCACTCCCAACTTGAAAATTATACAGATAAATATAGGCAGTTTGAATCAGCACGCAATCCAGGTGTTAGATTGTAACTAGTCCTCAAACCGCAGAGATACACGGCTATTTACACGCCTGTCCCTCCATTGTCATTTAAGCTGGACACAGCAAAATTTTAATGTGATTGATTTGCCTGTACAGTCAGTGTTAGGATTTGTTATAGTCTGTGGTCTTGGGCGTAAAACTGACGTTTACTTACTTACTTTTTACCGCGTTTTCACGCATGTGCTTTCGTACTAAATTACAAGATTAATACAATTACAAAGCTACATTGTTTCATTTCATTGCTATTTACATGGTGGCAGTACGATTTAATAGTGGCGACGAGAATTGGTGAAGTTTCTGCAGTGAATCATGGCTAAAGTGCCACCTAATTTCATAGAATTCTACGATACTAGAAACAAGTTTAAAAGATGGGTGCAGAGGTTTGAAAGTGCCTTAACTATTTACGCAATCACGGGCGAAGGAGATAAGAACTCCTATCTTCTTCATTACATCGGTGCGGATCTATACGAGACTTTATGTGACTTAGTCTCGCCAGCGGAACCAAGCTCAAATTCGTATAGTCAAAATGTTGAAATCCTTACTAAGCACTTGGATCCAGACCCGTTGGAGATTGCGGAATACTTTAAATATCATCACCGTCACCAAAGAGAAGGTGAATCGATTAAGGAATACTTAGCGTCGCTGAGGAAAATGGCCTCGACCTGCAATTTTGGTACTTTTCTAAATACAGCCTTGAGAAATCAGTTCGTGTGTGGTGTCAGATCACAAAAAATACGTGACAGGCTACTTGAGTCAAGCAAGCTAACATTAGAACAAGCAGTGAGTATTGCCACAGGCATAGAAAGTGCGCAAGCAGAGGGAACACAAACAATTGAGAGAGAGGTACAGGCAGTGCACATAAACAAAAAGAAACACTCATTTGCTCCATCACCACAAACAAAGCCAGGCACCAATTACAACACAGGGTCATTGGATAAATCTGGGCCAGCAACATCATCAAACATTGTGTGTTTCCGATGCGGTGGAAACCATTATGCCAACAAATGCACTATGATGAACACTAAATGTAATTTCTGCCAGAAAACAGGACACCTTAGAAAGATGTGCCTTCGATTAAAAAGAGTTAATGCTGTGGATGTCCCTGGCCAAGTGGATCTTAATACAGAGGAGGTGGTATTTGTTAATAATTGCAACTTAAAGGCAAATACAAACAAGTTTTGGATTAAAGTAAAAATCAATGGGTCCGAAGTGTCAATGGAATTTGACAGCGGGTCAGCAGTATCCATAATGAACCTGGAAAACTATAGAGGAATTTGTGATGAGGAATTGACTCCTACAAAAACTAAACTGTGTACTTATTCGAATCAATTTTTAAATGTTTTAGGTGTTGCTAACGTAACAGCTGCCATTGGAAAGGAGAGTAGAAGTGTCAAGTTATACATCATATCGGGGAACCAGCACCCACTCCTTGGAAGAGAGTGGATCAATAATTTTGACGCATTTTGTGGCTTCAGAGATAGCATAGCGCAGGTTAATCAAGTATCTCCAGGTATTGTGTCGCATGGCCATTCTTTGCAAAAATTATTTAAAAAGTACTGTACATTGTTTGATGACAAAAGCGTAGGTAAGATTAAAGGGGATCCAGTCGCATTGCACTTAAAAGACAATGCCAAACCTATTTTCTATAGGGCTAGACCAGTGCCTTTTGCATTGAAGGAGAGAGTTGAAATGGAAATTGATAATTTGGTAAGGGAAGGGGTTTTGATCAAAGTTGATTATAGTGAATATGCCACTCCAGTGGTACCAGTAGTGAAAGCGAATGGCAAAATTAGGCTTTGTGGAGATTACAAGATAACTTTAAATACAAATTTACTAGTAGATGAACATCCTTTACCAACTTCAGAAGAGTTATTTAATGGTTTGGCTGGTGGTGACAAATTTTCTAAAATTGATCTTCGAAATGCTTATTTAAATTGGGAAGTTAGAGAAGAAGATCAACACTTACTTACACTTAATACCCACAAAGGGCTTTACAAATGTACACGATTAATGTTTGGTCTTAACTGTGCTCCAGCGAAATGGCAAAGAAAAATTGAGAATATACTAAAAGGCATACCGGGGGTACATTGCTTTATTGATGATATCCGTATATCAGCTCCAAATGATGAGGAACACCTTGATAGGCTGGAACAAGTTTTCGCTAGGCTTTCTGAATTTGGGTTGAAAGTTAATTTAGAGAAATCAGAGTTTATGAAAGATATGATTGAATATTGCGGGTACAAAATTAGTAGAGCTGGAATCCATAAGTCAGACAGTAAAATTAGAGCTGTAGTTGGCGCTCTTCAACCAGGTTTTTACCAAATTTAAGTGATACATTAGAACCATTGCATGAACTGTTAAGAAAGGAAACTAATTGGTTTTGGTTTGCTGATTGTGAAAAGGCACTATCAGTAATAAAGAAGCAAATGCTTTCAGACACTGTACTTGCTCATTACACACCAAGCTTACCTTTAATTTTGGGCTACAGATGCTTCTTCTACAGGGGTGGGAGCTGTACTTTCACACATTATGCCGGACGGTACTGAACGCCCTATTCAATACGCTTCTCAGACTTTAAATGTTACACAAAGGAAATGGGCACAGATTGACAAAGAGGCTTATGCAATAGTGTTTGGCGTTAAACGTTTTTTCCAATACCTATATGGGAGAAAATTTATCCTTTATACGGACCATAAACCGCTTGTTCAAATTTTCTCACCATCTAAAGTCTTACCTCATTTTTCTGCTACACGCATGCAACACTACGCCATTTTTTTGCAAGGGTTCCAGTACGATATTAAATACAAAAACACCAAGAGTAATGCAAATGCAGATGTCTTCTCGCGGTTACCGATGGCGGAAGAAGTGCCATCGACAACGCTCGAGGAGGCAGAAGTTTTTCAAGTCAGTATGATTACTGTTCTGCCCGTGACGATTACTGACATTGCTGCCGCTACACTTCATGACATTACGCTTAAGCCATTGTTGGGGGCGTTACGAACTGGGAAGATAGTGCCTCCAAATGACAGGTTCGGTATTGACCAAATAGAGTTTTCCTTGCAAAATGATTGCTTAATGAGAGGGAGCCGCGTTGTTGTGCCTATATGCTTGAGAAGCAAGATATTAAAGGACCTGCATTCATGTCATTTCGGAGCTACTAGGATGTTGGCTTTGGCTAGGAGCTACTGCTGGTGGCCTGGAATGGACAAAGACATTAGGGAATTAGTAAAGAATTGCACGCAATGCTCCTTACATTTAAATTCACCGCCGTCGGTAGCGCCCAAACATTCGTGGGAATACCCGTCGAAACCATTCGAACGAGTGCACATTGATTTTGCCGGCAAGTTCCATAATGTATATTTTCTATTACTAATTGACGCATTTTCAAAGTGGCCTGAAATTCATATTTTAAAAAGAATAGATACGGATTCTACAATTGAAGTATTAGACAAAATTTTTACAACCTTCGGTTACCCAGATATTTTGACTAGTGATAATGGAACACAATTTGTTAATCCTAAATTTAACGAGTTTCTTAAAATGCGTGGAATCACACACAGGCGGTCAGCTCCGTACAATCCGGCTACAAATGGACAAGTAGAACGCTATGTTCAAACCTTTAAGAATAAATTACGCTGTCTCAGCACATTGGGGGATTCATTGGAAGCAAAGTTAAACCAAATTCTTTTTCAATATCGCATTACACCACACCCTGCTACAGGCAGATCTCCAAGTGACTTGGTTTTGTCCTACCAGCCTAACTCGCGGTTTTCGCTAATTTGTCCAAACAAGAGTACAGTGCTTCCCCAAAAGGATCCGGTTTGTCTAAGCAATAGTACAGAGCCTTTCGAGAGAGAGGTGAAGGTGGCGCGTGTGAGAACACTAGTGCCTGGGGATAGAGTGGTTGCTAGAAACTATACGAATGAGGGTCATTGGAAGCTGGGGGTAATTCATAAGGTTTTCGGGAAGCTTCATTATTCGGTTAAACTTGACAATGGCATGCTGTGGCGTCGACACATTGATCAGATACGTAAAGTGGGCGGTAATATACCCATATTCGAGGAAAGTACTAACGCACCCTCCGCTGAGGAGAGGGAGAATAACGAACGACCGATTTCCAGCCTGACTCCAGCCTGCAATTCAAAATTAGACTTTTCTCCAGCTGAGCCGTGTTTGGACTCTGGTACGGTTGCTCAACCAGACTCTGAGCCAACGGTTGCTCAACCAGACTCTGATCCAAATAATGCTGCAAATTCGGAGGCCGAAGCGAACACAGGCTTGGGCACCTCATGCTCAGAACAAGGTTTGCGCAGGAGTCAAAGAGTTAGGAAGCCAGTAGTTCGCCTTGATTTGTAATAGGTACCTAGATATAGTTTGGGTTATGATTTATATTGTATTTGTATGTTGATGTTTCAATCTTAAGTTAATTATGTTAGTAATTATTGAACTATGTTGATATCGTCAGATTTACGTTCCGGGGTGTGAAACAGTTGCTTCGTAGTGAGGGAGGAACTGTTATAGTCTGTGGTCTTGGGCGTAAAACTGACGTTTACTTACTTACTTACTTTTTACCGCGTTTTCACGCATGTGCTTTCGTACTAAATTACAAGATTAATACAATTACAAAGCTACATTGGTGCCGATTCCCTTGTTTACAAACTAAACGAAATTTAAGTTCAGTGCATCTTTTTCTTTCTATTTCATTAAGAAAAGGACAGAAGATAAATTTTAGTTATGTTCTGTCAAATTAATCAGCGCCATACAAGTTTTAGACGCGATTAAAAAGTTGACTACTAAAATTACATCAAATTACGTCTGGTGCTGACTAATTTGACAGGATTAAACTAATATTTATCTTCTGTCCTTTTCATAATGAAATAGAAAGAAAAAGATGCATTCAACTTAAATATAGTTTAGTTTGTGAACAAGGGAATCGGCACCATTGTTTCATTTCATTGCTATTTACATGGTGGCAGTACGATTTAATAGGATTGAAAGACTGTATTAAGTTAAACTTGTTGAAAAGAGTAGATGTAGTGGAAAACGAAGGTCAATCAGGGAAAGAAGAGTTTGTGGAAAAGAATAAGGATGTTTTTACTGGATTAGGAGAAATAGGAACTTATAAGTTAAAATTAAGGCAAGATGCAGAGCCTGTCAGTAAGCCCATCAGGCGTATTCCAGAAAAACTTAAATACAGATTGAAAGAAACTTTGGATAGGTATGAAAAATTAGGTGTGTTAGAAAGGGTTGAGTGCCCTACTGCGTGGTGCAACAATATTGTCATTGTGGAAAAGCCGGATAAATCTCTTCGATTGTGCTTAGATCCTGAAGAACTTAATAACAGTATCGAAAGGGAAAAGTTTTTGATTCCATCTCCAGAGGAAATTTACAGTGATTTATCAGATAAAGAAGTATTTACTGTTTTAGACCTAAAGGATGGGTTTTTTCAGGTTTTGTTAGACGATCCGGAAAAAGTTTGTACTTTTGTCACCCCAAAAATATTTGGTGACATTGAGGGAGTTCAGGTGTATTTTGATGATGTTATTGTGGCAGGAAAAATAAACAAGACCATGATGAAATACTAGAAAAGGTTTTAAACAGGGCTAGAGTACACAAAGTTAAATTTAATCAAAGAAAGTTACAGTACAGATTAGATCATGTTAAGTATGTGGGATTGATTCACATGGTCTGGATCTACCTGAATACCCGACTTTGACACTTCAAAGTCGGGTATTCAGGTAGATCCAGACCATGTGAAATCTATTACAGAACTGAAAGCACCAAACTATGTGAAAGAGTTGCAAGAATTCCTAGGGATGTGCAATTATTTATGTAAATTCAATCCGCAGTATACAAAAACTATTGAAACTATAAGGCGATTGCTTAAAAAAGAAGTGAAGTGGGTAAGGGAAGATTCACAGGCATTTCAAGAGTTAAAAAATAAATTATCTTGTACACCTACTATATGTATTTTGACAAAAGAAGGTTCAGTGGTTTTGCAGACTGATAGTTCAAAGGATGGGATGGGAGCATGTCTTTTACAAAAAGGTAGGCCTGTATCTTTTTATTCTCGTTGCTATACTGATTGCCAGAAAAGGTGGGCACCTATTGAAAAGGAACTTTTTGCCATATGTGCTTCATTAGAAAAGTATCACCAATTTGTGTATGGTCGAAAGATTGTGGTTGAAACAAATCATAAACCTCTGGAATCAATAGTCAACAAAGACATCAATAAAATTAGTTGTAGACTAGAAAGGATGGTATTAAAGTTGCTAAAATATGATATTGAGGTTAGGTATGTGCCGGGGCACAAAATCTTTGTAGCTGATTATCTGTCTAGGCACTATATTATGGACAATGCTGAAATAGATCCAACTGTTCAGGAGTTAGTGCATAGTTTTGAACAACAATTAGCAGTTACAGATAAAAAAATGGCAGAGTTTCAAAATGAATCTATAAATGATCCAGAATTGAGGCAGGTTATTACATGGTATAATGAAGGTTACCCTAAAAATGATACGAAGATCACCAGTAAAAATTTGAGTGTCTATTATAAACTGAGAAGTGAGTTACATGTAAAAGATAACATTATATATTATAATGATCGCGTAGTAGTGCCACAAATTATGAGGCTAGGGGTGCTAGAAAGCTTACACACAGGTCATGTCGGGGCAGGTAAATGTAAAAAGAGAGCCAGAAATTTGCTGTACTGGCCAGGAATGTCAATAGACATTGAGAAGTTTGTTTTCTCTTGTAATATTTGTGAAAAATACAGAGTTTCAAAACCTAAAGATTATATAGTTGAGGTAGACTATTACTCGAGATGGATTGAAGTTAAGCCGCTGAAAGATAAAACAGCGGGTACTGTAATTCAAAAGTTAAAAGTAATTTTTGCTGTTCATGGGTTTCCAAAGGTCATTCTTTGTGATAACATGCCTTTTGCAAGTTACACTTTAGGCAATTTGCAGAATCTTATGACATGCAACTAGTGTATTCCAGTCCTAGGTACCCACAATGGTTTAAGCGAAAGGGCAGTGGGAATTCTGAAGAAAATGATGAGGAAGTGCAGAGAAAGTAACACTGATTTAAATGATGCTATGTTGAATTACAGAGCCACACCTGTAGCTGGATTAGATTACAGTCCTTCTGAACTTTTAATGGCCAGAAAATTGCACACTAAATTACCATGTTCTGTGAAAAGCTTAAAACCCTATGTTCCTAAACAGGTATATGAAAAAATGTTACAGTTGAAACACAAATGTAAGTTAAATTAGGATACGTCTGCCATTGACAAAAAGTCATTTCATTGTGGAGAGAATGTTAAAATTCAAAATCAACTAAATAAAATATGGGTGCAAGGGAAGATAGTTAGAAAAGAGGGACCTAGGTCATTTGTAGTTAAAACGGAAAAGGGAAATGAAGGTAGGAAAAATGAAAGACATTTGATGCATAGTAGAAATGTATTTATTAAAAACCAATGATTATGCATGTGCCTAAAAGTAGGGATTCACAAATGGTTGTTCAGAATAATGAAGAATATGATGATCAGTCCTGTTATTCTGGGCAACCTATGTCAACTCAATCAGAAGCTAGTGGTAGTTCTGAAATTATGCAGACTACTAGATCTGGTCGCTCAGTGCATCCTCCTATTAGATTTGCTGATTATTCTTTGCATTAATTTTTAAGTTACTGTCTGGATAATTGCATAATAAGTTGATTTAATTAATTAAACGTTTATGTCCCATTATTGTTACAATTGTTTAAGGGGGGGATGTTTGGGATATGATTTATGGTCAAGAGGGATGGCAACACCAGGGTGTGAATCAAGCATAGAGGATCACACAGATGTCAACTGGAACAAGCTATGTGAATACACGGATTAATGATGGATAGAGTCTGGTCAACGAAAGCTGTCCACGACATATTTTCAGAAGTTTTGATATGGCAATAATTTCGGACTGTCAAAATTGACATATTTACGTTTCGTACTTGAGTCATCTTGTGTTTACATGTTTCCTTTGTTTCATAATATTATTGGTTTTGTTTAAAATAATGCTGAAAACAATCAAAAGTTCGACGAGGAAGCTTCTATTTAATATGATTGACAAATTTAAAGACATAGAAAGTGATATGAATCAGAAATTGCAGAGAAAATACTACGACTGGATTCAATCATTTTATTTTTAGGTTAGTTTATTGAATTTCTAATAAAATACCTTGATACTTTTGACTATTTATAACAAATCTCAATATTTTTCACGGTCAATCTACTTTTCAGGAAGTATTAACAACGAGGAGACAAAACATAAAATTGTGGAAGCAGTAAAGAAATTGAAAACTCGAAAAAAATGAAATGTCGACTTGTGAATCTCATTATTTTGAAAAGATATCTTCAGGTATTACTTTAAAAATTATAGATTTTTAACAGATACTTCGAAGGGTTTAAACATTTATCATAATGTATGGATGGCTAAATAAAATAATAAACTCTAATAAAATGCATTAATTATTTGGGAACTAAAATTTTTCATTTTCTGGCAACATCTAAAATTAGTACTTGAGCTGTCAATTCTTCTCGATCGGTTTCGTTTTTCATTAGAATTTTGGTTTTTGTGTGTTATTTCAGAGTGTGGACAGGAAAACAGCGACATATCATGAATAAGGTAATTCGTGGAGGTGCCCGTGAAATAATGTTTAAATTTCATGCGGTGTTTGACCGAATTACAAGCTGGGAAGCTGCTATCCTACTTCGAAGATTTTTGCCATCGTACAGCAGATTTTACTGGTAAGTAACTATTGAAAGTTGCAGTAAACGTTAATTACAAACGATTATTACATTCAGGGAGCAAAATTTTCGATCTAAATAGTATTTACAAATTAGTTGTCTACCATTTTTGAGGTTGGACAAATACCCTTGTAGTTATAGCGCGACTTAACAACATTGATAGTAAGGCAACAACATTTAATGTAATTAATTGCGTATTACCAAATACGTTTTTTACTATACCATATTTGTTGAAGCAACCGACTAATGGAAAGAAACAATTTTAAAATATTTTCACGTTATGAACATATTTGCGCGTGACTTTTTTCGTCGGACTGACAGCAAGCAGTTATATTATTTATGAAGATAGAGCACTAATTTAAAGTTGTATCTATAAGCTTATGTTAATAACATGCTTTGTTTGTTTTAGGTGTTTCTGTAAGCACAGTGCGCAGAATTGTGCAAAACGGCGGGAAATTCTCGACTCCAGCTATACACAGAAAGGGTCGCCCCTCATAATATATATTTGAGTGAACTTGTAGTTTTATAACTATTACGTACCAAATCTATTTATTATCTACTAGCTGTTGCCCGCGGCTTCGCCCGCGTGAAGTTCGGTAACTGCCCCACTGGATCATACTAAAGGGATAATAGTGTCCTACATGTTAATTCAGGTTATAAACTATCTATGTGCCAAATTTATAATATATAATTATTATCATCACAATCACTATCACAACCACCATCATTATTACAATCACCATCACTATCACAGTCACCATCATTATCACCAATCACTATCACTATCATAATCACCATAATTACCACAATCATTATCACAATCACCATCACAATCACCATCGCTATTACCATCACAATCATCGCCACTCTCACAATAACTATCACAATCATCATCACCATCACAATCACCATCAAAATCACTATCACAATCACCATCATCGTTATCACAATCATTATCATCGGAATCACAATCCCTATCATCGTTATCACAACCATTATCATCGTAATCACAATCATCATCATCACAATCTCCATCCTCGTCATCACAATCATTATAATCGTAATCACAATAATCACAATCACTATCATCTTAATCACGATCATCATGATCACAATCGCCATCACTATCACAACCACAATCATTATCACAATCACCATCATTATCACAATCACCAACACGATCACAATCACAATCACGATCACAATCACAATCACAATCACTATCAAAATCACTATCCCCGTTATCACAATCATTATCATAGTAATCACAATCATCTTCTTCATTATCACAATCACCATCACTGTCACAATCACAATCACCATCGCTATCACCATCACAATCACCGCTACTTTCACAATCACCATCACCATCACAATCACCATCGAAATCACTATCACAATCAAAATCATCGTTATCACAATCATTATCATCGTAATCACAATCGCTATCATCGTTATCACAATCATCATTATCACAATCATCATTATCACAATCATCATCATCGTAATCCCAATCATTTTCATCGTAATCAAAATCATCATCATCACAATCATCATCACAACCATCGTCATCATTATCACAATCATCATCATCGTAATCACGATCATTATCATCTGGAACTCAAAATAAATGCCATTTTCGTAATCAGCGCCCCTGATAATCTCGGTATCGACACCCATATTGATTTTTAGACATTTCAATCCCATCGGACCCCAACAGGGAATGGTAGTGTTTCGGGTCTGCCACATTAAATCTTAAAATCGTTGTTTTTGTAATACACCCGACACAATTTACCATAAAAACAATACTTATGTTGAATTTCAGGCTTTGTTACCCCATTTCCCCCTTTAGGGTTTAAATTCTGAAAAAACCTGAAACACAAATGTAAACTCATTTATCGATAAGAGTACTCCCGTTAAGTTTCGAATAATGTAGTATTAATAATCCTATTTCCCCATGTAATCTTTGGACCCCCGTTTCAACCCCTCAGGAGGTGAATTTTGAAAAATCCTTTCTTAGTGCACCCCTAGACCACATAAGGAACCTACTTGCCAAATTTGGAATCTCTAGACTCAGCGGTTTGGGCTGTGCATTGATTTTTTGACTTTGTCACCCCTTTTCCCCCTCTTAGGGGTTGAATTCTGAAAAAACCTGAAACCCGTTTCTACTCATTTATTAATAGGAACACTCCTGTGAAGTTTCGAATAAAATAGTCAAACTAATCTTGTTTCCCCATACAAACTTTGGAGCCCCGTTTAACCCCCTTAGGGGGTGAATTTTGAAAAATCCTTTCTTAGTGCACCCCTAGACCACATAAGAAACCTACTTGCCAAATTTGGAATCTGTAGACCCAGCGGTTTGGGCTGTGCGTTGATAGATGAGTCAGTCAGTCAGTCAGTCAGTCAGTCAGTCAATCAGTCAGTCAGTCAGTCAGTTTCTTCTTTTATATATTTAGATGAGGATCTTATTGAAAGCCATGAATTAATAAACATACTTATTTAAAATAATTATTTTCTCATTATTTATAGCTATTAGACCAATAATACTATTCAAGTATCAAGATCAGCTAGGTCGTACTAACTGGGTTGCCACCTGAGCGATCGCAGCGCCCTCATTTAATTTCTACTCTTTTGTGTTGCACTATATCTTTGTATTTTATTATGGTTTTTGACTTTAATGACTGATTATTAATAATATACTGTTACATAATTTATTGTATTTGTTCCCTTCAGATGTAAGTGTGAAGACCATATGAAGAATTTAAATTGAAGAGTCTAACTATCAAGGACAGTGGAATACTCCGGGGAAAAATCGTCGACATTCAGCAACAGTTTCCAATTTGGATAATTTTGATATGTCAGCTATAAGAAACAAAATAAACGAATTTTTATAAAGGACACTACCTCACAGGTGGCGTGGAAACGTGTACATAAAATTATGAACTATTTGAAAATAATTAAAAGGCAGAATTAAAAGTACCTACTCTTTTATTTAATATTCTTCATTACACTCGAAAATTACAGCTCATAAAACATAAATAAAAAAGACTACTTGCCGAATAATAAATAGTATCAACTACGTATAAGCCACTTACGGAGAGTAGGTACCCCCTACATACAAACTTACAAACAAATGTTACCTCTTTATAATATTAGTATAGATTTGTAACTCCTGTTATTTGTGTTGTTTCAAGGCTAAGAGGATCGCCACAAAAAAATTAAATTCATAATCTCTTTGTAATTATTTATTTAGTGAAATAGGTACTCGTAATAAGCCACTACGTGATGACACTGGCATTCTTCGGCAAATTGCCATAAAAAAAATGTTGGTCTGCTGTCATGCAGTCTGTGCACTGTAAGGTTGCATTCCGTATTACAAAATAATCGCTCACAGCCAATGATATTATAATTATAGTAAAAAGAGGTAGATATCGCACTAGCACGCACAAATTGTTGAGGACAAAGTGACACAATTGTTGCACTTTGCTAGCTAGCTGTCTCTTTCTATCTTATACGTTCCGTATTATCTATCGCTGTCGTAGTTATAATAACAACGCAACTATATCTGAACGCCATTCAGTATGAACATGGTGTATCTTCTTTATAATATCATTGCTCACAGCGCTCAAAATGGAAAGAATGATGAGCTCAAGATGGAAAATGTAAGTTACGTTGGTTGACTCTATAGACTCTGATAACTCAGATTTTGAGATAGAGAACGACGATTCGTCCAGTGATGAAAAGGATGACGTAAGTGTTTTTAGTAGCGTGTTTTGCTCCCGGAAATATTTACCCCTTAAAAAAATACAAATTACATTTTAATGTATGGTTAGATGTGACTCCACTTCATAACAAAACAACACAACCTGTCAACACAACTGTCATTTTTGAAAGCGCTCACGGTGATATATAACTAGGGGTGTAATCGCAAGATGGCGCATGTCATGACGTCATCTATGACGATTCAAGGGACATCGATATCGCGCTCACGGTAATTCGGAACGGGTTTATGAACGCTCAAATCGATTACAACGTAATTCGGAACGCAGCATAGTAAGTGTAACTAATCAGCAGTGTTGCCAAACGTACGGTTTAAATCATATTTATACAACCATTTTGGCTCTTGTTCGATGTACGATCAAGTAATCCAAATCGTACGCAAAATATACGATCATTTTAAATCTTAAACCCATCATCATAACGAAGTAAAAATGTATGACAAATAAATAAATTATTGATATAAAAAAAAAAAAAAAAAAACAAATATGTAGAAGACTTGAACGAGCTAAACTTTTTTGAATTTTTAAGAATTCATCCAATATTTTTTGATCTATCTCATTCGCACTTTAATGATACGCAGCGTATGAGTATATGTATTCTGTGGACTCGGCGATGTCTATGGGAATGGGAATCCCCGCACAATCTGACAGTCATCCAAGGCAATCAATATTAGTTTATATACATGTTGGTGTTTTTGGTTTCATTTGGGTTTCATTTGAAAGTACGGTTGGTAACTTTCATCCGTATTGTTTCATATTTAGTATTCATCATTAGTGTTTTAAAACATACGTACATAACTTTCTCATTTATAAAAATATAAAAATTCAGTTATAAATTTTAACGCAAAATGTTGATTCATGTTCCTTAAATGATAAATATTTTTTCAAAATTAAAATTACATTCTGTTTTAAAATTATTTACGTTGTTTTATTGAAATTTCATTCGCGTTCTATTTTTTTCCTTCAAATGTTGGCAAAATACGATCTTTTCTAGTCCATGGTACGATCTTCTAAAAATAAAGTTGGCAACACCGAACTAATGTCAAGTTGAAGAAATTATTTAGATTGTTTTGTTTGTTACTTACTTTGTGATTGAGAATTAAAAGATGGATAAACTGCCAATGTGTAGGATATGTTTAGTGGAGAATGTTAACATGTATGTAGTGGTCAACAAGAACTTGCATGAACTTTATGAAAAGCTGACTGATAATCCAGTAAGTTGATACTTTGAGATTGTTATTTTGTTTTAGCTGCCTCTCATCTCATACACGAGGATTCATAATACATTTTCGGTCGGTGTCTTCTTATGAAAGTAGAATTAGAAACCAGTTTGATGAAACAAATTCAAAGCCAAAAGGTGGTACAAAGATGGTAAAAATAACATGTGGTGCAAAGACACACTTTGCCATATAAGTGTGACTTTGTTATAATATTAATACACAAAACCTTGACTAACATCCCCAATCTGTCTTTGAATACACGAAATATTCTTAGTATTGAAAGTATTTTATTCATAGAAATAAAATAGTATGTGTCTAAGACAAGTTTTGTTGCAGTTTGTTACTAAAGACAGAAGACCGATCCTTGCTTGTTTCTTCTGTTGTGCTAAACTAAAGCAATGCTTCCGATTTCTGCGAAAATGTTTGGAAGCTGAAGAGCTGTTCGCTCAAATAATGAATGATGGCTATGAGGTAAAGTATTATTCTCATTACTTTTATTTCAGTTTAACCTCACATGCCAGAGCCTACGTCTTCACATAATTTTTAAATGCCCAGCTGTGTGCGTCCCATTTTCTGCAGCAGACAATGCATAGTATGGTGTGCAGTGTTGCCATGCATACAAGAGGTTTATATGGATATTGTTTAGCTCAAAGTCATGTCCTTTTTGTCTGGATATCATACAAACAATACCTTAGTGTTGAGTGTACGCTTTGGTCAAATGTAGGTGCTAACAAATACCTATGACATGTTGGGCACTCCACATAGTATGGCTATGGAAACTTGTACATGTACATGGCAGTCTGATAACGGTCCTCTGTCATGGCATGATAGCTTGCGCAGTGGTCAGTGAGGTTGGTAGCACGGCCATCTGTCTAGGGCGCCTTGGGCTTACTTAAGTATAAACACTTACAGAGGCTCTTTTGAGTCACTTTAAAATATTTATACTGGAATCATCTTTTTACAGACAAATCCTTCAATAAGCCAAGACGACTTACACTATTGCACTGGGTTTATTAAAAGTCCAACAGTGCACGTAAGTGTAGTTGATGAATGTGAAACTGACAGCATTGCTATCAAAGAAGAAGTACGAGCTATTTGTGAGAGACAAGATGTTATTGAGCCAAATGACGAAAATCAAAGTGATGGTATGTTTTAAGAATGAAACATAATGTGATTAAGCAATCTTAAATTAAATTGTTTCAGATACTACAAATGGCACTATATACAAGCAATGCTCTTATAACTTTCACTGTTTTTGTTAACTTACAGATGTAGACCTGGATATTCAAAAAAATACCTGTCTAGTTACAGAAGATATACTTCCACACCTATCTCAATCAGATTCAGGAGGTGATGTTAAAATTGAAGTGGAAGAACTAGAAATATCTGAGAAGAAGCAAAGAGCTGTGGAGACCAATAGTTAGTATAAGTTATTATGTATAGTTATTTATGAAAATGAAAAATATTTATTATTTAAACGAAATGCTTCATAAACAATTAATTGTGTTTGGAGCCTCCTTTTAGGCAAACAATGCCTGTATTAGGAGACTCCACTCCTCCATATCTTAGGTATATGTTACATATTTACAGCATATTGTTATTATTTAATCTAACATCTTAAGTATGTATCATGTAGCATGGTGTGCTTAAGTTAGGTGTGGAGCGTGTGTGAGATGTAGTGTGGTTTGATGTGATCAGATGTGATGTGTAGTGTGGTGTGTGGTGCGGTGTGGTGTGTGGTGTGGTGTGGTGAGGTGTATTGAGTAGTGTAGTGTGCGGAGTAGAGTGAGGTGTTTATCGTTATGGTGTGTGATTATATAACTCATGGTAAACCAGAAGAGCTTCCGTATCTTCATAACTAAGATACTTAATCCAGTTTGTTATAATTTTTTTTACAGTCGAGATTGTTTTTATTGTGTACCTATATGTTTTTATTAATCCTGTTATATATTTGAGCTGAGAGATGGTAAAATTGTCTGCTACTAAAATTTGTTTTACATTGAGGAACAACTGCAATAATATCCTTTCTCCTTTTGTGTTTCTTATTCATCTGATAAGGGAGGGTTTTAGGTTTTTTTTAGTATCGTTTGGGTTATAAGTATTAGTTATTTATGGAAATAGGGTCCTCTGGATTACTTATGTTTTAAACACAACTGACGTCACGTTGGTGTAAATGTAGGTATACATCACTGCCTCCTCCTTCGGGGATCACAGGCGTTAACAATGTGAACTACTAAAACCCGCTGTTAGTTTGACTCGTGTGTATGTATGGTGATGGTATGAATAGAGGATCATTTAAGTAAGCGGAATTAGAGTTTACTGCGGTCACTGTGTACACAGTATAAATTTGAGGGATGCTGTGTAACGAGGCTTTTTAGCTCGTCACATGGATGCATAATATTCTCGTCGTTTATTTGACAAATTAGCTTGGGTGTTGCCTTTTAAAAAATACATTGGTTGGTTGACTTGGATTCATGTAGTGGTCACACTGATTTTTATACTGTCAAGTTCACTTTGACATTGCTCACTTGTCGACTCGTCAATTTTTTGGGTGATGGCGTAATTACAGCGCTCCTAAGAAATCTAAAAATATATCTTCAGATGGGCGGCATCTAGTCACCATTATGTGGTAGCCGATTGCCCTTGCCCGCATCCTAGTTGGATAGCATATATTTTTGATGGTAAGCGAATTTTTCGTAATTTCAGTTCGTTTCATGTTTTGGTTATTTTCATAGCAGACGCTTTAGTTTCCGATATTTAATTGTTTCAGGATTTTTTAACTTGAACCTAATATATTTGCTTGGATTGCATCATCTACTGATGACCGCATTTGGATATTTTGGAAGAAACGGTGAGTTTAATAGTATTTGTTCTTATTAGCGTTGGCGTGGTCCGCCATTTTTTCATCAACGCTGTACTCCAGCTAACGAATTATTAATGTTTGTTCGCAGCCGTACGAGGCGTTTTCTTCCGACGATTAGTTTTCTTTCTACGTTTAATTTGCTTTCGACGTTAAATTCTATCGTTTTTCTCCCAACGATTCTTCTTATTTTTTACAACGTAAATAATTGAACGCTCGCCTCTACCAAGATTTATGATGGACGCCGTTGGCATCACAGCGGAGGTCACCAAGATGAGCACGTATTTAACTCATCGGATTTAAGTTATTTGACAAAATTTTAGTATGGTTTGTAGTACTTATTTTATATTTTCCAAAGTGCAATAATGACAGATCACAAAATAACAACTATTAATTCATCTTAGTTTTTCACCTTTATTCAGAACCTTATGTTTTAATATTAGAAAGGATTTTTTTTTGTGTTTTTCTCCCAACCAGCAAGCCTTCGGGTAATAAAATAGATCTGTAACTTTCATGGTCGATTTTTATTGATACCTTCCCGCTTGAAGATTAAAATCCAACTCTCGCAGGTAAGTCTATCCTAGGCATAGTTTTGTGTGTACTCCTGGCGCCCGAATTTCCATTTTTATTTATTATTTTTATTTGGAGCACACTACACATTTTTTTAACATTTATAATATAATTCATAAAACACCCATTCACTCTTTTTTTTTCTTTTTTTTTATCATTACAGCTGCCTTTGGCACAATGATTCTTAGATACATGCTTATACAAATGAGGCAAACGTTTATTCAGATGCTACAACAGTTTTTTTGTGCGGTTTGTCCAAAGTAAAAAAAATCAAAAGTCACCATAACCTGACCACCATTCACCAACGGATGACCATTTACTTTATCCAATACCTGACCACTTCAAATAGTCAATTAATTTGCAAAATTACCCTACATAGTTCAAGATAGTAACTTATCATAGGATGTTAAATGAATGACCGTTTTTGTTTACTTACAGATCTAAAACCAGTAAATCTATACGACAACTATCTGGATATAGAAGACATACAACTACAGTCATACCATTCGGAGTCAGATTCAGAAGAGGAATTGCCTTTCTTGGGGTTTGAAAATGAAGTGGTAGAAGAAACAGAAGTATCTGAAAAGAAACGAAAAACTAAGAAGACAAACAGTAAGTATTTGTTTGTTTATCAATAGGTTGGCGGACAACCTGTTGCATTAGAAGCAACTTAAAAAAGTGATAAACAGTATGCCTAGAGGTAAATCTCCAGGCCACGATGGGCTCAGTATTGAGCATTTAAAATATGCTGGCGTACACGTGCCGAGTATCCTGTCCTTGTTCTTCAATATAAATAAATATCGCTGGACATTAATACACAGCGCCATCTAGTGCCACACTAAGCAACAAGGCTTGTGTCATGGACACCAGATAGTTGATATACTACATAGATACTTTTTTTTTGTTAATACATACCTATTATACATATAAACATCCATGACTCGGAAACAAATGTCTATGCTCATCACAAAAATATTTGCCCCGACCGGGTTTCGAACCCGGGACCCGAAGAACATAAGGCAGCTTCACCACCCTGTTTAGCACATCTTTGTGTTGTTTGTCTTTGTCTTTCTGGAATAATTCTGCCTATACATGCGGAAGTGTTTGTTTCTGGTGAGGTTTCTGGCCTCAGCCGCCTCTTCCGACAACTGGCCAATAGGCAGAATAGCGTGATCAATTACTGTGGCCCCATGTCTGAAATGTTGTGCATTGTAGGCGACATGGGGTGCCACTCATACTAATCTACATATAGCTTTGCAGTTTGTTCAGCAAAGTTTTAAAATTTCTGCGTATCAATTTTAGGCCCACTTGACAAAGTCTCCAATATGACACAGCATTTTTTAAATTAAATTGATGTCAATCCCAGTAATGCGGGAAGAAGTTTCGGGATTTGAGAAAAACCTCCTTAAAGTGTTCCCATCATTGGTGTTCCCAAACCCTGCCTTCGGAATATCCACTAGCAGCCCCATTTCCTCTTTAAAAGCCTCTTGAATTTTCTTCTTCCTTTCTGCCACTATATTTTTATGTTCTTGAGTTCTTGCCTGCCATTTTTTTTTTTATTATTTCAGACGATTTTCTAAAAACTCAAACTTTTGGTCATTTTTTCTGTCTGAAGATTCTTGTATGACTTCATAGTGATTTTCTGGTCATCTCTATCGACGTCATTGGAGATTCTGGAATAGAAAAATAAAAATAAAACACTGTTTTATGGAAAAGCTGATTTCGACTAATATTGTAGAAAATAAAAATAAAAAAATGGCGTGAATATGCGGGACATTTTCCTTTAAAATCCTTATCTAGAATGAAACTATAATTATGTTACATCCAAAATCATAAGTTAACTCGGCTTAACTCATAAACAAAAACACCTTTAATTACGGAGTTTACTAAAAAAAGTTGCATTTTCAACCGACTTCCAAAAAGAGGAGGTTCTCAATTCGACTGTTTTTTTTTTTTTGTGTTTGTTACCTCAGAACTTTCGACTTTGTGAACATCTGATGCTGATCTTCGGAGATATACAATGGAACTCTTCAAAAATAGACGGCAAAAGTGCCATGAATGTTGCAATCGCTTGGATGTTTATTGTTTATCGACATCATGACGTAACATCACGCCTGTATGCTCTGAGGGGGTAGGTAGATGTGTACAATACACCCAGATTTCGACAGTTAGGTATGTTAACTTGGTGCGATAGTGTTCCGCGTGCGTCTCAAATGACGTAACATCACGCCTGTATGCTCTGAG
This sequence comes from Xestia xanthographa, assembly GCA_905147715.2. Classification (NCBI taxonomy): domain Eukaryota; kingdom Metazoa; phylum Arthropoda; class Insecta; order Lepidoptera; family Noctuidae; genus Xestia; species Xestia xanthographa. The sequence continues at coordinate 17,555,244 of LR990654.1, read as the reverse complement.
GGGATACGCAGATGTGTACAATACACCCAGATCTCCACAGTTCGTTCGTGTTCCGCGCGCGCCTCAAAAAGATCCTAGAGTTCTAAAGAGATACTGCGACCCTGGAACACAAAGGGACTAAGAAGGAACATGGATGGGTTTTAGTCAGTAAAAGTCTGACACTCCCTTCCGCTCCGCCCAGAGCGGGAGGGGTAATTTGATGATTTCCAATCCGAAAAAAAAGGTACCTATGTTAAGTTGCATATATTGGGGATACGCCTATTCATCATTAGCCTATTAATGTTTCCACTGCTGGGACACAGGCCTCCTCTCTATAAGAGAGAATGGGCTATAATCCAGCACGCGGGCCCACGGATTGGTAGATGTCACATGTCTTCGAATTTTTTGGTTCTAGGACATGCCGGTTTCCTCACGATGTTTTCCTTTACCGTTTTGAGAGCAGTGGTGATAAAATAAATTACACAAAGTAATATGCCTGCCTGGGTTCGAGCCCACGACTTTCTGTTCGTATCGCCCCGACGCACGGTGGGCCGATTTGGAATCGTAGAAGACTTAGGAATCAACAAAAACTGATTGAGTTTATTTAAAAATATAATTATGGAAGTGGAATCTTCTATCAAATATAATTTAATAATGTTCTATGACTTTTACGTTTTGACCATTATTTTCAATGTTATTAAGATTTAAAGATTTTTTTGTATGAAAAAAAACATAACTTAATGAAAATCTCGAAATTCTCAAGTTTTCTCAGAAAACAGTTTAGAAATTTGGAAAGTACAAATTATTTGCCTATTTTAGCATATAATCTGGGACTGCGATAATTAGCGATACTGGAGATATATTTTTTTTATTTCTCGATTCCACACCATCCTAAAGATAGAGAACTAAGCGCGTTTTTTTAACAGTGGTATCGTCAATAGCAATAATCCAATAAAGAAAACGTTTCTTGTGGTTAGACGAAGCCATCATTTATTAAGTATTCGGAAAAATCAGATTCAGATTCAGTGATGGGTTTGAAGTTAAATTTATGTTTTCCTGATCATTATCGTGAACAAAATATGTATCCGTAACGATCAACAAAGCTTTTGCCTCTTCTGAGAGGGTTTTGTGTTTTCGCAACAGTTTGTGACGTATTTTGTAAATAAGCGGGTCAGAACTAATTAATAAATTATTCATAATATCTTCATTGGTTGCTTTTCTACAGAATTTTCTAGAATGATGTTCGCGATATCTCCTAAAATCCTTATTTCGAGCTTCAGCAGCTTCTTCGGATAATTTTCCAATTGGCACTATACCCAAATTCTCAATTATATCTGCTCGGTGAGCAAGAACTTTATGTACACTTGCTGGCATGTAATACCAATTTAATTATACAAATTAACATACAATGTCATGGTAGCTTTGGTATAATCTTTGAATTTAATTACATCTATAGGATGACCTGAAGAAATTGCCTCTAGTATGGTTTTAAATCGTTTTATTAAATTCTCCTCGACTCCTGTGATCGAAACCGCAATATCCGAGTTTTCAAAAAATCTTCTAGCGGTATTTCCGTCATTACCAATTTGATGGGTATCAAACTACCCATAAAAACACTAGAATCATCATAATCAGTGTCGTATGTGTGTATCTGTATGTATCTAAATTCATTTTTTGCTTATAATTGGCTTGATTTGAAGCACCGTCAAAACCCCATTTACTAATCAGTGTCATTTCTTTATACGTCTCATCAATTAAGATTCATTTAATCAGTCGTTTCACAGTAATATCCAAAATAGCTTGTAATTCTATTTTAGATGATGTGTCTGTTACTGTAATAGTAGTTTTAGGTGGATAGCATTTCAGTTTTTCATTTTGTAGTGCATAGTAGGATGGAAATATGTTAACATTAGTTACTTGTTGGTTTTTTTTCCGCAGCGTATTGTATTGCCACTTCGTCATTATAAGAGACAAAAACAAGCCTAAAGCTTCATCCGGTGTAATTTTTTTTTTAATCAACCTTCAAATTTGCTGCCCTCTGATTGGCGCACGTCACTAATTACTACGCGCCTACTGATAAGAAAACCGGTTTGGCCGTGTTTTGGACACAAACAAATGACGTCACGGGAGTAGTGTGTAATATCTTTGCACGTGCCCACAAAAACGTCTACTTCGATTATATTTTGCAATACTAGTATTATTTTAAGATTTTTTTTCATACTAATATTGAAAGGTGTATAACTCTATTATTAAAGGGTTGATGAAAAAGTCGTAAAACATAAAAATATTGTATTAGTATAGATACTTCAAAAATGTAGTTACCAATCCTTAGGTCCCTACTTCGCAATTTCAGCCCACTGTGCGACGGGCCGCCACCACTGGGCCACCGCTGCTCACGCCTATTACCAGTCAAATAAATTCATAGCAAATATTTGTTTGGGAACAACTAAAAATGGTAAAATAAAAAACTTTTTTGAAAAAAATAAAACCGACTTCAAAAAACACAAAAAAGTGAAAAATAACTTTAGCTTCAGAAGTCGGTGACAAAAAAATATCAATCAAACAAAAGTCACCGACTTCTGAAGCTAAAGTTATTTTTCACTTTTTTGTGTTTTTTGCTGTCGGTTTTATTTTTTGCAAAAAAGTTTTTTTATGGAGTACATTTAAGGTGCAAAATGTCACTTAAATAAAGTGTCAAACCAAAATAAACATGCTTTTATAAAGTAACGACATACCTTCTTCCAAAATATCCATAATGGTTATCACACAATTTCACCAAACACAGATTAAATACAATTTACGGATCACGTTTTAACTGTAGTGCTGAATAGATGTTAAATGAGGAACCCATTGTAATAATAATAATAATCTTTTATTTCAAAAAAGCCAAATACAATTTGTCCATCTCAATCAATACATAATAAAACTTTTTTGCAAAAAATTAAACCGACTTCAAAAAACACAAAAAAGTGAAAAATAACTTTAGCTTCAGAAGTCGGTGACCTCTGTTTGATTGTTTTTAGTTTTTTTGTCACCGACTTCTGAAGCTAAAGTTATTTTTCACTTTTTTGTGTTTTTTGAAGTCTGTTTAATTTTTTGCAAAAAAGTTTTTTATTTTTCCATTTTTAGTTGTTCCCAAACAAATATTTGCCATGAATTTCTTTGACATTGTTCAAAATACATGTCATGGTATATGCGTTGGCGTATCCCCAATAACAACAAACCAACAACATACATGGAACAACATACCATGTTTTTTTTTCGGATGGGAAATTAAATTACGGGTCCCGCTCTGGGCGGAGCGGAAGGGAGTGTCAGACTTTTACTGACTAACCATGTTCCTTCTTAGCCCTTTGTGTTCCAGGGCCGCAGTATCTCTTTACAACAGTCCCTTTTGCTGACGTCTCTTTGAGGCGCGCGCGGAACACGAACGCGCTAACTTAACATACCTAACTGTCGAAATCTGGGTGTATTGTACACATCTGCGTACCCCCTCATAGCATACAGGCGTGATGTTACGTCATTTGAGGCGCACGTGGAACACGACCGCACCAACTTAACATACCTAACTGTCGAAATCTGGGTGTATTGTACACATCTGTGTACCCCCTCAGAGCATAGAGGCGTGATGTTACGACATGATATGGAATAAACAATAAACATCCAAGCGATTGCAACATTCACGGCAGATTTGCCGTCTATTTTTGAAGAGTTCCATTGTATATCTCCGAAGATCAGCACCAGATGTTAATAAAATTTAAATGGGACTACACGGGAAGCACCAGCTTTCAAATAAAAAAAGAATCATCAAAATCGGCTCACCCAGTCGAAAGTACTGAGGTAACAAACACAAAAAAAAAAAAAATACAGACGAATTGAGAACCTCCACTTTTTGGAAGTCGGTTGAAAACGCCATTACATGAAATACAACACTATGCATTATTTGAGACAGATTGAACGACTGTGTCTGTGCTAGTATAAACTGTGTTACAGACAGGCGCCTTCCTCTTACAGTTCATCGACAATTTTCTGCACTTTGTAGGAGTTTTTGTAAGCATAAAAAATTAGTTTGACATAAGACAACTTATCACTTAGTAATTAAGTAAGGAATGGGTGTGTGTGGTATGAGTGTGGTGTGGGTGGGTGTGTGGTGCATGTGTATGTGCGGTGTGGGTGTATGAGTGCGTGTGTGTGTGTTCAGTTGTGTATTTCGTTTGTGTCACGGTATAAAATAGATAATAAAGGAGCAATTCCTCTTCCCTCCGGACCTCGTTCACGAGCTAACGTGTACCAAAAACGCTGCTGCTTGTTATTATGATTTAATTTAAATTCAAAAAACCAATAAATTCAAGTAAAATATTCGGAGTTCATAAAAATCGAAGAGTTAGCTGTCAACACAATAACTACAAGCATCTACGAGTACTAGATAAGAGCGGCCTATCCCTCGACAAAAGAAACCCCGCCTACCCAAAGACGCACCGCCTCCTACAGCAGACAACGCACATAGGGGTATTTTAACTATCTAGGCGGTCAAAAATATTAGTGCGGGTTTTTTGGTTTAAAATGACGGAAATAAAACAAGCGAAACATATTCGGACAATAACTTTTATAATTTCATAAAAAAAAAAAAACAACAAAACACAAATACAACAAAAAAATAATATAAAAATGCTGAAAATAGGCCATATATTTACATATTCTTACGTACAGTTATCTACATTACACTATATACACACATCAAAAGTGTCTAGGGATCAAGCATTTTTATGCGGATTTCTTGAGATTGAGATGTGGCTTTGTAATAAATTTATGATTTTATAAATTTATATGGATCCTTTTTGGTGCATTTCATAATTTGAATCAGGAATTACTCTCAATCAAATTCGAGTAAAAGATGAAAATAAGCTGTCAATATTTTCCCTGTAAAAACATACAACGCATTGAAGACATTATTAGTGCTACTGTTTCCCTACTACTGATTAAAACCAACGTTATTATGGAGCGGCGACGTCATTTAAGCAGGGAAGAAATGCTCAGAGCCGTGGGAATGATAGAAGCTGGTTCCCGGCAACGTACTGTAGCTTTAGCTCTGAATACAAGTCAGAGTGTTATCAGTCGACTTTGGACACGTTACCGAAGCACTGGTACCGTGGCTGAGCGCCATGGAGGACGGTATCGCTGCACCACACGGAGACAAGACCGATACATTCAAATCTTAACTCGAAGAGCTCCAACAATAACCGCCATGATGTTAGCCGTGAGGCTTCATCACTCTTCAGGGAACTTAATTAGCGACCAAACAGTCAGAAACCGCTTGCATGAAGTGAACCTTCATTCCCGAAGACCGCTACGGGTACCACCTATAGCAATGCACAATCGTAGGATTCGATATCAATGGGCTCTTGAACACAGAAATTGGGCAGAAGAACAATGGCGTTTCGTGTGCTTTTCTGATGAGTCTCGTTTTGGTATGAGACCGGATACAAGACGTATACGACACTGGAGAACCCCTGGACGCCAACAGCGATTAAAATCCTGCCAGGAAGTCCATCCTTATAGTGGTGGAACCATCATGGTATGGGCGGGTATTTGGATCGGCGGAAGAACTGAGTTGATTTGGATCAGAGGCAACCTCAACGCTCAAATTTATGCTGAGACGATTGTATCAGACGTCATCGTTCCTCTACAAGTGCAAATCGGTCCCTTATTTCAGTTAATGCATGATAATGCACGACCGCACACCGCAAGAGTTGTAAGACAGACTCTCGCCGCAGCTAACATCAATGTCCTGCCCTGGCCTGCTCAGTCGCCAGACTTGAACCCGATTGAGCATGCATGGGATATGCTACAGAGAAGAGCTCTGCCGAATATGGAGGGTATCCAGTCGCAAGAAGACCTTTTTTTGTTGTTGCAACGAACATGGGCGGCCATTCCACAGCGTGATTTGGATGAACTCATTTTGAGTATGCCAAACCGATGTTCTTGTGTTGTTAGTGTTCGCGGTAGAAACACGGATTATTAATTGTTTAAGTTACCCAATAAAATTTTAAAGAAAACTGTGTTTTCAGTCATTTTTTCGAACTTTAATGTTAGTGGTTCAAATGTCAAAAATCCCTTTATTAGGAAAATGGCAAATTTCTTTATTAATGCAAAGGTGACTTGGTTTATCGTTACTGTGACAAACGAAAACACTTTATTTGATGAATCCTTAAAGAAAATTTTAATTAATATCAATCAGGAGAAAAGTTATTGCAAAAATATATGTTGATCCCTAGATACTTTTGATGTGTGTATTTACTTAATCTTACATACACTTATATCCACACACTATATATTTACATATTCATACAATAATTAATTAATTTACCAATAACAGTAATGGTACTATCAATTAATGGTTGCAGTTGGATTTCGGCGCAGGTGCTCGTTACCGTGCACGTTTCTGGAGGAGGATAACACTCTTTTTTGCTTCTTGAATTAAGCTCTAACATGGAAAGAACTTTTTGTTCGTGTTTCTTATAATTTCATACTGTCCTCTTGTTAAGGTTAGACGCGATGGTTTTTCACATTTAGACGAATTATAAGCTTTTTTGTATTTCGTTGCACGGGTCGGAGAGCTCATAATAACTTTGAGCACATGGGAAGCATCACGTTTTCACGATTTACTTAATTCAACTTGAGCTGCGTGAAGTATTACACCATCTTCTACATTAGATCGGATCCCTTCCGTTTTTCTTCTTTTGGTCCTTTCGCTAGATTTCCCATACGATTTACAAGGGCGACCTGTAGGCTAATTCACGTAACTAAAGAAGTGCTGTTGCAGTGCAGTTGCAGTTACGTTTCGATCAAAACAACGCTTTTCGTATTCTCTACCGCTGTCAGACACGCTCGCGTCAAGTTCGCGTCACACGAGCGCAATATCGGCATTCTACTGTTGCGCGTCTTTGGTGCGTGCTTCGGAACGCAACATGATCGGTATTCCACTAAGTAAGAAAAAGCACTAAAATCTGTACTGGGATATTATTTTAATTACGTTATATTCATTGAAATGTAATCGATTCTATTCGATTATTTAGTGAGTAATATTTTTTCTCTCATATGGCCACACCATAATAAGTTTGGTAAAGTTTGGTTGTCGTACAGTTGAGGTACAGTTCACGCGCAGCTTACGCGCAGTTCAAAGATTACAAGAATACCGTTTATCACTCGAACTTGAACTTAACTGCAACTGCACTACAACTTCATGGGCGCGTCATAAAATTACGTGAATTAGCCCTCTGGACGATTTGCCGATTCGACTGGAATTTCGAATGTACCTTCCAGCCAAAGTTGGTTGTTTTTCCAAAAAAGCCTCTTCTTTTTTGTGAGATTTAATCCACCTTTGCTTCATTTCCGATTTAAAATGTGCAAAATTGTTTTTCAGTATTTTTAACTGATCTTCAGTAAGATCGTCACTAGTGAAAAGGTGGTCTCTCAAAAAACTTAGTTTTCTTCCAAATTGCGTAAATTTTCATTTTTCATAATATCAAAGAGAGATTTACGAGTCACTATTCTCATTCCGGAAGTACCCACTATATCTGGACCAAGTAAATATTGTTTTTAGACATAAATACTTTTTCTCACAAATTTAGCTTATTTTGACCGTGAAATTCAATGTTTTACGTTTTTGCGCATCCGCGCTATTCCGCGGCTAATTTATAGTATTCGTTACTTAAGGGTCTATATTTTTAATTACAAAAGTGGCCGGATCTATCCGGATAATAAAACAAATAGCTTCCTAAACATAAATTTCGAAAAAAAAATCCTTATTTCAGACGTTATTTCTCGACCACTAAAAGTATATCAAAATAAAACAAATTTTAACAAGTATATTACATTTGGATTGTCACATACCTGTAGTTTCCGAATCCATTGCTATTTTGCACCAGGTTAACACAGAAAACTTCAGTTTAACACACAAAGTTAACGCTTTTCTAAATAGCCGATAAGAGACACGTACACAAGGTTCAATGATCAACTTTCGACTGAATTTACCTGATGACACGCAACAAAAGAAGCGTGGGGGTGGCGGTCTATTGTGTGTTGGAATGTCCCCTGCCTCAGGAAGTCAATGTAATTAGCATTCCTTAAACTTTGTTATTTTGACTTTTGGCCGCCTAGATAATTAAAATACCCCTATGTGCAACGGCCAACCAGTGGGGTGCTGTCACCTGCGCGGGCGCTGCCTTCACTTGCCGCAAGCAAATCAGGACGCATCTCATTAGGAAGCTCATTAGGACCAAGGTCACCGACGCGTGAGTCAATACATATTACATTTATTTTTCTTAAAATAAGTGCCTAATTACCAACGTCTAAAGACTGTTTGAGCTTGCACCTACAACTGTGCGCCTGGTACTTGTATCTATCTCAAGGTATCTGTTTGTGCTAACTTGTTTTTCGATACTTTTGTTATAAACAAAGCAAGATGCAGTCTCCGCCACTAAATAAAGCACAGTCAGTATCTGATTCGAATATTATGTTTAAAAAAGGCGCCAAAGATCACAATCAGCCAAATGTAACCTTGAGAGACAAGCATCGCCGCCTTTCTGGGGAAGATGTTGATGAACTCACGGCTTTCAAAATGGAAATGAGAGAATTACTGCGTGACTTCCAGGACACCCAGAATAAAAAGTTTGACCTACTGAACAAACAACTGGAAGAAGTCAAACAACAAACGTCTTCGATATGCGGCACGAACCAAGACATTGAGAGAGCTTTGGAAGACATGAATGACCAGTTGCGTTCCGTACAGTCTAAAATCGATGGGCTGGAAAAACAACGAAATAACCTTGCTTCACAACTAAACAACATCGACCAAAAATGTGATTTCTTGGAAAAAGCTCTCAAAAAGACGAGCCTTGAATTAAAGTATATTCCCCGAATAGATAAAGAAAACAAGGAAACTCTTTTCAAATATGTAACCCAGCTTTCAAAATGCCTCAACATTACCTTGAGTTCTAGAGATGTGCGTGATGTGTACCGGGTACCCAATAGGAAAGATCCAGCGAAGTCAACTGTCATTATGGAACTCTACTTGTACTGTCATTGTGGAACCTTAGTCAAAAGCAAATTCTTGGCCTCTGCAAAAACGTTCAACAAAAAAAACGAGCTGAAAGTCAGCCACCTGGGGATAGACAATGACTCGTCTCCACTTTTTGTTTCGGAATCCCTGACCGCCAAAGCTAGGCGACTTCACTTCATCGCAAGAGACTTTGCTAAAACGGAAAACTACAAATATTGCTGGACATCAAACGGTAACGTGTATGTGAAGAAACAGGACGGTTCTGAATATGTACGTATCAGCGATGAAATACAGATAAATAAACTAAGGCAGTCAAATTGAATAGAATTGCTAAGAGTAGTGATAACTTGCATGCTTATATACTATTGTTCTTCCTTATATGATTATATTCTATGCTTTTGTAACAAACAGTTCTGATTACACACACAACCTACACTTACACATCATCACACAACTCGTACTTCCTAATGGTACATTTTACACTAAATTCTCTAGCGTGCAAATAATAACTAAAATATTATTTTCGTCTTGGCGTATATTCGAGGATTGGTTGAAAATGCTTAACAATTTGCTGGCCCAAGTAATAATATCCAGAAGTTTACTTTCAAAATTTCAAAACTTAGTACTTAAACGCGCTTTACGTAACAATAATCGAGGAACTAAAAGAATTTTTATATTACTACGGCTGTCATATTTAATAACAATGGGCTCGTGTTGGTCGCAGTTTCATATTCAGACTTCTGGTTACTTCATAGTACTGGCTATATTTTCGTCAAGGCACAGTGCTCGATAACACCACATTTCTTGAGGATATTGACATCACGAACCTTTTAAGTTGCGCTGAACTCGATAACCCGGAACTTGGCAAAGAATATTTAAATGCTGCCCATGATAAACTCACAATCCTGTCTCAGAATATACGTAGTATAACCTCTCAAGTGCCCGCGCGCAATAACGGTAAACTCCCTCCCGCCCCGCCGTCGCAGCCGCAGTTACGTCATCGCATGCGTCATCCGACCCCGCTTGGTAAAACCACTTATAGCTCGAGTTCTATGAATGCTTATCTTGTGCCGTAAACATTGTTGGAATCGTTAATTAACAGACGTGTTTTATTATATAAACAGCACTTGTGAAACCACTTCAGTGTTATAAACAAAGGATATGAGTTAGATGACATATGAGAATTTGCCGCGCTAAGACCTGTGGCCGTATCTTATTTTTTTTTGGTAAAACTACTGATTCAATTTACACGAAACTTTAGAACCAATGTAACAAATACACAGGTAACCTAATACATAATTCATATAAGAGTCTTACTGATACATTCTAATCAGATTTCAACTAGATTGTAACAAAAAAATCGTATACGGCGAACTGTCATTTTATTGTCATTGACCTTCATTTGAAAATACTTGAAATCTATAAAAAATGAATATTTATGCTTCAAATAAGTGGAAATATTGAATTATCACTAATTCTTACCTTGTTAGTACTGTTTCCAAGACCATATTTCATTTTAGAACAGTCAAATTCACATTTCCAATTGTTCACTCCATGTTGACAAAAAAATCGTTCGACGAAAATTTTGTTGGCTCACAAAATAATTTTGGTTCATTGTTCTACCTAAATATCTTGCTACAAAGTAGCATTATACAATAATAAGGTAATAAACATTCACTTCACAACGTTTTCAAGCACTTATCTAAACAAAAACACAATAAATCACTCGAGTGGCACTCAATGTTTACCTGCACCACAGAATAGATAATAGTACTAGCGTACAGAAGTTGCACTCCTTTGATCTTGAAGAAAGCCGACATTATAAATACCTAAACTGAGCCCGCTCAATCAAAATTGTGCCTTGACGCCACGCGTTAGCGTATTTTATTCGGCGTCTCACTGCTTAATGGTCAGTCGGTAGGGTTGCCTCAAGTACTCAAAATAAAATACTACCAACATTTTTGTACTTTAATGTATAAGGTATTATTTAAATGTTAATTAAAACTTTTATAATTACAATTGTTTTACTCTATTATAATGTCTCTTAATATCTTGCCTTCTCTAAAATTACGATTACCTACTTATTAAATTGAATAGCAGCATAAATGCGAAATCTAAAAAAAGTCATTTAAAAATAAACTCTGATGGGAAGCATGGACATGGAGCAGTGAAATTTATATAAAAAAGACAATTTTTTTCTAAATTTATTAATAGCAACAGTTTATCCGGCTTTTCATTTTCACTAGTAATGATTAATGATCAATAATTATATTATTTTATCGTCCCGGCGGGACTCAACGGAGTTTTCCGATCGGTTGGAATTCCACCCGGTCGGGACTATAGAGGTATAAAAACTTCGATGAATCGAAGTTTTTATTTATACTACGTATATATTTATACTCGTATTTCTACAACGCTTGAAATTCAAACCTGACCTTATAATACTTACCGAGTGCTGGCTTGATGAATCTTTTAATGCAGTCAATCTAGAAGGCTACAACTGTAATTATTCAAAAAAAATACATAAACAAAATGACGGCATTGTGGTGTTTTCGAAATCTGAACTTTGCGTCCTTGTAACAGAACCCCCTTTCAGTAATGCTAACTGTCTACAAGTAGAAGTTGGTCAAACATATTCAGTTATAGTAATTTATCGTTCACCATCTTTTTATAACCTCAGTAACTTTTTTACTTCCTTAGAAAACGTCCTGAGTAACTGCACTACCCAGCACTGTGCATTAGTTGGGGACATCAACCTTGATATTAAAGAAACTTCCATTGATACTCGCGTACTATAGAATTTAAAAGAATGATAATCATAAGAAAATAATAATCAATTAATATTAAATAACTTTGCTTTCCATACTCAAATATATCTGTTCCAATTTAATTCCATGGCAATTCTGGTATAGCTACCGGAATCATAGGTTCCCTACACGGTTTATGTGCTGTTTCCTGAAATATTTTACATCTTCTCACATAATCCTCAATATCTCTTATTATAACTGCCCAAAATAATACTTCACGAGCACTTCTCTTACAACGATCAATCCGTAAATGCCCTTCATGAATAAGCTTTAACATGTCCCTTTGCATAGAATGAGGTATTAAAACCTGTTTGTCTTTAAATATAACACCGTCTACACAGTACAGTTCATCTCTTATAGACCAATAGTATCTTAAATGATTGTGTATATTAAACTTATCAGGCCACCTTTGATAAATATATTTTAGCACAAATTTTAAACACTCATCCTTACTAGTTGGGACCGCTTGACGAGAGTAAACTTATTCTGCGACATGGGTATGTTATCGACAACCATTTAATTTGGCATAGTATAGCCCTGCTAATTATGTCGTCATACAAATCTGGAAGGTGTGCCCGCGACAATGTATCGGGTATGTACGTATACATATACTTCCCAGGCTTATAAGTGACCACCAACTCATTAGCTTGAACCTTTAACATCATCCGCTGCAAGCGAGCTAGGACTGAGTCTAGCGATTTTCTTAAAATGCTTTCCAGTGGTTTATGGTCCGATTCGACGACCACACTACTTTTTCCATAAATGTACTGATGAAACTTCTCACAAGCGAATATTATTGCCAACATTTCCTTTTCTATTTGTGCGTATCTTTGTTGTGTGTCAGTGAGCGTGCGTGACGCATACTCTACTGGACGCCCCTCCTGCATGAGCACGGCACCCAGTGCCACACTGCTCGCATCCACTGACACCACAACCGGACTACTAACATTGTATAAAGATAGAACTGGTGCATTACATATCAATTCTTTAAGTTGATTGAATGCATTTTTATGACCAACTTCCCAACACCAAGTCACATCTTTTTAGGGTTCCGTACCCAAAGGGTAAAAACGGAACCCTATTACTAAGACTTCGCTGTCTGTCCGTCTGTCCGTCTGTCCGTCTGTCTGTCACCAGGCTGTATCTCATGAACCGTGACAGCTAGACAGTTGAAATTTTCACAGATGATGTATTTCTGTTGCCGCTATAACAACAAATACTAAAAACAGAATTAAATTAATATTTAAGGGGGGCTCCCATACAACAAACGTGATTTTTTTTTTAGTTTTGTTTAATGTTTTTAAATAATGGTACGGAACCCATCGTGCGCGAGTCCGACTCGCACTTGGCCGGTTTTTTAGGGTTCCGTACCCAAAGGGTAAAAACGGAACCCTATTACTAAGACTTCGCTGTCTGTCCGTCTGTCTGTCACCAGGCTGTATCTCATGAACCGTGACAGCTAGACAGTTGAAATTTTCACAGATGATGTATTTCTGTTGCCGCTATAACAACAAATAGGTTATAGGCTATATAACATCACGCTACGACCAAAAGGAGCGGAGCAAATGAAAGATGTTGCAAAAACGGGGAAAATGTATAAAAGGAATACATTTTCCCCGTTTAAGCTTTTTCTCTCTTATGTGACGCAGACGAAGTTGCGTGGGTCAGCTAGTACCTTTAATAGAAATAAAATCACCACTATAAGAATTCAACCTACCACTTTACTTGCCACTAATTAGCTTACTGTCATAGCCTAATAATAAAAATCGCTAATATCTAATTTTTTTTTTCTGAACGGCACTCCCCTTGGAGTGATTCATACCATTCCTCCGACGAAGAGTTAATCTCGGAGACAGTATACAAAACTGATACAAAAAAAATGACTCACAATCATTTTCTTCATTGCTTTTTGCTTCAGTTAAACTTATATGGTACATTTTCTTATTCCCTTTTTTCAACTTGCACATTCTAGCAAAATGTCCATGATTTTCGCACAAATAACATTGCACAGAAATAGCCGGACATAGATTGGGTTCATTGCATTGGCCTCCGCACATAAGACAATGTCCGGTCTCGCTTGAATAATGCTCTGTATTGGAACCAGCAGCAACACCTGCCACACCGCGCTCTTGTCGATGTCCACTGCCGCGCCAACCACCGCGCCTACCGCGGCCGCCTACACCGCGCAAACCAACTGTATCGATCTGCACCAATCTTGAAGTATCAGCACCACGAATCTCCAATAAAAGTCGATTATCTGATGACATTTGGTCAACCTGGACAATTTTAATAGCTTTTTCCTACAAAAAAAAAAACACAAAAATCATTAAGTGTCGCAATGATAATAAAAAAAAAGTTAAATAAGTACTTAATAAAATAAGTATTCATGTCAAATCAGTAAATGTCACATAAAATAATAAAAAAATAAAATAATAAAATACATGTCAAAAAAATTCAATGTCAGAGTGTATAAAAGAAAGGAATCAATAATAAACAAGCGAAGTCCGAAATTTCGACATTCACAGAGCAAATTTCATTGGAGCAGCTTAATCCCAAGCTTTTTTATCTTCAAGATAGTGATTAACATGATAGTAGGCTTTCAGGCACAGCTTCCGTTTTATGAACGATTTGAATTTATTTAGGCTTAGTGCTTGAATTTGGCTCGGAAGTTTATTGTAAAAGCGTATACATTGGCATCTGAACGTACCCCCTTTTTTTTTAAGTCTCGTTGCAGGAACAACAAATTTGTGTTTGTTCCACGTGTTTATGTTGTGGATATCACTGTATTTTTTAAATAAATTAATATTTTTGTGTGCGTACAAAGGGTTTTCATAAATAAACTGAGAGGGCACAGTAAGAATACTAGTCTCTTTAAATTTTTCTCTGAGGGAGTATCTGGGACTTAATTTATAAATTGAACGTATTGGCCTTTTTTGCAAAACAAATATTGTCTGTATATCGGCGGCATTGCCCCACAAGAGAATACCGTACGACATCACGCTATGGAAATAACTAAAGTAAACTAAACGGGCTGTCTCCAAATTAGTTAAATCACGAATTCTTCTAACGGCGAATGCTGCAGAGCTAAGTTTCTTCGACAATTTGTCTATATGCGGGCCCCACTGAAGCTTGGCATCCAAAGTTATGCCTAAGAAGACTGTGCTATCTTCCGGTTTTAACTCTTCATCCTTAATTAATACAGTAGTTTCCACTTGTCTTACATGGGGTATCGTAAACTTAATACACTTAGTTTTTTTCTCATTTAGGAGTAGATTATTAACATTAAACCAATTAACGACTTTCGCCAGGGCGCTATTAACATCATCCGTAACTAACTGCTGACGTTTGAGTTACAATAAAAGAGAAGTGTCGTCTGCAAACAATACTATGTCATGATTATCCTTTATGAGGTAAGGCAAGTCATTTATATAAATAAGAAACAAAAATGGACCAAGAATTGAGCCCTGGGGTACCCCCATTCTTACTACGGATCCGGGAGATCTTTTCCCTTTAACATCAACTCTCTGAATCCTGTCACTCAAATATGAAATAAGAAGATCCAGGGAGGCGTTACGGATTCCGTAGTGGTGTAGTTTCCTGATTAATGTTTCATGAAGAACACATTCGAAAGCTTTAGATAAATCGCAAGAAATGCCCAAAGCATCGCATTTGTCCTCCCAGGCATTATAAATGTGTCCTAAAAGTTCAACATCAGCATCAGTAGTTGAACGACCCCTTGTAAAACCAAACTGTTTTTTATGTAATAACTTTTGTTTATTGAAAAAACTTTGCATTTGTGCCAAAATTAATTTTTCAAAAATTTTACTAAAGGTGGGTAGTACTGAAATGGGTCTATAATTAGTGGGGTCTGATGTACTACCCGATTTAAACAATGGTATTATTTTACTATATTTCATTAGATCAGGAAACTCACCACGGTCAATACAATCGTTAAATATTACAGCTAATGAAGGAGCTACTATGTTTATAATGGATTTAGCAACTTACACAGAATGACCCCATAGATCGGCGGTCTTTTTAACATTTAAGGTATGAAAAGTTTTAATTATATCTTTACAGGTGACATATTCAAAATTAAATTCGGAATCACAGACTGAAACGTTTTCCCTTAGTAAAGACTCGGCAGCAGCAGGTGACGAGTTTAGCAATTTAGTAGTCGATACGGGAATATCCGCAAAGAAATTTTCAAAGGCTGTGGCAACTTGAGTGTCTGAATTTAAAATTTTATCGCCAATAGCAAGGCTGTAGTCACTGTTTCGGTTGCAAGACTTTCCCGTTTCGCTATTAATAATATTCCATGTCATTCTAATTACATTACTACCATTTTTAATTTTTGAACTCAAGTAACGTGACTTTGCTATAAAACAAACTTTTTTAAATATTTTAGAATATTTTTTAACATACAACTTAAATTCTCCAGTGTTTATATAGGTTCGCTCTGCATACAGCTCATAAAGTCGTTTTCGACTCTTATGAATACCAATAGTGACCCAGTCGTTGAAGGAAGCGTTACTATTAACCGAGATTGTCTTAGGAATAAATGTGGTATTAAATTTTGTGCAATACATTCTGAAAAAATCGTTATAATGTTGATTGGGATCATCATTAGTTGACAGTAGTGGTAATTTAGACAAAAGTTTAGTTTTAAAGGTTTCCAGGCGAGTTTTAGTTTTTGGATTAACAATGATATCCTTTTTAGTGACTTTCTTGCTTACATTAGGAATTGTGATCAATTGCCCACAATGATCAGAATCTAATAAGTTAATAATTTCTTTGTGGGTAGGTATAACCTCTGTGTAAATATTATCTAGGCAAGTGGCACTAGTTGGTGTTATTCTACTAGGCTCCAGAAATTTGTTTTCAAGATTGTATGAATGAAACAGGCTTAACATTTTAGTACTTAACCCAGAACTTCCTAACAAATTAATATTAAAATCACCGCTAATAATTATAGACTTCTTAGAATTACAGATTTTATGCAAACCTTCATCCATTACCTTTTGAAAACAATCATACAATCCTGAAGGAGGTCTATACACACTTAATATGATAAACTGCTCCAATTCTATACAGGCTATATCAACTGTTCGCTCAACAGATAGGCTTACAATATCCTTGCGGTCTTTAAGCTTAAGCTGATTATTTACTAGGATTAATGCGCCGCCATGTATAGCATTTACCCTGCTGAATGAACTACCAACCTGGTGATTACTAAAATTGAAAATTAATTGGTGACATTTGAGCCAATGTTCCGTTATACAAAGAATATCTATGCAATTACAATTCATGAAAAGTTCTACTTCTAATTCTTTGTTCAAAAATCCTTGAATATTTTGATGAACCAGGTTGATACTATTAAAATTCTCAAAACATTCGCCTGATTTACTATCTGGCTTCCTTATATTGCAAGAGGTTGCCTCCGTTGTCGAAATTGCTAATTTAAATGATTCACTGATTCATTCATTGTTGACAAACTATTGGTAGAGTAATTTAGGCTAATATTGCATTGATCAACAGAGGCAACTTGATTAGCCAAGTTCTTGGCTGTAATAGAAAAATAATAAGATAGCGACACAGCTACTTGTCTTTTACAATAGTTTGTCAGATAGCACCTGTCTACAAGATATCTATGTTTTGTCAAATAAAAATTGTTGCCAATATAATTGTTGATGTCAAGTAAATGTAATGAATTATTATTGAATGTCAAATTATGCAATGTCATATTAATATCATATTAAATCTATAGTCATTTTCTTCCTGTGGCAAACTTTTACTATAAGAAAATGTAAACAACACAATTTTTCTTAAATTTAAGTTTGACAAAGTTCTAAAATACTGGAGCAATTCTCCTTTGTTCACTTTTCCTCTATTACCTATCAAAATTAATAATATGGTGTCCTGGTTAAACTTACATTTAATAATTTCTTTCATAATATGATATAATATTAATGTTTTATTCTTATAATAGGTGTACCCGCTGCAAAGAAACCGAAGCTAGATGTGCAGAAAGATAAAAACGAAGATTTAATATCACACAAAAGTAGTTACAGCGGTATTAGCAGTAGTGACATCAAGAGAAATAGCTTAAGACACAATCGTTTATGTTATAAAGATAGACCGTTTAAATGTAATATTTGTCAGAGTAGTTTTAGTCGAAAGGATAATTTGAAAACTCATATTCGTACACACACTGGTGAGAAATCTTATGCATGTGATATCTGTCGGAGTAATTTTAGATGCAGTGGTCATTTGAAAACTCATATTCGTACACACACTGGTGAGAAACCTTATAAATGTGATATCTGTCAGAGTAATTTTAGTCACAGTAGTCATTTGAAAACTCATATTCGTACACACACTGGTGAGAAACTTTTTAAATGTGATATTTGTCAGAGTAGTTTTAGTGACAAGTATGTTTTGAAAAAACATATTCGTACACACACTGGTGAGAAACCTTATAAATGTGATATTTGTCAGAGAAATTTTAGACAAAGTGTTCATTTGAAAACTCATATTCGTACACACACTGGTGAGAAACCTTATAAATGTCATATTTGTCAGAGTAATTTTAGTGAAAAGGGTACTTTGGTAACTCATATTCGTACACACACTGGTGAGAAACCTTATGCATGTGATATCTGTCAGAGTAATTTTAGTAACAGTAGTTATTTGAAAACTCATATTCGTAGTGTGCATAACCCTGGCAAAATGTTGTGCATTTGAGAGATGAAACCATAAAAAATAATTAGTGTATCATGAGGAGCAATTTGTTTAATAGTAGCAAAATTTGTGTGAATTGTAGTTATAAAGTTATTTGAGAAAAACACATTTTGCTGGAGTAACGTTTGAAACGTTATCCTGGCAAAATCGATTTTCAAAAATTCGTTCAGCCCGGAACCAAATACATGATTAGATAGCTTTTGTTGCGTAGTAAATGTTTGTAAATAGCAAAATTTGTGTGTGGTATGGTTCTTGAGTTATTTAAGATTTTGCTGCGGTAACGTTTTGGGATTTCCCAGATCTCGAAAACGGCTCAACGCAGAAGATTGAAAAAAATACCAATAAGAGACCTTAATTTGTTTAAATTAGTTTAAACATTAGTTTTTGATTTGGTTGTCGTAAACCAATGGAATTAAATGGTTTCAAAAATCAGATAAAAACGGATTTGCAAGTAAACCAAAACATTTATAACCAAATAAACAGCTGTAAAAAATACCCATGTTAGACACCTATCACGTCAAGTAAAATAGGATACGTAACTTTATACGATATGAAGATAAAAACAAAATTGATTAATTTTAGACTGGTCGTACTTTAGCGATGAAATACGCAGTTCCCAAAACATTAAGAAACGTTATATACTTTAAATAAATTAAAATGATTCATGAACATTAATTCCTGTTAATTTCAGCTTTCAATTACTGCTGTAATGAAAGTTATATCAAAAACAAGAAAATGTCAGCAATTCTCTAATAAGCCGACCAAATCGGAAAGGTCACGAAAAAGCGGCCGCACTATACATAATCGTAACCAACTTAAATGAATGGGATAATATGGATGTTTTGTTTGTACAGTTGCGTACGTACGTTGTTGTTACTGTTGCGTAGGTTGCTGGTCATGGTGTTCATTATTTTTATTTAAAAATCAGTCTCATACAAATTATTGTATATCTTTGCCTTAGCATTAACATAATGAGGAAAAGATCTCAGATAAGTTACGTACGTACTTAATTTTAATATTTAGCATAAATGTTTTTCTGTTTGTCAAGTACCAATGCTTAAACTTAGAAGACAATGTTGATTCATAGTTTGTACAATTTTCCTTAAGACGGAGATAGGCACCTACTAAACACGTAGGTGGTAGGTGGACTCCATTTCCCCTCGACTTACAGTATGGCATTTAAACATGAGCTTTGTAACGTGTAACTTAGTGGTTATTTCAACATTACATGTGACTGTTACAGGTGATCAACGTGTAAACCACGCGTCGTCAATCAAAATCACACTATAAATTATTTACTGAGATTATTACTTACCTTTTCAAAGTTACTTTGACTTTAAATAATTACTTATGATCCATTAAATTGTTAAACTACTGTTAATTAACATGATTTTCATTAATAAAATAGAAAACTAGTAGGAAATGTGTAATATGGTACCTGCACTTCGAACATTAAAAAATCGGTTACACGTAAAACGTTTTTCTGCTTAACTGTACAAAACATCGGACACTAAGTTGCTAATTTGCGAAGACTACTCGTACGTATGGTGCGGCCGCTTTTTCGTGACCTTTCCGATTTGGTCGGCTTATTAGAGTATTGCTGACATTTTCTTGTTTTTGATATAACTTTCATTACAGCAGTAATTGAAAGCTGAAATTAACAGGAATTAATGTTCATGAATCATTTTAATTTCTTTAAAGTATGCCACGTTTCTTAATGTTTTGGGAACTGCGTATTTCATCGCTAAAGTACGACCAGTCTAAAATTAATCAATTTTGTCTTTATCTTCATATCGTATAAAGTTACGTATCCTATTTTACTTGACGTGATAAGTGTCTACCATGGGTATTTTTTACAGCTGTTTATTTGGTTATAAGTGTTTTGGTTTACTTGCAAATCCGCTTTTATCTGATTTTTGAAACCATTTAATTCTATTGGTTTACGACAACCAAATCAAAAACTAATGTTTAAACTAATTTAAACAAATTAAGGTCTCTTATTGGTATTTTTTTCAATCTTCTGCGTTGAGCCGTTTTCGAGATCTGGGAAATCCCAAAACGTTACCGCAGCAAAATCTTAAATAACTCAAGAACCATACCACACACAAATTTTGCTATTTACAAACATTTACTACGCAACAAAAGCTATCTAATCATGTATTTGGTTCCGGGCTGAACGAATTTTTGAAAATCGATTTTGCCAGGATAACGTTTCAAACGTTACTCCAGCAAAATGTGTTTTTCTCAAATAACTTTAAAACTACAATTCACACAAATTTTGCTACTATTAAACAAATTGCTCCTCATGATACACTAATTATTTTTTATGGTCTCATCTCTCAAATGCACAACATTTTGCCAGGGTTTTGCACACATATTCGTACACACACTGGTGAGAAACCTTATAAATGTGATATCTGTCAGAGTAATTTTAGTCACAGTAGTCATTTGAAAACTCATATTCGTACACACACTGGTGAGAAACCTTATAGATGTGATGTATGTCAGAAGAGTTTTACTAACAATGGCGGTTTGAAAAAACATATTCGTACACACACTGGTGAGAAACCTTATGCATGTGATATCTGTCAGAGTAATTTTAGTAACAGTAGTTATTTGAAAACTCATATTCGTACACACACTGGTGAGAAACCTTATAAATGTCATATTTGTCAGAGTAATTTTAGTGAAAAGGGTACTTTGGTAACTCATATTCGTACACACACTGGTGAGAAACCTTATGCATGTGATATCTGTCGGAGTAATTTTAGATGCAGTAGTCATTTGAAAACTCATATTCGTACACACACTGGTGAGAAACCTTATAAATGTGATATCTGTCAGAGTAATTTTAGTCACAGTGGTCATTTGAAAACTCATATTCGTACACACACTGGTGAGAAACCTTATGCATGTGATATCTGTCAGAGTAATTTTAGTCACAGTAGTCATTTAAAAACTCATATTCGTACACACACTGGTGAGAAACCTTATAAATGTCATATTTGTCAGAGTAATTTTAGTGAAAAGGGTACTTTGGTAACTCATATTCGTATACACACTGGTGAGAAACCTTATAAATGTGATCTTTGTCCGACAAGCTTTTCAAAAAAAAGTTCTTTGAAATACCATGTTTTCAAACATCATAAATGAATCAAATTATACACTCCAGTCAATGGTGTCGATTCTGTTGTGCACAAACTAAACTTACTTTAGGCTATTGCTATCTTATACTAAAAGGCAGTGCGAGAAAAGGACGGCTATAGATAGCTATGAACTAAGTTAAATATGTCAAACTAGTTTATGCCTTGCGCTTAACCGTGATTTTAGTCCACATGTTTTTACGTGCACCCTTCATTTGTATAGAAATATTACTTCCACCTAAATTTGACAGCTCTAAATTACGTCCGTCTCTTTATCGTTTTATTAGAGAGAAAAAGATAGCAATAGCCTAAACTAAGTTTAGTGTGTGCACAACAGAATTGACACCTATGTGTCCTAAACACTAAACGCGAATAAGTGAACGAACTAGATGCCAGGTAGCTTCTTCAGTTGGTGTAAGTGAATCATTTGACATTATGTAAGTTAAAAATTGATTTATGTTTAAACTTTGACTGCCTCGTCGATCTAGTGGTCGCATAGCTCTTCTATTGAGCATGTGTTCCTGTGTTAGATTCTCGCGTCAGGCAAAGTGTGTTTGTGTTTTTCATCGGTATTTCTCGGTAGCACCCCAGACTGGATTTGTGTCCGATTGATTGTAAAAGGCTCACCTGTTATTTACTATTCATGGGACTTAACATAACGTGCGTAATGTGGACTTACTATAGGAGCACCTATATGCTTAACCCATCGGGAGACTTTCAAATAGCCCTAATATTCATTTTACGTACCTAAATGAATTTAAACCAAGCTAAAGTAAAATTTTTCATTAAATTTAATTAAACCAACTAGAGAAGCTACTTTGCATCCATTCTTATTGAACATTCTCACAGAAATTAGAATAGATTGCTATGTTCACAAACAAACTTATTTAGGGCTTGATAAACATATACATATGCGTATAACGTTGTTGTAACTGTCAGTGGATACTATAGAACCTACAGGAGACCTTTATGACCGTTTCAACAAGTGATATCTCAATGCATTCCTAATTATTATGCTGTTGGAATTTCCATCCTTAGTGCTGAACCAAGCCTTTAAATTCCAACAGCGCTTTTTGGTAATTATTTTTAAATTGCTCTTAAAATTACCATTGGTAGGAGACCTACACAACATTGTTTGTTGTTACTTAATTTTTAACTTTATTAATATTGTGCTTTTCTTTTGCTTTATATTTAAGGTTTCATTTTTTTTTTACATACTGGATCATTATCCACCATTCATTTGTGCTAAGTAAAAACGTGAAAGAGAGACCTATAATTAAAATTGGTTTAACATTTAGTAGGTATGTATAGTCAAGCAGTTGCTTAATAATTTTAAACATTTTAACTAAATTTTATTCTTAGTTTTATTAACATTGTGCTTTTGTAATTCTCTTTTACTCTTTATGTTAGTTCATAATTTATAACATGATGGATTCGTGATTCTATTTACTTTTGTTGTGTCAGAAGTAGGTAGTATAACTTTGTTTAATATCTTATTTTAAGAAATGAAAGCCAGGTTTTATTCAAATGTATCGTCATTCGTCGACGTCGTAATTTCTGTATATTTAAAAAAAAATGTTGTTCTTGGTTAGTAACTATGATTATTGCGCTTAATTGATTTTCTTTTGAGTTACATTTCAGAAATTTGTGTATATGTGATTTAATGTGTTTTTAGGGTTTCGTACCCAAAGGTATTAGATATAGATATTATATAGTACCTAGATCTGTCATGCTTCGTGGGGTACGTGTGCCTCGACTATTCCACACGAACTTGTGCAGGACTAACGCTGGGGAGCGTGTACCTCTTCGTCGCCTTGTTGATGCGTACAACGCTCACTTTATGGAGCTTGACATATTTACAAATTCCAAGGATCGTTTCAAGGCAAGAGCAATAGAGTTATTAAATTCATAAGTAGGATTTTATTTTTGGTTCTTTTCCTTTCTTTTATTATGCTTTTAAGATGCACACAATTGAGTATTATACTAGATTTTTTTTTTGTCATAAATGGAAAGATCATATATATGTTTTATAACAAACAATATTTTTTTTTTTTTTTTCGCTCTAATTAGAAAGTTATATTAGATTAAAAATACATTCTCGAACCCCGTACCGAAAACACGCCGACAGTTCCCGAATAAACCCGAGCGCGTATGTGACGTCACAATGTTAATACTTACTCATCGTACCATACAGCTGATACAGTGTTTTGACCTAGCATCAATGATTTCTTGTTGTTATTAAAATTCTGTTCCTCAAATACTATGAGTGTGCGTTAATTAAGAGAGTTGAATAAAAGGATCATATGTCAACACCATTAAAAGTTATATATTTAGCACGCAAGATTCTTTATTTACCCTATTATAATCCAAGTGCGTATTACGGTCATCGCCATATTGTGAGCCGAGGCTAGAAATCATAAAAAAATAGTTTTCGGACATCCAAGCTCCACTATGTTGAGAATACTCGTCATTTAACTATGTGACGAATTCATCCATAGTTCCATTTAAATAATTAATGGTAATGATGATTTTGAAATCTAAAGTCAAAGTTTCGCGGCAATCTTGCGTGTTTACATTTTTATTTTTCACATTGTATCACACAGACGCAAAGATTCGAAAACAAATATGACAAATACCATTCCAAATATTTTATACAACATGAAAATACCCAGATCTAAGCGTAATTTACTAACACAGGACCAATAACACGTAATATTTATTACCACTACTCAATTTGTATTTGTTATTGACGTTGACGACATGACATGCCGATACATTTTTTTTAAAACTTTGTGATGTGTGTGAAAGCGATTATTCCAATCGATTATTTTTTTGTAAATTTGGATTAACTCGAGTAATTAAATTAAGGATTGTAATAATCGACGAATGGAAATTAAAATAATCTTGTTTTAAGCGTAAAACAATAAATAATTATAATATTATTGTGCTTTTTATAGGTAATCTTAATAGTATTTTGTATATTGTATACGTAGGTATTCAAACCAACCCAACAATAAACAGTACAGATTGATCCATGGCTAAATTCGCGCCGATTTTTTTGAAATCAAAATTTTAAATTAGAAATGCACTCGCTGTTCAAAATTACATTGTATTTAAATTTACTATTTTTTGAAGTGATAACTTCTTCTGGGAGGGAGACTCGATTCGGAACGGTAACGAAGGAACGAAGTAGTTCCTGAATGACTGACTGATGGATCAATGCACAGCCAAACCGCTAATCGTATATAGATACCTGAAACAGAGGGTATGTTCTTTGTATGACGTAGGCATCCGATAAGAAAGCATTTTCCGAAATTCTACCCCATATTAGTGCTTTTGATTTAGATTACTTTTTATTTTGACACATGTCTAAAAACCCAATCCGATTGTATTAAAAAACCCGACTGTACAAGGATCTTTGGCGAGTGGACAAAATCTGAACTAACGCCACTAATTTGTTTATTTTTAAATAATTTCAATATCAAATACCTAAGTAGTTCAACATAAATTAGTTTAATTTAAGTTATCACTTCAGTCTAGCGTCCCGTTAGTTGGAAAAAGTGCGCCAAGGATCTTGGTAGGTATTGTAAAAATCTGTTGAGGTTTTAGAGTTGATAATATTTATCTATCTTTGGTGGATTAATCAAAACTATGCCTACCAAGATCATTGGCGCACTATATCCAACCTTCAGTTATTACAAAACAAAATTCACAATAAATAAATGATGTAGTAAATAAAAATACTCATAAATGTGAATTGCGAGCGCATTCCAAGTTTAAATTTAGAAACTAAAAAATCGACGCGAATTTAGCCGTAGCCTTGTTTCTCATTAATATAATCTCCTTCTCGTGAAATCAATCAAAAGCATCGAATAATTACTAGATTACATTATTAAAAATGATAGTTTAGAATAATTAATAAAAGTTATACCAAGGAGCTTTCAGTATTCAGTATCAACTCTTTTTTTCCAGACTTCATTTCATTGCGAGTATCGATTAGGCTGAATGCAACTTTTTAATCGTGATTGCGAAACTTGGGTTTGCGGTCAGCACTACTAAAATAAGTGTTATGTTGCAACATGGTTTTTTTAGTAATATTGTCAAGACTTTGATTGTGTTGGGCTTGTGTATGAAAATTATGTATGAATAATGACGAAAATAAGAACGCAGGTAGAATGTTACTGTTTTCATTGTGAATGTATTGTGGAAGCTGCAGAAGATTGTAAAAATATACTTGCATTGTATAGATTCCAGTTCTTAGTATTATATAATTGCATAGCACATGTGTGAGTACTTTGTACTGTTCAGCCACCATTTACATTTATTTATCTTTCATTGACTTGAATATGCCTTGGTGACTGAGAGAATGTCATGCTCACTTAAATGTCTCGCTGATGGTGGCGGGTGTGTCGGGTCATTTAGTTCCCTTCAATATGGTTGAGTTGAATGGCGCCGGTACATGCGTCATGTCTGTGAACGGGCGCTGTCAGTTGGGACTGGTCATCTCTTAGCTGCCAAGGTTCATTTTAATTACTTTATTCATACATTTTTAATCTAATCTTTCACTCTGGATGCTCTTAGTGTGCACGTCTTTCTACATCGTTCTCACATTTATGTATAATCTCAAAATTAATGATGTAACCAAGATTTTGTAACAATATTTTGATTTTAAAAGAGTGTCCATGGAGTTTCTTGCCCATTCTTCTCCATAGAGATCTACGCTAGGGAATGGGCAACTACAGTACTTTCTCAAGTTATTATGCCTTGTGACTGGGACTGTAGCTTTGATTTTCTTTTTTGTATTTTTGACTTTCAAAAGTGCCGTAATGGTCTAATTGAAATAAATGCTTTGAGTTTGAGTTTCATTTTGACCTTTCGAGTTTTATTAGCAAACGAGAAGCTTCTATAAGTACAATATTTTCAGTGCATGTAGGTTACCTATTTTAGGAAGGGTGTAGTTACTAAGTATTTTACACATATTTGGCACTAAACTGATGTCACTGTCGTTTTACCGACCTCAACACGTTATTGTAGATATTAACTACAAACTTATTGTATGAAACAGCTGCCGTGACATATTTTTCATTATTAAATTTAATGCTGAAAGTTCACGAAAATTCACACTGTATTGTTGAGCAAGTCCGTTAACATTGTGACGTTGGCGCGTTTCTAGTCACGTGACTAATTTCAAAATTTTATCAATTTTAAATTGTCTATAATAAATAAATAAAAAAGAATTGAGAGTTTTTCGCTTCTATCATTACTATCATTTATGATAAAGATTTAAATTATATTTAAAAAATGATGTTTTTTTTTTTTTTTGAACAAGTCAATTAAGTATGTCTGTTTTCTTTTAATTTTTTTTTTTGTGTATTCGTGGACAATGTTGTGGGTTACATGTGTATTAACATAAATATGGAATAGATTGTGTTTAAATGTATTTCTTAGTATTATGCTAATTTAAGAATCTCTAGTTAAGCTTTGCATGTAACTGTTTTTTGTCCCTAATAAATAAAATAAAAATAAAATAAAGGGTAAAAACGGAACCCTATTACTAAGACTTCGCTGTCTGTCCGTCTGTCTGTCACCAGGCTGTATCTCATGAACCGTGACAGCTAGACAGTTGAAATTTTCACAGATGATGTATTTCTGTTGCCGCTATAACAACAAATACTAAAAACAGAATAAAATTAATATTTAAGGGGGGCTCCCATACAACAAACGTAATTTTTTTTATAATAATGGTACGGAACCCTTCGTGCGCGAGTCCGACTCGCACTTGGCAGGTTTTTTCATTTATTATTTATTTAGTACAGTATTTAAAACCATTAACACTAAATTAAATACCTAATCCTTTTACTCGGTCTTCTCGCAGAACCACAAACATTCCAACATTATCGTCTTCCATTCATCAGCAAACAAGTCCAATCCAGGGTTGGTCTCCACGAGAGCGTTGAGGTTCGTAAGCATACGTGGTACAGGCGAAGTGGATCGAGCTACAGTGCGACTAAATGGAACATTAAACAATTTATGTTTTGTTAAGAAGTTTTTTATTTTTTAGGTTTAGGTTAAGAGATTTAAGTAGGTAAGTAAAAGACGACCAGACAACCCAATTTTTCTAATAACAAAACACTTTATTATTCCCATACACAAAAAAAATATTTTTGACTTAACCTTTTGAATTTGCTTGTCACGTATATGTGACTATGGCGGGTCAAAAGGTTAAGTCGAGTTGTCTGACAAAATTGTCTGCTCCTAATTTAGTGTGTCTATTTTAAAGTTATTTCTTGTTAAAATACCTACTTATGTTATTTTTTAAAATAATGAATTAATGTTTCGATGAATTGCCCTGCTTTATACTGTTCAATAAAAATATTAGTTCTGATTGAACTTTTTATTGATGAGTTTAAAACATACAAGACTTACCATAAAAGCTCTTTTTAAATTTGTGTAAAATTTATCTCGGACATAGGTGTAATCTTTTCCAGCAGGAACCAGCCAGACCAAGCGACTGATAAGTAATTACAATATTCTTCCACTCTTCTATTTTTTGTTGTTTGGACATCCTGTCGCTAAATGCACCAAATAAAATGTCTGTTTTTTCGCGAATCAGTTGTAAAACCGTTATTTTATTATCATTTCTAGACATTTTTCAAGAAAACCTTGCCGCTAATTTCAGATTGTAAATAAAAGGCTGGGAGGGAGGGAATAGGGAATACTTTGTCGCTCCTACTTTTTTTTAATGTCGCATCAATATTAGGCACAGACAATATACCATTCAGCTATGCGTTTAAGTAGCGATATTTAATAAACAAAAAAATTGCGGGAAAATTACAAGCCCTGGATTTTTTTTTATAAACGTAATTTACACAAACTTGTAAAAACTTTCTTGTAAACTTGTCACAAGTGTACTTTTGTGTACACTTGTGAGTTTTGATAAACAGGGCACTGGTAGCGCAAATTGACCCCCCCCCACCGGTTAACGCCTGGGTAAACTGTTTTTCAGGATACACGCAGCTTATCTACACAATACGACTCCACACACTGGGCATGTCGCGCGTCGCGCAGCTAAAACCACACATGCATTTCTCTGCAATCGCGTAGACTCACTCGTAGGGACGCGGTGCAGTGCAGGCTCCCGACCCACGCAATCACTGGGCGGTGTTTACACAACATAATACCGCCTACACACACATATCGGCTGGAGATGGACCCGGTGGCTTGGACCCGCCGGGGTGTCGCACGGTGGATCGAAAATCGGCTGTAGAAGACATAGGATCTCGATGTCTTAAATGTTATTTTTTTTGCTGGAAATGACTTCTGCCGATCATGTCATATGAAGTAATTGTGTGCACAAATGGAAGAGTTATAATTTTTATAATAAAAAAATGTATGGAGCTGACATGAAAAATGAGGATATCTCTGGAATCGCAAGGTTGGCCATTATATCCTTGCACACTGTTATAGTACTATTTATTTGTGAATTTTTGACATACTTAATATCGCATATCACTTGCGATTTTTTTTTTAAATCTTCAAAATTAAAAAAAAAAAAAAGTATATGATACATTTTAATGCTTAAATATGGCTATACCAAGTGTAATTTACAATATTTTTTATGCTTAGACCAAAACATTCTAAGAAATCACAAAGTCGTATTACCTACTTTGTGATTTTCATTTGAAATGACATGGTAATTATGAATTACGTAATACGTAATCTTGTCTAATGCCTCAAGTCCACATTAGGTAATGATTAATAAAACTTAATACCTATATACCTAGTTAGAAGGATACGTACCAAAATAATTTGGGGTACTCGCTAATTTAGCAATTAGTGCAGGATTAACTTAATGAAAGTAATTAGATAAATGTGATACCATCATTAGTCAATAACAATAAATAGTCAAACATTGGATTCACAACTTCAGTTAATTTAGAGCATTTCTAATACTAACATCTATCCTACCGTGTCTTTTTACTCAGTGATCGTGAATAATGGAAAGCATTATTACAAATTTGGATTTGTTTGTTATTCTGAGCAATCAGGATGCTTCGTCTTTTGATCACGAAATATTGTTCAACACACTTGTTATTCGACTGGGCTCTAGCCTTTCAGATGAAGACAGTGTTACCGTGAAAGAATTTTGTCGAAGATTTACACGGGCAGTTCAAAAGAGATGGTTACGATCCCACAGGAAAAGTGAAGTTTTTAGACGTGATTACAGTAATTGGCTTGAGGCAAATATTCACTGGCCAAACTGCGTGCAAACCAATTTGCTCATTCAAGAATGAACAAGTGAAAATATTTCTACTGAACCTGTACCTGAACCTGTACCATCAACTTCAACGATGACAAAAAGATCTCGAAAGCCGTTTGAAGATCTAAGTAACAAGCAGAAGAAGAGACGATCTGATGAATATATAGGCGATGACCCTAATGAAGTAGCTTATTCAGCTGCAGCACTTTTGAAAGAAGATGGTCGTGAGGATATTGCATCTGTTATTGAATATATGCTCCAAAATCCAGAAGCAGCAGCAAAAATCAAGGATATATTGAACAAACCAGCTCCTTCAACAATATTTTCACCAGAAAAAGCACTGGGTTTGCTACTTTCATTAAAACTATCGAAATGGCAATATAACACATTAAGGGAAACGACTATTCGAGAAGGTTCAAAGGAGATATATCCGTCTTACTATAAAGTGCAAAAGGCTAAGCTACAGTGCTACCCTCCGAAGACATTTGTGACTCTAACGGATTCATCTGCTAAGATTGCACTACAAGCGTTACTAGATTTAACAGTGAACAGAATTTTTGAAACTATTCGTAGTCCTGATGCGATACAAGATAAACAATTGATATTAATATCAAAGTGGGGATTTGACGGTGCATCTAACCAAAGTAGATATAAGCAAAACATAGTGAGTGGTCAAGATGATTCCAGCATATTTATGACCTCTTTGGTTCCATTAAAGTTGACAGCTGACGGTGATACCGTATGGGTGAATCCAAAACCCTGCTCACCTATGTATTGCCGTCCAGTCCAGTTTAGTTTTGTGAAAGAAACCAAAGACGTTGTCATAAATGAAAAACCTGCAATGGATAACGAAATTGAAGCTTTCGTTCCCTCAAAATGTCAAGGACATGAAATTAGTCACAAATTAATGATGACGGTGATTGACGGCAAAATTTGTACATATCTGTCTGAAGCTAAGTCAAATGCGGCCTGCTACCTGTGTTTGGCTAAGCCTACAGAAATGAATAAGTTAGATGTCATTGCGTCAAAAACCATTTCTTCTGGTGTGTATGAGTTCGGATTATCATCACTTCATGCCCGCATTAATGTGATGGAATGTCTTCTACACATAGCGTATCGTCTCGACTTCAAAAAGTGGTCATCAAGAGTTATTGCATTCACGAAAAAAACTCATTCAAGATCGATTCAAAGATGATCTCAACCTTTTGATTGACATCGTTAAGCAAGGATCAGGCACAACTAACGACGGGAACACAGCAAGGCGGTTTTTTGAATTTCCTGGTAAAACTGCAGCGATCACTGGATTAGATGAAGACCTAATACGCAGATTTGCTGTGATTCTGCAAGCTATCACATCTGGAGAGATTGTAGACGTGCCGAAATTTAAAGAATACGCTAGAACAACCGCTGAAAAATACGTGGAACTGTATGATTGGTACTACATGTCATCAACCGTCCACAAATTGTTGATTCACGGAGGGGACATAATTGCAGAAAATGCTATTGTACCAATTGAAAGTCTTTCGGAAGAAGCTTCAGAGGCCCGAAACAAAGACTTTAGGAGGTTCAGAGAACACCATTCGAGGAAAAAGAGTAGACAAGCATCAAACGAGGATATCCTCAATATGTTTATCGTCTCTTCTGATCTTCTAATTTCTTCCACAAGACCAAAATTAGATGCCCACAAGAGGCAGACATACTTTAAGGAAACAGTAGAACTACTGAAACTTCAGGATCAGGAAGCTCCGACAGAGTTCTTAGAAGTTATATCTATTGTAGAGCCTGATTCTGAAGTGGATTCTGATGGTAACGAAGTATAAAATAAGTTAACTTTTATTGTTTATGTTAGGTTAGGTTAACCTCTCAGGCCCGAAGGATCCATATTCGGTACAAATAACGAACATGCCTTGAGCCCCGCTGTACCGAATACGGAACAAATCTAAAGGGTTAAAAAAACATTTTTCAAAAATAACTTCCAACTCTAAACCGTTTGCAATTTTTTTCACTCTATGTCCAACTAGTAGTCGATTTAAACGATACCAAACTTTAGTAACATTCTAAACGGGGCATCACTATAAAAAAAAAGAAGCGCGTCAGTCGTAAAAACGTCAGTTTATGTAAACATTGGGTGCCGCTCGAGTGATTTATTGTGTTTTTGTTTAGTTAAGTGGTTGAAAACTTTGTGAAGTGAATGTTTATCACCATACTATTGTGTAATGCTACTTTGTAGCAAGATATTTACGTAGAACAATGAACCAAAATTATTTTGTGAGCCAACAAAATTTTCGTCAACGGATTTTTTTATCAACGTGGAGTTAACAATTGAAAATGTGAATTTGACTGTTCTAAAATGAAATATGGTCTTGGAAACAGCAAAAACAAGGTAAGTAATAATCATAATTCACTATTTAATATAAGAATAAGCATACATATTCATATTTATATAGATTTCAAGTGTTTTCAAATCGAGGTCAATGACAATAAAATGACAGTTCGCGGTAAAAGATTTTTTTGTTACAATCTAGTTGAAATCTGATTAGAATGTATCAGTAAGACTCTTATATGAATTATGTATTAGGTTACTTGTGTATTTGTTACATTGGTTCTAAAGTTTCGTGTAAATTGGATCAGTATTTTTACCAAAAATAAATAAAATACGGAGCGCGGCAAATTCTCATATGTCATCTATCTCATATCCTTTGTTTATAATACTGAAGTGGTTTACAAGTGTTGTTTATGTAATAAAACACAAGTATGTTTCAAAACGATTCTGAGAATGTTTACGGCTTAAGATAAGACCGACTATAAGGCGAGCGATAAGAGTTTTAAGAGCCGAGGTCGGGTGACTCATGCGATGACGTAATGCGGCTGTGACGGCGGAGCGGGAGGGGAGTTAATCGTTTTTTTGCGCGGCGTCTGAGAGGTGTTAATATTTTTTTTTAATAATTTGCTTTTATTTTTAATCATACAATAGTTTACCATTTATTGTTATTGACTAATGATCACGTTTATCTAATTACCCTCATTATGGTACGTATCCTTTTATCAGTTATATAGGTATTAAGTTTTATTAATCATTAGCTAATGTGGACTTGAGGCATTAGACAAGATTAAGTATTACGTAATTCATAATTACCATGTCATTTCAAATGAAAATCACAAAGTAGGTAATACGACTTTGTGATTTCTTAGAATATTTTGGTCTAAGCTTAAAAAATATCGTAAATTACACTTGGTATAGCCTTAATTAAGCATTAAAATGTATCATATACTTTTCTTATTTTTTTTTAATTTTGAAGATTAAAAAAAAAATCGCAAGTGATATGCGATATTAAGTATGTCAAAAATTCACAAATAAATAGTACTATAACAGTGTGCAAGGATATAATGGCCAACTTTGCGATTCCAGAGATATCCTCATTTTTCATGTCAGCTCCATACATTTTTTTCTTATAAAAATTATAACTCTTCCATTTGTGCACACAATTACTTCATATGACATTTTATAGAACAGTAATGATCGGCAGAAGTCATTTCCAGCAAAAACAATAACATTTAAGAGCGGGCCTAACGCCAGGATAAATTCTGATTTCCCCCGCGCGTCTCGCTACACCCGCATTAGTGCCGATAACAAACACGGGCGGCCGCGGCGCCACGATGCGCGAAGCGCGGGACCAAGCTTGCGTAGTGTAGCGGGTAGGGCGTAGTATAAGCAAGCAACACAGTTAAATAAAGCCACTTTTTT
Organism: Xestia xanthographa; assembly: GCA_905147715.2. Classification (NCBI taxonomy): domain Eukaryota; kingdom Metazoa; phylum Arthropoda; class Insecta; order Lepidoptera; family Noctuidae; genus Xestia; species Xestia xanthographa. The sequence goes on along the minus strand of LR990654.1, from coordinate 17,521,508 downwards.
TCTTATTTTTTTTTGTATTCATTTTTTAACACCTTCTGACAATACATTCCTATGTTGTTTGTATGTCGTGAAATAAAAGTTTCGACTTTTGAGTACTCCATTGCATCTTAATTTTTTTCTCCATTTCGTTTTATCATCACGCCTGTTATTTTGACGACCCGATTGGCGCAGCGGTAGTGAGGCTGCCTTACGTTCTTAGGGTCCCGGGTTCGAATCCCGGTCGGAGCAAATGTTTGAGTGATGAGCATGGACATTTGTTTCCGAGTCATGGATGTTTATATGTATGTATAATATGTATGTATTTACAAACAAAAAGTATCTATGTAGTATATCAACTATCTGGTGTCCACGACACAAGCCTCGTTGCTTAGTGTGGCACTAGATGGCGCTGTGTGTAATGTCCAGCAATATTTATTTATTTATACTTGAAGGTGGTTTTTTTTTTGTTTTTTTGGCCCACGAGTGCCATACGCTCGACAACATAAACAAACACATATTAATGTCTACAATTTTTGCACAAATACCAACTAAAAAGAAAATGTTATATTATAAATACATTAAAAACGATAACAAAAAGTAAAATGATGAAATAATAAAATAAATAACATTCAATTTTTTAATAACTTATAAAATTTATAAATACTGTGACCATTAATAAGAGCAAAAAGGCATTCATAAACACCAAACATGACAAAATCGAGAAATGTATAAAATTGATAACCATAATAAAATTGAGGACATACCGTACAATAAGAATCAATAATAAAAGTAAAAATAATAGAATGTATAAAATTTATGACATTGGTAAAATTGAATAGGTAACGAATAAAAATTGATGAAATTAAAAAAAATAAAGATAATATATTGATAACTATGCTAATATTTAAAAATGCATAAGATTGTATTAATGATACCATACATGATATATACCTAATTGATAAAAACATTGATGAAAATTGTTTTAAATTGATACATCAAGACACAATAACAAAAATTATAGAATGTGAATTATAGCCTCTGACCTCTCTATGGACATGTCTTGTGACAACTTGGACCAGAGTTATCTTAGTTCATCCACTAGCCTGGGCAATACAACTATGATGGCCGAAAAGTCGCTGAAGCCCAACCTGCCCAACACCAATGCAGACTTTGCATCGTTCACCGCTAATCTGCAATTAACCCTAAGTCAATGGCGTAGTGACATGAATACAGACATGCGTCAGTTACGCGACGATATTAAGTCGACCCTAACAGATATTCAGAAGGAAATGCAAACACTACGTACAGAGCAAATCCTCATAAAACAGCGAGTCTCTGATCTCCGCAATGATGTCATTACACTTCAAACTAGTGCCCAGAGCCAGTCGGTGGAACATGAGATCCTACAGAAGCGTGTAGACGAACTGAGCAGTACACACGCACCAGCAGTGTCGGAGCTGTTAGTCAGTAACTTGGAAGCTAAGATCGACGTATTGGAACAGCAGGCTCGGCAGTGTAATGTGGAAATAGGCAATGTGCCCGAGAGGCGCAATGAAAACTTATCAGCTATTATCCAAGCCGTAGGAAGTGCTCTTAAGTGCCCGGTCTTACTAAATGACATTGTATCGGTGCACAGGGTGCCCCACGCGCACCAACAAAGCACACGACCAAAAAACATTATTCTTAAATTCGCTACGCGCCTACAGAGGGACAACATGCTTAGCGCATTCCGTAAAGCGAACTCGTTGAAGACTGACCAAATCGGTATAACTGGCACATCCGCATCTATTTACGTTAATGAGCACTTAACCTTACGGAAGAAACAGTTATTTCGTAAAACCCGTGAACTCGCTAACAATCATAATCACAAATTTGTATGGGTCAGAAATGGTACCATACTGGTGCGCGAGCGTGAGGGCGAAAATGCATTCGCAATACGTGGAGAAAGCGATTTCAATAAAATTAAAACCAAAACCAAACCAGCTGAATAACTGTTACTTCTTTTTAAAAATCCACTGCCCAACCACAGTTTATTTTTTATGTTCCTCACTTAAGTTATTTTTTTATGTTCTCCACCTAAGTAATATTGTTATTTTTTCTATGTTGCATGTGTTGTTAATTTTAATGATGAAATATGACTGTTATATTTTTTATCGTTTATTATATTGCTTTACCTATTTTTACAAAAATATGCATGCCTTGAAACTTATTAATATTTTACTCAATCGAAATTTCCTAACTATAAAATTTAAATTAATTATAAATGAATTTTTTATAAAATCAAATCATATTATTATAAAATGTAAATCTAAATTATATAATTATTTTTTAAACTTTAATCAACTTTATATGATACTATGTAGCCCAAAATCATACACTGGTCTTAATGTTATCTTGTTAATTTATTTCAACTATGAATGTGCTGTTAGAATTCATTGGATTCCAAAATGTATCAAGTTTTACAAAAGAACGCGAGGTCTATATAAAATTGTTGCAATACATCCTGTTAATGGACAGTACTGATAATTTGTTAATTTACTACCAGAACTGTAGGGGAATTAGAACTAAGCTACACTCGTTGCTCGTGAACATTTTGGCATCATCATATGACATCATAATATTGACAGAGACTTGGCTGATACCAGAAATAGCGAATAGCGAGTTTATTGACCCTCGTTACGTTGTGTTCCGCTGTGATCGGGATCGTGGCGCTACGGGGAAGCGAGACGGGGGTGGGGTGCTCATTGCAATACTGCGTGAACTTCAATCGGCCTCACTGGATATTCTTAATAATCCGCATTGTAAGCCCTCGGCGTGTATTGAGCACCTCATGGTTGCGTTACCTTGCAAAACCGATAGACATAAGATACATGTTATCAGCGCAGTGTACATCCCGCCGGGGACCAGCTCCGATGTCTATACATCTCACTTTGATTTTCTACATGACACCTTAAATGCACCTAACGTCATGAACGTTTACATCGTCGGAGATTATAATCTACCTAGTGTCACTTGGAGAACTGTAACGGCAGGGCATGGGGCCTGTTTGGCATGTGTTTGTACTCACCCTATATGCTCGGAACTGACGCATCTTATGTCTTCGCTAGATGCTCACCAATATAACAGTACCCCCAATAGCGGAGGAAAGACCTTAGATTTGTTCATCTCGAACACTTGCTGTTCGACTAGCCACCTTAAAGATCCACTATTACCAGTCGACCCCCATCACCCTCCTTTTGTTATAACCGCACCTGTTAGCATATCTACACAAATGATGAAGAGAAAACCGATTAACAAATATAATTTCCGTAAAGCTAATTATGATCTCATCAACAAACACATGGACGAGGTCAATTGGTCCGCGCTGTTCGACAATCTATCAGCCGAAGAAGCTGTGGAGGCTTTCTATAGCATGTTGAGTGACATAATTAGCCCACTAGTCCCCCCTGCAAGAACTAGATCACTTGACTTCCCAATCTGGTTTACACCAGAATTAGTTAAAATATTTAAAAAGAAGCAACGTCTTTGGGTAAAGTGGAAAAAATACAGCAACGTCAAAGACCATAACAACTTCTCCGAATGTAGGTCTATCTTCAAACATAAGTGTAAAACCTGTTATCTCAGTTATATTAACTCGGTTGAAGATAGTCTCTCCAGTAATATAAAGCATTTTTGGTCCTACATTTCAAACCGAAAAAATAAGTCAGGCATTCCGTCCACGATGCAGTACCAGAATGTCAAGTCAAGTGATCCTGATGTTGTCTGCAGTATGTTTTCGGACTTTTTCTTGTCCGTATTTGAGCCCGTATCACCAACGCTCTCCACGTGGGTTCCGCCGCAGCAGTGCGCAGAGAGTTGTAGCTTAATTAGTGGTCTGCATATCGATAAATCCAAAATACTCAGCGAGTTAAAACGGTTGGACCCCTCGAAGGGGGCAGGACCTGACGGTCTTCCGGCGGCCTTCTTTAAGGCTACAGCTGATAATATATGTGAGCCACTCTATATTCTTTTTAACAGATGTCTGCGTGAAGGTGTGTTCCCGGTGGTATGGAAGCAAGCTAATATTACCCCAGTGCATAAGGGTGGCTCGAGGCATGACGTCGAACAATATAGACCCATTTCGATTCTGCCGACCTTGTCAAAGCTTTTTGAAAGACTTGTTCACAACGAGATTTACCCTCTTCTGCATAATATTATCATTCCTGAACAACATGGCTTTGTTAAGCGCCGATCGACGACATCTAATTTGTTAATATTTGCTAATTACCTTTTTGAAAATATTGATAGGCGCTTGCAAATTGATGCGGTCTACACTGATTTTAAAAAAGCTTTTGACAAGGTCGATCATGAAATTCTCCTAAGTAAAATTGCTTACAATGGTATACGCGGAAATCTATTGCGTTGGTTTGTGTCGTACCTCGAAAATCGGTCACAAAGGGTAGTGGTTAATGGTCATCAGTCTGTTTCTGTCAATATTACTTCCGGCGTTCCACAGGGGTCTATTCTGGGACCGCTATTATTCATTATTTACATCAATGATATTAAGAAATGTTTTAAAAAGTCCAAATTCCTAATGTACGCTGATGACTTGAAAGCGTTTCAAGCGATCCGCACTATTGATGACTGCATGTTATTTCAGGAGGACCTAGACAGACTAACTGCCTACTGTATTGAAAATAAGCTGCATCTTAGTATCCCCAAGTGTAACTATATACAATTTACTAAGAATAACTTAATCTTCAAATTCAATTACAGCCTCAACTGCATCCCCTTAAACAATATTCAAATAGTGAAGGACCTTGGTGTTCTCTTTGATGGCAAGCTATCCTTGAACCAGCATATCGAAGCCATAGTAAATAGTGCTTTTAAAATGTATGGATTCGTGATGAGGTCTTCAACCGAATTTAAGCGTACATCTACCTATCTTTATCTATATAAGACGCTCATTAGGTCTCAGTTAGAATATGCGGTCCCTATTTGGAACCCCTTCTACCAAAAGTACGTAGTTGCAATAGAAAGGGTCCAACGCAAGTACTTACGTGCTATGTGCTACAGATGTCATGGGACTAAAACTTATCTGTCATACTCCCAACTTCTTGATAAGTACAAGCTTATCAGCCTGGAGAACCGGCGCAAATACCTGGAGGCCAACGTGCTTCATGATATTGTTCACAATCATTTTGACGCCATTGATCTAACGAGTATGCTATGTTATTCTATTCCCCGAACAGTTCATGTGCGCCAGGTTCGTGCTCGTACTCTGTTCGCGCTCAATTCTTGTCGAACAAACTCTGGCTTACGCTGCCCTATTCATAGAATGTTGGAATCCTATAATACAAATTTCATTGATACTGATATCTTTGCATGCCCGAAAAATAAATTTAAATCTAATATTATAAAAAAATTATTGTAATTATAATAATTCTATGATTAATATTTATTTAGTGCATAATTTAATTTAAGTAAATGGAATTGTTTCTGATTTTATCTGATTTGGTTTTTTAACTATTGCTTGCTTTATAGTAACTTACATATATGTGTTTTTTAAATACTTAATTATATAATTAATTTTTGTAATGCCCATCTAGTGGCAACAATAATATTTATCCTCAAATATGTCTATCTGCGGATAATGCAGTTGACTGCAACGCTATTAATTTCACATTGTTAACCTTATAAATTATATATGTTGTAGTTGTTTATTATCCCATATAAAATAAAAAAAAATAAAAAAAATGTGTAAAATTAATAACATTGGTAGAATAAATATTTATAAAATACTGTGCCCGTTAGTAAAAAGAACAAAAAGGCAATAATAATAAAAAGCACAAAAGATAAAATCGAAAATTTTATAAAATTGATAACAAAAATAAATTTGATGACATACACTAAGAATCAGAAACAAAAAGTAAAAATGGAGGAATGTGTAAAATTTATGAGCTCAAAATGAAAATCCCAGGCGGCCAGAACATTTTTGGTTTTCGATCATGGGTGTCGTTTTCATAGTTTTTGGGGTCGCTGAATACACAAATGAGGTCAATTTTGACCTCATTTTCGTATTCAGCGACCCCAAAAGGCAAGATGGTGCCGGGAAAAAAAATGTGGTTTTTCCATCATGGGTGTCATTTTTATGGTTAACGTGGTCACCGATAACGAAAATGAGATCAAAATGAAAATCCAAGATGGCGCCCAAAAAAAAATATTTTTGCGTCAACCCCGAAAACCATGAAAACGACACCCATGACGGAAAATCTAAAATTTTCTTCGGCGCCATCTTGGATTTTCATTTTGACCTCATTTTCGTTGTCAGTGACCACAAAAACCATGAAAACGACACCCATGATGGAAAAACCAAAAAAATTCATCAGCGCCATCTTGGATTTTTATTTTGACCACATTTTCGTAATAAGCAACCATGAAAACGACACCCATGTTTGAAAAACCTAAAATTTTGCTCGCCGCCATCTTGGATTTTTATTTTGACCTCATTTTCGTTATAAGCGACTCCGAAACCATGAAAATGTCACCCACGACAGAAAAACCAAAAAACCAACTTCAAGTATAAATAACAGGCGTGAATGTTTAGAGTGAACCTCAGTGGCCATTAAGTCGCGCAAAAGTCCAGTCGCGCAAGTGTCTTTCGCGCAAGTTTCTTGATACCTACTACCTACCTCCTACCTACCTACTACCTACCTACTACCTACCTACTACCTACCTACTTATACCTACCTACTACCTACCTACTACCTACCTACTACCTACCTACTACCTACCTACTACCTACCAACTACCTACCTACTACCTACCTCCTACCTACCTACTACCTACCTACTACCTACCTACTACCTACCTACTACCTACCTACTACCTACCTACTACCTACCTACTACCTACCTACTACCTACCTACTACCTACCAACTACCTACCTACTACCTACCTACTACCTACCTACTACCTACCACCTACCTACTACCTACCTACTACCTACCTACTACCTACCGGTTAATTCGGACGGGTTGAATATATTTAAAATAATTTCGGACAAAAACAATGCACATAAATCAATCATCCGTTTATTTTGCGTTTACTATGAGCTTATTATGCACGTAAAAAATACATAGTACCTTCGACTTCGGCAATCAGCCATCATTTGAGTCTTCAACTGTTTTAGTTATCGCTTTTCAATTGTATTTTTCTTGTTACCCATGTTACACAAAAAAAATAATTGATTCAATGATATTATTAATGGCGAATTGGCGCGGAGCAAAGTGACATAGACTACCCGTCTCAACAGAGCGAGGGCAACTGATCGGCGAGTGATCGGTGAAACAAACTGATGTCTCAAGCTCGCGTCACGCGGGACGGAAGACTGCGTATTGCGCGGAATAAAAATGTAGTAAGCGCCAAATGCTTTGAGTCTGTTATCTCTTAAAATAGAAAATATTTTGAAAAAATGCCAATGTCAGCTATAGGTTATACATGAGTGATATTATTTATCAAGTTTATGGTTCAGTAACATGCACCAAAATAGAATAAAAACCAAAAATGTTGAAAATTAGAGGTAACTTTGTGATGGTTTTCTATCGAGAAAATTTTATCCTATTATGTTTTTCGCCAATGTCAACCATCACATTCATAATGACGTTTCCTGACATATACTTTTTTTCCAATTGGAACATGATTTACTAATCTAAAAATCTAATCAAAGATTGAAGATTTTGCTTTAGGCCCGCTCTTAAGACATCCAGATCCTATGTCTTCTACAGCCGATTTTCGATCCACCGTGTGTCGTGAAGAAAACAGCCTGTACTGACAGCGCTGTAGGCGCGCCTACGGAAAACTCAATAGCAACCACTCGCAGGCGTGCGACATTGCTGTTCGCAGGCCAACAGGCTCTAGCCTAACAGGCAACACAATAACGGGCCTGTTGTCACAGGCCAAGGTGGCCTCTGCGGCCAGGGGGTGAAGCCCCGTGACCGCCTGTTGCACCTATCGACGGGAGTGCCGTGATTTCCATCCATCGCAAGGACTAACTCCTTGCGATGGATGGAAATCACGGCGCCCCACATCTTCTCACATCCTCCGTTATAGTAACATCACGCTGTGTTACTCGTAGTCGTGAAATGTTTTAGAAGGCAGTCTAGTTTTCTAGTTTGTGTTAAGTAAATAGATAGGTACTCGTTAAGATTGTGACTCAGTAGTTAAAGATACCGGTGTAAGCGTAATCCTGTGTAAAGCTGATCTGTTGTGAAATAAGTGTTGATAATCGGTATCATGTGGCGTTTTATTCACTTTCTGATCAAAGGGAACACTGTCACCCCCTCTTACACCTGATCCTACTCTCGTTCGCCGACACTTAGGCCCCGTTCCCACTATGTCGTGACGATTTATTTATCACACTCAAAGTACTTACGGGATAATATCCGTGGTTTTCTATATTGTTGAGCTCCCGATATTTCGACGCTGTTGCAAGCATCATGATCGCGGGAATACTGAAGAGGTATGCGGGTGAGGCGAAAATTATTATTATGAGCAGACAAATCTGTCTACCCTCTTTCTTAGTCTTTTATTACGCGCACTACTGGAACTCGATTGTAAATCGCGACAAAACGCACTCACGGTATCACTAGGTTTTTCTTGATAGTGGAGACCTATGTTATTTTTTTATTAGGTTTATGACTAGATTCCACGTAGGTACTTGATAGTTTAGAAAACCGTCCTCACGATTGAAATTTTTGTGTTTTGAAATTTCAATAGCTTCTCTGGTTAGCCTTGGGATGTAGTATCGGTCGGTAGATAAAATTTGTGGTTTATGAAAATCAATCCAGTGATTTGGCCTTTCTGACCCATGGAACACCAAACTGGTTCACCTAGGTGTTCCACGGTTAACTTTCTGTACCCCTGGTTCACCTAGGTCAGTTTTTATTTTATTTTATTTTATTTATTAGGGACAAATAAACAGTTACATGTTCAGGTTTAAAATTATGAGTAGTTACATAAATTGGTAAACATATAACCCACACCATTGTCCACGGATTAATAAATGAGCAAATAAAGTACGAGAAGATAATTTTGTTGAATTAATTAATTAATTTTAGATTAAGATTGTGGTGAAAGAATATTGATAGCCAGTGTTTTAAATTTGTTACTAGAAAGAGAGAAGATATCTATGTCCATGAAGTGTGTGTTATAGGTTTCCACTAGTTGACGAAGAGGCACGCGTGCCCGCCGGCGTTGGTCCTGCATGAATCCACGTGGAACAACCGGGGCACACGGGCCGCCCGTCTGACAACAGTTCTTGGTACCGTATAGCGTAACTTATTTGTGATTTCAATACAGTCAAATCTGTTGTTACATAAACCATGCAGCATCATGGCCACCAGAAGTAAACGCCGAGACTGTAAACTTAAAACATTATACCGCTGTAGTAACTGTGTATACGGAATTCTCGAGTGGTAACTGTGTGAGACTGCACGAACAGACTCACGATGTCCGCGATTACGCGGAGCCCTAATCAAACAATACTCTTCCAATCGACAAGGGGAAAACAAATATTAGTTACACTTACCCATCACGTTGGTACCGGTGATGTGAAGCAGTCCCGGTCACGTCTTATCTGAGTGGGGTGTAAGTATAACTGTGGTTTGTGTGGTGTATGTGTAGTCATGCAGATTCGACAGCAACCAAGGGACGCGCGCGGCTCGTACCGTCGACTCCCGGACAAACCTTCCAAGATCCCACACGTGGCACCTTTCACCAATGTCCAACTAAATTTTATCCCGGTTTGCTAACCCAATCGGGGATATAATTTAATTTAATGTTCATTTTTTTTTTCTCTTTTCTTTATTTTTTTTCTATGTTGTTTTTGTGTGTACTAATCCTTACCACTGTCTTTTAGTTAAGTTATTCTTGTGTATTTAATTTAACTATTGTTTAAAACTATTTGTGAAAACTTGTAATTGGCCATATTGTTGTTATTAACTAAATTAAATTATTGTGTCTGCCTAGCTGTAAGTTTTCCGAAAATAATAAAATAAAATAAAATAATAGTCCAGCACTGAATTTAGGAAATTACCGGCGTTCAAATAAAACACAAAAGCCGGCTACATAACCCACAAATCACTCGCGGTCATGACCCAAAATGGCGAGATTTCTCAATTTTCACTCAATTGTCAACAAAATATCAAACACCGAACAGGATTGCATCGGATTAACAATAACTCAAAGTTTTCAACCAATAATTACACGGAACAGCGTGTACCAAAAATTACAAGCACGGAGCGACCATTATTCAACCAAAATTGCACTGACAAGCAAACGTCATCGCACCACAGACAACTGAACGTAATCTGTCAAACGTCAAAAAAGGTGCGTTCAGAACTTGGTGGATGAAACATCTACCCCCCCCGGACGGGCCGTCCCGTCCGCTAATCAATTGGCAGTCTTGACAAGGTGGCGACCGCTCTCTTCATAACCGATCCATCCACTAAAACCTCAGCAAAACGAGGTACCCCGTCGGTGCCAGCCACCAAATTGAGAATGCGCCCCCGGCGCCAATACAGAGGCTTAAGGTTGGCATCCTTAATAAGGACGAGGTCTCCTATCTTGGGCGGATGAGTTTTATCAGTCCACTTGACGCGCTGCTGGAGGATGTGCAGATACTCTAAGCTCCAACGCTTCCAAAAGCTCTGAGTGAGCTGTTGCACCAACTGAAACCGCGATAGCCGATTTTGGCTCACATCAACTAAAGGGTACTCAGGCAGAGCGACAAGTGGCTGTCCAATCAAGAAATGGCCCGGGGTTAGAGCCTCCAAGTCGTTAGGGTCCGAAGAGAGCGGGCACAATGGACGCGAATTTAGTACCGCTTCAATGCGACAAAATACCGTAGCTAATTCCTCAAAGGTGAGAACGGTGTCTCCCAACAATCTCCGCCAGAGTCCCTTTTGAGATGTAGTAGTTGTAAGGTATATAATAAGGTATCTTTATTCCAATATAGTCAGTGTATTCTCGAACCTCATTCGTTTCATTTGTCTCCTAAACACCCGACCTTACATGGCGACCCTGCCAGTAACAGTAGCCGGCACGGGCGCGCGCGCGTGTGTACCATAAAAGGACAAAATATTATAAACAATCAGTGCAGTTAATGTGGACTTTAAAATGAAGCAAAAATACACTGGGCTCCCTGAGCACAAAGCGTGTTTTACTGTTGCGTATTCGTGCATGATTTATAATTTTGAAAAATGGGAAACATAAACAGCAAGGAAGAAGTGGTGATTGCTCAGACCGCTGGAGTCGGTAGTAATACGGCTCGTACGCAGCAGCTACAGGAGACCTCAAATACTATTTTGGTGGTGATATGTACCATATTGGCGATCGGCCTTTTAATAATAGTATACAAGCTTTATAATCGTTGTCACAAAAAGCAAATACAGCGTCGCATAGATGAGGTGACATTGAAGCGATACTCCAGTATTCTACGCAGGCAGCAGGCATACATGGGTGCTGTGCCGCAGCCTGGCAAGGCAGAAGTTCTCGATATATAACTACGACGGCGAAATTCATGGCATCATCAAGGCTCGTAATTCTACGTTCTACGTGCTAGTGTAGTGTTGGTGTGAAAAAGTAGGCAGCGTTGTGATCATTCTTAATATCTATATCAGTGCCAAAAAGTAATATTAAGTGAATCAAGGTAATAATGAGGTTTATTTTACAACCTATTTTGTGAATTTTAGGAACTACCTGTCTCATGATGATGGTATTTAAGTTTTATATTTACATTAATTATATTTTAGTTTAAGAGAATTTTCTAATTAATTAGTAGTTTCTGCAGAATTATTATGTGCATTTTCTTGAAATTACGAATACATGAAATACGTTGCTTAAAACAAGCACTGGTGACTAATTTAAAGGCTAGTGTGTTATGGCCGAGGATTTAGGTATAATATTAAATGAGTTAAAAGTTATAAGAAGCTACTTGATAAAAATTGGTCCTAGCCGCCGACAAGGAAGGATTTCAGATATAAAAAGAACAGAGGCAAATTCTGTTTTATTTAAGTACAATAAGTTTTTAGAAATCTGTAAAGAAAACTTAAAAAATTATACAAGTTCCGAAATTACATTGATTAAAAAGATTTGTGAAGAGATCGATAGGTTATTTTTAGAAATAATTTCTTTGTGTAGTTTAACAGGAGAGAAAGATATCCCACTACAAACCATGGCGACGGATTCATTCGATTTAAAAACTGCGCTACATCTTTTGCCCGTTATGGATGATAGCATTAATAACACTAAGCAACTGATCGAAAATATCGAATATTACGATACTATGTTAGACACACCGGGATGTAAAAACAAACTAATTCAGTTTATATTGAAAAGTAGGTTATCCCAGCGTGCAAAGTTATTATTGTCTCCAAAATATGAGACTGTAGAAGAGCTTACAAAGGATATGCGTAAATTACTACTACCCCAAAAAAGTTACATTGCAATTCAGTCAAAATTACAGTTTTGTAAACAAGACAGTAAAACAATTATAGATTACGGCAAAGAGATGTCAGAACTCTTTGTAGATTTGACGATATCGCAAGCTGACAGTGATTCAGCCAAGTATGCCTTATTGAAACCCATGAATGAGAAGTTAGCAATCAAGCGATTTGCGGATGGTTTGCGGGATCGTCGATTAAGCACCATAATTGCCGCGCGTAACTTTTCTTCTTTAACAGAAGCAATCCAGGCAGTTCAAGACGAGGAGAAACCCGGTCCCAGTGGCTCATCAGAACTTATAGGTACGTATAGACAGTCGCAATACCAGGGTCGGCGAGCCTAACGAGGTTACCGAGTTCAACGAAATTTCGGTGCAAGAGGTGGTGCACAAAATACACACCAGCATCGGGGTCATCGGCCACAGGTACCACATGGTTATAGTAATAGCAATTATTATCATGGTAATTATAATAGTCGTTATCGCAAAACCTATAGACCACCGTGTAGTAACCGCGGCCGGGGTGTCGGGTTGAAAAAGGATATCAATGTCATAACAGAGAATAGCCAGGTAGCAACGAGCACTTCGAATAATGAGTCATTAAATCATTTTTTTCGTGACTGATGTCATCTTCACGTGTAACATTTTAAATAAGGTGTTGTTTAAAATTGGTAACTATAATCATAACATGCTAATTGACACGGGCGCTTCTATATCGGGAATAAAGTTGAAATGTTTAGAACGTTTACAGATTCCTTACCATAAAGAGAGAGTTAGCGTAAAAGGTATTGGTGGATATTTGTTTTCTGAAGGTTATGTGTACTTAACTCTTAATTATAATGAGTATAGTTTTCCATATAAATTTACAGTATTTAAAAATTTACCGTGTATTAATGACGGCATTTTGGGTCAAGACTTTTTAACACATTATAGAGCTATTTTAAATTTTGAAGTCAATACGTTACAATTGACCAATGACTCTAAATTAGTAACATTATCGTTCGAAAATAATCAGACAACGCGTAACGGCTACTATCTAACTATACCAGCTCGTAGCGAATCCACGCATTACATTAATACGACCTTAAAAGAAGAGTGTGTGGTGTCAAATCAACAATTATGTGATGGTGTTTATTTAGCGAGTAGCATAAATAAACCGATTAACGGAAAAATGCCTATTCGTATTTTAAATACTCGAGACACAGATGTAAATTTAAATTATTTTCAAGTTAGCACTAGTAAGTTAAATGAATACTATATTTGTCAATTTAATAGGAATACTGTGGATTCTGAAAGAGTGAAAACTTTACTTTCCACATTAAACTTAAAAGGCTTAAATGTAGAGGAACAGAAATCGATAGAATGTATTTGTGCAAAATTTCCTGATATTTTCCATCTACCAGGGGATAAATTATCCACTACCCCAATTTATGAACAGACAATTGACATGAAACCACATACTGCTCCAATCTATACCAAACCATACCGAGTCCCTTATTCTCAAAAACCGGAAATAGAGAAACAACTCAAAAACATGTTAGATGACGGCATAATTGAGCCATCCCGAAGTGCATGGTCTAGTCCATTATTGTTGGTCCCCAAAAAATGTGACGCAGCCGGTAATAAAAAGTGGCGTGTCGTAATTGACTACCGCAAGTTAAATGAAAACATACAGGACGATAAATTTCCCTTGCCCAACATCACCGAAATACTAGATTCTTTGGCAGGTGCAATGTACTTTACTCATTTAGATTTAGCTCAAGGATTTTTTCAAATTACATTAAAAGAAAGCTGCAGACCTTACACGGCATTTACTACAGGTAACAATCAGTATCAGATGACTCGCATGCCGATGGGGCTCAAGTCTAGTCCTAGTAGTTTTAGTAGAATGATGACCATTGCAATGTCTGGCCTCAATTATGATAAATGTCTCGTTTACCAGGACGATTTAGTAGTAATGGGTAGAAATTTGAGTATTCATAATCAAAATTTGATGGATATTTTTTCTAGATTACGAAAAGTAAATTTAAAATTAAATTTTTGCGAAAAGAAATTCTTTATTTAGGACATACAGTCTCCGGAAAGGGTATTTTACCAGACCCAGAAAAAATTAAAGTAGTAGAAAGTTATCCAAGGCCACAAAATGTTGATGAATTAAAGCGTTTTGTAGCTTTTGCAAACTATTACAGAAAGTTTATTAGAAACTTCGCCGAGTTAGCATTTCCTTTAAACAAATTGTGTTGCAAAAACGTTAAATATAATTGGACCAAAGACTGTGAGCATTCTTTTCAAATGTTAAAATCAGCCCTGATAAACCCACCTGTCCTCCAGTATCCAAATTTTTCAGAAAATAATGAGTTTGTATTACAAACCGATGCCTCAGGTATTGCAATCGGTTCGGTGTTATGTAACGGAGATGGACGGCCAGTGGCTTACGCAAGTCGAGGTTTGAATAAAGCCGAAATTAATTATCCTACTATTGAAAAGGAACTCTTAGCAATAGTATGGAGTGTTAAATATTTTCGACCTTATTTATATGGAAGACGGTTTAAGATACAGACTGACCATCGACCCCTAGTTTATTTATTTTCAATGAGAGATCCATCTAGTAGATTACTGAAATTTAGACTGCAGTTAGAAGAATATAACTTTACAATTGAATATTTGAAAGGACAATCAAACACAGTGGCAGACGCACTGTCGCGAATAATAATTACGTCGGAAGACTTAAAATCAATGAATGAACAGATAGTTAGTGTAATGACTAGGGCACAATTACGTCAATTAAATATGAAAAATGATAAGAGCAATAATCAGTCGGTTGATAATATAGACACAAGCTCGAGGCCTGATCAACCGAGAGTTGTGGAAATAATTAAAAAACCGAAGGATATTGTTGAATTTTCTTTAATAAACTCTAGGAAATTAAATTATTTACAAAAAAAGGGAATAACAGTGGAGAGATACAAATATTTTATATATGTGCCCAGTAAATCTATAATTTATTTACAAACAATTTCTCGATCTCCGATTACGCGAGTCGAATTGGTGAGAGACTTGTTATGTTTATGTAAAAAGTTATCGATAAATGAAATATGCATAATAAGAAACGACTACAATAAAGATTTTATAAGTGGGCTTATAAATGAAATAAAAAGTTATGAAAAGTGGTCCGGACCACGAATTTGTGTAGTCAGTAATGTCCAGAGAATAAATAATATAGATAACAGACGTGTGATATTAAATGACTTCCACCTATTGCCCACAAGTGGCCACGCGGGCGTTAGGCGGATGGTAAATAATATTAAAAAGTATTATTTTTGGCCAAGTTTGGAAAAAGATGTCGCTGATTATGTCTCTAAATGTGAGCAGTGTAAGAAACAAAAACATTCTAAACACACCAAGCAACCAATGCAGGTTACAACGACTGCCAATTCAGCACTAGAAAAAATATTTTTAGATATTGTGGGGCCGCTACCAACAGATATACATAACTACAAATATATTTTGACTCTACAGTGCGAGTTATCGAAATTTACAGAAGCGTACCCTCTACACAATAAAGATACAGTAAGTGTAGCTCGTGCGTTTGTTGAGAATTTTATTTTAAGATATGGCATACCTAGAGAAATAGCGACCGATCGTGGGTCCGAGTTTATATCAAGTACTATGAGAGAGGTATGTCAAATCTTAAAAATCAACCAAATTTCGTCTACAGCATACCATCACGAAAGTATTGGGGCGTTGGAAAACAATCATAAAGCGATGGGTGCGTATCTTAGGATTAATTGTGAGAATCAAACAAGTACGTGGAGTACTTGGTTGCCGTATTGGTGTTTCTCATACAATAATACAGTACATACGGAGACCAAGTACACACCACATGAATTAGTGTTTGGCAAACGCTGCGTGTTACCGACAAATTTAGAAGGACATACGGTAGATCCTTTGTATGCTCATGACAATTACGCTCTTGAGCTAAAATATAGGCTACAAGTAGCGCAAAAAGATGCACATAGTAATTTAATTAAGAGTAAGGTTAAGAGAAAGAATAACTATGATATTAATATAAACCCAGTATATTATAAAAAGGGTGATTTGTTATTATTAAAAAATATATCAGATAGAAAAATGGACCCTATATATTTGGGACCTTATGTAGTTATTGATGACATGGATACTAATGTTAAAATTTTGAAAAGTGGAAAAGAATATGTAGTACATAAAAATAGAACTAAACTTTATAAAAATGACTAAAGTGACGCGTAAATTAATATAGAATATTATATACTTATGTTATAATATTACGATGTAGTTTTAAGCCATTATTAGGTTAAATTAATATTATGATTAGCAATATACCCTGCGCAGGTATACCATATTAAAATTTAAAAATAATAATTATGTAATTTTATTATTTTTTTAAATAAAGGGGAAGGTGAGATGTAGTAGTTGTAAGGTATATAATAAGGTATCTTTATTCCAATATAGTCAGTGTATTCTCGAACCTCATTCGTTTCATTTGTCTCCTAAACACCCGACCTTACACTTTGCCGCTTTCACCGCGGCCTCAAAAATACCCCCCCAATGGGGGCAGGCTGGCGGGTCAAACAACCAAGTGACCCCTCGACGGGCCAATTTGTTACCAATGTCAACCTGGCTCTCATTAAGAAAGTCATACACTTCCTTCAAATAGTTACTTGTACCCTTGTAGTTGGTACCGCAATCAGACCTGATCAGAGAAGGTAACCCACGGCGAGACGTAAATCTATCCAAAGTTGCCACAAAGGCCTCCGTCGAGAGGGAGGATACCAGCTCCAAGTGCACTGCCTTAGTTGACAGGCAGACAAATACGCACAAATAAGCCTTGACACTTTTACTATTGCGAAGGGTAGACGTCTTTATCGAAAAGGGACCAGCAAAGTCCGTTCCTACGCCTGCAAAGGGCCTCGCCTCATTGACACGATCAGCAGGCAAGTCTCCCATCTGGGGCTGCATCGTTGGGGCCTTAGTCCGATAACACGGTATGCAACGGAAGACGATGCTACGAATGGTACGACGAGCCGACAAAATCCAAAACTCTCGCTGCAGAATGGCCAACAGCGCATTGCAACCGGCGTGCGAGTTCTTAATGTGACGATCAGTCACCAACAATTTAATCAAATGGCCCGCCTTGGGCAACAAAAGGGGGTGACGGACCCCATAAGGAAGGCTAGAGTGCCTCAACCGTCCACCAACACGCAAAAGACCCGTTTCATCCAAAAAGGGGTTCAACTTACTAACGGCTCCCGACAACTTAACTCTACCGGACTTCAAGGTCTCGATCTCCTTCTCAAAGTGTACGGCCTGCACAGAGCGAACCCACAGGAGGAGTGACTCCTGTCGCTCTTGAGGAGAGAGAACCGGTGACAGGCGCTTGTCCCCTGGATTCCTAGCATTGTGACCAAAACGCCTGATCCACGAGGTAACGTTCAACAATTTGTCGAGGGAGCTGTATCGATTCAACAAAATATCCGGATCAAACGGAGGGTCCTTCGTCCCAACAGCGAGCACCTTAAGCCCGGGCAAAGGATCCGACATCAAAATTGGCGTTCGAGGCCAATCATCCTCGGGGCGAGTCAGCCAATCCGGTCCCCACCAAAGGGGGTGCACAATCAGGCGGGGGGCCATGCACCCACGTGAGGCTACGTCGCCGGGGTTCAAGTCTCCAGGCACGTGCCTCCAAATCAAAGGCGTTTCGGAATTTTGTATCTGTGACACTCGGTTCGCCACAAAGACCTCCAAGGAGTGGACGGACGTCTTCAACCAGCACAAAACAATTTGACTGTCCGTCCAGGCGTAAGAATTCCGAATGTTCACAGATCCACCTAAAGTTTGAGCAACGTGATTCAAGAGACGCACAAGAAGCGCCGCCCCTGACAACTCTAGCTTAGGGATGGTCAATGCCGTCCGGAGGGGGGCCACCTTGCTCTTGGCCATGATCAGTGACAACTTATAGTATTATGCTATACTTACGCTTCATATTCATTATTCATAATACTATTTATCATGCATTTTATTTGTTTATATATCTACACTCAGCAAATTGATTTAAATACGATTCTTTAACTTGGAAATAGCTGAAATAAAATATTAAATTATAATTTTCATGTTGTGATATTTACGTCAAGCGTCAAATTGTCAAACTGTCAGTTAGTTTTTTAATTCTCTTTCTGCTCAGTCTATGGTCTAGCTCTATGATTTCTCTTTTTGGTTTGTATAATTTAAATTATTTTTATCAATATGCTTAGCCAATGTATTTTATAAATTATTACGATTGTTTAATAACTTAATATTAAATGATTATATTTATAAAATTCTTAACGCACTCATCACTCATGTCCTGGCCGACTACACTTGTCAGATGAGATGATGGCCACACTAAGAAAACTAAGATTTGAAAAAGGAAGACTACTTTCGAAAACCAAGCTGCTCTCTGATACTCATCAAATCAGATCCAATCGTACTTTTTTTTAGCCGTCCGTCAGCTCGTTTCTCCAAAGTAGTGGGAAATATAGTATTATGCTATACTTACGCTTCATATTCATTATTCATAATACTATTTATCATGCATTTTATTTGTTTATATATCTACACTCAGCAAATTGATTTAAATACGATTCTTTAACTTGGAAATAGCTGAAATAAAATATTAAATTATAATTTTCATGTTGTGATATTTACGTCAAGCGTCAAATTGTCAAACTGTCAGTTAGTTTTTTAATTCTCTTTCTGCTCAGTCTATGGTCTAGCTCTATGATTTCTCTTTTTGGTTTGTATAATTTAAATTATTTTTATCTATATGCTTAGCCAATGTATTTTATAAATTATTACGATTGTTTAATAACTTAATATTAAATGATTATATTTATAAAATTCTTAACGCACTCATGGATATGTCCTGGCCGACTACACTTGTCAGTTGAGATGATGGCGACACTAAGGAAACTAGGATTTGAAAAAGGAAGACTACTTTGGAGAAACGAGCTGACGGACGGCTAAAAAAGTCTACTCTGGGATCTGATTTGATGAGTATCAGAGAGCAGCTTGGTTTTCGCTGTGAGATTCTAAAACTGCCCAGGGGAACCAGCTAAAGATTCCCCTGGAACTTCTACTCCCGATGTTCGGAGGCTTACTACGGGCCTGTCCGTCTACTGGTCTCGCAGGGCTGTCCTACGTCTGGCCCTGAATTCTGCACTGTCTTGCTGCTGAGCTGTCCTGGTGAACTCTGAGATCTGCGCTGCCGCCGTTTCTACTGCTTCAGAGCTAAACTTCAAGGTTACTCCGTTATCGACCTGTTACCCTGACGCCTGTTCCCGTTCTTACAGTGTGGTAAACTCATTATTGTCCATCTAAGTGCATAAACTTTAAAACTGAGTGCGTGCTAGGTAGTTTTTTTTATAACTAGCTGTATTTTTTATCTTTCCCCTCTATTAAAATTTAATTGAACAAGTCTGCTTATCCATTCATTTTAAATAGGAGCAAGTAGATTTGTTACAAATTGGCGCCCCCCGTAAAATCAACTCGAACCCACTCATTTATTTTCAAAATTCTAAATAAAACTAGCACTAGTATTTCTTTTTGGACTTCTTATTTGGCTTACCTACTCTTTTTAATATTAACTTAACTTATTTTTCTTCTTCAGCTCTCCTGTTAAAGACTCTTCTATTCGACTCAACTCTTCTACAACTAAACATCATCTAGGTACTCTTCACCACTACACACATACTGATATCGAAAGATAATTGGCACCCTTTCGGCCTCTTGGGAGTGTTAACCCACTTGTGAGCACTTCCAAGGTTGGAGACTGGCATACTCTACGACGTACTATTGGAGAATATCCTGTGGACATTTTTACAAACCTATACATCTACGTTATTCCTATTACAAATACTTCACTATCCTCCTACACACTTATTATATATATTTATACATATTTCATCTGGGAATCATACCAAAACAAGTTCAGTTACGTGGGCTCTCAAAATATTTTTCAACTTGTTATTTGTCATCGGTTGCTAGGTAACAAACCAGGCCATGGAGTATTATGGGCATGGAGTACTAGTCTTTTTTGACCGGTGGCAAAAATAGGTACTAAAGTATAACAAACTTTACGGTGGCAATCATGTGTACTACACTTTATGCTTTAGTTCCGAATTTTACCACCAACACAAATAAGATTTTCTTGGTTTACGATTTTTAATTTTCTTTTTTTGTATTATTATTAAATCCATCCTCTTTAGACTCTAATGTCTTACTCTTAAATTTTTAAACACTTTTGGACCGAGTCCAACACTCAGACTCTCTTGACGTTTTACTCGGAGCTTACCGGCTACTGTATTGCGGGAGCTGCCCTTACGTTTACTCGGAGCTTACTTACTGCTGCCCTTGACGTTTAACTCGGAGCTTACCGACTACTGTATAACGTGAGCTGCCCTCACGTCTACTCGGAGTTTACTGTCTGCGGTGTTGTGTTTCTGACCTGACACCTCTTTCCCTCCTTCTCTCTTAAACTCCATAGGTACTTGAATCCCTTCATCCACTACAAGTAGGCTACTTTAGAATCCTATTTCAGAACTCAGATCCTATATACTCCAAGTTTGTTCTTTTACACTGTTTTGCTATCCCTATACTCGTACTTTTGCTATTTTCTTATTATACTTACGATTCATCTCTTTCTTCTTTCCTTCTTCTATAATAGAGTTATTTTCGGCGTACTAAAACTCTATTTATTTTTTAATTCATTCATCGCTTCTTAAACCATTAAAAGATTATTCTTAATCTTCCTTTATATCTATTTTTCTCTTTTCTTCAAGTTAATATGACTAACTTGTTTCTTTCTATCGACTCTAAAAGTTGATTGGAGCGGATGACAACTCCATAAAAATAAGCCCATGTTAACTATCGACTTTAAAAGTTGATTGGAGCGGATGACAACTCCATAAAAATAAGCCCTTGTTAACTATCGACTCTAAAAGTTGATTGGAGCGGATGACAACTCCATAAAAATAAGCCCTTTGTTAACTATCGACTCTAAAAGTTGATTGGAGCGGATGACAACTCCATAAAAATAAGCCCTTGTTAACTATTGACTCTAAAAGTCAACTAAATATCAACTAAAGTTGATTAGGAGCGGATGACAACTCCGTTAAAAATAAGCCTTTGTTAAAATCTTTCTATTTTCATCTCATTAATGGTTTTAGACGCGAGCGGATTACAACTCCTAAAATAAGCCCTAAAGTTATAGATTTATCAGGTTGAGTAGTGATCATTGAATGTGAATCCTACCTGACCTAACTTCGTAAGATGTCGGTGTATTTGAATGAGTTATGTAAGTTTTGTGAATGCTGTAATACTTTAACCTTAGCAAAATTTTTGTTCTAGGCCAAAAATTTTCTCGGGGTCGTTGGGGAAATATAGTATTATGCTATACTTACGCTTCATATTCATTATTCATAATACTATTTATCATGCATTTTATTTGTTTATATATCTACACTCAGCAAATTGATTTAAATACGATTCTTTAACTTGGAAATAGCTGAAATAAAATATTGAATTATAATTTTCATGTTGTGATATTTACGTCAAGCGTCAAATTGTCAAACTGTCAGTTAGTTTTTTAATTCTCTTTCTGCTCAGTCTATGGTCTAGCTCTATGATTTCTCTTTTTGGTTTGTATAATTTATTTTTATCAATATGCTTAGCCAATGTATTTTATAAATTATTACGATTGTTTAATAACTTAATATTAAATGATTATATTTATAAAATTCTTAACGCACTCATCACTCATGTCCTGGCCGACTACACTTGTCAGATGAGATGATGGCCACACTAAGAAAACTAAGATTTGAAAAAGGAAGACTACTTTGGAGAAACGAGCTGACGGACGGCTAAAAAAAAGTACGATTGGATCTGATTTGACGAGTATCAGAGAGCAGCTTGGTTTTCGCTGTGAGATTCTAAAACTGCCCAGGGGAACCAGCTAAAGATTCCCCTGGAACTTCTACTCCCGATGTTCGGAGGCTTACTACGGGCCTGTACGTCTACTGGTCTCGCAGGGCTGTCCTACGTCTGGCCCTGAGTTCTGCACCGTCTTGCTGCTGAGCTGTCCTGGTGAACTCTGAGATCTGCGCTGCCGCCGTTTCTACGGCTTCAGAGCTAAACTTCAAGGTTACTCCGGTATCGACCTGTTACCCTGACGCCTGTTCCCGTTCTTACAGTGTGGTAAAGGTAGGTAGGGGGCTAGATTAGGTAGGGGGCTAGGTAAATTAATTAGTAATAACCTGAGTTATTGTACCCAAAACAATTGTATGCCAGGGTCAAACTACAAACAGATTATGGCATCTGTAACTAAGACTGTTTGTGATCCTAGTACCACCATTACTATATGTGTTGGTAATAGTGCAAAGATTAAAAAGGAAGACATCACTGATTGTGTCTCAGAGTTGTTAAAATTAAATTGTAATAAAATAATATTGTGCGCTTTTCCATATTTTGAAAATTTATGTAACAGAAAAAACAATTATATTCACTTCTTAAATAGACATTTACATTTTTTAGCAGGTCACTACAGTGACAAACTTATATTTCTTGATATCAACACTTTTGTTGATAAACTTAGTTCGACCCGGGGTAAAGTGTATCTACCTATTAGTTGTAGACACAAAATAGCTCGGCTATTAGCTTATAATATTCACACAGACATAAGTAGTATGTCTAAGTTTAGTTATATTGTAAATACTGCGACTATTAGTAATAATACTAATGAACAGGTGGTGACCTTAAATAAATATAGCATTAGTGCTATTGATGTTTACAAACATTATACTGAGGAGGATCCATATGTCACCGTGGAAAATTCTCAATTAGGGTATATTAGTGATAGGATCTTGTTGTCTGGCGATGGCACGGGAGTCTCGGGGCTCTCTCCAGATATTAATATTAATTTAAACTAGAAAGTCAGACAACAGAAGGTGCCATTAACAATATTGTTAAACCTACCAACAGCAAGGTATCTTCTTGCACTCAATTAGCTAGTAAAAAAGGGCCTCAGCAGAACACTTTAAAATTATTCCACCAAAATATCCAAGGCATTTCTTCAAAATTATTAGAAATAGAATTGTTTTTAGAAAAAAGTAAGTTTGACATTATTTGTTTTACTGAACATTGGCTTAAGGATTACCAAATGCTTATTAATTATGAGAACTATATGGTGGGTAGCTGCTATAACCGTAAAACTATGCTTCGTGGAGGTTCCTTAATTTTTGTAAAAAATTGTTTAAGATATAAGCAACGTAACGACATAATAGGTCTCTCGGCTGAACATTGCGTCGAACTGTCCTGTGTTGAGCTAGATAAGCATGTTATTGTGTGTGTGTACAGACCCCCAAACTATCAAAACTTTTCCTTATTTGAGTCAATAATGGAAGATGTCCTGGCGAAACTTGCAGCCAGTAATAAATCTATAATTATTTGTGGTGATTTTAACATCAATATTTTAGAAGAAAATTCAAATAGCAGTCGGTTATTAAATCTTTTTAAGTCATTTGACTTGACCAACACTTTTATAGAACCTACTAGAGTCACTCCATCTTCTGCTACTTGTATAGATAATGTTTTCTGTGATTGTGATTACTTAGATAAAGCCATAGTTAATTGTCTGCCGTCTGACCATAGCGGACAAACTGTAACTTTTAGGTGTAATACACCATTGCAAAAAATTCAGATTAAATTTAGACCCATAACTTCTAACAAATTAAATAGGTATAATATTTCTCTACAGAACAAATTAAGTGTTATGAGCCATGACGATATTAATATAAATCAATTTTATGATAATTTCTTTTCAATAGTTCACACTGAATTCAACAAAACTTTTGAAAAGAAGTCAAAAAGTATTTGCCCTAAATTTATATTTAGTGATTGGGCAACTAGAGGTATCAGAAAAAGTAGGGAAACACTATTTGAGCTTTATGGCCTTAAGCCTTATATGAACACTGAAACTTTTAACAAATATGTTGCTAAGTATTCAAAAATTTTTAGAGATACATGCAAGGTTGCCAAAGCCTTGCACATTAGCAACAAGATCAAAACAGCAGAAAATAAAATAAAGACAGTTTGGAAAGTCATAAATAGCGAGACTAACAGGAAGAAAACACGTAATACTAGCTACACATTAGATACAGCATGTGGTCCTAAAAGCTCTAATCAGGAAGTAGCTCAAGAATTTGTAAATTTCTTTACCGATATACCGTTAAAAACTACGGAGGCTCTAAATTCCTCTCCTGAAGTCTCAATTGGTTTACTAAAGGCGAATGTGTCTGGATGCCAGGCTGAATTTAAATTTAAACACATAAACCCGATGATAGTTATTAAAGCTTTTCGGCAAATAAAAATCAAACTGACCGAAGATCTATGGGGAATGTCTATCAAAGTTTGTACATCCATACTTGAGACTATAGCTCCATACTTAGCTTTAATTTTTAATTTGTGCGTAGACCAAGGAGTTTTCCCTGATTTAATGAAATACAGTAAAGTCATACCTCTTTTCAAATCCGGTGATAGTAAAGATACAAATAATTATAGGCCTGTATCCGTGTTGCCAGTTTTTAGTAAGGTGTTCGAAAAGATAATGCTTAATCAAATGGTCAATCATTTTAACACCAATAGAATCTTACACGATCAACAGTATGGTTTCACCAAGGGACGTTGTACAACCGACGCCGGTGTAACCTTAATAAAGCACATATTTACGGCGTGGGAAGAGTCCCAAGACGCTGTAGGAATATTTTGTGATCTCTCCAAAGCATTTGATTGTGTAAATCACGACACATTGCTTTTGAAACTTGAGCATTACGGACTAGGTAAACTTGCACTTAGTTTGTTAAAATCTTATTTGAGTGATAGACAACAATATGTTCAAATAAATGGTGTTAATTCACAGGGTTTAAAAGTAAAAATGGGGGTTCCGCAAGGCTCAATATTGGGTCCTTTCCTCTTTTTAGTATATATAAATGATCTACCCTATTTACTGAAAAACCAACCTCAAAATATGGTGTTATTTGCCGATGACACTTCCCTAATTTTTAAGATCAATAGACGGGCCCAAAATTTAGATGACGTGAATAATGCCCTACTTCAAGTCCATAATTGGTTCACAGCAAATAATTTAGTACTAAATGAAAAAAAAACGAAATGCATAAGATTTGCTTTACCGAATGTTAAAAGTAGCGATTGTGATATAGTACTGAATAAAGAGAAACTTGAATTCGTAGATAAAACGGTTTTCCTGGGGATTACGCTTGATTCAAGGCTACAATGGGGTTCTCATTTAACATCTCTGGCGGGGCGGCTAAGTTCGGCAGCATATGCTATTAGAAAAATCCGTCAATTTACTGATGTAGATACTGCTAGATTGGTCTATTTTAGTTACTTTCATAGTATAATGTCTTATGGCATTTTGTTATGGGGACGGGCTGCTGACATTGAGTCTATATTTATTCTGCAAAAAAGAGCCATCAGAGCCATATACAATCTTCGTAGGCGCGATTCTTTGAGGGAACTGTTTAAGGAAATAAACATCATGACTGTACATTGTCAATACATCTACGAAAACATAATGTACGTAAGAAAAAATCTACATATTTTTGGTAAAAGAGGTGACAGACACAATTACAGTACTAGAAATAGGGACCAATTAGTTCAGCCAGGCTTCAGACTCGCTAAAGTAGACTCATCTTT
This sequence comes from Xestia xanthographa, assembly GCA_905147715.2. Lineage (NCBI taxonomy): Eukaryota > Metazoa > Arthropoda > Insecta > Lepidoptera > Noctuidae > Xestia > Xestia xanthographa. The sequence goes on along the minus strand of LR990654.1, from coordinate 17,495,262 downwards.
CATGGGGTACTGTTTGAGATGCTATAATAAAATTCCACAAAGCATTCTTGAGCTGAATGAAACAAAATTTAAAACATGTATTAAACGCACACTTTGTAAGCAAGCATATTACAAATTGGACGACTATATCGCTGATAAAACTGCTTGGCTCAATGCCGGTCCTGCTCCACAAGGACAGGGGCGCATAAATTGATAGCATTAAATTGTATTGTTGGAGCTGCTGAAGATTGTACAACTATCTTTGCATTGTATAGAATCAATCTCTTTATTATTATATAGCCGCATATCGCATATTGTGTGAGTGCTATGTACTAGAATGCTATCAGTCGCTAGAAACCTACGTTTTTCCTTGACTTGAATGTGCCGTGGCGATTAGGAGATATGTCATGCTCACTCAAATGTCTCGCTGATGGTGACGCGTGTGTCAGATCATTTAGTTCCCTTCAAAATGGTTGAGTTGAATGGTGCTGATACATGCGTCATGTTCGTGAACGAGCGCTGTCAGTTGGGACTGGTCAGCTCTTGGTTGCCACGGCTTTTGAATTTAATCATTTTATTTTTTAATTGTTTTTGTTTTTTTTTTACTATGGACACCTTTAACGTGCACATCTTGCTACATTGTTCTCACATAATGTACCATCTCAACATGAATGATGTAACCAAGATTTTGTAAAAATATTCTGATTTAAAAGAGTGTCCATGGAGTTTCTTGCCCATTCTTCTCCATAGAGATCTACGCTAGGGAATGGGCAACTACAGTACTTTCACAGTTTTTATGTCTTGTGTCTGGGACTGTAGCTACATTTAATTCTCATATTTGTTTCGACAATTCAAAAGTGCCTGTAACTGGCCTACTTGAAATAAATGCTTTGATTTTGATTTTGTAAACTCATTATTGTCCATCTAAGTGCATAAACTTTAAAACTGAGTGCGTGCTAGGTAGTTTTTTTTATAACTAGCTGTATTTTTTATCTTTCCCCTCTATTAAAATTTAATTGAACAAGTCTGCTTATCCATTCATTTTAAATAGGAGCAAGTAGATTTGTTACAAACTTCACCTGGCCTGTCGCGCTGACGGTGCGCAGATAAACAACAGCTGCATAACCGTGCGAAGATGCGTCACAAAACCCATGAAGGGTAGCAGTATAGTTCCCAGGGGGGAGGATAGCGCGTGGTAACGCGACCTCGTTGACCGCAGGAAGTGCGGATACAAATTGGAGCCAATCTTCCAAAAGGGTTTCCCGAAGTGGCTCATCCCAACCAAGTTGCGCGGTCCAAAGACGCTGGAGAAAACATTTCGCCCAAAACAATACCGGGCATATCCAACCATTCGGGTCAAAGGTTCTCGCGACAGTAGACAATACCAGTCGTTTAGTCCAAGTGTGTGGTGACTCCAAATCGACATCATACGTAAAGGTGTCTTGGACTGGTCGGTACTGAACGCCGAGAACGGCCAAAATGCTGACAACCCTGCTAGGTTGTCAGCATTTTCAAACAAATGAGGATCCTGCTTATGATCCTCTTCCACATCTTCCAACAGTGCTGGCGAGTTGGACACCCACTTACGCAACTCATAGCCAGCGGAATCCAAAATTTGAACCAACTCGTCACGCAACAGGATAGCTTCCTCAACCGTGGAAGCCCCAGTGCAGACGTCATCAACATACAAGTCCGTTTTCAAGATGGCGGACGCCCGAGGGAACCTCAAGCGTTCTCGGTCCGCGAGCTCCCAAAGCGAACGAATAGCAACAAAAGGGCTCGATCGAAGGCCGTACGTATTCGTGTTGAGCTCATAAACAACCATGGGGTCCCGGGGATTCTCTCGCCACAGGATCAACTGATAACGTCTGTCATCCCGGTGAATAACCGTTTGCCGGAACATCATTTTGATGTCAGCCACAAAGACTACTTGATGACGACGAAAAGACGTGATGACATCACAAAGGTCCCTCAACAATTTGGGGCCGGAGTGCAAGCAATCATTCAAAGAGACACCAGAGGAAGTCCGCGCAGACCCATCAAACACTGTGCGCAGCTTACCGGTGGATGCCTTGAGGACCGCGTGATGCGGCAGAAAGTAATGCTCAACTGAGCGCCAATCCAAATTTGACACCGACATGTGTCCCAAGTCTGCGTACTCACGCATGAAATCTAAATATTTCTACCGCAGCACCGGATCCCTGGCCATACGGCGCTCCATCGCCAACAATCTCTTCTCGGCCATAGGTCTGGACTCGCCGAGAGGTGGTCGAACTGCAACAAAAGGCAACCGTGTTACGAGCCGACCGGAACGGAGTCGACCTGTGTTGTTCTGATAGAACAACTCGCACTCCTCATGTTCCGGGTTCAAGCGGGCCACTTGCGGTGGCTCCTCAACCTCCCAAAACCTCTGAACAGCGTCAGAGAGAGCGGAGCCACACGCCAACGCAAAATCAGGCTCAGGTGGAGGGGGAGCCTTCAACACTGGGCCCATCACCGCAAAGCCAAAGATGGTCGAGACAGCCACCAAACCGTTCGGCTGCAAGACTTTCATATTACCCAACAATATTCTCCCTAGTACATCGGAACCCAATATCAAATGAGTTGTATTAGGGGAATCAAACCGGCGGTCAGCCAAATCCAGGCCTGACGTCAACCGGACAATATCAGGCGACAGCTGACGTTGGGGATGACAGCCCAAAATACTCGTCAGAACAATGGCCGAAGGAAAAAACTTAGGGTCCAAACAACTCACAGGAGTGAGCCCAAATAAGGTTTGTCCCTCAACAGTCGGGATAGGTGTTTCGCCTATTCCATTAATCGTGCCTGAAAAGGCACGGACATCCAGGCTCACCCGACCCGCTAACCAAGACGACAAAAGGCAACCCTGGGCTCCCGTGTCCAAAATGGCACGGACCACAACAGAGTCCCCCGTGGGTCCCCAGACCCTGACCGATGCCGTTGGCAACAAAACCGTGTCGATCTGGGGAGGTACATTAGCGGGACAGGCGCCAATTTCCTAGTAATGCCTGGGCGGCGACCGATCGCCGCATCCAGGCTGGGGTCTATCCCGATGAGGATAGTAGTCAAACTCCTCATCCGCGCGATGTCCCGAGCCGCGCGCCATCGCTGGTGGGGCATATCTCACTTGACGCCTGAGTGGCGGGGGGCGCGTCTCCAAACGGGGACGTTCCGCCAACGGAGGGGAGGGAAGGCGGTGCTGGTCTGGCCAACGTCGCCTACCAGCAGCTGCATAGTCGCCTTCACGAGGGGAGGTCAATCGGCGGTCGCGCGGCTCCCGATCAACTGGCGCGGGGGGTGGAGTGCGGCGGTCAAAGTTGCAGGCCCCTCCTCGACTCTGATCCGGCGAGCGAGAAGCCCGGTGCTCATCTCCATCATACCCCCCCCTGCGCGAACCCCCATCAGAGGCTGGTCTGTCAGAGCGGTTCGCGTTGGCGCACAAAACTTCCAGATGTGAGCCCCTACAAATTGAACAAGGGCGGGGGTTGGGGCAATCCCGATGAAAATGATTCCCTAAACACGAAAAGCACAGACGGCGTGCATTGGCAACTCGGCGGCGGGCACTCACGTGCAACTCCAAGAAGGCCGCGCAAGTTGGTACGCCATGTCCCGTGGCCTTACAATAGCCGCAAACAAGATTACTCTGGGTGCCACCAAAACGGGGGGCAGGGCGGCTATCACCAGGCCCGACAGTCCTAGTCCGTCCCTGGGCCCTCGGCCGAGAGGGTGGTTGGCTTGACCCCGTGGCACCACGGGCGTTGTCGAGGAAACGACACTCATCCTCCAAAAATTTGACGAGGTCCTCAAAGGGGGGAAGATGGGTGGCACTATCCCCACCATACTTCTGCTCAAAACGGGACCTCAAATCTGAAGGAAGCCGCTGCAACACTAAGTGTACCAAGAAATAGGACCAATAGTCCACCGGCAACTCCAATCGTTTCAAGGCGTTGGTTGCTGCAAGCAACGGATTCAAAAGGTCAGCACGCAACGCTGACATTCTGGTGATGGCCGGCAACCCCAAGATCTGGTCAATATGGACATCAGCCAGGCAACGTTTGTTCTGGTACCGTCGGGATAGAAGTTCCAGAGCAGTGGGATAGGCCGAGTCGGTCACCGGCAAGTGCTGCACCAAGGCTCGAGCCTCACCTCCTAGGGCTGACAACAAATAAGCCAACTTCTGGGCCGGTCGGAGGTCAGAGCGCGCATCAACCAAACTGTCAAATAGGTTCCTGAAGCTTAACCAGTGGTCCAAGTGACCGTCAAAATGTGGCAGCTCCAGGGTAGGCAGTCTACCCAAAAGTCCAGGGCCTGCAACAACAGAGGTCTCTGTTTTGACCTGGGCAGGGTCCCGACTCTTCAAAATTTCCCTGGCGCGCATACTTATTATGTCACCCAGGTTCAACATCTGGTCATAATCCGCAACAACCTTATCACGGGCTGCTTGACCCAATGTTTCCAGGTCCAAGTCCAAACTCAATTCATTGAAGCGAGCAAACAAAGTGTCAACCGCACTCAATCTCGCGTTCAACTGCTCATACCGGGCAAGCGTGGCCTCTTCCAGGTCTCGACGCTCAGCGGTCGCAGCAGCAGAGGCAAACCATCTTAGCTGTGAGGTCAATCCACCAATGGCTTGGTTTACAGCTTTCAATGAAGCCATTGGGACAAATATAAAAATAAAACAAATTAAATTCAATTAAATTATCAACAGGAATGATTTTCCCGGACCCAACTACAATTCAAACCAAATAATAAAACTTAGTTTGAATTATTACAAGTTCAAATCCGACCCTGTACAAGCAATACCTTGTTTATACAATAGCAAATTAAAGTACAAACCACAAGGGACACTACATATCATAATATATTATGTCAAACAATCTATGTTAATTTGAGTCAGGCCGACGGCAACAAATCAGACTTCTCAATACTTTTAACTCGACAATAAGTGGTGAATTTGACAATTAAACCACGCTCTGCTACCAGTTGTGTGAGACTGCACGAACAGACTCACGATGTCCGCGATTACGCGGAGCCCTAATCAAACAATACTCTTCCAATCGACAAGGGGAAAACAAATATTAGTTACACTTACCCATCACGTTGGTACCGGTGATGTGAAGCAGTCCCGGTCACGTCTTATCTGAGTGGGGTGTAAGTATAACTGTGGTTTGTGTGGTGTATGTGTAGTCATGCAGATTCGACAGCAACCAAGGGACGCGCGCGGCTCGTACCGTCGACTCCCGGACAAACCTTCCAAGATCCCACACGTGGCACCTTTCACCAATGTCCAACTAAATTTTATCCCGGTTTGCTAACCCAATCGGGGATATAATAGTCCAGCACTGAATTTAGGAAATTACCGGCGTTCAAATAAAACACAAAGGCCGGCTACATAACCCACAAATCACTCGCGGTCATGACCCAAAATGGCGAGATTTCTCAATTTTCACTCAATTGTCAACAAAATATCAAACACCGAACAGGATTGCATCGGATTAACAATAACTCAAAGTTTTCAACCAATAATTACACGGAACAGCGTGTACCAAAAATTACAAGCACGGAGCGACCATTATTCAACCAAAATTGCACTGACAAGCAAACGTCATCGCACCACAGACAACTGAACGTAATCTGTCAAACGTCAAAAAAGGTGCGTTCAGAACTTGGTGGATGAAACAGTAACATTTATAGTTCACAGTACGTAAAAACTTTTTCTGTACTAATTCTAATTTAATGTTATATTTGAGGTAGAACGGATTCCAAATAGGAATCGCGTATTCTAATTGTGATCTTATCAATGTTTTATATAATACCAAAAAAGTAGAGGGCCGCACAAAGTCATTCGAGGATCTTATGACAAAACCATACATCTGAAAGGCTTTATTTATTATGTTTTCAATATGCAGGTCAAAGTGCAAACATGAATCAATAGTCACACCAAGGTCGCGAACGGATTCCACTACAAATAATTGTTGGCTGTTCAACGTATACGTAAAATTAAGTATATTTTTGTTTTTAGTAAAGGACATACTATGACATTTAGGAAGACTAAGAAAGAGTTTGTTATCTTTACAGTAGGTATCAAGTCTGTGAAGATCTTCTTCGAGCAATAGGCAGACATCAAGTTTTTGGCAGGCTTTGTAGATTTTTATATCATCCGCATACATCAGGAAATTTGCATTAACAAAACAATATTTTATGTCATTAATAAACAGGATAAAAAGCAAAGGGCCCAAGATAGACCCTTGAGGAACTCCAGACTTGACAGTTACAATCTCAGATTCAAACCCATTTATAACGACCTTTTGTGTCCTGTTATAAATATATGATGCAAACCAACGAAGTAAATTGCCTCTGATACCATTGTAAGCAAGCTTTTCTAAAAGAATTGTGTGATCTACCTTGTCAAATGCTTTCCGAAAGTCAGTGTACACAGCGTCTACCTGGACTCTCCTGTCCATATTTTCAAAAAGAAAGTTAGTGAAAACCATAAGATTGGTAGTTGTCGAACGCCGTTTAACGAACCCATGTTGTTGCGGTACAATAAGGCCATGCAATTGAGGATAAAGAGCGCTGTGCACAAGTCTCTCAAACTTAATCCACGCACGTTCTTTACTTTTAAAGATACGGATCAAAGAGGGTGTGAACCAAACAGGAAATTGTGAATTTTTAATTCGAGTTACAGGAACATGCTGTCTAATTATCCCGTATAAAATATCGTAGAAAGTGTTGACAGCCTGTTCAGCGGTCAGATTGTAGTGACCTACTCTAATACATTAAGTATATGTAAAACGTTGAAATTAAATATAAATTATGTAATTGCCTATAAATAAAGTCACTAACATTGTATATACATATTTACAAAGAATCCTAACAACTAGCATTATATAAAATCAATAATCTAATTAAAACATTTGTGACAATTTAGTTCAACGTACAAACACAAATTTTTACTATTAGATGGTCTCTTATCGGCTGGCCGGCGCAGCTATGACGCGTCCTTTGTTTTAGTGGCGAGCGCGCCCGCTACGTCACCCGAACCGGTTGCGTGAGCGGGACGGGACTATCATTGCCTTGCGCTCTGCGAGCGCGCGCGCCCGCCGTCGCCTCGCCAGTATGCAAAGACTCTTTTAAGTAACCGCTGTGATTTTAAGCATAGCTTCGCCGCGCTTAATATTATCGGATGTTCTTTTGCTGACTGCCGTGCTATCTATTCTGCTTCTACCACTCCTTCTTCTTAGTGGAACTCTTGTGTGTGTGGAACTGTAACCTGTGTCTGTGCAATAAACTTTCTTCCTTCTTCTTGTGTACTTCGGACTTTTCTTCATCCCTTCATATATCTGCACTCATCCATCATCACACACACCATACACATCTACATTGGTGACCCCGTTCAAGAGCACGAGGATGGCCGAGGACAAAGCGCGCAGCCAACAAGATGTCGGCGAATCAGCAGCGGAAAGTTTTCGCGTGGGTGTGTGTGTACCGCCGTTCTACCCGGAGAAACCAAAACTATGGTTTAACCAAATGGAAGCGCAGTTCATGCTGGCGAATATTAAGACGGATGACACCGTTTTGTTATCGGCAACTTAGAGACGCAGTATGCTTCTGAGGTCGAGGATATTATCGACAACCCTCCACCCACGGAAAAATATGAAAAGTTAAAAAAAGAGCTCATTAAGCGGCTTTCGGCGACACGTGAGAAAAAGCTCAAGCAACTTCTCATGCATGAAGAGCTGGGCGACCGAAAGCCATCCCAGTTTTACCGGCACCTCCTCAGTCTTGCCGGTCCAGGGGTGCCGGAGGAGTTCCTGAGGACCATTTGGACGAGCCGCCTACCTGCAGGTACTCAGGCGATCATGGCTACCCAGTCCACGACGGACCTGGGTGAGTTGGCTGAGCTGGCGGACCGGATCCACGACGTCGTCGGTACCCAGGTGGCATCAACATCAGCCATAACTACTGCTGCATCAACAACCACTCCGGAAAACAGCGTGTCCTCCGAAATCGCCGCCCTGACCAAGCAGATGGGGAAGCTGGCGGAGAAGGTAGACCGATTATCCCGCCGTAGAGAGCGGTCCCGTAGTCGTACGCGCCAACGGTCCAGCTCCAACAGGTCGCAGTCCAGCTACAGAAAGTTCCCTCAGTGCTGGTACCATTCGAAATTTGGGGACCGGGCTAGGAAGTGCGTGAAGCCGTGCGACTACCCTACATCGGGAAATGTGCGGGGCAATCAATAATGGCGACCGATGATTGTCCGAGTGCTGGTCGCTTATTTGTCACCGATCAAAGGTCGAAGGTGCAGTTTTTGGTCGACACCGGTAGCGACCTCTGTGTCTACCCCCGATCGGCAATAACAAGGCGATTAGAAAAAACAAATTACCAGGGACATCTATTATAACGTATGGGTTTATAAACATAACACTGAACCTAGGGTTGCGCCGCGACTTCACTTGGCGATTTATCGTCGCCGATGTTACAAAGGCGATAATAGGCGTGGATTTTTTATCTTTTTATAATCTGGTTGTTGATTGCAGGAACCAACGCCTCATCGACAATAATACTACACTCTTCACCCCGGCGTCGCCCGTCCGCCGTTCTGACGACGTCTCTTCGGTGAAGGTAAGTCTTGGTGATTCCGCATACATCCACATACTACGGGAATTTCCCGACATCACTCGCCCACATGGTATACACCGCACTCCAAAACACAATACAGTACATCATATCCGCACTACGTCTGGACCACCAGTATCGTGTTCACCTCGCAGATTGGCCCCTGACAAATTAAAAATCGCCAGAGAGGAATTCGATGCAATGTTGCAATGTGGCACCTGTCGCTTGTCAGAGTCACCGTGGTCGTCGCCTCTCCACCTAGCACCAAAAAAAGACGATGGTTGGCGCCCCTGTGGCGACTACAGGATGTTGAACGCACGAACCATCCCCGACCAATACCCCATACGGCACATCCAGGACTTCGCTCATAGCCTGTCTGGCTGTTCCGTGTTTTCAAAAATCGATCTGGTAAAAGCGTACAATCAGATTCCTGTGCATCCAGACGACATCCCGAAGACTGCGATCACAATGCCGTTCGGTCTTTTCGAATTCCCCTACATGACGTTCGGTTTAAGGAATGCTGGACAGACGTTCCAGCGCTTCGTGGATGAAATGCTCAGGGGTCTGGACTTTACATACGCTTACTTGGACGACTTCTTGGTTTTTTCGAAAGACAAGAAGACCCATGCGCACCACCTGCGTCAGCTGTTTGCCAGGCTCCAAGACTACGGGATGGTCATCAACAGCTCTAAGTGCGTCTTTGGAGTGTCTGAGGTGCAGTTTTTGGGCTACCACATCTCAGTTAAGGGCACAAGACCATTGCCTTCCAAGGTCGAAGCCGTGCAGAATTTTCCAGCGCCAAAGACCGTAAGAGAGCTGCGCAGATTCCTTGGGATGTTGAATTTTTACCGAAGGTTTGTTCCAGGCGCGGCTAGCTTCCAAGCACCCCTGAACGCTCTGTTAAGTGGATCGGTTAAGGGTTCACACCCAATCAACTTCACACCGGAGGAATACGAGGCATTCCAAAACTGCAAGACTAGCCTTTGTCAGGCAACACTGTTGGCTCACCCTGACTGCAACGCTAAGTTGGCGTTGGTCACGGATGCGTCTGATAAAGCCATGGGTGCGGTCTTGCAGCAGCTGAATGTGGGGGCTTGGGAACCCCTCGCCTTCTTTTCACGGAAGCTGAGCTCGGCGCAGGTTAAGTACTCACCTTACGATCGCGAGCTGCTCGCCATTTACGAGAGTGTGAAATATTTTCGGCACATGCTGGAGGCTCGCGACTTTGTGATTTACACAGATCACAAGCCACTGACATTTGCCTTCCACTCTCGTAAAGAAAATTGCTCCCCACGACAGTTCCGTCACCTGGATCTCATAGCCCAGTTCACAACCGACATCCGGCATATATCTGGGAAAAATAATGTCGTGGCGGATACCCTTTCGCGCATTGAGGAGATTACTCAACCTGTGCCCGCTGAAAGGATCGCTGCAGCACAACTGGAGGACATCGAGCTGAAGCAGCTACTGACCGGGGATAACTCGTTACGCTTGCAACAAGTCAGCGTACCAGGATCGCAGTCACAACTATACTGCGACATCAGCACCTCCACGTCAAGACCTTTTGTGCCCAAGGAGTTGCGCAGGACAATTTTCCTTAGCCTGCACTCCTTGAGTCACCCAGGCACCAAAGCATCGGCGAAATTGGTAGCAGACCGATATGTGTGGCCTGGCATCAGGAAAGACTGTCGAGAGTGGGTTCTTTCGTGCCTGGCTTGCCAACGCTCGAAGACCACGCGGCACGTCTTTGCTCCCATAGGAACCTTCAAGCTACCAAAATCTAGGTTCGCTTTCATCCACATCGACCTCGTGGGGCCTTTGCCATTGTGCCAAGGTTTCCGCTATTGCCTCACAGCCGTCGATCGCTTTACGCGATGGCCTGAGGCAATACCACTAGCAGACATAACTGCAGAAACAGTGGCAAAGGCTTTAGGGTCAGCTCACACCGAGACGCGACGCGACGCGACGCGGCGCGACGTTACTGAAAGAGCGCGCGGCGCCGCGATACGTATCGCAACGTTGCGAGGTGCATCGTAAAATCGTTGGCATCACGACGCCTCGCTGCGCAGCAAGACGCCGCGCGGCGCAGCAAGACGCCGCGCGGCGCAGCGGAACGTGTCTACATTCACTGCGTGCAACCGCCCCGCCCCGCGTCCACCCGCAGTCTAAGCGTAAGAGAATGACGTATAGGTATTTGGCGGGAGATCGAGGAGAAGTTATTTTTTTTTGTGCAGCGCTACGACTGTTTGTGTAATGTGACATCAAAATACTATAGTGACAGAAACGCAAAAAATAATGCGTGGGATCCATTTTGTAATAATCATAAAATTTATCTGGATAATTGGCAAAGTGGTCATAAGCCAAGGTATGAAATTCACCATGAATTGTTCTATTTTTCCATAAATTGTGCACCCAAATACTCCTGTGTGATGTCTTCTTTTTAATTTTATTTTTGTATTCTTCTTCCTCTTCCTCTTCTGCAAGAAGTCCGATTATAACAAGATCCCAGTCTATCATTATAATTTCACTCGAGCACTCGACCGAACTTACACGAAGTCTGTACGGAAATAGTAGAGACAAGTCGCCTCGGCTGCGCCTCGCGGCGTTGCGCGGCGTCGCGCTGCTTTGCGAGGCGCAGCGCCGATCTTGCACACCTCGCGTACCGGCGATGCTCCGCTGCGTCGCGATGCGTCGCTCTACGCCGCGAGGCATCACGAGGCGCAGCGCTGCATGGTTTAACGTATTCAAATTCTCACAATGAAATGTGTATCTTATCGTGTAGAAAATAAAGTTATATTTTGAGGCACTCTTGCAAAGTGTGCGCGCAGCGTCGCGTCGTGTCGCGTCTCGGTGTGAGCTGACCCTTACTGAGTGGCTGGATCGCTCGTTTCGGCTGCCCATCGGATATCGTTACCGATAGAGGGGGGCAGTTCGAATCAGCACTCTTCAAATGCCTGTCTGCCATCGCTGGGTTCCAACATCGAAGAACAACTGCGTACCATCCTGCCTGTAACGGACTAGTGGAGAGGTTCCACCGTCAACTCAAGGCTGCGATCACCTGCCACGCAAATGACAGTTGGGTGGAATCGCTTCCACTGGTCCTGTTGGGTGTGCGCAGTGCTTACAAAGAAGACGCTCAGGCTTCTGCCGCAGAATTAGTTTACGGCCAGCCAATGCGTCTACCTGGCGAGTTTTTTGACCCTCAAGCAGATGAGACCGTGGACATGACCGCATACCTGTCTAGGCTGCGGAGTATTATCCGGAATCTGCAACCATCACCAGCGGCCAGGGCCTCAAGTCTGCTATTACAATAGTGTCAGAATAGTCGTTCATTAATCTCATAATTGTCGATTTTGACAAGTTTGGTAATCTACTAATTTAGTGGCGTCATTATGGCTTTCCAATGAACAACCACTGACACTCCATTGAAAGAAATGGCATAGAATGGTAATCTCGTACACAATGACAAATGAATGACTGACATAAGCGGTAATCTGCTAAAATTTTGACAGTTCCTTTGGATCATTGACTTATCATTGAAACGTCATTGTGCGGTCATGGTTTTAAATTCGATCGTGGTTGTGGATTATTGAATGGAGACAATGAATTCACTACGAATAAAATATTCTCGAGCCAGCCAACGCAAATCAAGTCTGCTATTACAATAGTGTCAGAATGATCTATCGTTGATCTTCTATTTGTTGATTTTGACAAGTTTGGTAATCTACTAATTTAATGGCGTCATTATGGCTTTCCAATGAACAACCACTGTTTTAGAATGGTAATCTCGTACACAATGACTAACATAAAGCGGTAATCTGCTAAAGTTTTGACAGTTCTTTTGATCACTAACCTATCAGTGGAACGTCATTGTGCAATCATTGCTTTTATTTCGATCGTGTTTGTGGTATATTGAATGGAGACAATGAATTCACTACGAACAAAATGTTCTCGAGCTAGCCAACGCAGTGGATGCTAGAGAAAGAAGATGGGCGGAATGCAGAAGACGTCGTCGTGCCCTTCGCTTGACGCGAATGATGGACGTTTTGGGAGAGTGGATGTTTTGGGAGAGTGGATGTTTTGGGAGAGTAGACGTTTTGAGCCTAAAGGGATTATTTGAACCCTTTTAAGATATTCCCGAGGCGGAATTTGTAAAGTCGTTTCGCCTTGGAAAGAACTCATATGGAGGTTAATAAATTGAAGAACTCATTCCCCATTGCAGCGTATTAGAAGCATGTTTCAGGTAAAGACCCATTATTATAAGCAATTTATTGTTTTAGATACTCAATAACAATGATTAGATGCAATAGTTTATGTCAAGAACAGTATTAATTAAATAAAAGTTAAGTTACCTGCAGTTGTACTTATAAGAGTAAATTGATTTTTTCAGGTTGCAGTTCATGCTTTACATTATAGTCGAACAACTGCAGGCAAGATTGTGAATGCATGTTACATATTGCACAACATTCCATACATGGCAAGAGCACCGTTGCCACCTGATGAAGTTTATCTAGAAGTACTTGGCTTGCAATAGGTGATTTACATTCCACATTTCACTTAGAATGAAGATGGAATTTAAAATAATACTGCTATGTTAAAAATCAACATTTAAAATAATCTTTATTTCTCATAAACTAAATATTTATTTAACATTTTAAACTTGAATTTCAAGTCAATTGAAAAACCTGAAATGTAAATATAAGTACTACATAAAACAAAAGACAAGTTACAATATCTAATGTAATAATAATAACAAATCAAAATCAGTCTTCATACAAATCAAAAAGATCTTCAATATTTTAATTTTAATCATCATTTGAATAACAAATCACAAATATTACCTTTTAATAAAAATAATAACATGTCATTAATCACTAATCTGTCTTTTAATTTAGGAGGAAAATAATAATGCAGCACCTAATTATCAAAACCATCAAAGGGTGAATCGGGATCTTCTTGAAGGTTGGGCACTGCAGCAGGCTCTTCTTGACAGACTGTGGAGAAATGCATAAATTAAATTAGCAGGTATGTACTGTAAACCTACCTTAATGTTCTAATGAAGTACGAAAATGCTCTAAGTATTAATAAAATGATTTAACTCTTTGTTACAGATCCACAGTGACCACAGTATTGACAAAATATGATTTAACGTTTCAAGCCCGGGAACAGAACATTGTTATTCCTGTAATTACGGGTATACTTATAGGTTAAAATAAATTAATACTCTTTTTATAAACACTGTTTCATTTAATCATTTTGTCATGACATTATAATTCTGCAGAGTTTGTGTGAAAACAAAATTAAGTTTAATACAAAAGTTGCAACTTCTTTTATAGCATGTTGTGTAACCTAACGCTTAGTATCAGAGTTACAATCAAGATGTCAGATTCTGGCCAATGTACTACTACTGATTGAGCCTAAACCTAACACAAGCTTATAAGCTTAGATGGAGGGGTCATATTAATTATTATAATTTTTATTGTTTTGTTTTCAATGCTCCATAATACTTATTGTGGGTATGTTGGTAGCACACACAATGAGTAGAAGTTCCAATTTTGGGTGAAACCATTACCTAAAGGTGAATGACTTACCTATAAATCAACAGTAATTAGTAATTACCTTTTTTGGCACACAGTGGCCTCTATGGTTCACCATTTTTTCTGTGGTGGAGCTGTCCATCAATGCAGCAGCTGAGTTGTTGATGGCCTGCCCGAGCATGTTTTAAAGTCGCCTCGTTCCTGGCTTCAATAGCATCCAGCCTTGATTGAGTAACTTCGAGAGGGTACATGGTCTGTTTCTATAAAAATATATATATTTTGTAACATCGGGCGACATACTTTGCCCATAAAGTGGGGCGTTAATGGTCAAAACAAATAATTGCAAGATCTTTACCTTCGATAAACTTCGCCCTTCATTGGTGGTTTTCCAAATAATCAAGTAGAGCCGAAATTTGCTCAATTATCACCATTTTGTATAAAATCAATAAATATAGGCTTCTCGGTCAGTGGGTCGTCCTACGGGTAAAAATATACAAACAAAAATCTAAATAGACAATCAAATGAAAATAAATACAATAACAAAACACCGGCCGCTAGATACAAAAACAAATAAACGTCAGTAAACAGTAATGCCACATTTGACTTTGACATATAAACAGATAAAATATTAAATTTACATTAATCCGCGTTGAAAATTTTAATGTTTTTTCCTATTTACGAACTTTTTATTAATTCAGATGGCTTAAAACACTAATAAATAATATGTAAATAAATAAATAAATGAAATCTGGCATGAATAAATGTTCAAATGTAATAGTAGTTTTTCGAAAATCATTTCTACTAACGGGTCTTATATTAATGGCAATACAACAAAGTCATTACAACACGAGACCATTGTCCGGACAATGATCGATCACTATGAATTCAGCAGACTACGAACTTTTACCAAAATGACGATAGGATCGTGTTGGACTGACGAAGAGCGTTATTTAAAGAGCATTATTCTAAGCAATTGTTCTAAATACTCATGATGAGTGATTATTAGAATAAAAAATAGAAAAAAAAAAAAAAAAAATACCAACCGAATTGAGAACCTCCTCCTTTTGGAAGTCGGTTAAAAATAGAATTAATTTCTTAAGTAATTAAATATAAGTTAATCTACGTTTACCTAAATAAATAAATATTAAATATTGCTCGACATTACACACAGCGCCATCTAGTGCCACACTAAGCAACGAGGCTTGTATCGTGGACACCAGATAGTTAATATACTACATAGATACTTTTTGTTTGTAAATACATACTTATTATACATATAAACATCCATGACTCGGAAACAAATGTCCATGCTCATCACACAAACATTTGCTCCGACCGGGATTCGAACCCAGAACCCTAAGAACGTAAGGCAGCCTGACTACCACTGCGCCAATCGGGTCGTCCCAATGCAGCCAAATGCCAAATGCAGCTAGGTAAAAAAGTAAATTGATTTTTTGCAAGTGTTTGCAGCACACATGCTTTACATAGGGCTGCTTTACACCGGGGCAACCAACGATATTCTATTAAACAGATATGTTGTGAGCGCGCAATCGTGAAGAGTCAAAAACGTGCCAATTGGCCTGTTTTGCCTTTATTCTGCGTTACTGCGTGTATGTGAGCTGGCTCTGCCCCGCGGCACACTTTTTTCCGTGGTTTTGTAGGTGTAATAACATATCTGTATAATATGGCTAGTTTATACTTTACACCGGGGCAACACTGTGCGGCATTGCAGCATGCCAATAAGGCGCATGCTACAATAATTTAAAATGTTGCACATTGTGCGGCATTGCAACAACTTGCGTCATGTATCAGACTGTCACAGCTTCTATCCAAACACTATGGATTCCATGCCACAATCTTGGTGCGTCATACAGTTTATAGGTTATGTTTGGGATGCTTTGAAAATTATCTAGGCACGATGTTGCCTCGGTGTAATATAGTCTGCGGCATACCGCAATGAGGGATTTTCTTTTTAGCTCTTCCCTAGTCGCTGGATAGATGGCGCTAGGGGTAAGTATGATAATGCAAGGAACGGAACCTAAAAAACTGATTTTAGCAAAGCACGAGAAATGTTGGTTATATTCGGAAGGTTAAGCAAATGAAAGTATCAGTCAACGAGAGTATGTGACGTGACACAATGTTTTTTTTTTCAAGCGTTTTGGCTTTGGCATAGTAAGTTCAACGCCATCTATAGAGTTCTTGGAAACTAAGTTTTTTTTTAAAACCTCAAAAGGAAAACCTCTCATTGCCGCTCACCGTGGTTAATTGCATCATACCAAAAGATGACGCACGCCACAATATGTAGCTCGCTGCAATGCCGCACAGTGATGCCCCCGGCGTAAAGCTACCTTTAGAATATCATTGGGGGCAACACTGTGCGGCATTGCAGCATGCTACATGTTGTGGCGTGCGTCGTATTATGGTGTGCTACAAATAACGATACAATGCAGCAATGAGAGGTTTTCCTTTTGAGGTTTTAAAAAAAAACTTAGTTTCCAAGAACTCTATAGATGGCGTTGAACTTACTATGCCAAAGCCAAAACGCTTGAAAAAAAAAAACATTGAGTCACGTCACATACTCTCGTTGACTGACACTTTCATTTGCTTAACCTTCCGAATATAACCAACATTTCTCGCGCTTTGTTAATATCATTTTTTTTAGGTTCCGGTCCTTGCATTATCATACTTACTCCTAGCGCCATCTATCCAGCGACTAGGGAAGAGCTAAAATGAAAATCCCTCATTGCGGTATGCGGCAGCGTATTTTACGCCGAGGCAACATCGTGCCTTTTTCAAAGTATCATGCTGTATATTTTATTGGAGTGTTTTGGTCTACCAACTTGATTGATCGAGGGGACAAGACACCGTAGATTATGGCTGATGAAGTAACTTTAGCAGCATGACGCAAGGTGTTGCCAAGCCACACGATTCTTGCCACAATGTGCAACTTTTTAAAATATTGTAGCATGCGGCCATGTGGCATGTTGCAATATCGCATAGCGTTGCCCCGGCGTAAAGCAGCCTTTAGAGTTCAACAACTGCAGGCAAGAATGTAAATGCATGTTACCTATGGGTTAAAATCATCATCTGCCTGCCTAGCCTTTTCCCAACTATGTTGGGGTCGGCTTCCAGTCTAACCGGATTCAGCTGAATACCAGTATTTTACAAGGAGCGACTGCTTAACTGACCTCCACAACCCAGTTAGTACTGGGAAATACGATACCCCTTGGTAAGACTGGTTGTCAGACTATATGGGCCACTGACTACCTACCTGTAACGACTGTCAAAGATATACAAATGACAGCTGGGACCAACAGCCTAACGTGCTTTCCGAGGCACGGAGGAAACTCGGTGTGTTAGGGTGGTCACCCATCCACAGACCAACTTAGGCAAGCACGGCTTAACCTAAAGATTGACCCGAGCGGCTGTTATTACTTAGCCACGAGCTCCTCCACTTAAGGGTTAAAATATACAAACAAAAATCTAACTAGAACACTCAAATGAAAATAAATACAATAACAAAACACCGGCCGCTAGAAACAAAAACAGATACACGAGAGTAAACTATAATGTCACATTTGACTTTGACATATAAACAGATAAAATATTAAGTTTTACATTAATCCGCGTTGAACATTTTAATGTTTTTTCCTATTTACGAACTTCTTATTAATTCAGATGGCATAAAACACTAATAAATAATATGTAAAAATATATAAAATGAAATCTGGCATGAATAAATGTTCAATTTTAATAGTAGTTTTTCGAAAATCATTTCTACCACCGGGTTTTAAAAATGGCAATACAACAATATCATTCCAACACAATTCTATTACGAGACCATTGACCGACCAGTGATCTATCATTATGAACTTAGCAGACTATGAACTTTTACCAAAATGACAATGGCGTCGTGTAGGAATGACGAATTTTATAAAAATAGCAGACTTGGGGCCCAGGCATAATAGCAGCTTCAAAACTTTTATTTACAAGGATTTATCTTCAACAGTCACGTGTTCCTTAGGGACTGCACCGCTGGTGGTGGTCTGAAACCGGCGTACTCTGGTCCTCATGAGGTCATAGAAAGAGGTGACAAGGTGTTCAGGATAATGGTTAACGGTAAACAGGTTACCGTTTCGATAGACCGAATTAAGCCGGCCTTCATACTACGTGACCCCAGCAACACACCATATTCACCACCTATCACTAACATGCACCACAACACAACACAGTCACCACTCAACACCAACACTCATCACTACACACCCAACGCGGATAACCGAAACTTGCCTTCGGCTGACGATGACGTCGGCGTCGTCAGAACGACGCGGTCAGGACGTCGCGTTCGATTTCCCAACTATTATCGCCCTTGACGGTCTCTGGAGGGGGGTGATGTAGTGACCTACTCTAATACATTAAGTATATGTAAAACGTTGAAATTAAATATAAATTATGTAATTGCCTATAAATAAAGTCACTAACATTGTATATACATATTTACAAAGAATCCTAACAACTAGCATTATATAAAATCAATAATCTAATTAAAACATTTGTGACAATTTAGTTCAACGTACAAACACAAATTTTTACTATTAGATGGTCTCTTATCGGCTGGCCGGCGCAGCTATGACGCGTCCTTTGTTCTAGTGGCGAGCGCGCCCGCTACGTCACCCGAACCGGTTGCGTGAGCGGGACGGGACTATCATTGCCTTGCGCTCTGCGAGCGCGCGCGCCCGCCGTCGCCTCGCCAGTATGCAAAGACTCTTTTAAGTAACCGCTGTGATTTTAAGCATAGCTTCGCCGCGCTTAATATTATCGGATGTTCTTTTGCTGACTGCCGTGCTATCTATTCTGCTTCTACCACTCCTTCTTCTTAGTGGAACTCTTGTGTGTGTGGAACTGTAACCTGTGTCTGTGCAATAAACTTTCTTCCTTCTTCTTGTGTACTTCGGACTTTTCTTCATCCCTTCATATATCTGCACTCATCTATCATCACACACACCATACACATCTACAAGATCAGCGAGTTTGGCTTCCCAATTTATAGAACCGAGTTCTGCATTTATATCAGTATATTTAGCTTTATGATAGTTGTACCTAGGAACAGAACGGCATTTCATGGTGTGCATAACCCTAGCAAAATGTTGTGCATTTGAGAGATGAGACCATAAAAAATAATTAGTGTATCATGAGGAGCAATTTGTTTAATAGTAGCAAAATTTGTGTGAATTGTAGTTTTAAAGTTATTTGAGAAAAACACATTTTGCTGGAGTAACGTTAAGAAACGTTATCCTGGCAAAATCGATTTTCAAAAATTCGTTCAGCCCGTAACCAAATACATGATTAGATAGCTTTTGTTGCATAGTAAATGTTTGTAAATAGCAAAATTTGTGTGTGGTATGGTTCTTGAGTTATTTAAGATTTTGCTGCGGTAACGTTTTGGGATTTCCCAGATCTCGAAAACGGCTCAACGCAGAAGATTGAAAAAAATACCAATAAGAGACCTTAATTTGTTTAAATTAGTTTAAACATTAGTTTTTGATTTGGTTGTCGTAAACCAATGGAATTAAATGGTTTCAAAAATCAGATAAAAACGGATTTGCAAGTAAACCAAAACACTTATAACCAAATAAACAGCTGTCAAAAATACCCATGCTAGACACGTATCACGTCAAGTAAAATAGATTATGTAACTTTATACGATATGAAGATAAAAACAAAATTGATTAATTTAGACTGGTCGTACTTTAGCGATGAAATACGCAGTTCCCAAAACATTAAGAAACGTGGCATACTTTAAACTAATTAAAATTATTCATGAACATCAATTCCTGTTAATTTCAGCTTTCAATTACGGCTGTGATGAAAGTTATATCAAAATCAAGAATATGTCAGAAATTCTCTAATAAGCCGACCAAATTAAAAAGGTCACGTAAAAGCGGCCGCACCATACGTACGAGTAGTCTTCGCAAATTAGCAACTTAGTGTCCGATGTTTTGTACAGTTAAGCAGAAAAAGGTTTTACGTGTAACCGATTTTTTAATGTTCGAAGTGCAGGTACCATAAAACACATTTTCTACTAGTTTTCTATTGTATAAATGAAAATCATGTTATTTAACAGTAGTTTAACAATTTAATGGATCATAAGTAATTATTTAAAGTCAAGTAACTTTAAAAAGGTAAGTAATAATCTCAGTAAATAATTTATAGTGTGATTTTGATTGACGACGCGTGGTTCACACGTTGATCACCTGTAACTGTCACATGTAATGTTGAAATAACCACTAAGTTACACGTTACAAAGCTCATGTTTAAATGCCATACTGTGAGTCGAGGGGAAATGGAGTCCACCTACCTACCTACGTATTTAGTAGGTGCCTATCTTCGTCTTAAGGAAAATTGTACAAACTATGAATCAACATTGTATTTTAAGTTTAAGCATTGGTACTTGACAAACAGAAAAACATTTATGCCAAATATTAAAATTAAGTATGTACGTAACTTATCTGAGATTTTTTCCTCAATATGTTAATGCTAAGGCAAAGATATACAATAATTTGTATGAGACTGATTTTTAAATAAAAATAATGAACACCACGACCAGCAACCTACGCAACAGTAACAACAACGTACGTACGCAACTGTACTAACAAAACATCCATATTATCCCATTCATTTAAGATGGTTACGATTATGTATAGTGCGGCCGCTTTTTCGTGACCTTTCCGATTTGGTCAGCTTATTAGAGAATTGCTGACATTTTCTTGTTTTTGATACAACTTTCATTACAGCCGTAATTGAAAGCTGAAATTAACAGGAATTAATGTTCATGTATCATTTTAATTAGTTTAAAGTATGCCACGTTTCTTAATGTTTTGGGAACTGCGTATTTCATCGCTAAAGTACGACCAGTTTAAAATTAATCAATTTTGTTTTTATCTTCATATCGTATAAAGTTACATAACCTATTTTACTTGACGTGATAAGTGTCTACCATGGGTATTTTTGACAGCTGTTTATTTGGTTATAAGTGTTTTGGTTTACTTGCAAATCCATTTTTATCTGATTTTTGAAACCATTTAATTCCATTGGTTTACGACAACCAAATCAAAAACTAATGTTTAAACTAATTTAAACAAATTAAGGTCTCTTATTGGTATTTTTTTCAATCTTCTGCGTTGAGCCGTTTTCGAGATCTGGGAAATCCCAAAACGTTACCGCAGCAAAATCTTAAATAACTCAAGAACCATACCACACACAAATTTTGCTATTTACAAACATTTACTATGCAACAAAAGCTATCTAATCATGTATTTGGTTCCAGGCTGAACGAATTTTTGAAAATCGATTTTGCCAGGATAACGTTTCAAACGTTACTCCAGCAAAATGTGTTTTTCTCAAATAACTTTAAAACTATAATTCACACAAATTTTGCTACTATTAAACAAATTGCTCCTCATGATACACTAATTATTTTTTTTTGGTCTCATCTCTCAAATGCACAACATTTTGCTAGGGTTATGCACACCATTTCATGGGGGTAAATTGCATATTGAGATCCACAAACACGGTAAAAGGTGGATGGTGGGTGTCAGCCGGAAGTAGTGGCGTACAAGATACAGTCTGACAGTCAGTGTTAGAGATAAACAAATCAAGTATTCGTCCGAGACTGTTTCTCGTCTTATTGTATTGCGAACCGTTAATTAATGACATAAAATTCAGTATTAGCTGGCCGCTTGAAGTTGTGGTATCTGCCACTGCACAATTACCCTGATCCAACCATTTAATATCAGGTAAGTTGAAATCTCCAACAATAAAGAATGACTCGGTATTAGAATCATTTGCAATGAGATGCAACATATTTAAATATTGCCCATATATTGCATCGCTAGTGCGAGGCGGTATGTACGCTACACTGATGACATGGTGTTTATGAGATTGGGATGCAGGTAACTGAACCACGAGCTGTTCGACACAAGCATGGGTAAATTGAGTCGCTATGGTAGTGGGTCGCAGCCCACGGAGTATGGCTATTAATACACCCCCACCCTCACGCTTATTTGTCGCTGAACGATCACGATCACATCTGAAGACTGTGTAGCGATCATCTATAAACTCGCTATCGTGAATGCTAGGAATGAGCCAGGTTTCAGTAAGTATAATGACATCATATGAACACGACATGATGCTCATATAAAGGGTGTGCAACTTAGTACGAATACCTCTACAATTTTGGTACCTAATATATCAGAAAATTATTAGTAGCCATAGATAACAATGTTTAACGCATAAACAAATAAGTACAGCAGTATGAAACATTCCAAAATACTCGTACAATTTGACGTATAAAATAAAGTAGAAAAATAAATTAAAACTATTCGTTTTATTTTTAGGCATAAATGACCTTTGTTTAACATAACTACACACATATCAACACGGTCTAGGGATATTTTAAAAAAAAAATAAAACCGACTTCAAAAAACACAAAAAAGTGAAAAATAACTTTAGCTTCAGAAGTCGGTGACCCTTGTTCGATTCATTTAGTTTTTTTTTTTGTCACCGACTTCTGAAGCTAAAGTTATTTTTCACTTTTTTGTGTTTTTTGAAGTCGGTTTTATTTTTTTGTTAAAAAGTTTTTTTATTTCTCCATTTTTAGTTGTAAGTAATATCCTCTACAAATATATTATATGCATTTATTTTACATTGTTAACAATACATGTCATGGTAATAGGCTTATCCCCAATAAATGGAACTTAACATATCTAAACTGTCGAAATTTGCGTGTATTGTACACACCTGCGTACCCCTCAGAGTATACAGGCGTGATGTTACGTCATGATGTTGTATAAACAATAAACATCCAAGCGATTGGAAAAATCACGACCGATTTACCATCTAGTTTTGAAGAGTTCCATTGTATATCTCCGAAGACCAGCATCAGATCTTCACCAAATTTAAATGCAACCATCTCAGGAGTATACCCTTTCAAATAAAAAAATAATTTTGAAAATCACTCTACAAATGGAGGAGAAATCGGTGAACACACATGAAATTATACTACACGACTGAAGCAAAAATGTTCATAAAATGAAAACTACTGGGCCAAACTATGTAAGTTTTTTATGGGACCAAATGGCAACTATTCCGCATCAAACTAAAAAAGAATCACGTAAATCGGATCATAAATCTCAGCGTAATCGGTGTACATACATAAAAAAAAAAAAAAAAAAAAAAAAAAAAAAAAATACCCATCGAATTGAGAACCTCCTCCTTTTTGGAAGTCGGTTAAAAAAGCGAATTACTATCAATGTGTTAATTATTTATATGACATGTATATATTTAAAAGATACGTTATTTAATATTCTACCATTTTTTAATAATGGTTAAGGTATAGATTAAAATTTCAGGATTTTATGGAAAAAAAATGAAGCATAGACGGAAACCGTATATGAATGAACTTTTAATTTGTGAGTAAAAACTGAAAAAAATAGAAAAATCATTTAATTTGTGTTTATAAACTTGAAGTTAGTAGTCTGAGAAAGCGCCCATGATGTTCATAACACATCGGCAACGATTCGGCATGCTCAGAACAAGGTTGTCAATGTCTTGCTGCGGAATATTGTCCCATGTCCTTCTGAGGTGCGCAAAAAGTTGATCTTCTGTAGCCAGATTTTCAGGAACTTCCTTCAGAGCTCTTCTTTGCAGCATATCCCACGCATGCTCAATGGGATTTAGATCTGGCGATTGAGCAGGCCAGTCTAAGGCCCTAACATTATGTGTATGTAACCAAGCTGCTACCGTTCTCGCCGTGTGTGCCCGGGCATTGTCGTGCATGAGCAGGAAATCTTGCCCCATTTGTGTTCTGTGGGGCAAGTTTACGGGCCCCAGCACCTGTTGGACGTATCGTTCTGCCGTCATATTGCCCCGCACACAAACGAGATCCGTCCGTCCTCCAAGACGAATTCCTGCCCAAACCATAATTGTTCCTCCTTGGTATGGGTGAACTTCCTGAGGGTTTTGGAGACGGCTCCATCGTCCAGGAACTCGCCAAACACGCGTCCTTCGTGAATCTGGATAGAAGCTGAACCTGGATTCATCCGTGAACAGCACATTGGACCATTGGTCACGGCCCCAGTCCACGTGGTTCCGAACCCATTCTAATCGTCGTCCACGATTGCCTCTCCGTAAAGGTGGGACCCGGAGTGGTCTACGAGAGCGTAGATTGCTTTCATGCAGTCGCCTTCTTACAGTTTGGTCACTCACAAGCACTTGGTGTTCCACTCGCAGCCTTTGGACCAATTGAGTCGCCGTTGCATTTGGTTGTGCTCGCGCAGTAATTTGCAAAAATCGGTCTTGTCTGGGGGTAGTGATGCGACTTGGCCCCCGGTGCCTCTCCGCTATTTCACCTGTGGCACGATAGCGTGTCCACAATCTTGAAATTACATTTTGATGGGTCCCTATGGCCTCAGCAACATTACGCTGAACAGATCCAGCTTCCAGCATTCCCACAGCTCGTAACATCTCCGCCCTCGTCAAATGTCGGCGTTGCATGGCTACAATACCTCAATTTTAACTTTATCTTTCGTTTAAAAATGAAAAAAAACTGTAATTAAACCTAATTCGTATTGTTTTCTAAATTTCGCACAAATGAATATTCCCTCTCCTATACATCAAGACATTTTTATGCCACCGAAACAAAAGAATTTTCAAAAATTTGAATTTGGAATTAGTCTGAGATAAATTACAAACAAATCGGTGTATAAAAGATTCCAATGCGGCCAGTACTTTTCGAGTTATTTAATTGAGTATGAAATATCCCTAGACCGTGTTGATGTGTGTATATTACAAACCATAGATATAAGACGTAGCATATAAATAACAATACTTCGCATAAATGAAGTCGGTTAAAAATAACTGAAAGAGCAGACTACAGATCATATAAAAAATCAAGGTATATAAAACTAATAGCATGCTGACTTGGATAAATAAAACGTTCACACAAAAACACAAAATGTACACATAGAACAATGTAAGAGGAGGAAATGCATACTTGATAAATCTGTATTGCCCAATAGGTTGAGTACTAAGCACTTGTCTTCTCATTGGAAATAATCTTCTTGAGGTCATTTTCAGAACGTACAGCAAAGGCCGCAATCCCATCTCTCTCACGTACAAGGATTGTGGCGTTCTTAATCCATACGTATTTAAAACCATGTTTTCCGGCGACTTCCTTACATTTCCGAAATAAGGCCTTATTTTTTAGAGTCAGATGTTCGTTAATATACACCGGTAATATTGCGCCTGAAATTACCAATTCGTCGGATTTGAGACTCTTCTTTTTTCGGTAGGCGCTAAGTAGGTTGTCGCGAAGAATTCGTGATTTCAACTTTATAATCACGTTCTTAGGTTTGATATCTCCTTGCCGTGCGTGGGGGACCCTGTTAATTGATATAATGTCATTCTGAGAGACAGGGAAACTTATAGCCGTACCAATAGACTGGACTAAAGTAAGCAGATTTTCATTGCGCTTATCAGGCAAGTTACATATTTCAATATAACACTGGCGTGCTTGCTGCTTGCTCCATTGAGTCGATTTTCGCTTCCAGTATTGCGACGATCTGCTCACTATTTCTATTTTCCAGGTCACAAAGACGCTTTTCATACCCCATGCGCTCCCGTTCCAGGTTTTCAAGACGGGTTTTCATATCCTCATAACTCTCATTGATGAACGAAATCGATTTCTCAATCTCAAGGTTAGACTTCTGGATTGAAATATTTTGATGTTTCAGTTCAGCCACCTCGGACACTAATTTATTGAGGATGACGTCTTGATCGGTTTTCCAAGAAAGCAACATATTTTTAAGTTCCTCAAATTGATCCGGCTCAAGTTGTTCAGCTATGGCCGATTTGTGTCTCGAGTCCGTTACCCCAGCCAGATGTTGTCGAAAATGGTAATTTGAATCTTAAAGATAATTAGTTTTACGGCTTCTATAATTGTTGCGCACATTTTTAAATTTGTTGCGCTTATAGTTTTTTAATTATTTCACAAAAACATTTCCTGCTGGGGTAACGTTACCCCAGCCAGATCTTTTTCTTTCTAATGGGAATATTTAAATAAATACTAGCTATAAAATTAGTTGTCTAGTTGAAGTAAATGTTGTGCCTTATTTTGTATTTGTTCTTTCTTCGGTTGCGAAGTTATTCGAGATTTTGCTCGGGTAACGTTTTTGGTTTTGCTAGATCTTTGAAATGGTTGAGCGGATTCTTATCATATTTTGTACATGACTTCTTAGAAATTAGTTTAAATTTGTTCTGCAATAAAAAAACCAAAATAATGCATAGCTTAAAGGTTATTTCATTAAATAGAAAAACACTTCAATTGGTCTCAGCACTCTCAATAAGAAGTCTAAAGACTTACTTTAAACGTTATTTTAAAGCTTGTAACTGCCTTCAAATGTATGTGAAGTTTCATTAGTATCCTGTAAGTATTTAACAAGTTATGATGATATTCAGTTCTTCACGAGCACGGTCTTGATGCGCGCGGTGTTATTTGGCCACTGGATTGGATATATGAACTGAATGTTATGTCAATTATTCGTTTTTTAGTTCAGTTGTATATCAGTAAAATTTCAGCGTAGTACATTGGATAATTAATGAGATAATACGATTAAAGTCATTAGGAAGTGAATGACCGTGGTAACCCGACCAAGTTTAGGTGGTTACGAAAAAGCGAAAACGCAGAACATTACACTATCTTTTGAAATGTTTAGTATAATACACCTTACAATTTCGGTACAGACGCGTACACTGTTAAATACATAATAATATAATAATATATGTACTATGAAAACATTATTATTATCTTCCAGTTGCACAAACTTATCAAAAATCACCGATATAACATGTCGTTCGGTGGGACGCGGGAGGGGTGGGGTGAAGGGGTAATACATTGTTTGCATAACGCACTAAACATGCTCCATAATCACATAATTCATCTTGTAGAGTGCGCGTGCGCTACGGCAGTTCCGTTTCCTGTTTTTTGCAAATATTTATCGAGTGCGTGAGAGCTATTATATAATAATAAGTGTGGCGAATTACTGCTAATGTGGAGTGCTTCTATTGATGATCATAATTATGGTGCGGGCTGCATGATGAATTCACGAACAAGGTAAGTACAGAAATAGTAGCAAAATTATTATTAATATGTACATGATGTTAGGTACTTATCTAAAACTGTATTTTTTTAAGGCTTAAATATTTGAATTTAGGAACTTACTTATTATTTTCTTTTTTTAGCAAAATTACTATCTGTAATTTTAATCTGTGATTGTTATTAAGTATAAGTTTATTAATAATTTAAAAGTTCAATTGAAATGATTATTTTACCTGTCAATAAAAATTCTTTAATAATCATGTAGTTTTTTTTTAAAACTTGTGTACATGTCTGTACTAAATTTGTAACACTATCCTACATATTTTAGAAGGTACCATAATGTTCTGCGTTTTCGCTTTTTCGTAACCACCTGAACTTGGTCGGGTTATCACGGTCATTCACTTCCTAATGACTTTAATCGTATTATCTCATTAATTATCCAATGTACTGAGCTAAAATTTTACTGATATACAACTGAACTAAAAAACTAATAATTGACATAACATTCAGTTCATATATCCAATCCAGTGGCCTAATAACACCGCGCGCATCAAGACCGTGCTCGTGAAGAACTAAATATCATCATAACTTGTTAAATACTTACAGGATAGATGATAGGATTTATATATTTTACAGTCGCACCCTCTTTTTGTTTTTATTTTTTTTATTTTTTTTATAGCGCCGACTTTCCGATTAACCGAGCTGAGTTTTCCCTAACTTGTTCGAGATCTGCGTCAGTATCATCGTCGTAAGCTAAGAGGGCGCGCGACTTTACCAACAGTAATTCGACCCTATTGACCGTACAGTTTAGTGCCCTAAGCACATCTCCTAACGCATCCTGACACGACCTATCTTCGTTCACTTCAACTGCGGTAAGCATAGATTTTAACATACTCATTGAGAATTAACAATAGGTATAGCTATAGACATTAGATTTATATTACACACCCTTGTAGCTTAAGCTTAAATCCATAACACCAAAAATATCTAAAATGTACAGAAATATTTTGTTTTAGTTACTAAACATATTTATTCTCGTATTCTACCTCTCCCTACAAAGTTCGCAATAGCAAGGATAAATTATAACTCTATTCAAGATCCAATCATTAATAAACGTTGCTTTAGAAAGAGTATACATAAAATAATAAAAGTAAGTTAATCGTTATTTTACTAGTCACGACCTACAGAACTATATCTGTACTGTATCTTACTTGGCTAGTACTAGTAGTAACAATGTTTTTTATTATTAAATTATGACAATCCAAAAAAATAAAAGTTACAAAATAATCCTAATTTTATTGTAATGTAAGTTTGTACAAAATAGTACATATCGGCTGGCATACCGGTAAACTTAAACTTTGTAATTGGGTTTGTTTTTCAAGAAGGCATTGGGGGTGGTGACCTTGAGTTTGCGTCTTCAAACGCGAAGTATGTCGACTCAGCCTCACCATTCGCCTCCGGTGCCGCCTCCGTGTCAGGAGACTGGCGGAGTGACGTCATCGGCAGCATCCGAGCAAACAGCCCTAGCTAATGACAGCCGATTACTTTTCGATTGATTTGATTGATTTGCTTACATTATAAGTGACAGCACCGGTGCGCTCAGTGACTACACCGGGCTTCCACTTGACAATATTTTTATTGAAATCTTTAACGAGAACCTCGTCCCTTTCTTTGCCTTCTTTGCCTAACCACACCACCGTGCACCGGCGCTACGTACCTATGCCTGCTGGGCCGTCTCCACAAAATGAACATACCTAAGCGGCGTCATCCGATTCCGAATCCTCTTTATCTTTTTGTAATGGCAACCTTGACCAAAAATCGGCTTTACCATTGCATTCAGAAGACACAAACTTAATATCAAACTCAAAGGCGGCCAACCTTACAGCAGACCTTTGCAGCCGACTAGCAGCTGTCTGTGGGAGACCCTTCTTGGGTCCGAAAATATTGCTCTGCGCTATGTGAACCATCTTCAACATAAATCGCCGCCCATACACATACTGATGGTGACGGGTCACCCCATACACGATGGCGAGAGCCTCTTTGTCCCCCTGGCTGTACTTACGCTCCGCTGGAGACATTATGCGTGAGATACAGCACACGACGCGGTCGTTGCCGTCCGGGTGGGCGTGCGCTAGCACGGTGCCCAGCCCGAACGAGCTGCTGTCCACTGACAGCACCAGCGGCAAATGCGACTTCTTATCGGGCCCCGTGAGAAAAATGTCATCAATAAAAGATACACAGTTAAGACCACTTCGGGTCTCTTCGATTAATTTTTGAAACATATCAGGAAGGCATTTTAAACCAAATTGGTACGGTACACAAATGTATTTACTTACATAAGTAGTAATAGCAGTTAACGGTTGCGAACTTTCGTCTAAAATGCACTGTAAATAAACTCGCTTAAGGTCTATTTTACTATATTGTTCTCCCCCACTAAGCGCGGCGAACAGCTGTTCCACACGTGGTAGCGGATAATGAAAATCATTTAACTTATAATCGCCCCACAACCTAATAGACCCGTCGCGATTGACGACGGGCACTATCAGTGTGGCGTAATCCCTCCGCTTCACTTTGTAGATGACCTGTTCGCGCTGCAGACGCTCCAGCTCGCGCTCCACAGGCGTCCGCAGAGCGAGAGGCTGGGGCCGGGCTTTGATGAATATCGGCGTGTTATCTTTTAAATGCAACTTTAATTTAGTTTTACAACATCCTAAACCTGACTGAAACACTTCGGGAAAATATAACTTAAGTTGATTAATAACCGGATTAATTTCAGTTGATAAATGATGTAAGCTAAGCGATTTTATATTTAATTGTCTCAACCAGCTTTGCCCTAACAAAGGTGGGCCGCCGTTGTCAATAATAAACAGCGGAAGCTGGGATGCGGCGTTGCCGCTCTGCACTTTCACTAAAACATAACCGAGTGGGACGATAGCCTCCCCGGTATATGAATGGAATTTGTTATTATCGCGATTTATAATTAAATGCGTAAGGTGATTATCATAAAATATTTTATTCACAGCCGATATTCTACTGCCGGTGTCTATTTCAAAAGTAACTTCAATGTTTTCTACTATTAACATGTAACTGTATGGCCTATCTTTATAATTAATACTCTTAAAATCTACGATTTGAAATAAGCAATTACTAGATTCAGAATCGGAACTGTCATCAATGAAATTTTGGTACCTTGAACCGCGGGCATCCTTATCACTTTTAGAGCACACTGCAGAGAGATGACCTTTGACACCGCACTTGTCACACACATACGATTTATATCTACACTTGTTCGACGTATGGGCTCCTTTCCCGCAACGTCTGCAAGCGCCTGCCGCGCCGCGGCGCACCGTCGCCGGCGCCTGCTGCGCCACGCGATGCACGGCTTCGGCCGCGGCAGCGCCCTGCCCGAGTCCCGCCGTGCTGGCGGTCGCCGACAGCGCGACGCCAGCCGCGGCCTCCGCCGCATGCCGTTCTGCCGCCTCCAGCGCGAGCGCCAGCTCCACTGCTTTCTTATAATCCAGCGAAGGCTCCGCAAACAGCCGAGAGCGCATATCCTCACTGCGCAATCCTGACACGAACTGGTCACGGATGTTGTCCTCCAGTGTCTTCCCAAAATTGCAGTGCGTAGCGAGGTGCTTCAAACTCTGCAGGAAGGCGGGCGCTGACTCGCCCTCGGCCTGCCGCTGCAAACGAAACGTGTGTCTTTCCGCTATCTCGGATCGCTTGGGTTCCAGGTGCGCCGTCACGAGCTCGACGAGTACATCGAACGTCTTGTCCTCGGGGTTGTCCGGGGCGCACAAGTCGCACATCAACTGGTATGTCCGTGCGCCGACATGCGTCACCAACGTGGCCACACGTAGTTCGTCTTTAATGTCGTTTAGTAAAATGAATTGTTTTACCAAACGAACATACGCTGACCAATTCCGGCCCTCCTCGAGGTCAAATTCTTGTAATTTCCCGAATGGCATCGTGTTTTATTCCCTAAATTCGTCGCCAATGAGGAATCCGAGTGCAAGCAAAGACATGCAATATTCGAGACTGATTTATTTAAATATGAAGGGTGTGCGGACAATTATAATTTGTATAGATACCCACATAAAACCTATGCAAATACATTACAGTATTGATGAGAACTTTACACCTAAATGGGTTGTGGTCATCTTTAGGGGTCTGATGATAAAGACGAAGGACAGTCAAAGGAACTCCTCAACGTTTTACAGTAGCTACCTTGTGTTTGGATTTAATTAATTTCTATTGATGAGAACTTTGCACCCATATGGGTTGTAAGTGCCATTGGTCTGACGATGGAGACCATAGACAGTCGAGGGAATTCCTCAACGAACGAGTTTACAATCTCACGAGATAGATTATAATCTAACGGTATTTACAATTTTACGGTGACACATACAACGAATAAAGCATGTGTCTCTTCGTGAATAAAAACAATGTAAGAAACCTAGTCAAATTGTTCGCGACAAGTGTCTCAAACAGTGTTTTTATATAGTCTATAGAAAGAACGTTCAAGAAAGTACGCTATTGCCGTGATTGTGATTCTTTGTCGAGTACTTTCTGTTATTATTAGTTTTTAAAGTAAGTAGGTACAAATTCCCTCGAGAATAGTCTCGTCACAGGTGCGCGTACGCAAACTACTTATAAAAAACATCGAGAAATGTTAATTTAATTTCGACCGTACGCCGAGAGCGTAAAGTACCTACATCCTTCTTCCGTTCGAGTTATTTATTATCCTTTTGCTTATAGTTTCCTTTGTATTTTTTTTGTTAAAGTTTTTTGTTCATGCTTTTTGTATGAATTAAAAGATTGTCTAGCGAACAAATACTACACACCGCTAGAGGATTCGCGAATATTTTTTGTGTGTCTGATAATATGTAGTATGAAAGCACAGCGCAGGCACCGCATAGTAAGTTTTGTTTTCGACATTGGAACAGTCAGTTTTGTTTACGATATTCAAGCAGTCAGTTTCGTTTCGATATCCGAATAGTTAACAGTTCTTTCCGATTATAGTTTCAGCACAGTTTTTCCAGTATTGTCTGCTTGTAGTGTCTTACCATAGTCAAATAGTGTTTCATTTCTTCTCCATCTACAATAATAGTGCAGTATTTTCCAAACCCACCTCTCTGTTCCACGAAGCTAACGTTTACAACCGGAACTTTCGGTACAGGGCGGTTAGTGGCTCAGATTTGGTTCCGTTATAGTTTTTGAATTTCCAAACACGAGTCCACCCGTCTGGTACACAAATAATTGAATAAATTACGACTTGCAGCAATTTGTATTTACAATATCTATTCAAATTAATTTATTACATTTAAATGTTAGGTTTTCGCAATTACTACCTATTATAATAAATCAAGCTGACAATTTAATAAAATAAGTTGACCTACTGCCTACACGACACGCTTACCTATACTGTGACACTTCGCTCAGCTTTGGGTTCAAGTCGGCGACGCGTGTGCACGACTCGTTTCGCGTAAAGGGTGGTAGCGTTAAATACCTACTTTGCTTGGCGTAGACGGCCTTAATCAAAGAGTTTATTAAAGGTGTAGTGGAATCAGTGCCAATAAGGAGATTTAATGGTGAATATTGAGTAGTCCTATGCTTAGTGACATTTAAAACCAATTGCAGTTTCCATAATATTTTAGACCAATCATTTTCGTTACAATTTACTTCAACTCTTATCATGTTTAAAACTGTGCGGCAATAACGTTCCGCTTGTCCGTTTTCCTGATGCATTTCAGGAGTAATAAAATGCACTTCGATTCCATAATTAGAACTCCAATTAATAAAATCATGGTTATCAAACATACGGCTTCTACCGCACACTAGTCTTTTAAAAGTGCCAAACAGTGAAATTATTTGGGTCATTACGCGTTTCAACTCGCTACAATCTTGTCTCGGTCGGTAAGGCATAAAGTAAGCAATATTTAGTATACGCTTCAACTACGATAAGTACATGTTTATGACCATCACTTTGTCTCAGTGGTCCAAGTACATTCGCGTGAATTGTATCAAATGGTACCGGAGCCTTTTCCCAAGAGGATATTGGTTGCAAAGGTGCGCGAGGAACTTGCTTATGTGAAATGCACACTACGCAGTGCGTGACGTATTTCCTGGCAAATTGTCTAAGACCGGGGAACCAAAGGTGTCGCAGGATCAGATCAACGGTTTTGTCTACACCAATGAGTTCATGCTCGTCATGGAAAACGCGTAATAAACTTAAGCGAAATGCCTTTGGTACATAACATAAGAATCGCGCTTGCTCACCCGTGACGTCATACTTATAGTACAAGAGGTCATCACGTTTTACGTAACGCGTATTATCTAATTTTCCGTTATCTAATTTTTCAAGTAACGTTAATGTCTCCTCGTCACCTGCCTGTGCCACTTGAGCCCATTTTTTTGGTTTTTGAACAACATTAATAATATTGACCGGATTAGTACTCAAATAGTCTACGTGCGGCATAAGTGCGCCTTTACGGTATTCTAGCGAGAAATCAAAATCCTGCATATACATACACCATCTTGCAACTCTGGGTTGGAGATCCTTCTTACGTTGTGTCATTTTTAATGCATTACAATCTGTGATTATTTTAAAAGATTTACCAATTAAATATTGCCTAAAATGTTGTAATGATTTTACTACCGCGAGGGTCTCCAGCTCATAGCTGTGATATTTTGATTCCGCACGAGCGGTCAACTTACTAAAGTAAGCAACTACCCGCCTACGGCCATCTTTGTGTACTTGCAAAAGGATTCCGCCGTAACCGATAGAACTGGCATCTGTATGCAGCTCAGTTGTCAATTCAGGATCGAATATAGCTAATATTGGTTCATTGGTTAAATAAGAAATTATATCTTGACGTGCATTTTCGTGTTCATTACTCCAATTAAAGATTACGGCTTTTCTAGTTAAGGCGGCGATTTGTGCAGTCTTAATCGCGTAATTAGGAATGTATCTTCGGAAATATCCTGCGAGGCCAAGAAATTGGCGGACCTGTTTAACATTGCTCGGTCACGGTGATTTAACCAATGCATCAATTTTATAATTGCTCGGTCTAACCTGACCATCTTTTATAACCCTACCTAGGTATTCTACTTCATTGGTAAGAAAAGTACATTTCTTAAGATTAATTGAAAAACCTGCTTCAGATAACGTTTTTATAACCGAATCTAATAAAAAGAGGTTTTCGTCAATCCCGTCCGTCAGTATTAACACGTCATCAATGTAGACCATGACCTTTCCAGCATCAATGAAGGATTTAAGCGTTTTAGAGATAGTTTTCTGATAGAAAATCGGCGCGTTTGCTAGACCGTAAGGTACTTTGCAATATTCATACTGAGCTTCTGGTGTAACGAATGCCGTCTTATGAATGGACTCTTCAGCAACTCTAAGTTGATGGAAGCCGGAAACCATATCTAGAGAGCTAAACCAGCGAGCATTACCTAACCTATCTATATAGTCGTTGATCAAGGGGAGTGGATGTCTAGTTTTGACAGTTATTCGATTCAGTGCACGGTAGTCCACGACCATTCTATCAGAACCATCCTTCTTTTTTACTAGTAGGATCGGACTAGCGTACTCTGAATCGGACTCGCGAATTATTCCTTTATCGAGCAAATCCTTGACTATAGTGCGTACTTTTAATTTTTCTTCATGCGATAATTTGTAGGGTCTGTAATACACGGGCACATCAGTTGTTAACTTGATATGCATCTCACTATCTTTCACAGTTGTGGTCGCGGTACCACTTAAAAAGAATTCAGAATATTTGGTGAGGATTTCTAGTAACCGTTCCTTTTTATTTCCAGATACTGACGTATTAACTTGATCGGACAAAGAAATCGTGTTTACTTGCATAACATTGCTTACAGTCACTTCACTACGGACTATACGTTGGCAATCACCGGTCCTAACATAGGTAATACCTTTCCTATTCAGTACGTCTGTACCGATAATGACGGGTACATTCAAATTATCGCCATCTACAACACAAAAATCTATTTCTATTGTGATGTCGCAAAACTCAACGGGTAATGTCACAAATGATTCCGATCTAATTTCCGTACCGCCCAAGCCACATAATAACTGATTAGTAGGCTTTAATTGACACGGGAAATATTTAACAACATTTTTCGAAACTAAGGAAATACATGAACCACTATCAATTAGTACGTCTAACGGTATTCCCATCATGACAGCAGTAATCACATCACGATTTTTATAACTACCCGTAATTTCGCGACAAAAATTGACACCATTATTATTTCGAGATTTTGCGCGTTCCTTAGCAAAACAAGTATCCTCGGAATGACCTACTTTTTTGCAGAATGTACACTTCAACGGATCGCCGCGAGACGTCTACGGTAACGCGATTCCTTTTTCGTCGCTATTACTCGAGGTTTTATTTGACCGTTTGTTACAATTAACACTCTTATGACCAAATTGTTGGCACTGGAAACATTTTATTGATTTTAAATCTTTAGAATCATATTGACGTTTGCGATTTGAGTTACTACTGTTGAGAGACCTATCAAATCGATTACTATTAGAATAAACTTTCTTAATATTGCTGTTGGAAGGTTTAACAAAGCTCGATAAAAACTCCGGTGATAATTTAGCGTTGGTAGCCATAGCGCGAATTTGTGGATCTGAAATTCCACGAATAATAATAGCAGTGAGCAGCTCGCTACTTAAACCTTTAACTATGCGTAACTTTAAAAGCGATTTACGAGCGTACTCAGCGTATGTGGAGTATTTATCGGATTCTGTCCGCATTACATCATAAAGAATGTTCGCGACATCGACGGAACGTGGGCACAGCGCTTTTAGTTCCAATTTGAAATTGGACCACGTGCGAATATTGCTTGTCCATTGGCTAAGCCAGGTGCGAGATTCGCCTTTGAGACAATGTCCGACGCGAGCAAGGCATTCTCTGTCGTCCCAAGAGTTTGAAATACGGGCTCTCTCTACTTCACCGCACCACGTGTCGAAGTCATGAACACTCGGATCAAAATCAGAGACAAAATATCGGTTGGATCTGACCTGAGCACAGCTGATGGCGGTCAAAAGACGTTCTGCAGCGTTCGTCACCATGTCTTCAGACTGCGTTGATCCCATGTTGCTAGTGTGTGGAGTCGGCGGCGGCGTCCCCATTTGCGCGGACACGAGCTCGCACAGCTGTGTAGACGCCCCAAGCTCTGATGCCGATGGTGTCGTGTTGGGCAGCTCAACAGCGCGGCTAGGGCCAGCGCTGGTCGTTGCAATGGCTTGCGTCTCCACAGACGCACGGGGCTGGTCCTCCAACACGCGCAGCCTCCTCAGGATCTCTTCCATCGGGTTGGGTGAAGGAGTTCGCCCACGGCGCTTTTGTTTGCTGCGTTGATTGTTGGCAGGCATCGTGCGTACAAAAGCTCCACCCGAATATTAAAATAATCAAGCACGTGGAGGTTTACTAAGTTTTCCTTTATAAAACCAGAAATGTAGGCCGTTCAGCGGCTTTTCAGCCTTCGAATCCCACTTCTGATCTTACAAATAGAAACACAAAATGATTTTTTAAAAAGATTTTAATGGCCTTCGGCCAAACAAATTACAATTTAAATAAAAATAGCAAACAGAATGAACAATTTGAAATAACGACAATCGCTAGTAGTTCGGGCAGAGCTTCTGCACTCTGTGACGACCGATGAGAAAAAAAGGGACGAGTGCCGCCAGCCGCCTTCCTTTTATAGCCAGCCGCGGTGTTGCTATTCTTGATTGAATTTTTCTTCTAATAATATCATAACTGTAAGCTAATTAATAGTGTTTAAAATGGAAGACCACGTAAAAATCACGATAATTCCGAATGAAATGATTAAAATTATTCCTATTTTTGACGGCGATAAGCGCCATTTAAATCTTATACGTAAGAGTGAATATATCATAAATAAATACAAGGGAAGTACCGAGCAAAACTTGTATGTAATGCATTCTATAACGAGTAGATTAGCGGGGAATGCAGCCGCGCTTATCAGTGAGCGCGAGGATATTGTTACATTATTGATCCAAGGTTACATGGGAAGAATTTAAGGAGTTATTAATACAACATTTTGGAGACCCTAGAAGTGAAGAATGTTTAGCTATTGAATTGGAAACCATGCGTATAAGAAACGGTGAATCATATTTGGAATTTTGCAATCGTATACAATCAGTGCGTAGTATTTTAATATCAAAAGTTAATAGATTATCGAGTAGTATGCGTGAAAGTAAAATAATAATTTATAATAATACTTCTTTAAACGTGTTTCTTTATAATCTACCGGAAAATATGGTGCGTATTGTGAGATTAAAAGCGCCGTCCACTTTGGAACAGGCTTTAGCGTTCGTATTAGAAGCCGTCCACTTTGGAACAGGCTTTAGCGTTCGTATTAGAAGAGGTCAACTTCCATGATCAATATAATGCCCGAAATAAAACACTGCAACCGTCCTCCAGTAAAAATACTACACCAACGTTTAAATTCGGCACAAATAATTATAATACACCTGTTAATAATAAACCTATTTTTGCGCAACCAAATACACAACCTAAATCATATTTTGGAAACTTCCAAGGTCAACCATTTGGGATGCGACCTCCGCAATTTGGAAACCGACAACCATTTAATAAACCTCTACAACTATTTAGCAACCAGAACCAAATGTTCAATAGACCTTTACGTGTACCCGGTATTCAGCAACCTAAAATTGAATCTAGTGACGTCACAATGCGTACGGCGCCTCCGGCCAAAGCCTACACAAAAGGATATCATTTAAATGAGCTTGACCTTGACCATTACGACGATGATAGTCAACTTCCATGCGATTACCAATTTAACAATGAATATTATTACGATTTTAGCCCTCTTAATGAAAATCAAGATGAGAATTATTCGGAAGAAATTAACCAGGAAAATTTAGCGGAAAATAATGAGGATTTTCAACTAGTGGCCTCGGAAAAAATAAACAGATAATACACCTAAATTGCAATACAAGTCTTAAATTGCCGTACATATATATACCAGAAATAGATGCCAAATTTATGATAGATACGGGTAGTACAAAATCATTTATAAATCCGGGAAAAAACAATTATTATTTTCACGATTATATTTATCACGACCCATTTGAAGTAAGAAGTACTCATGGTACAAGCCAACACGAACAAGTACTTTTGATTCCAGTATTTCCGACGTTGAATGTTAATGAAGTTCACAAATTTCATATCTATGAAGTCGACCCAAGTTTCGATGGTTTATTAGGTAATGATATTTTACATAGTGTGGAAGCAGTAATAGATTTAAAAAATGAGATCTTGAAAGCCAAAACGACGGTAATGCCAATTATGCGCGATAAGAATAAACATATATTAGAGTTAGCATCCCGATCAGAACAAAGAGTTAAAATCCCTGCAAATTATCATTCCGGTGATGCTTTAGTAGATTTTAGAGAATTTACTGAAGGCGTGCGTATGCCCAGCGCTTTAATTAAATGTAAAGATGGTTACTTTACTACCGTAATTCAAAATACCCTTGACAAACCAATTACATTAGCCATTACTAAACCATTTAAAGTAGAACCGTACGATAATTGTAGAAATGATTGCAATGTCAATAACTTAAAAGAAACCGAAAATATTGAAATAGAGAACTTATTAACGGATACAAGATAACTTACAGAAGCTTCGCTTGAATCACATGTCAGCTGAAGAAAGTGAAGCCATTAGCAAATTATGTTTAGAATATAAAGATATATTCTATTGTGACGGCATTCCATTAAGTTTCACGAACCAAGTTAAACACAAGTGACAAACAAAAAATTCTTGAAGTATTTTTACCAATAAATGATGATGAACTAATTAAAAAGTTTTTAAAAGAATATGTTAAACGTATAATTAAATACTTCATATATTTTGAAAGCATAGGAAACAATTTAACAAAATTATAATACAGTTATTTAACAAGGGGATGGTAGAATTCATGGAATGTACAGAGCGTGTAGTTTTTGTTGAAGATGAAAACGAACAAAAAGAAATCATCTTACAACATCATGAAGGAAAAACTTGTCATAGAGGTATAAAAGAGACCATGTCTAGGATAAGAAGAAATTACTTTTGGAATAACATGCAAGAGACGATTTCAGCCGTAATAAATAATTGTTAAGCATGCCGCAAAACAAAGTATGACAGAAAACCCATAAAGCCTTTTCTACAGTTAACTCAAACACAAAATGCACCATTTCAGGAAATTTTATAGACATTTTTGCAGTAGAATCTGTTTATTATCTTACATTAGTTGACGCGTTCAGTAAATTAGGACAAGCAATACAAAAATTTCGAACAGATCGACACCCGAAGTAATAAGCGCACTTATTAAATATTTTTCCATTTACGGAACCTCCAAGAAAATTAGTTGCGATCCTGGCAGTGAATTTAACAACGAGTTATTGAAGGAATTAATGATAATGTACAACATACATTTACATATCAGTACACCTAATAACCCAAATTCAACAGGCATAGTAGAGCGTTTCCATTCAACTATCATAGAAATATACCGTTTAGCTAAATACGATCGAAAATGCACTGATGCAGCCTCCGTTAAGACCTACTCAATAATGGCTTATAATCATACCATACATACAACGACAGGTTTGACACCATTCGAAGTTGTT
The DNA here is from genome assembly GCA_905147715.2 of Xestia xanthographa. NCBI lineage: Eukaryota > Metazoa > Arthropoda > Insecta > Lepidoptera > Noctuidae > Xestia > Xestia xanthographa. The sequence continues at coordinate 17,455,250 of LR990654.1, read as the reverse complement.
TTCGGTCATACTGATTCAAATTCTATATTAAGTGCAACATTCGAGAAAAACTATACACAACAATTACTAAAAGATCATGCGAAGCGTACTAAACGTCTCTACAGTTACATATCAGATCAGATGACATCAGCCAGTGCCGGTTTTAGCACTACCAGCGCCCTGGGCGAGATTTCTAGCGCGCCCCTAATTGCAATTTTAAACCCATACGAAAAAAAGGCAAAGGATATGTATAATGAGACAACCATATTCATTAAGAAACGTAACCTTTTTTTTACCTATTATAAATATACTTTTCTAGCCTTTCTATCGGCGAACTCTTTTATTAAGTTATCAAAGTCGATGATTTCAGCCATTTCATTTTCGATTGACAAAGTTGCCAAGTTTGTCAATCTAGAATCTAGATTGACAAACTTGGCAACTTGGCCTTTGTTGGGTGGGTCAGCTAGTTTAGAATATTTACAAGTAAGTAGGCCTTAGAGGCAGGACCGTCTAACCATTTGGGGGCCCTGGGCACTTGAGAATAATGGGGCCCTTGTAGAATGCAAGAGCGAGCGAAGCGAGCTCGAACTTTTTTGCAACCCGCCTGGGATAGTTTAGATTTTGCTTGGCAAAAATAAACGGGTGTTTTTTTTAGCGGCGGAGAACTTTATTTGTAAATAAAATGCAGAAATACATTTTTGATGAAAAATGCATGAATATGGTTTCAGTGATGTGGCCACTGCGGCTGGCGCGAAAATGCCCAAAACTGGATGCTGTATTTCGGCAATAATGCGTTGAATGTTGGCTTCCAAGTGCTCATTGTTTCTAATTTCGTCAAAGGTTCAAAAACGAGGATGGTCGGAACTTACAGTTAACTGCGAGCAGTTTAAAGACATGAGAACTAACTATTCGTGTGACAATTGCAAGGCATTAATGTTGCAGACATGTGGTTTCAAACGTCCAAGTCTGAGATCCCTAAGTCAAAATGGGAAGAATGTAATACATGTGAATGTTTTTTTGGCTTGAGTGCCAAAGGAAGGTTTCATTACCTTCTTTATAGCAAACAAACATTATTCGCATACAATTTTCAGTCAAATAAAGCCAATGACAAGGATTTAAAAACGTTTTTCTGTGTTTTTTTTTTCAATTTAAAGTTCTCCGCCGCTAAAACACATCCATAAAAGTATTGACTTATGCCAAAAAGCTAAATGCAAAAACGAGCGGAGCGAGCTCGAAAATTTTAGTACTTATCCTGTGGTCCTGCCTGGGATATAAGTAACAGGAACTTGGGGGCCCTGGGCACGTGCGTCGTGTGCCCTTATGGTAAAGACGGTATTGCTCAGAGGGGATAAGGAGGGGCGCCTGCGGCGCGCGGCGCCCCTTCATATTCGGCGCCCTGGGCGGTCGCCCACCCTCGCCCCCCCCTAACGCCGCTACTGACATCAGCAAAGCTAAAGATTAGAGATAGCAAGGGTGGTGAGACAACTAAAAAGTTTGAAAAAGGTGATGTAATTTACGCTAAAGAGGTTAATAAAAGATTAAGTAAAGACAAGCCACGTTATAGAAAGGCAACTGTTAGTGGTAATGTAGAACATAATGTAATCCCTGTTACAATTGGACCTAGAAACACAAAAGTCCCAATTAAAAATATTAAACGTCCTCCGCAGGTGGACCCTCACGCTATTGGCAGTAGCGCAAATCACATGGGCCCTTCAACTTCAAAAGGTTGAGAAAAACCCCGGTGTCCTTCCCGTGAGAAAGGGATAGGCATTTAAACAAGTAGAAAAGTGGTTAATTAAAAAACTTTTAGATTTAAATAATTTAGGTAATAATCTAGAATTAAGTCTAATTAAGTATGATGAATTCAGTAGATTAGTAGATGTTAACAAACCCTACAGCCATGAGTTTTTAGGCATTCGGACTCAAACAGATTACCTAAGAGATAGGACTATGGAAAAATACCAGCAACTGATACCATCTACAAGATTCAAGCGAGGACTAATTGATCCACTTGGGTCTATAATTAAAATCGTTACAGGTACTTAAGATCACAGTGACGCGATCCGATATGATTCCCTCATTTCTCACTTAAAAAACAATCAATTAATAAAAGATTGAAAAATTACTTTGGTCTCCAAAATGTTAGATGGTTTTGTTAACAGTACATAAATCTTACACAACAACACATTAATTTTTGATGAACGTTTAAAACGGATTGAGAGATTAGTTAAAAACTTAATTACTAAAGAACAAAATTCTATTTACGCTACTTATATTATAAGAATGTTTAATATGTTTTTAGCTAGTTTTAGAACCATTAACATAATTTTAAGTGAGATTGAAACGGCCTCAGCCTTTAGTAAGGTGTCTGTACTGCATCGAGCGATTGTTAATTCTACTGAATTATTGCATATGTTACAATCTATAGCCAAGACAGAAAACCTGTTATATACTGTTAATGAAAATAATTTAGTTAAGTTTGAAGATTGTATTACTGTTAAAGCTTAAGCAAAAAAAGATTAAGCAAAACCAGATTACGTTCATATTAGAGATTCCAATTATAGAAAACAGTACTTATACTTATCTTAAACTTTACTCCTTACCTGTGATTAATACAGATATAAACGAAACTGTAATAGTCGTTCCTAAATATCCCTACCTTTTGGTGAAAGACTCAGATTACATACCAGTCGTGAAAGCCTGTGCACAGATTGCAATAGATGAAAAATTCTTATGTACCGATGATGATGTGTTGACCCATATAGAACCATTTTGTGAGGAACAGCTGATGAAGTTCCATTCTAACACTACTGCATGCGAGCAGCACGCAGTTGACATTGAAGATTTGAAAGTTCAACGAATTGGCCGTGAAAGTTGGATTTTATATTCAAAATATAACATTATAGCAAGCAGAAAATGCTATAATGACGTCATGAGCCACGAGTCTCTACAAGGAACATACAAAGTTACTCTGGACGATGCTTGTACGTTTAACGTCGGGCACATAAATCTACGAAAACACCAATTTTCTCCTCCACATCTGAATTACCCAACAATTCCAATCGTTATGCTACCAGAATTGAAGACTGAAAAACGCATAAATAGTGTCAGTGCAGTGAATATTTTCATAAATCTAGATAAGCTGAAAGAATTAGCTCAACTGGTGAAAATGAGCAAAGTGAAACACAGTGAAAATTATAGTGCGGTTAACACGAAAACCATTAGCTTAGGTACTGTAATTCTATATGTAATTCAACCTTTAGGATTTATAACCATTCTTGTTTTTAGATATAAATATCAAATTGTTAAACTGTCAGCGAAATTGTCAGAACCTTAACAATTCTGATAATTTCGTACTTGAGGAAGGAGGAGTTATGCATCCTGAACCACAACGCGTGATCACCGTGAGAGCGTAAAATGCACCGTTGCAGTTTAGGGTGGTCCGTCTGGAACCTTCCATGCATTTTGTCAACTTAGCAGATAAGTAGCGTTAAGACACACATGTAGCGACTAGAGTTAGTATTGAGGATTACATTGGAGCATGCGCTTCTGCTCACACGTAACTCTACTCTTTTATTTAATACTAGCTGTTGCCCGCGGCTTCGCCCGCGTGAAGTTCGGTAACTGTCCCACTGGATCATACTAAAGGGATAATAGTGTCCTCCATGTTAATCCAGGTTATAAACTATCTATATGCCACATTTCATAATCATCACAATTATTATCATCACAACCACCATCATTATCACAATAACCATCCCTATCACTATCACAATCACCATCACAATCCCCATCACTATCACAGTCACCATCATTATCACCAATTACCATCATTAACACAACGACCATAATTACTACAATCATTATCACAATCACCATCACAATCACAATCACAATCACCATCACAATCCCTATCACTATCACCATCACCATCACAATTACCATCAAAATAACTATCACAATTACCATCATCATTATCACAATCATTATCATCGTAATCACAGTCATTATCACAATCACCATCACCATCACTATCTCAATCACCATCACAATCACAATCACCATCACAATCACCATCACTGTCACCATCACAATCACCATCACAATCACCATCACAATCACAATCACCATCACGATCACCATCACAATCACCATCACAATCACCATCATAATCGCCATCACCATCACAATCCCATCACAATTACCATCACAATCACCATCACAATCACCATCACAATCACCATCACAATCACAATCACCATCACAATCACCATCACAATCACCATCACAATCACTACCCTCGTTATCACAATCACTATCATAGTAATCACAATCACAATCATTATCATCTGGATCACAAAATAAATGCAATTTTCGACATCAGCACCCCTGATAATCTCGGTTTCGACACCCATATTGATTTTTAGACATTTCAACCCCATCGCACCCCAACAGGGAATGATGGTAATTCAGGTCCGCCACATTACGTTGTTTTGGTAATACACGCGACCCAATTCACCATACAACCAATACTTATGTTGACTTTCAGGCTTTGTTACCCCATTTCCCCCTTTAGGGGTTGAATTCTGAAAAAAACCTGAAACACAAATGTTAACTCATTTATCGATAGGAGTACTCCTGTTAAGTTTCGAATAAAGTAGTCTAACTAATCTTATTTCCCCATGTAATCTTTGGACCCCCTTTTCATTCCCTTAGGGGGTTAATTTTGAAAAATCCTTTCTTAATGCACCCCTAAACCCCATGTAAGAACCTATGTGCCAAATTTGGAATCTCTAGACTCAGCGGTTTGGGCTGTGCATTGATTTTTAGACTTTGTCACCCCTTTTCCCCCTCTTAGGGGTTGAATTCTGAAAAATCCTGAAACCCGTTTCTACTCATTTATCAAAAGGAGCACTCCTGTAAAGTTTCGAATAAAATAGACTAACAAATCTTGTTTCCCCATACAAACTTTGGAGCCCCGTTTAACCCCCTTAGGGGGTGAATTTTGAAAAATCCTTTCTTAGTGCACCCCTAGACCACATAAGGAACCTACTTGCCAAATTTGGAATCTGTAGACCCAGCGGTTTGGGCTGTGCGTTGATAGATGAGTCAGTCAGTCAGTTTCTTCTTTTATATATTTAGACTAGCTGTTGCCCGCGGCTTCGCCCGCGTGGAGTTCGGTAACTGTCCCACTGAATTATACTAAAGGGATAAATAGTGTCCTACATGTAAATCCAGGTTATAAACTATCTATGTGCCAAATTTATAATCATCACAATTTATTATTACTATCACAATCACCATCACTATCACAATCACCATCACTATCACAACCACCATCATTCTCACAATCACCATCACTATCGCAATCACCATCATTATCACAATCACCATCACCATCAGAATCACCATCACCATCACAATCAACATAACAATCTCCATCACCACCGCTATGACCATCACAATCACCGTCACAATCACAATCACAATCACCATCACCATCACAATTACCATCAAAATCACTATCACATCACAATCACCATCATCGTTTTCACAATCATTATCATCGTAATCACAATCACAATCACCATCACAATCACCATCACAAACACAATCACAATCATTATCATCATAATCACAATCATTATCATCTTAATCACAATCACCATGATCACAATCGCCATCACTATCACAACCACAATCATTATCACAATCACCATTACAATCACCATCACCATCACAATCACCATTACAATCACTATCACAATCATTATCCTCGTTATCATAATTATTTTCATCGTAATCACAATCATCTTCATCAATATCACAATCACCATCACTATCACAATCATTATCATCGTAATCACAATAATTATCATCTTAATCACAATCTTCATGATCACAATCGCCATCACTATTACAACCACAATCATTATCACAATCACCATCACAATCACCATCACAATCACCATCACAATCACCATCACAATCACCATCACAATCACCATCACAATCACCATCACAATCACCATCACAATCACCATCACAATCACCATCACAATCACCATCACAATCACCATCACAATCACCATCACAATCACCATCACAATCACCATCACAATCACCATCACAATCACTATCACAATCACCATCACAATCACCATCACAATCACTATCACAATCACCATAATCGTTATCACAATCATTATCATCGTCATCACAATCATTATCATCTTAATCACAATCATCATCCTCACAATCGCCATCCTCGTTATCATAACCATTGCTATCACAATCACAATCACAATCACCAATTCACCATCACTGTGGCAATCAGAATCACAATCACTATTAACGTTATCACACTCATTATCATTGTAATCACAATGATTATCATCGTAATCAAAATCATCATCAACTTAATCGCAATAATCATCATCACAATCACTATCACAAACACAATCATTATCACAATCACCATCACGATCACCATCACCATCACAATCACCATCACTATCATCATTATCACAATCATTATCACAATCATTATCATCGTAATCAAAACCATTATCATCATAATCACAATCATCATCATCACAATCTCCATCCATGTTATCACAACCATCGCTATCACCATCACAATCACCGTCACTATCACAATCACCAACACTGTCACAATCACCATTACAATCAAAATCACAATCATCATCATCATTATCACAATCATCATCATCGTTATTACAATCATCACAATAAATCAACAATAACCCTGTACAGAAGTCGAATCCGCCATCTTCTGGATCTCAAAATAAATGCCATTTTCGTAATCAGCACCCCTGATAATTTCGGTATCGACACCCATATTGATTTTTAGACATTTCAACCCAATCGCACCCCAAGACCCCAACAGGGAATGATGGTATTTCAGGTCCGCCACATTAAATCTTAAAATCGTTGTTTTTGTAATACCCCTGACCCAATTCACCATACAAACAAAACCTATGTTGAATTTCAGGCTTTGTTACCCCATTTCCCCCTTTAGGGGTTGAATTCTGAGAAAACCTGAAACACAAATGTTAACTCATTTAGCGATAGGAGTACTCCTGTTAAGTTTCGAATAGTCTAACCAATCTTATTTTCCCATGTAATCTTTGGACCCCCGTTTCAACCCCTTAGGGGGTAAATTTTGAAAAGTCCTTTCTCAATACACCCCTAAACCTCATAAAGAACCTATGTGCCAAATTTGGAATCTCTAGAGCTAGACTCAGCGGTTTGGGCTGTGCATTGATTTTTAGACTTTGTTACCCCATTTTCCCCTCTTAGGAGATGAATTCTGAAAAAACCTGAAACCCGTTTCTACTCATTTCTCAATAGGAGTACCTCTGTGAAGTTTCGAATAAAATAGTCTAACTAATCTTGTTTCCCCATTCAAACTTTAGAGCCCCGTTTCACCCCTTTAGGGGGTGAGTTTTGAAAAATCCATTCTTAGTGCACCCCTAGATCACATAAGGAACCTACTTGAAAAATTTAGAATCTGTAGACCCAGCGGTTTGGGCTGTGCAATGATTTTATACTTTGCCACCCCATTTCCCCCTCTTAGGGGTTGAATTCTGAAAAAACCTGAAACCAGTTTCTACTCACTTATCAATAGGAGCACTCCTGTGAAGTTTCGAATAAAATAGTCTAACTAATTTTGTTTCCCCATACAAACTTTGGAGCCCCGTTTAACCCCCTTACGGGGTGAATTTTGAACAATTCTTTCTTTGTACAACCCTAGACCACCTATGGAACCAATGTGCCAAATTTGGAATTTCTAGACTCAGCGGTTTGGGCTGTTCATTGATTTTTATACTTTGCCACCACATTTCCCCCTCTTGGGGGTTGAATTCTGAAAAACGCTGAAACCCGTTTCTACTCATTTATCAATAGGAGCACTCCTGTGAAGTTTCGAATAAAATAGTCTAACTAATCTTGTTTCCCCATACAAACTTTGGAGCCCCGTTTGACCCCCTTAGGGGGTGAATTTTGAAAAATCCTTTCTTAGTGCACCCCTAGACCACATAAGGAACCTACTTACCAAATTTGGAATCTGTAGACCCAGCGGTTTGGGCTGTGCGTTGATAGATGAGTCAGTCAGTCAGTCAGTCAGTCAGTCAGTCAGTTTCTTCTTTTATATATTTAGATAAAAAACGCTTCCAAAAACTTGACTACCTTGTTACGAGAAGACTTAAAAGAGTTCCGGTCGCTTACCACAACAAACTTCCTTCCATGTAAATATAAACGAAATCATGTAACTCAACCTTGTAACGAAAAAAAGACTTAAAAGAGTTGCATTCGCTTACCACAATAAACTTCCTTCCATGTAAATATAAACGAAAACATGTAACGCAACCTTGTTACGAGAAGAATTAAAAGAGTTCCAGTCGCTTACCAAAACAAACTTCCTTCCATGTAAATATAAACGAAAACATGTAACGCAACCTTGTTACGAGAAGACTTAAAAGAGTTCCGGTCGCTTACCACAACAAACTTCCTTCCATGTAAATATAAACGAAATCATGTAACTCAACCTTGTTACGAAAAGACTTAAAAGAGTTGCATTAGCTTACCACAACAAACTTCCTTCCATGTAAATATAAACGAAAACATGTAACGCAACCTTGTTACGAGAAGACATAAAAGAGTTCCGGTCGCTTACCACAACAAACTTCCTTCCATGTAAATATAAACGAAATCATGTAACTCAACCTTGTTACGAAAAGACTTAAAAGAGTTGCATTAGCTTACCACAACAAACTTCCTTCCATGTAAATATAAACGAAAACATGTAACGCAACCTTGTTACGAGAAGAATTAAAAGAGTTCCAGTCGCTTACCAAAACAAACTTCCTTCCATGTATATATGTATAAACGAAAACATGTAACGCAACCTCGTTACAAGAAGACTTAAAAGAGTTGCAGTCGCTTAACACAACAAACTTCCTTCCATGTAAATATAAACGAAAACATGTAACGCAACCTTGTTACGAGAAGGGTACTCTCTTACATCTTCTAAAAAATTTTGTCCGAAAATCATTATCCATAAAACGTTTGCTATAAAAACTTCAGTTACCATAATGTTCAAAATCCCGAAATTTTGTTTTACATACCTATCTTTATTTCTAAAACTGTTCTGAGCTACAGACTACTATCCGAATGACGAACAAAAGCTTCATTCGTTTGAGCTTGAAACGCTAGCTGTAGTCAGCGCTCTTGCAAAATTTCGGGTATATCTGCTCGGTATTAAATTTACCATTGTTACGGATTGTAACGCACTACGTAGTAGATATGAGCGCCGCACCGGCGCGCCGCCGTCGCCGTGAGTTCATGTCGACGCGTCGTCGTCGTCGCCGAGTGCAGCGCGCGGCGCGCCGTCGCGACGAGTCGCATCTTGCTTTCTCGCTCGCACCCGCGGCCCGACCGCATAATAAGTGCTTATTTCGGAGACGCGGCACGCGCGCGTCGGGCGGTGCGTTGTGCGGCGCGTCATGCGGCGTGTTGCGTGCGCGTTTTCCCGATTACGGAGAGGCGGTGTAATCTGCGATATAATTTTATTTGCGCGTGTAAAGCCGCGTGCATCACCGTGTTGACCGCGGCGGGCAACGCTGCATTTCAGCAAACGCGCGTGAAATCGCTTCTCCGTAAACGCTCTTTTTTTTTTCTCTCATGGGAAATCTTAAAATGACTCCTCCCGCTCTGGGCGGAGCAGGAGGGAGTGTCAGACTTTTACCGACTAAAACCCTTCCATGTTCCTTCATCGCCCTTTGTGTTCCGGGGCCACGGTATATCTTTCGAACAGTCCCGCATCCCCGGCAGGCATCGGTCCTAACGGACCCCTTCCTTTTTGCTGATTCTCTTTGAGGCACGCGAGGAACACAAACGCGCCGTCGACACGGCCTGTCGTCATGAGACGGATGGACGGCAAGCTAACCCATAGCCCACCGTCCACAGGCCCGCGCCTACGGTGGCCGGGGGCCACATGGTGGCCCCCGACGCCTGGGGCGTCTCCCGTGCGGCGGCCGGGACGCTGTGAGGTTCTCTCCCTCTCACGTTCCGCCACCTCCTTCTCTAGCATTACTGCTTCGCAGAAGGAGGTGACGGCGTCCCATTCCGTCTCTCTCCGGACCATGGCTTGCACTAGGGCCGGACGCGAGAGGTCACCGCCGCCAATCGCCGCTTCGAGGACACGGCGGTGCTTCGCCCACGCGGGGCACACCTCCACCGTGTCCTCCGGTCGATCCTCACAATGAAAGCACCCGGGAGTTTCCTCCCGCCCGATTCGGTGCAGGAACCTCCCGAAACAACCGTGTCCGGTGAGGACCTGCGTCAGGCGGAAGGTGAGAACGCCGTGGCGTCTCTCAAGCCACTCCTCAAAGAGGGGACTTATCGCCACTATTGTGGCGTGCCCTGCACGGGGTTGCGACAGTCGCTCTCTCCATGTCGCCTTGAGATCCCGCCGGAAGTCTGTCCGCTGAGCGACCGTCCGGTGGTGGTGGGTGGTGGTGGCGTAAACGCTCTCATATCATGTTTGAATTGAAAGCGAGCCGCGCCGCACAACGCACCGTGCGACGCGCCGCGTCTCCGCAATTTTTTTGCCTATTGTCGATATTGCTTCGCCACACTCGTCGCTCATGTCACGCAGTCGAGTCGAAGATTTTACCGAGTAATCGTGTATTGTTAACAACAACTAAAATTTATGGTACTAGTTTAAATACTTATATTTTCTGTTTTATTTATTTTTATAATAGTTTTTAATAAATAGATAGTGCTCTGATTAAAAAAAACTCGGTTTCACTTCAATTCAAAATGCTGAAATGATTATTTTTTAGTTAACGTGATTTAGAAGACTGTAAACTTTTTTTGGTACTTAACACCTATTTTGTTATTGGATCGTGTATAGAGAAACACTTATTTCCACTTATTAATCATGTTTCTTTATTTTAATTGTACAGGACAAAATTACCTTTTCTATGTGCAAGCCATGACGGGACCGAAGTAATGTTGCCAACTTAGAAAAATAGAAATGTATACCAGCTTATAACACACTAATATTCTAACACGCCTCCTTACATTTATATTTTTATTTTCTCATCTAATTACTCTTAACAAATTCTTACTAGGCAACATCAATTACAGTTAACTTTTACTTAAACTTAGTATGTACTTATTCATATAACTTCTATAATATTTATTTACTTATAGTAAGTACCTAGCTTGCACACTTTCCATAAGACAGTTTATTATCAGTATTATTTATCTTAAATATTAACAAAATAAAAGCAAACTTAAAACTTTTCTTAACAAAAATTAAAAACAAACTTAAAAGTTCTTTCTTATTCACAATAGTAATTTAAATTTCTTATTTATTTATTAACTTTCAAAAAGTATCTACTAACTTAACATTCTTATGTATTTAAGTTTTACTTAAGTAATTCAGTATTCTATTCTAGTTTCAACATTTCTCTAAACTTAAGAAATTTCAATTTACCCAAAGATTTGGTAAGTATATCTGCAACATTTGAATCTGAGTTTATCTTTACAATTTCAATAACTTTATTTTTATAGTTTTCATGTACATAATGATACTGTACTTCTATGTGTTTAGAGTTTTTAGTAAAATTTCCATATTTAGCTATAGCAAGTGCTCCTGAATTATCTTCATAAATCTTAATAGGTTTACATATTTTAATGAACATATCACTAATTAAATTCTTTAAGAAACTTATCTCAGTTACAGCTTCAGATAATGCAACATATTCTGCAAAAGTAGATGATTTAGTTACACAAGTTTGTTTTCTAGATTTCCAATAAATTGGATTACCAAACAATTCAATAACAAAACCTGTAGTTGACTTCCTATCTGTACTATCTCCTGCCCAATCGGCATCTACATAACAATTTACAATATTATCAGTACTATGACTCTGTCGGTAAGTTAGTTTTAAATCTTTTGTTAGATACAAATACTTTAGAACTCTCAAAGCATATTTAAAATGTGTTTCATCATAACAATTCTGAAATCTACTTAAATAATTCACACTGTAAGATATGTCTGGTCTAGTACCATGACTGATATACAAGAGTGCACCTATCAAGTTTCTATATTTAACATCTTCATTAACATCACATTTACTTAGTTTCAAGTTAGGTTCCATAGGTGTCTTATACAATTTTGCATTTTTAATATTATATTTTTCAGCTAAGGAGTCTATGTAATTTTCCTGACACAATGTTAAGACATTTGTAGAGTTATCATAATCATATTCAATATCAATACCAATATAGCTTTTTACTTTATTTAAATCCTTCATTTTAAATTTATTATGCAATTGTTTCTTTATATTATTAATAATGTTAATATCTCTACAACAAATTAATAAATCGTCAACAAATAATAGTATATAAACTGTTACATTGCTCTCTCTTTTTACATAAAGACAATAATCATACTTGCTTCTATAAAAACCAAGATTCTTAATAAAATCGTTAAAACATTCATACCAAGCTCTAGGGCTTTCTTTTAAGCCGTACAAAGCTTTATTTAACTTATAAACTTTATTAGAAACATCATTATAACCTTGAGGTTGTTTTACATAAACTTCTGATACTACTTTACCATTCAAAAAAGCTGTTTCCACATCCATCTGATGAATGTGTAAACTGAACTGACAAGAATAAGATAACAACAATTTTAATGTTTGCATTTTGGCAACAGGTGAGTATGTATCATCAATATTCTCCTTTTGTTGAAAACCTCTAACTACTAAACGGGCTTTAAAAATTTTACCTGGTTTTCTTTTGTAAACCCACTTCACATCTAGAATCTCTTTGCCCTCAGGTCTACTCACAAGGTTCCATGTATTGTTTTTAACAAGGCTGCTCATCTCACGGTCCATTGCATCTTTCCATTGATTGGCCTCATCACATTGCATCGCCTCCTGAAATGTACCTGGAATCATAGCATCACAAAAATTTGCACAAATGCAGTAATATCCAAATTCTTCATCAAATCTGATGGGACGTCTGATTGATCTCTTTGCTCTTCCTTGTTCTTTATCATCATTAGGATCATCATTCATCGAGTTGTCATCAAAACTTGGTTCTATTAATTGAGTCTCTTCCGGTAAGTTATTTTCTATTATTTCCTTTTCTTCTTGTTTGTCTTCCTCTGAATCAGTATCTTCATTGTTATTCATAAACTTGACATCTTCTTCTATAATATCAACATGTCTGGCAACTATTATTCTATTATTTATCAGTACTTTGTAGCCAACTTCAACATATCCAAGTAATATTCCTAATTCTGCCTTTTTATCCCATTTTGATTTCCTTTTTTCTTCTGGTATTCTCACATAAACTCTACTTCCATACAATTTCAATTGTTCAATTGATGGTTTCTTCTTGAAGAATATTTCATACGGTGTTTTCCTTACTATAGTATTTGCCAAACTTCTATTTTTCAAATAAGCTGCTGTTTTAATTACTTCCGGCCAATAGCATTTATTTACTCTTGCTTCTGCTAGTAGACATCTAGCCATATCCATTATAGTCCTGTTATATCTCTCTGCAGTTCCGTTTAACTCATGTACATATGCCGGGCATGCCTTTATCATTATTCCCTTTTCTCTTACAAAACTATACATCTTACTGTTCATATATTCTTTACCATTGTCACATCTTAATTCTTTTATCATTTTTCCAGTTAAATTTTGAACTGTATTTGCATATTCTATAAAACAATCTGCTACTTGATCTTTAGACTTGATGCAATAAACTTTTGCCAATTTGCTGTAGTCATCTATGAATGTCACAAAGTATTTTTCACCACCATATCCTATTGTATTATGTGGTCCATTTACATCTGTATGCACAATCTCTAATATATCTTGAGCTCTTCTTCTATTGTTTTTAAAGGGTAAATTATGCATTTTGTTCTCTATACATATAGCACACTTCATATACTCCGATTCAATTTCTTTAGGTATTCCTTCCAGTAACTGTTCCTTACATAATATTTCTAGATACTTGAAATTTACATGTCCAAGTGTACGATGTAATTTTTCCTTCACTGTCAATTTAGTTTCACTTATATTTGCTTGTAATTTACTTTGTGTATCTATGTAGCTGATCACTTTATATAAGCTCTCTTCCTTTTGTGCTATAGCTATCACTTTTCTATTTGAATCATAAATTTTTGTACATTGTCCTTTTGATATTACTGTGTTGTTATTATCTGTGATTCTTGCATAACTCAATAAATTAGCCTTCATTTCTTTTACATAGAATACATTTTTTACTGTTATGTATGATTTAGAGCCATAAACAAGTAAATATATCTTTATGTCACCAACCTTTGTGGCCTCCAGCATCCGACCATCACCTACTTTCACTTTTACTGGTTTTTTCAATATAACTGACTTTTCAAAATACTCGTCGCTGTTGATTATATGGTCTGTGCATCCACTGTCTAATAACCATGTAATTTGGTTCTCATTTGACTTATTTTCACTCATACCTGATGTGATGCACTATGCTCAGTTTGTCTACCTCGACCACGATTATTAAATCCACGACCACGTCCACGATGATATGAATAACCTCTTCCTCTATAATTACTGTTATTTGTATTTCTATTATGCTGTCCTCTATTGTACCAACAGTTGCGTTTCACATGACCTGGTTTTCCACAAATAAAACATAAATTTGAGTTTGGGGTTGACGGAGCTGACTTAGTTTCTGTTTTAAAGGCGTTTGATTTGTCTGGAACTTCTGACTTTTCTTGTGGTTTTTGAGCCAAATATTTTATTTTAATTTTATTCGATAGATATTCCACTGTTCTTTCCTCTTTTGGCAACACATCCAATAAGTCTCCAATGTGACTATATTCACTGGGCAGTGCTCTTAACATATAATTCAACTTCTCATTTTCCGATATAGTGGCACCTGCCTGTTTAAGCTCGTTCACTGATCTTTCAAAATCATCAAAGAAGGAGTCTAGTTCTTGATAGTTTTTTAGCTTCAAATTTTCAAGATTGTTCCGGTAAACTATTTGCAAGGATGTTGAGCCTTTTAAGTACATAGAATCAAATTTACATATTATGTCGTATGCCGTTTCACACTCTGATATATATTCCAATTGCTTATTCGTTATTGCACTGTAAATGTAGTTTGTTGCTTGCACATCTTTGTCCGTCCATTTTTCTTCGTCGTCAGTGCTTATGATTTTTCTCGTAATAACCTCTTGACACTTTTTGTATTGCAGAAATTTCGTTAGTCTTATTTTCCAATTAGCGTATTCTTTCCCGTCGAAAATGGGTATTAAAATTTGTTGGTTACGCTCCATTTTTACACACGTGTATTGTAGCCTTTTTTCAATCCTGCGATATTCTATCAATCTTTTCACATATTTTCTAAACCACGATGTGCTACCATATTTTGTTATTGGATCGTGTATAGAGAAACACTTATTTCCACTTATTAATCATGTTTCTTTATTTTAATTGTACAGGACAAAATTACCTTTTCTATGTGTAAGCCATGACGGGACCGAAGTAATGTTGCCAACTTAGAAAAATAGAAATGTATACCAGCTTATAACACACTAATATTCTAACAACACCAATATGGTTTTCTTTGTTCTTTTTAAGAAATCTCTCTCTGATAAAAAAAAAATCTAAGGCCCACGGCCGGCCACTCCACGCCGCGCCGCGCCGCCGCGACGCCGCCGCCGCTGTGGAAATTTTCAGGCCACGCCGCCGCCGCGGTATTGGCCATCGGCGCTCATATCTACTACGTAGTACATTCATTAAACGGGACCTACTACCTACCTCGTATATCGAGATGGTGGATCCAATTTCTTGAATATGATTGTGACGTAGAATACCGTCCTGGCGAGAAAATGTCCCACGTTGATGCGCTGAGCAGAAACTCGGTCGTAGATGAACCGGAACCAATAATACACACAATTTTATTGATATTCTGACTATAAATACCGATGATTGGATATCTACCGTCCAGTCCGGGGATTCTGAAATCAGACGTATGAAATCAATTTTAGAAGATCCAGAGACCGCTAAAATTGAAAGTATACGTAAAGATTTCAAAATCCTAAACGGTCGCGTATTCCGAGTCATAGACGTGAATACCTTGCGATGGGTCGTACCAAAAGGCGTAAGATGGCAAGTACTAAAAACTAACCATGATGATGATGGACATTTTGGTTTTGAAAAGACTCTTAATAGAATTCGTGGTTACTTTTGGTTCCCCAAAAAGAGGAAGTTTATAAAAATATATGTCTCTGCCTGCCTTGAGTGCGCTCACCACAAGGTACTCTCGGGCGCTAAAGAAGGATTACTACATCCCATACCGAAAGTAGAAGTGCCCTTTCACACAATCCATCCGGACCACCTGGGACCATTTATTCGTACCAAAAATAAAAACTGTTATTTGCTAGTAATATTTGATTCTTTTACTAAGTATGTCAATTTAACTCCGATTCGTAGTACTAAGACGAAAGAAAGCATTAAGGCATTTAAAAATTTGTTTAGTTATTTCGGAACCCCTTCTCGACTCATAACTGACAGGGGTACTAGTTTTACTAGTAAAAAAATTAATTCGTTTGTAAAATCGTTAGGTAATAAACACATTTTAAATTCTGTGGCCACGCCTCGTGCTAACGGTCAAGTAGAAAGGTACAACCGTACGATCCTGTCAGCATTGAGCACAATGACACACGGTTAAAATTCAAATACGTGGGACGAGTATGTGCAAGACGTACAATTAGGTATTAATACCTCTGTGCATAGTATAACGAAAAAAACTCCAACTGAATTACTGTTCGGAAGAAGAGTTACAAACCCTTCGCTGGGTGTATTAAAGGAAGTGATAGAGGATGTAGGTAGCGGTGTGATGGGAAAGACTTTAGACGAAGTTAGGGCCGAAGCCGGAGAATCTATAACTAAACATCAAAAAATAAGTAAGGTCAAATTTGATAAAAATAGGAAACAAAGCACAAAATATAAAATAGGGGACTTAGTGAGAATAATTAGAGCCATTGCGTCGGGAACAGGGCAATCGAAGAAATTAGAAAGTAAATGTCAGGGTCCGTACAGAATTAAAAAGATTTTGCCAAATGACCGATTTGTTGTCGAAGACACTCCACTTACGCGAAAAGGTAGACGATTCGAGAGCGTAGTGTCAATAGATAAAATATTTCCGTGGCTCAGTTATAATGCTTGTTCTAAAGTAGGCTTCTTTCTGTTGTAAATGATGTTGTGCCATAAAAATAATGATCATAGTTTAATCAAGATTGGTTTATCAAATGTTGATATATTGAGTGGTATCAGGTAGGAGCACATGAGTGCCGCCTGTTACTTGGGTGTGAGCACATGAGTGCCGCCTAGCTATACTGAAACAGGTAGGAGCACATGAGTGCCCTGATGTGCTCCTAGCACATGAGTGTCGCCTGAAATTATGGATCAATACAGGTAGGAGCACATGAGTGCCGGCTGAAATTGTTGATCAATACAGGTAGGAGCATATGAGTGCCGCCTGAAATTGTTGATCACAGGTAGGAGCACATGAGTGCCGCCTGAAATTGTTGATCACAGGTAGGAGCACATGAGTGCTGCCTGAAATTGTTAGTCGAGAAGTCTAGGAAAGGATATTTGGATTGAAATGTATATAGTACTTAGCATTAGCAGCACTCAGTTTTGATAAGTAGTAATTGTGATGTGAATTTGTTTAAGTAATTTATTCCATACTGTTGGTATATATTTTTTTATGTTAAAATGAGTAATTTTTATCTTGAAAGTTATAATTTTTTAGTTAAGTAAGTTTTTTTTTCCGATAAGTAGTATTGTAATGTGAACTTGTATAAGTAATTTATTCCATACTGCAGTTGTTATACATTTTTAATGTTATAATGAGTAATTTTTATCTTGAAAGTTGTATTTCTTTTTTGTTACAGTATTATTTTGATTAGTTTAATAAGGTTCACGAGGTGATTACTTTTCTCTCACGTAGTTCACTTTGAAACGTTGATATACATAATTATTATTATACTTAATGTTAAATGTTTTTTTTTCATGATTATTATTAACGAAGGGACTCGTTTTTTTCTGGATGGCCGAATGTAAAACTTTTGAAGGTGTAACAGACTTGATACACATTTAATTATTTTACTGGCAACACTGAGTCGGAAACTCCGTTGGTTTTAGTGAGGTTGTGCAGTGGTAGTGGGGAACAGTTACGCTCAGGCAAAAACGATTCCCTTCTAAGATTCATTCTGGTTCTTGAGCTCATGGCGAGCAGTCACTTCTAAATAAGCCGACGTAATTATTGCTAGAAATGAACATTAATTTTACTAACCGTTAAGTTTATACTGTATTAAGTTATTTTCAGTCCTAAATAAAACGCATATTCAACCATCCTGCTGTTTCCTTAAATAGGTACTTTTTTAGTAGATAATAAACTAGTTTAGGTTCATGCGGTTTGGGTTTTTTATGGTTCCGTAGTCAACTAGGAACCCTTATAGTTTCGCCATGTCTGTCCGTCCGTCCATCTGTCCGTCCTCGCTTAATCTCTGACCGTTAGCTTTAGAAAGCTGAAATTTGGTACCAATATGTATATCAATCACGCCGACAAAGTGGTAAAAAAATGTTTTATTAGGGTAGCCCCCCTATATGTAAAGTGGGAAGTGATTTTTTTTTAAATTTCAACCCTAACATGTGATATATTGTTGGAAAGGTATTTAAAAATGAATAGGGGTTTCCTAAAATCATTTTTTGTAGTCAATCATTTCGGAAATAATCGCTCCAAATGTAAAAAACAATGTGTCCCCCCCCTCTAACTTTTGAACCATAAGTTTAGAAAATATGAAAAAAATCTGAAAAGTAGAACTTTATAAGGACTTTCTAGGAAAATCATTTTGAACTTGATGGAAACAACAGGTTTTGTACAAAAAAGACAAAAAGTTGTACAAAATAATTTCTGGACTAAGTTTGTAGTATATTCGTATATGCAAGCATTTTTACATAATGGATACCCACCTTTAAACTCATAAGTGGGAACACTTATTGTGACGGACGGGAAACTACGGAACCCTACACTGAGCGTGGCCCGACACGCTCTTGGCCGGTTTTTATAAGCTAAATTAGTTTAAGAAGTAGGTAAGTTAATCATTGTAAAAGTACGATTGGATTGACATCGTCGCAATTGTGAACAAAAATCCCTTAAATAAAGAAGAATATAAAAAAAGTCATCAATAATAATGTTAGGTTGCCACTAGCAACATTGTAATCTGACTACTAAGCAGCGTCCCTATTAGGAGCCGCGTGGCTTTTTAGGCCGCACGGCTCGGCCTCGCGAGCCTATTGTGCTTTTTTGCAACGCGTCCACATTGAAGAGCCACGCGGCCCGCCCACAGAACATGATTGTATACTCTAGCGATCGCCCGTCTTGCACAGTTGATGCCACAGACTGTAGATATTAGCGGCAGTTTCTTTTGAGATGTACGAAGAACAGGACGTACTTTTAGCTTCAGCAGGATAAGAAATAAGCACCGCTGCACAAATAAGAAATATGTATAATAAACAATATGAAAAATGATTATAAATAGTCTTTTAAATAAAACATTTAAACCATAAAAAATAATTTTAATAGCAAACTGCAATAATTACATGAACAAATAAAATAACACAATAAATCAAACACAAAATGGGCAGAGGAGCAATGTAGATAGTTCTACGACAGCCCAAAAAAAGGAGCGAGTGAGGAACAGGAAAACGCTAAGTCCCCGTAGGGGAACGTGGCAAGCGGTCTCGGAGCTTTGCCCCCTTGCCGCGGAAGCCATACCTTGGCCTGATACATCAGACCCGTCATTGTGGTAGTCTATGACGACTACGGCCTGGTAGCGTGCGACCAGCAATGTCGCACGCCTGTATGAGTAATTGCTATAAGTTTTCCAGCAGGTGCGCCTACAGCGCTGTCAGTACAGCACTGTTTTATTCACAGCACTTCGGCAATCTGTCCCCGCCAGGTGAGACCCCGAAGGGAGGCCCGGCGGAGAACGACCAGCGACGACAGTGTCGACTCCGACGCACCTACGGAGCATGTGGCGACTCCCGCCCGCCCCGCTTCCAGAGCTAGCCGGTTACGTTACGGGTAAGGAGCCGAATATGTGTGTATAGGCGGTATTGTGTTGCGTGAACACCGCCCAGTGCTAGCGAGGTAAGCGAGCCCGCGCCGCGTCCCTGCCCGTGAGTCTACGTGAGTGTAGAGACATGCATGTGTGGTATTAGCTACGCGCACCGGCCTATACTTATTAACTTAGCACAGGACGCGCTGCTGGGTGTGTGTTGTGTGTGTAGCTTACCCAGGCGTCAAGTCCGGTGGGGGGGTCGACTACCAGGTCGCGGGGGACGGGGCGCCTTGCGTCGGGGGGGCGCGCATGGCAGGGCGCTATGTGCTTGATATGGGACCAAGCAGATGCGTCGGCACGCACAAACATTCCCATCGCAAGGCGCCGGATGAAATCGTCCAGGCTCTCGAACCCGAGGTCCCGCTGGATGACGTCGTTCCTCACGTAGCGAGGAGCACCAACAATGGTCCGCAACGCAAGGGATTGCAAAATTGAAAATCTGTTTCGGTCGGACACTACTTTGAAGTAGACCGACAACCGTCGAGCGGCGCGAGTGTTGCCCAAATGCAAGACCAAGACGAGACCTTAGCCAGTCTTGGTCTTGGTCTTGCATCAATACACCTGCAGGCCTATTATGTAACTTTCTGATATCCAGTGACTATCAAGCTTCGGTTGTACACCGAACTTTGTTGACAACCGTGAATGTCATATTATTGGTATTATGTATCACACTGAGTGGATATCACTTTACGGTGACTAACAGCGCGCTTCGCATAAGCAGTTGACCACTCTATTTTTTATCGACTATTATGCGGCTAAGTTAAGTAGCGCCCGTTGAGGGTTACAATACTTGGTTATACGGAACATTTTATAATAAGCGGTTTATATAACATGTGACATTACTGACATGTTATTGTAAATAAATATGTTTACTTAAAAATAACTTCCTTATTTGATAAAGGGACCGATAATGTATGACTTGGAATGTGTTAAGTTGTTGTGCAAGCCTGGATAAATTGTGATAACTCCATTCGATAACCGGCTGTCAACTTTTGGACTGTGAATTTGAATTCTTCGAACCTGGGGAGTATTCTGTTTTAATTTACGTATTAATGTTGTATAATTTACATACTATACAGTACACAGACACCGAGCGACGTTCCAGTAAACACCAGCTACGTTTACGTCTCATTTTGCTTGACAAATTGTGAACGCAAATTCGAGAACGAAAACTCTTGCCCAGACTTATAACATTCACTACAAACCCTACTTCACACTTAATATGGTGTCTCTTATACCTATGCTCTAAATATTATAACTAAACCACTTAGTTCATAATTAAAGAACATGTTTAAACTTTGTTCCCACGTCAAACTCATGTTCATATCAATCCTTGAATCTTATCAAAGTAAATGTAAAAATAGCCTTTCCCTAAAGTGTTGACTGTAGCAAGTTTGAGCATATTAAATCAAATTTAAAATTAATAGAAAATTAATTTTAAGTTATTTTTCCATACCTTTATTTTTTCATTTAATATTTTACTCCATTCTAACTTTAAAACTCCTACTTTCTCAAGGTTTTATGAAACATAATATTCTCTTAACATACTCAGCTGTTTCTTGTCACATTTCAGGTGTTGGTTAACGTAATCAGGCAATATGATGACCTGCGAAGCTACGTTCATGACATGAGTGACAAACTAAAAGCAGAGCTGACGGAGCTAGATTCATCTAGAAATGAGTGAGCAAGCTACTGCGGGACAGGATGGAAGTGAAGTTGAAATTTAGTCAATAGTAAACCAAAAACACTCAACTGAAGAGCTAGCTTGCAGAACTTCACACCCAACACATAGGACGAGATACTGGACTAGTATCACCATTTCCGTCAACTAGTGTCTGGTTTCCAGCAATACCATGACACTCATGACTGAAACGAATATTTGAACTAGAAGCAGAATAATTTGTGCAAGGCACTTATCACCATTAAAGCCAGCAAAGAGATCACTAACACCAATAACCTGTTCAATGAGCTGATTGATGGTGTATCCGGACTGGAGTGCGAGAAGCCCACAATTTGAACCCCACCCAAAGTAATATCATAGTGTATTCTGATGGACTAGGAACCGGTATTGGATCATCAACTGTTCTAAACATACAGTGTTGGTAGTACGTAGGTAATTAGTAGTAGTATGTAGTATAATTCAAATAAATAAAGTTAGTACAGCATTATTATTTGTCTTTTTTTTCAAGATGTTTCACAAAACAACATGTAGAAAAGTGAAGTTAGTGTAAGGCCCAGCGCACACCGCTGGAGGCGCGGCATAACTACCTTGACATACGGTAAATATATAAGATAGCCTTAGGCGCACGCGGTGCTCAGAGCGCCCTCAAGCTACTACTAGAACTAGCTACCTAACTAGCTCCAGTCGCCGCCGCGCTGCTCTGCGCTCCGCCGCCGCAGCACGAGAGCGAGTTGTCTGTACAAAATATCGAACAGCACTATTAATGGGCGCGCTCGGAGTAGCTGCGCGCCGCTCCGCTCAAGGGCTCTCAGCGCCGTTGGGGCCCGCGGATCCGCCAGCACGTTTTAGGGAAATGCGCTCCACTGCGCCTCCAGCGGTGTGCGCTGGGCCTAAAGGCCTAAAAGTATTACGAGCTACTAATAAAACTATTTATCTCTAATTAATTAATTAAGCCTTTTCATTTATAACTACAAGGATCTTTTGGCGCGTGGCTGAAATCAGAACTAACGATACCATTCCGATTAGTTTATTAGCAACTAATATTAATACAAGAAAATAAATATTTTAGAACATCACAAGCTATCTAAACAATAAAACAACAAAAGACATAATGTTTGCACAGAAATCGGCATCGGTGTATATCACAAAACCTTATAAAACACTACCTATGAGTAACGTCTATCACGATAGCAACTTCACACTCAGTTGTCATCAATTTGATGTCCATTATGCTTACATAATCGCAATATTAGAAGTATCGATACGAAAGCATCTGTCAAAATGATTTACGGTGACTAACAGCCACGATGTTCACCAGTGACGTCATATTTGATCGCGTTTGGTCATACATAATACGAAACTAACCTTTTGACAAATAATTGATATACACTGAGCCCAGTTGCTATCAATTCGAGCTGTCAACAGAGATACATAATAGTCCTGCAGGGTCTAGACGCTCAGCGGTTGCAGCAGCAGAGGCAAACCATCTTAGCTGTGAGGTCAATCCACCAATGGCTTGGTTTACAGCTTTCAATGAAGCCATTGGGACAAATATCAAATAAACAAATTAAATTCAATTAAATAATCAACAGGAACAATTTTCCCGGACCCAACTACAATTTAAACCAAATAATAAAACTTAGTTTGAATTATTACAAGTTCAAATCCGACCCTGTACAAGCAATACCTTGTTTATACAATAACAAATTAAAGTACAAGCCACAAGGGACACTACATATCATAATATATTATGTCAAACAATCTATGTTAATTTGAGTCAGGCCGACGGCAACAAATCAGACTTCTCAATACTTTTAACTCGACAATAAGTGGTGAATTTAACAATTAAACCACGCTCTGCTACCAGTTGTGTGAGACTGCACAAACAGACTCACGATGTCCGCGATTACGCGGAGCCCCAATCAAACAATATTTGTCCAATCGACAAGTGAAAACAACTATTCAACTATTAGATATAACTTACCCATCACGTTGGAACCAGAGATGTGGCGTATTCCCTGGTCACGTCTTATCTGGGTGGGGTGTAAGTATATCTGTGGTTTGTGTGGTGTATGTGAAGTTTTGTAAGATTCGACGGTTCCAAAGGACGCGCACAGCTCGTACCGTCGACTCCTGGTTAAACCTTCAGAACCCACACGTGGCACTTTTCACCAATGTCCAACTGAATTTTATCCCGGTTTGCTAACCCAATCGGGGATGTACAGTCATCCAGCACTGAATTTAGGAAATTACCGGCGTCCAAATAAAACACAAAGGCCGGCTACATAACCAACAAATCACTCGCGGTCATGACCCAAAATGGCGAGATTTCTCAATTTTCACTCAATTGTCAACAAAATATCAAACACCGATCAAGATTGTATCGGATTAACAATAACTCAAAGTTTTCAAACAATAATTACACGAAACAGCGTGTACCAAAATTACAAGACACGGAGCCACCATTTTTCCAAACCAATATCACTGACAAGCAAAAACGTCATCGCACAGACAACGAAACGTAATCTGTCAAACGTCAAAAAGGTGCGTTCAGAAACTTGGTGGATGAAACAATGAAGAATAAATCAGAGGTAATGTCTCATTTTCTTACATTTAAAGCTCTTGTCGAAAAGCAAACTGGTTTGCCAATTAAGTGTCTTCGGTCTGATGGAGGGAAGGAGTACTGAAATGAAAGGTTCTCTACGTACCTTAAGTGTGAAGGTATAGTTCACCAGGTTACCGTACCCTACTGTCCTCAACAGAATGGAGTGTCTGAAAGATTAAATCGTACTCTCATGGAAAAGGCAAGGTGTATGCTACAGAACTCAGGTCTTTGTCAGCAGTATTGGGGAGAGGCAGTGATGACTGCAGTATATTTGAAGAACAGATCCCCTACGTCTGCTCTGGCAGGACGTATTCCTGAAGAGGTGTGGACCGGCTCTTGGATAGATCTTGGTCACCTCCGGGTGTTCGGATGCATTGCCTACTCTCGCGTTCCTCCCCAAAAGAGGACTAAGTTGGAAGCCAAGTCAAAGATGCACATCTTTGTTGGCTATAGCGAGTGTACGAAGGGGTACAGGCTGGCAGACCCCTCAGATCCGAGGAAGATAACTATGTCGAGAGATGTGATATTTTTAGAAAATAACTTTTACAAAGACTGTGATAATGTTATTAAGAAAAATATTAATTTATTGAATAATAATTATTTGAACAATTTTGACATTCACAGTAATGATAATGATATTCAATTTCAATGCAATGGTAATAGTCAATTAATTAATAATGAAATTTTGAATATCAATAATAATGATGGCTCATCTGAAGGCTCATCTGAAGGTCCAGATAAGCAGAATTTAGATTCTCAAGGAGATTTGTCTGTAATTTCAGCTCCTGGTATAGATGTCGAGTACTGCACTGGCGACGAGGGGGACTCGAGCTGCGTGAGCTCCGCAGCACGCACTCCTCGCGGCGACAGCGACAGCAGTGCTGACAACCAGCTCCTCGAGCAGTCAGATTCAGGGGAAGAAGCGGTGGCTAGTCAGGCACCTACTTTGTCCGTGACCGTCACTCCGCGACCCGTACGTACTACTCGTGGGAAAGTTCCGAGAAGGTATGCTGACTACGACCTTGATTTCTCTATGTACGCTCATCAAGAAGCTGAACCGTAAACTTACCAGCAGGCTATGTCCTCTCCTGACAGTATGGATTGGCAGGAGGCTATGCAAAGGGAATACGACTCCCTCATGCAAAATAGTGTATGGGAGTTGGTAGAGCGTCCTAATGATACCAATATTGTCAAGTGCAAATGGGTGTTTAAATTGAAATATGATTCTTCAGGTAAGTGTAAGCATAAGGCACGTCTCGTTGCTAGAGGATTTTCACAAAAGGAAGGCATTGATTACAATGAGACTTTCTCGCCTGTTGTAAGACACTCTACCCTTAGAATATTATTTTCTCTTGCAAATGATTTAAATTTAGATATTGAACATTGGGATGTTGAAACAGCTTTTCTGAATAGTAATCTTAATGAATTAATTTACATGGAACAGCCTGAAGGCTTTGCACATGATAAGACCAAAGTATGTATGTTATAGTCAAAAATATTTATGGTCTCAAGCAATCTAGTAGAATGTGGAACTTAAAGGTTAATGATCTTTTGACTGCAAATGGTTTTGTACAAACAAAAACTGAACCATGTGTTTATGTGAACAAATGTGGCAAAGAACTAACAATAGTATCGCTCTATGTAGATGATTTTTATATTTTTACAAATAGCGCTACTACTAAATCTAATTTGTATAAGCTCTTAGAACGTGAGTTCACTGTCAAGAACTTAGGTCCCCTAAAGAACTGTCTAGGTATGACTGTAACTCGGGATAGATCTAAAGGTACTTTAATTCTAGATCAGTCTGAGTATATCAAAAGGCTACTAGTAAAGTTTGGTATGCAGGATTGTAAGCCTGTCTCTACCCCTATGGTATGTAATAGTAGGTTAGAGAAGACAGATCCAAAGGACTGTCTAGATGATGAAAAATATAGGTATAGAGAGCTTCTTGGCAATTTGATGTACTTGTCTGTATGTACGCGCCCAGACATATCGTATTCATGTAGTCAACTGAGCCAATTTAATCACGGTTTTGATAAGACACACTGGCTTGCTGCAAAACGCATCCTTAGATACCTGGCAGGGACTTTAAACTATGGTCTATGTTTTTATAGATGCCATAATTTAAATTTAATGACTGCCTTTGCAGATGCTGATTGGGCAAACGATATAGTAGATAGAAAATCGTATTCAGGCTATGTAGTTAGACTAGGAAAAAATGTAATAAACTGGGAATCTCGTAAACAAAAATGCGTAGCACTCTCAAGTACCGAAGCCGAATATTTAGCGATTGGAGATGTTTGTAAAGATCTATGTTTTATTAAAAGTTTTTGAACGAAGTAATAGATATTAAAATAGATATAAAGTTGTACAATGACAATCAGAGTGCTATAAAACTTTTGAAAATTGTAGAGTTTTGCCACAAACGTACAAAACATATAGATGTAAGATAACACTTTGTTAAAGATCTGATACAGAATGAATTTTTAACTGTAAATTACTTGTCGACTGATAAAATGACTGCAGATATTTTGACAAAATCTTTATGCTCTACCAAACACAAAATGTTTACTGACTTTCTGAATTTAAGGGATAAGTTAGATGTTAAATTAAGTTGAATTGTGTTGTCCTGTGTTATTTGTTGAGAGTTTAGTGACTCTACATTAATTTGTGACTAGAATATTTCATTGGGACATTATGACTCTACATTAATAATTTGAATGTAAATTGAATTTAATGTGAAGTAAGACTTAGATTATGATTGTGTTGGTGAATTTTATTGACGATGTTTTGACTGAAACATGTAAAACATAAGGGGAAGTGTCGGATTGTATGTTTAGCATGTTATTTATTGGAACGCAACTTATGTCACTGTCATTTTGTCTTGTCAATGGCATCTGTCTTATTCCTTCCGTCTCTCGACATGACTCTCAACTCTGTGTGAATTACTATAATCTTTTTATTATAAATTAATCCTGTATTTTGCTGATATTTTGTGGACGAAATATAAAGCCAAATACCAACTGCAGCTGAGTGTTTTTCATATTATCCACTGAACTCTGAAACCCCCTTGATAATCCCATGATTATAAAAACAAGAAAATGTCAGCAATTTTCTAATAAGCCGACCAAATCGGAAAGGTCACGAAAAAGCGGCCGCACTATACATACCTAATCGTAACCATTTTAAATGAATGGGATAATATGGATGTTTTGTTAGTACAGTTGCGTACGTACGTTGTTGTTACTGTTGCGTAGGTTGCTGGTCATGGTGTTCATTAATTTTATTTAAAAATCAGTCTCATACAAATTAATGTATATCTTTGCCTTAGCATTAACATATTGAGGAAAAAATCTCAGATAATGTTACGTACGTACTTAATTTTAATATTTGGCATAAATGTTTTTCTGTTTGTCAAGTACCAATGCTTAAACTTAAAATACAATTTTGATTCATAGTTTGTACAATTTTCCTTAAGACGGAGATAGGCACCTACTAAACACGTAGGTAGGTAGGTGGACTCCATTTCCCCTCGACTCACAGTATGGCATTTAAACATGAGCTTTGTAACGTGTAACTTAGTGGTTATTTCAACATTACATGTGACAGTTACAGGTGATCAACGTGTGAACCACGCGTCGTCAATCAAAATCACACTATAAATTATTTACTGAGATTATTACTTACCTTTTTAAAGTTACTTTGACTTTAAATAATTACTTATGATCCATTCAATTGTTAAACTACTGTTAATTAACATGATTTTCATTTATAAAATAGAAAACTAGTAGAAAATGTGTAATATGGTACCTGCACTTCGAACATTAAAAAATCGGTTGCACGTAAAACGTTTTTCTGCTTAACTGTACAAAACATCGGACACTACGTTGCTAATTTGCGAAGACTACTCGTACGTATGGTGCGGCCGCTTTTACGTGACCTTTTTAATTTGGTCGGCTTATTAGAGAATTTCTGACATATTCTTGATTTTGATATAACTTTCATTACAGCCGTAATTGAAAGCTGAAATTAACAGGAATTAATGTTCATGAATCATTTTAATTAGTTTAAAGTATGCCATTTTTCTTAATGTTTTGGGAACTACGTATTTCATCGATAAAGTACGACCAGTCTAAAATTTATCAATTTTGTTTTTATCTTCATATCGTATAAAGTTACATAATCTATTTTACTTGACGTGATAAGTGTCCACCATGGGTATTTTTTACAGCTGTTTATTTGGTTATAAGTGTTTTGGTTTACTTGCAAATCCGTTTTTATCTTATTTTTGAATCCATTTTATTTCATTGGTTTACGACAACCAAATCAAAAACTAATGTTTAAACTAATATTTAAACAAATTAAGGTCTCTTATTGGTATTTTTTTCAATCTTCTGCGTTGAGCCATTTTCGAGATCTGGGAAATCCCAAAACGTTACCGCAGCAAAATCTTAAATAACTCAAGAACCATACCACACACAAATTTTGCTATTTACAAACATTTACTACGCAACAAAAGCTATCTATTCATGTATTTAGTTCCGGGCTGAACGAATTTTTGAAAAACGATTTTGCCAGGATAACGTTTCAAACGTTACTCCAGCAAAATGTGTTTTTCTCAAATAACTTTAAAACTACAATTCATACAAATTTTGCTACTATTAAACAAATTGCTCCTCATGATACACTAATTATTTTTTATGGTCTCATCTCTCAAATGCACAACATTTTGCCAGGGTTATGCACACACATTTGCTCAGACCGGGATTCGAACCCGGGACTTTATTATAAACGCTATCAAATTACATGAAAAGTAACCTTAGAACTCACACTCAGAATGGTTGAACATTTAGGTTTGCAGAAAAATAGGCCAGATTTAGTGTTTGCATAAGAAAAACAATAATTAATTTTGAATTGTATTGAGGACCCAGAACTCCTCGGTTTTAGATATCACAATAGTAGTTCTATACAAAAACCCTAAAAATAAACCTAGACCTCACACTCAGATATCAGCAGAGTATGGTTGAAGATTTGATTTGCAGATATCGTGCAGATTTCGTGTTTGCCTATAAAAATCAATAAATAATTACAAGTAGCACTGAGGACCTAGAACTCCTCGGTTTCTTATACGTTATTATAAACGCTATCAAATTACATGAAAATTAACAATAGACCTCACACTCAGATATCAGCAGAGCATGGTTGCAAATTTAAACTAGCAGAAATTATGACCAGATTTAGTGTCCGCATAAAAAAAATATAATAACTTAGTTTTTTTTTTTAAATGCCGTGGTCGCACCAACGAAACGCACACATTATAGGAGTGCAATAAAAATACACGCACGGTCCCTTCAACTTCAACGAAAAACAAATGACACGTCACTGACGTCATGCATGAAATGAAAAGGACAGAAATATAGTTCTTGTTCTTCTATCAAACAAAGGACATGTCAATATCGCGTCTCCTTCTCCCGCACCGCACCGGGGGAAACATTATTCAGTGAGATGTACGAAAATTCATAGTAAAAGACGAGCGTGAAGCAATACGAAAAGGCCTTTGGGAAATCGAATTTTATGAAAAAACCACTGCATAAATCATTTACAAATAAAATTTATTGATTTCTTCGATAATTGTGCTGTGTCGGTACCGACTTTGTTTTGGAAATTTGACACTTCTTTTATTACTAATTTACGCCCAAAGTTACGTTAAAATTCGTAACTTTTGAATGGCTTTTTTATTTTACTATTCTGTTTCCGCACAGACACAATTAATAATGAGACAAAACGATATCATGTTTAACTTTAGATGTACCATGTCAAACAGTGGAGTGATACCCCCCCGAAATTTGTATGGAAAATATGTTGAGCAGTTCAACCTTAAGGGCAATTATGCTAACAATTTTGGAAGGTTGGTATAATGTATGGCGCGGTGGCTTTTTCGTAACATTCTAGATTTGGTCGGGTTACCACGCATACATCATTTTTTCGATTATCTCGTTAATTAATTAGTGTACAAGTCTGAAATTTCTCATGCATATAAATGAAAGGTATTTCTAATTATTGTTATAAGATTCAGTTCCTACTACTACAGTAAACTCGGTTAATCGTTCCTCAAATAAATCGGCTGCGCACCGTGGCCGGAAAATCATCATAACTTTTTAATTACGTATAGGATACTAATGAAACTTCAGTACCATTTATAGACGGTAATTACCTATATAATAACGTTTAAGTTTAGTCTTTGGAGCGTTTATTGGGAGTGCTAGGACCTATTAAAGCATATTTTTTATTTACTAAAATAACTTCAAAACGGCGCAATAAAGTGAATTCGTTTACTGCGCAACAAATTATAACTAATTAGCCAAATCTCATGTGCAAATATTACAATCATCCGTACAGCCAATTCCGAGATACAGGAATCGTGCAAACGTCCAGCAGGGTTTTAAATATCTTCGCAACCGTAGCGAATACAAATACAAATTAAGTTATACCATTTATTTCAAATTCGTTTCTAATTAAATAGATAAGATTTATTTCAAAATATCCATTTTTTAACAAAAGATCTGGCTGGGGTAACGTTACTCCAGCCGGAAGTGTTTTTATCAAATAATTAAAAAACTATCAGCATACCAAATTTAAAAATGTGCTTACCATTTACAGAAGCAGTATTTCTAATAGAACTAGAACTCTTCGGTTTCTTATACTATATTATAAACGCTATCAAATAACATGAAAATTAACATAGAACTCACACTCAGAAACCGAGGAGTTCTAGGTCTTTGGTGCTACTTGTAATTATTTATTGATTTTTATAGGCGAACACGAAATCTGTTCATGATATCTGCAAATCAAATCTTCAACCATGCTCTGCTGATACCTCAGTGTGAGTTCTAGGTTTACTTTTTATTTTTTTTATACAACTACTATTAAGGTATCTGAAACAGAGGAGTTCTAGGTCCTCAATACTATTCAAAATTAATAATTGTTTTTTTTATGCGAACACTAAATCTGGCTATTCTTTCTGCAAATCAAATCTTCAACTATGCTCTGCTGATATCTGAGTGTGAGTTCTAGGTTTAATTTTCATGTTATTTTATAGAACGTTAATTGTGGTATCTGAAATCGAGGAGTTCTTTGTCTTTTATACTACCAAAAATTAATTATATTTTTTTTATGCGGACACTAAATCTGGTCATAAATTTCTGCTAGTTTAAATTTGCAACCATGCTCTGCTGATATGTGAGTGTGAGGTCTATTGTTAATTTTCATGTAATTTGATAGCGTTTATAATAACGTATAAGAAACCGAGGAGTTCTAGGTCCTTAGTGCTACTTGTAATTATTTATTGATTTTTATAGGCAAACACGAAATCTGCACGATATCTGCAAATCAAATCTTCAACCATACTCTGCTGATATCTGAGTGTGAGGTCTAGGTTTATTTTTAGGGTTTTTGTATAGAACTACTATTGTGATATCTAAAACCGAGGAGTTCTGGGTCCTCAATACAATTCAAAATTAATTATTGTTTTTCTTATGCAAACACTAAATCTGGCCTATTTTTCTGCAAACCTAAATGTTCAACCATGCTCTGCTGATATCTGAGTATGAGTTCTAAGGTTACTTTTCATGTAATTTGATAGCGTTTATAATAAAGTATCAGAAACCGTGGAGTTCCAGGTCCTTAGTGATACTTGTAATTATTTATGGATTATTATATGCGAACACGAATTCTGTTCATGATTACTGCAAATCTAAATCTTCAACCATGCTCTGCTGATACCTCAGTGTGAGTTCTAGGTTTACTTAATATGTTTTTTTATACAACTACTATTAAGGTATCTGAAACCAAGGAGTTCTAGGTCCTCAACACTATTCAAAATTAATTATTAATTGGTTTATGCAAACACTAAATCTGGCCTTTCTTTCTGCAAACCTAAATGTTCAACCATGCTCTGCTAATATTTGAGTGTAAGTTCTAGGTTTCTTTGTTATGTTTTTTTATACAACTACTATTAAAGTATCTGAAACAGAGGAATTCTAGGTCCTCAAAACTATTTAAAATTAATTATTGATTTTTTTATGCGAACACTAAATCTCGCTATTCTTTCTGCAAATCAAATTTTCAACCATGCTCTGCTGATATCGGAGTGTGAGTTCTGGGCTTATTTTTTATGTCGTTTGATAGTTTTTATAATAAATTTTCAGAAACCGAGGAGTTCTAGGTTCTTAGTGGTACTCGTAATTAATTATTGATTTTCATATGCGAACACGAAATCTGTATGATTTCTGCAAATCTTAATCTTCAACCATGCTCTGCTGATACCTCAGTGTGAGTTCTATGTTTCTTTGTTATGTTTTTTTATACAAGTACTATTAAGGTATCTGAAACCGAGGAGTTCTAGGTCCTCAATACTATTCAAAATTAATTATTAATTTGTTTATGCAAACACTAAATCTGGCCTTTCTTTCTGCAAGCCTGAACGTTCAACCATGCTCTGCTGATATCTGAGTGTGAGTTCTAGGTTTACTTTTCATGCTTTTTTATAGAATCAATATTGTGGTACCTAAAACCGAGGAGTTCTTGGTCCCTTATACTATCCAAAATTAATAAATAATTTTTTATTTCCGAACACGAAATTTGTTCATGATATCTGCAAATCAAATCTTCAACCATGCTGTGCTGATATCTGAGTGTGAGTTCTATTGTTAATTTTCATGTAATTTGATAGCGTTTATAATAAAGTATAAGAAACCGAGGAGTTCTAAGTCCTTAGTGCTACCTGTAATTATTTATTGATTTTTATAGGCAAACACGAAATCTGTTCATGATATCTGCAAATCTAAATCTTCAGCCATGCTCTGCTGATACCTCAGTGTGAGTTCTAGGTTTCTTTGTTATGTTTTTTTATACAACTACTATTAAGGTATCTGAAATCGAGGAGTTCTAGGTCCTCAATGCTATTCAAAATTAATTATTGTTTTTTTTATGCAAACACTAAATCTGGCCTTTCTTTCTGCAAACCTAAATGTTCAACCATGCTCTGCTGATATCTGAGTGTGAGTTCTAGGGTTATTCTTCATTTTATTTGATAAAGTTTATAACAAACTATTAGAAACCGAGGAGTTCTACGTTCTTAGTGGTACTCGTAATTAATAATTGATTTTCATATGCGAACACGAAATCTGTTTATGATTTCTGCAAATCTTAATCTTCAACCATGCTCTGCTGATACCTCAGTGTGAGTTCTAGGTTTCTTTGTTATGTTTTTTTATACAAGTACTATTAAGGTATCTGAAACCGAGGAGTTCTAGGTCCTCAATACTATTCAAAATTAATTATTAATTTGTTTATGCAAACACTAAATCTGGCCTTTCTTTCTGCAAGCCTGAACGTTCAACCATGCTCTGCTGATATCTGAGTGTGAGTTCTAGGTTTACTTTTCATGCTTTTTTATAGAATCAATATTGTGGTACCTAAAACCGAGGAGTTCTTGGTCCCTTATACTATCCAAAATTAATAATTAAATTTTTATTTCCGAACACGAGATTTGTTCATGATATCTGCAAATCAAATCTTCAACCATGCTCTGCTGATATCTGAGTGTGAGTTCTATTATTAATTTTCATGTAATTTGATAGCGTTTATAATAAAGTATAAGAAACCGAGGAGTTCTAGGTCCTTAGTGCTACTTGTAATTATTTATTGATTTTTATAGGCAAACACGAAATCTGTTCATGATATCTGCAAATCTAAATCTTCAGTCATGCTCTGCTGATACCTCAGTGTGAGTTCTAGGTTTCTTTGTTATGTTTTTTTATACAACTACTATAAAGGTATCTGAAATCGAGGAGTTCTAGGTCGTCAATGCTATTCAAAATTAATTATTGTTTTTTTTTATGCAAACACTAAATCTGGCCTTTCTTTCTGCAAACCTAAATGTTCAACCATGCTCTGCTGATATCTGAGTGTGAGTTCTAGGGTTATTCTTCATTTTATTTGATAGGGTTTATAACAAAGTATTAGAAACCGAGGAGTTCTACGTTCTTAGTGGTACTCGTAATTAATAATTGATTTTCATATGCGAACACGAAATCTGTTTATGATTTCTGCAAATCTTAATCTTCAACCATGCTCTGCTGATACCTCAGTGTGAGTTCCAGGTTTTTTTGTTATGTTTTTTTATACAACTACTATTAAGGTATCGGAAACCGAGGAGTTCTAGGCCCTCAATACTATTCAAAATTAATTATTAATTTGTTTATGCAAACACTAAATCTGGCCTTTCTTTCTGCAAATCAAATCTTCAACCATGCTCTGCTGATATCTGAGTGTGAGTTCTAGGTTTACTTTTCATGTTATTTTATAGAAATACAATTGTGGTATCTAAAACCGAAGAGTTTTTTGTATCTTAAAGTACCCAAAATTAATTATATTTTTTTTATGCGGACACTAAATCTGGTCATAATTTCTGCTAGTATAAATTTGCAACCATGCTCTGCTGATATCTGAGTGTGAGTTCTATTATTAATTTTCATGTCGTTTGATAGCGTTTATAATAATGTACCAGAAACCGTGGAGTTCTAGGTTCTTAGTGGTACTCGTAATTAATTATTGATTTTCATATGCGAACACGAAATCTGTTTATGATTTCCGCAAATCTTAATCTTCAACCATGCTCTGCTGATACCTCAGTGTAAGTTCAAGGTTTTTTTGTTATGTTTTTTTGTACAACTACTATTAAGGAATCTGTAACCGAGGAGTTCTAAGTCCTCAAAGCTATTTAAAATTAATTATTGATTTTTTTATGCGAACACTAAATCTGGCTATTCTTTCTGCAAATCAAATTTTCAACCATGCTCTGCTGATATCTGAGTGTGAGGTCTAGGTTTACTTTTCAAGTTATTTTATAGAAATACAATTGTGGTATCTAAAACCGAGGAGTTCTTTGTCTCTTATACTACCCAAAATTAATTATATTTTTTTTATGCGGACACTAAATCTGGTCATAATTTCTGCTAGTTTAAATTTGCAACCATGCTCTGCTGATATCTGAGTGTGAGTTCTATTGTTAATTTTCATGTAATTTGATAGCGTTTATAATAAAGTATAAGAAACCGAGGAGTTCTAGGTCTTTAGTGCTACTTGTAATTATTTATTGATTTTTATAGGCAAACACGAAATCTGTTCATGATATCTGCAAATCTAAATCTTCAGCCATGCTCTGCTGATACCTCAGTGTGAGTTCTATTGTTAATTTTCATGTAATTTGATAGCCTTTATAATAAAGTATAAGAAACCGAGGAGTTCTAGGTCCTTAGTGCTACTTGTAATTATTTATTGATTTTTATAGGCAAACACGAAATCTGTTCATGATATCTGCAAATCTAAATCTTCAGCCATGCTCTGCTGATACCTCAGTGTGAGTTCTAGGTTTCTTTGTTATGTTTTTTTATACAACTACTATTAAGGTATCTGAAATCGAGGAGTTCTAGGTCCTCAATGCTATTCAAAATTAATTATTGATTTTTTTATGCAAACACTAAATCTGGCCTTTCTTTCTGCAAACCTAAATGTTCAACCATGCTCTGCTGATCTCTGAGTGTGAGTTCTAGGGTTACTCTTTATGTTATTTGATAGGGTTTCTAATAAAGTATCAGAAACCGAGGAGTTCTCGGTCCCTTATACTATCCAAAATTAATAATAATTTTTTTATTTCCAAACACGAAATCTGTTCATGATATCTGCAAATCAAATCTTTAACCATGCTCTGCTGATATCTGAGTGTGAGTTCTAGGCTAATTTTTTATGTCATTTGATAGCATTTATAATACGTTTTTAGAAACCAAGGAGTTCTAGGTTCTTAGTGGTACTCGTAATTAATTATTGATTTTCATATGCGAACACGAAATTTGTTCATGATTTCTGCAAATCTTAATCTTCAACCATGCTCTGCTGATATCTGAGTGTGAGTTCTATTGTTAATTTTCATGTAATTTGATAGCGTTTATAATAAAGTATAAGAAACCGAGGAGTTCTAGGTCCTTAGTGCTACTTGTAATTATTTATTGATTTTTATAGGCAAACACGAAATCTGTTCATGATATCTGCAAATCTAAATCTTCAGCCATGAACTCAAACTCAAACTCAAAGCATTTATTTCAATTAGACCATTATGGCACTTTTGAAAGTCAAAAATACAAAAAAGAAAATCAAAGCTACAGTCCCAGTCACAAGGCATAATAACTTGAGAAAGTACTGTAGTTGCCCATTCCCTAGCGTAGATCTCTATGGAGAAGAACGGGCAAGAAACTCCATGGACACTCTTTTAAAATCAAAATATTGTTACAAAATCTTGGTTACATCATTAATTTTGAGATTATACATATAGTGAGAACGATGTAGAAAGACGTGCACACTAAGAGCATCCAGAGTAAAAGATTAGATCAAAAATTTATGAATAAAGTAATTAAAATGAACCTTAGCAGCTAAGAGATGACCAGTCCCAACTGACAGCGCCCGTTCACAGACATGACGCATGTACCGGCGCCATTCAACTCAACCATATTGAAGGGAACTAAATGACCCGACACACCCGCCACCATCAGCGAGACATCTAAGTGAGCATGACATTCTCTCAGCTACCAAGGCATATTCAAGTCAATGAAAGATAAATAAATGTAAATGGTGGCTGAACAGTACAAAGTACTCACACATGTGCAATGCAATTATATAATACTAAGAACTGGAATCTATACAATGCAAGTATATTTTTACAATCTTCTGCAGCTTCCACAATACATTAACATGGGAATCAATTCTTCATCTTCTTCTTTACGTGTCGATGGACTCAAATAATGCCCGACCAGTACAAACAATTAGTTTGCCCCCCCACCTATGGTTGTGGAGCAGGACCAGCATTTAGCCAAGCATTTTTATCATCAATGTAATCCCCCAACTTATAATATGCTTGCCTACATAGTGTGCGTTTTATACAAGATTTAAATTTCGTCTCATTCAGTTGAAGAATGTGGGGAGGTATTTTATTGTAACATTTCAAACAGTACCCCATGAAAGATGAATCCACTTTAGCAAGCCTGAAACCTGGCTGAACTAGTTGGTCCCTATTTCTAGTGTTATAGTGGTGTCTGTCCCCTCTCTTACTGAATAAATGCCGATTTTTTCTAACGTACATGATGTTTTCATAGATGTATTGACAAGGTACTGTCATGATATTAATTTCCTTAAATAGTTCTCTAAGAGAATCGCGTCTACGTAATTCATAAATGGCTCTGATGGCTCTTTTCTGCAGAATAAATATAGACTCGATGTCTGCAGCCCGTCCCCATAGTAAAATACCGTATGACATAATACTATGAAAATAACTAAAATAGACCAGCCTCGCGGTATCAACATCAGTAAATTGACGGATTTTTCTAACAGCATATGCTGCTGAGCTTAGCCGTCCTGCAAGAGATGTTAGATGAGGACCCCATTGTAACCTTGAATCGAGCGTGATTCCCAAGAAAACCGTTTTATCGACAAATTCTAGTTTCTCTTGATTCAATATTATGTCACAATCACTACTTTTGACATTTGGTAGAGCAAATCTAATGCATTTAGTTTTTTTCCCATTTAGTACTAAATTATTAGCGGTAAACCAATTGTGGACCTGCAGTAGGGCGTTATTTACGTCATCAAGATTAGTGGCACGTCTGTTTATTTTAAATATTAAAGAAGTATCGTCAGCAAACAACACCATATGCGGATGGTTGTTAAATAGATGGGGTAGGTCATTAATATATACTAAAAAGAGGAAGGGACCCAATATCGAACCCTGTGGTACACCCATTTTTACTTTTAAACCCATTGAGTTGACTCCATTTATTTGTACCTGCTGCTGTCTATCATGCAAGTACGATTTTATTAAACTGAGCGCAAGTTTACCTAAACCGTAATGCTGAAGTTTCAAGATCAGGGTTTCGTGATTTACGCAATCAAATGCCTTCGAAAGGTCACAGAAGATTCCTATGGCATCTTGTGCCTCTTCCCACGCAGTAAATATTTGTTTTAATAAAGTGACACCGGCGTCAGTTGTACAACGTCCTTTGGTGAAACCATACTGTTGCTCGTGTAATATTTTATTAGTGTTAAAATGGTTAAGCATTTGATTGAGCATTATCTTTTCAAACACCTTGCTGAAAACCGGCAACACGGATACGGGCCTATAGTTATTGGTGTCTTTACATGCTCTGCTGATACCTCAGTGTGAGTTCTAGGTTTCTTTGTTATGTTTTTTGATACAACTACTACTAAGGTATCTGAAACAGAGGAGTTCTAGGTCCTCAAAACTATTTAAAATTAATTATTGTTTTTTTGTATGCGAACACTAAATCTCG
This sequence comes from Xestia xanthographa, assembly GCA_905147715.2. Classification (NCBI taxonomy): domain Eukaryota; kingdom Metazoa; phylum Arthropoda; class Insecta; order Lepidoptera; family Noctuidae; genus Xestia; species Xestia xanthographa. The sequence goes on along the minus strand of LR990654.1, from coordinate 17,416,347 downwards.
CTATTCTTTCTGCAAATCAAATCTTCAACCATGCTCTGCTGATATCGGAGTGTGAGTTCTGGGCTTACTTTTTATGTCATTTGATAGTTTTTATAATAAATTTTCAGAAACCATGGAGTTCTAGGTTCTTAGTGGTACTCGTAATTAATTATTGATTTTCATATGCGAACACGAAATCTGTTTATGATTTCTGCAAATCTTAATATTCAACCATGCTCTGCTGATACCTCAGTGTGAGTTCTAGGTTTCTTTATTATGTTTTTTTATACAACTACTATTCAGGTATCTGAAACCAAGGAGTTCTAGGTCCTCAATACTATTCAAAATTAATTATTAATTTGTTTATGCAAACACTAAATCTGGCCTTTCTTTCTGCAAACCTAAATGTTCAACCATGCTCTCCTGATATCTGAGTGTAAGTTCTAGGTTTACTTTTCATGCTTTTTTATAGAATCAATATTGTGGTACCTAAAACCGAGGAGTTCTCGGTCCCTTATACTATCCAAAATTAATAATTAAATTTTTATTTCCGAACACGAAATCTACTAAGGTATCTGAAACAGAGGAGTTCTAGGTCCTCAAAACTATTTAAAATTAATTATTGATTTTTTTATGCGAACACTAAATCTGGCTATTCTTTCTGCAAATCAAATTTTCAACCATGCTCTGCTGATATCTGAGTGTGAGGTCTAGGTTTACTTTTCAAGTTATTTTATAGAAATACAATTCTGGTATCTAAAACCGAGGAGTTCTTTGTCTCTTATACTACCCAAAATTAATTATATTTTTTTTATGCGGACACTAAATCTGGTCATAATTTCTGCTAGTTTAAATTTGCAACCATGCTCTGCTGATATCTGAGTGTGAGTTCTATTGTTAATTTTCATGTAATTTGATAGCGTTTATAATAAAGTATAAGAAACCGAGGAGTTCTAGGTCTTTAGTGCTACTTGTAATTATTTATTGATTTTTATAGGCAAACACGAAATCTGTTCATGATATCTGCAAATCTAAATCTTCAGCCATGCTCTGCTGATACCTCAGTGTGAGTTCTATTGTTAATTTTCATGTAATTTGATAGCCTTTATAATAAAGTATAAGAAACCGAGGAGTTCTAGGTCCTTAGTGCTACTTGTAATTATTTATTGATTTTTATAGGCAAACACGAAATCTGTTCATGATATCTGCAAATCTAAATCTTCAGCCATGCTCTGCTGATACCTCAGTGTGAGTTCTAGGTTTCTTTGTTATGTTTTTTTATACAACTACTATTAAGGTATCTGAAATCGAGGAGTTCTAGGTCCTCAATGCTATTCAAAATTAATTATTGTTTTTTTTATGCAAACACTAAATCTGGCCTTTCTTTCTGCAAACCTAAATGTTCAACCATGCTCTGCTGATATCTGAGTGTGAGTTCTAGGGTTACTCTTTATGTTATTTGATAGGGTTTCTAATAAAGTATCAGAAACCGAGGAGTACTCGGTCCCTTATACTATCCAAAATTAATAATTATTTTTTTATTTCCAAACACGAAATCTGTCCATGATATCTGCAAATCAAATCTTCAACCATGCTCTGCTGATATCTGAGTGTGAGTTCTAGGCTAATTTTTTATGTCATTTGATAGCATTTATAATACGTTTTTAGAAACCAAGGAGTTCTAGGTTCTTAGTGGTACTCGTAATTAATTATTGATTTTCATATGCGAACACGAAATTTGTTCATGATTTCTGCAAATCTTAATCTTCAACCATGCTCTGCTGATATCTGAGTGTGAGTTCTATTGTTAATTTTCATGTAATTTGATAGCGTTTATAATAAAGTATAAGAAACCGAGGAGTTCTAGGTCCTTAGTGCTACTTGTAATTATTTATTGATTTTTATAGGCAAACACGAAATCTGTTCATGATATCTGCAAATCTAAATCTTCAGCCATGCTCTGCTGATACCTCAGTGTGAGTTCTAGGTTTCTTTGTTATGTTTCTTGATACAACTACTACTAAGGTATCTGAAACAGAGGAGTTCTAGGTCCTCAAAACTATTTAAAATTAATTATTGATTTTTTTATGCGAACACTAAATCTTGCTATTCTTTCTGCAAATCAAATCTTCAACCATGCTCTGCTGATATCGGAGTGTGAGTTCTGGGCTTACTTTTTATGTCATTTGATAGTTTTTATAATAAATTTTCAGAAACCATGGAGTTCTAGGTTCTTAGTGGTACTCGTAATTAATTATTGATTTTCATATGCGAACACGAAATCTGTTTATGATTTCTGCAAATCTTAATATTCAACCATGCTCTGCTGATACCTCAGTGTGAGTTCTAGGTTTCTTTATTATGTTTTTTTATACAACTACTATTCAGGTATCTGAAACCGAGGAGTTCTAGGTCCTCAATACTATTCAAAATTAATTATTAATTTGTTTATGCAAACACTAAATCTGGCCTTTCTTTCTGCAAACCTAAATGTTCAACCATGCTCTCCTGATATCTGAGTGTAAGTTCTAGGTTTACTTTTCATGCTTTTTTATAGAATCAATATTGTGGTACCTAAAACCGAGGAGTTCTCGGTCCCTTATACTATCCAAAATTAATAATTAAATTTTTATTTCCGAACACGAAATCTACTAAGGTATCTGAAACAGAGGAGTTCTAGGTCCTCAAAACTATTTAAAATTAATTATTGATTTTTTTATGCGAACACTAAATCTGGCTATTCTTTCTGCAAATCAAATTTTCAACCATGCTCTGCTGATATCTGAGTGTGAGGTCTAGGTTTACTTTTCAAGTTATTTTATAGAAATACAATTCTGGTATCTAAAACCGAGGAGTTCTTTGTCTCTTATACTACCCAAAATTATTATATTTTTTTTATGCGGACACTAAATCTGGTCATAATTTCTGCTAGTTTAAATTTGCAACCATGCTCTGCTGATATCTGAGTGTGAGTTCTATTGTTAATTTTCATGTAATTTGATAGCGTTTATAATAAAGTATAAGAAACCGAGGAGTTCTAGGTCTTTAGTGCTACTTGTAATTATTTATTGATTTTTATAGGCAAACACGAAATCTGTTCATGATATCTGCAAATCTAAATCTTCAGCCATGCTCTGCTGATACCTCAGTGTGAGTTCTATTGTTAATTTTCATATAATTTGATAGCCTTTATAATAAAGTATAAGAAACCGAGGAGTTCTAGGTCCTTAGTGCTACTTGTAATTATTTATTGATTTTTATAGGCAAACACGAAATCTGTTCATGATATCTGCAAATCTAAATCTTCAGCCATGCTCTGCTGATACCTCAGTGTGAGTTCTAGGTTTCTTTGTTATGTTTTTTTATACAACTACTATTAAGGTATCTGAAATCGAGGAGTTCTAGGTCCTCAATGCTATTCAAAATTAATTATTGTTTTTTTTATGCAAACACTAAATCTGGCCTTTCTTTCTGCAAACCTAAATGTTCAACCATGCTCTGCTGATATCTGAGTGTGAGTTCTAGGGTTACTCTTTATGTTATTTGATAGGGTTTCTAATAAAGTATCAGAAACCGAGGAGTTCTCGGTCCCTTATACTATCCAAAATTAATAATTATTTTTTTATTTCCAAACACGAAATCTGTTCATGATATCTGCAAATCAAATCTTCAACCATGCTCTGCTGATATCTGAGTGTGAGTTCTAGGCTAATTTTTTATGTCATTTGATAGCATTTATAATACGTTTTTAGAAACCAAGGAGTTCTAGGTTCTTAGTGGTACTCGTAATTAATTATTGATTTTCATATGCGAACACGAAATTTGTTCATGATTTCTGCAAATCTTAATCTTCAACCATGCTCTGATGATATCTGAGTGTGAGTTCTATTGTTAATTTTCATGTAATTTGATAGCGTTTATAATAAAGTATAAGAAACCGAGGAGTTCTAGGTCCTTAGCGCTACTTGTAATTATTTATTGATTTTTATAGGCAAACACGAAATCTGTTCATGATATCTGCAAATCTAAATCTTCAGCCATGCTCTGCTGATACCTCAGTGTGAGTTCTAGGTTTCTTTGTTATGTTTCTTGATACAACTACTACTAAGGTATCTGAAACAGAGGAGTTCTAGGTCCTCAAAACTATTTAAAATTAATTATTGATTTTTTTATGCGAACACTAAATCTCGCTATTCTTTCTGCAAATCAAATCTTCAACCATGCTCTGCTGATATCGGAGTGTGAGTTCTGGGCTTACTTTTTATGTCATTTGATAGTTTTTATAATAAATTTTCAGAAACCATGGAGTTCTAGGTTCTTAGTGGTACTCGTAATTAATTATTGATTTTCATATGCGAACACGAAATCTGTTTATGATTTCTGCAAATCTTAATATTCAACCATGCTCTGCTGATACCTCAGTGTGAGTTCTAGGTTTCTTTATTATGTTTTTTTATACAACTACTATTCAGGTATCTGAAACCGAGGAGTTCTAGGTCCTCAATACTATTCAAAATTAATTATTAATTTGTTTATGCAAACACTAAATCTGGCCTTTCTTTCTGCAAACCTAAATGTTCAACCATGCTCTCCTGATATCTGAGTGTAAGTTCTAGGTTTACTTTTCATGCTTTTTTATAGAATCAATATTGTGGTACCTAAAACCGAGGAGTTCTCGGTCCCTTATACTATCCAAAATTAATAATTAAATTTTTATTTCCGAACACGAAATCTTTTCATGATATCTGCAAATCAAATCTTCAACCATGCTCTGCTGATATCTGAGTGTGAGTTCTGGGCTATTTTTTATGTTATTTGATAGCATTTATAATATTTTTTTAGAAACCAAGGAGTTCTAGGTTCTTAGTGGTACTCGTAATTAATTATTGATTTTCATATGCGAACACGAAATCTGTTCATGATTTCTGCAAATCTTAATCTTTAACCATGCTCTGCTGATACTTCAGTGTGAGTTCTAGGTTTACTTTTTTTTTTTATACAACTACTATTAAAGTATCTGAAACAGAGGAGTTCTAGGTCCTCAATTCTATTCAAAATTAATTATTGTTTTTTTTTATGCGATTACTAAATCTGGCTATTCTTTCTGCAAATCAAATCTTCAACTATGCTCTGCTGATATCTGAGTGTGAGTTCTAGGTTTAATTTTCATGTTAATTTATAGAACTTTAATTGTGGTATCTGATATCGAGGAGTTCTTTGTCTTTTATACTACCCAAAATTAATTATATTTTTTTTATGCGGACACTAAATCTGGTCATAATTTCTGCTAGTTTAAATTTGCAACCATGCTCTGCTGATATCTGAGTGTGAGTTCTATTGTTCTATTGTTAATTTTCATGTCGTTTGATAGCATTTATAATAATGTACCAGAAACCGTGGAGTTCTAGGTTCTTAGTGGTACTCGTAATTAATTATTGATTTTCATATGCGAACACGAAATCTGTTTATGATTTCTGCAAATCTTAATCTTCAACCATGCTCTGCTGATACCTCAGTGTAAGTTCAAGGTTTTTTTGTTATGTTTTTTTATACAACTACTATTAAGGTATCTGAAACCGAGGAGTTCTAGGTCCTTATTGCTACTTGTAATTATTTATTGATTTTTATAGGCAAACACGAAATCTGTTCATGATATCTGCAAATCAAATTTTCAACCATGCTCTGCTGATATCTGAGTGTGAGTTCTAGGTTTACTTTTCATGTTTTTCTATAGAATTGATATTGTTGTACCTAAAACCGAGGAGTTCTAGGTCACTCATACTATCCAAAATTAATAATAAATTTTTTGTTAGCGATCATGAAATCTGTTCATGATATCTGCAAATCAAATCTTCAACCATGCTCTGGTGATATCGGAGTGTGAGTACTGGGCTTACTTTTTATGTCATTTGATAGTATTTATAATAAATTTTCAGAAACCGTGGAGTTCTAGGTTCTTATTGCTACTTGTAATTATTTATTGATTTTTATAGGCGAAAACGAAATCTGTTCATGATATCTGCAAATCAAATCTTCAACCATGCTCTGCTGATATCTGAGTGTGAGTTCTGGGCTTACTTTTTATGTCATTTTATAGCATTTATAATAAATTTTCAGAAACCAAGGAGTTCTAGGTTCTTAGTGGTACTCGTAATTAATTATTGATTTTCATATGCGAACACAAAATCTGTTCATGATTTTTGCTAATCTTTATCTTCAACCATGCTCTGCTGATATCTGAATGTGAGTTCTAAGTTTTCTTTAAATGGTTTTGTGTAGCACTATTAAAATAGTATTAGAAAGCTTAGACTTCTGGGTTCTAAATGCAAGTAATATATTTTTTTTTTATGCGGACACTAATTTTCATGTTTTTTGCTAATCTTAATTTTCAACCATGCTCTGCTGATATTTTAGTACGAATTCTAGGAGTTCTTGCCATGGGTTTTAGTAGCCCTGTTATTGTTGTATTTAAAACTGAAGAGTTGTCTGTCCGGAATACTATACTTAATTTATTTTGAACTTTATGATTCAAACATAGAATTTTATCATTATTTTCGCTAATCTAAGGCTTCAGCCATGCTCTGGTTACACTTTAGATCGAGTTTTTTTTTTCATATAAGATTTTAATTGTTACTTCGACGTCTAAACTACAGATAGTGCCTCAAAAAATCTAAGAGAATCCACGTTTTATGTAATAATTGCCATTTGTATGTATATATCGACTTTTTTCTGGTTTTAAGTTACTATGTTTCTTTTTTTTTTTTTATATTCACAGAACTATATCAAAAATGTATTAGGAACTATAGAATTCATCTTTGTGCGCCTATAACACTTTCAAAATTTTAGTTTTGGAAAAAATGATCTGCTACCGGAAGTTAGCAGATCATATTTTCGTTTGACTTTTTTTCCTGAAAAAGGGCAGAACTATTTCTGAAAAGTATCAGGAACTCTAGGACTATGCTGCATGCAAATAGAACTCACATTTTTTTATGCTCTGCTGGGAAATGATCTGCTAAGTTCACCGACATGTCTGAGCGGCCAACTAAAACCGACTCTAACAAAATTATTTAACCTACTTTCTAGTATTTTTTTTCTGTTTATTCACTGCAACGAATTAGCAACTCAATGTCCATACACAATGACCTCTATTAATTTGATATTTATGTTGAGGTACCTACCTACCCATAACCTGGTAACTAAATATTGCATAACTTTTTGTTTATTTACGTTTTGACGTTTATGCACCAAATTAAGACCTTTCTTTTGATGCATCATTTGACCGCCATCAGGGACGATGACTACGGCAAGTGGCGGTTCTAGCGGCCAACTATTCCTTGTCATAGCGTCTTAGTATTTTTTTGCAACAAATTCACGAAAAGACGTGTGTATAGTAACAAATTACAACTAATTCCTGGCAAAGTTTCATCAAATATTATGAGTTGGTCGCACGGTTGAAATCGACATTACAACCCAAATCACCTCGTTCCTATTACTGTTCAAAATTCGTATATAGGTACAGGGTGTTTGGCTTATGGACCGACACAATTTTTCCAGGGGTTTGGGAGGTCATTAGCTAGGTCTACCCTATACATCCTATGTCCCAAATGTCACGGTTGGTTACATATATTATTGTTTTTCTAATTGAAACAAATACCCGAAATGTTTGCTTTAATTCAAAATAACTTTTTCGATTGTGGGTGTAATGTCACAAAATAAATATTGGGTTAATTTGAATCAAATTTGAACAAGATTTATTACTTAATGAATTGTTTATTGTGACATGTAGCATACCGCTAGAAGGGTATCAACTAAAGAACTTTTCTAAAATAAAGCTAAGTTTAAAATGACTTTTAGTTTTTTTTTTTATAATGTATTTAGATGGGGTTCCTTCTATCTGGCAGAATCTTGATGCTCCGAAATTTATTTGGCATAACACACTTGGCATAATCTTCTTTATACGAATATTTTTAAGGCATAAAAAATATTTAATATAGTTATTGTTTGGCCGAATGTTTGTATTTCCGAATTTACAATGGCATACTTTTAAGATGGCAGAATTTTATTTGGCATAATTACCTTTGGCAATGTTCAAATTTCGCACAATTTGTCTTGGCATATTACGAAGATAGCAGAATTTCATTTGGAATAATTGTATGTAGGGACACAATTTATGTACAAGCTTACTCAGCGAATATATTATTGGTGACGCACGGCTGCGCCCGTGATACAGAGAAGTTTAGTCGCAAATAAACTGCAGTCGTAATTGGTCGTTTCTATTAAACCTGCACCCTCGATACAAGTGAACAGAACACATACATCGGACAATACCGAAGTAGTAATATAAAGTTATAATATCTAAAGTGGTGACCCCTGTGAAAATTTCATTTTGGCGAGGTGCGTGCATAGACTGAAACGGAAATGAATCCTCAACAAAGTGTTACGCCACGTGCGCAAGGTGTGAAAGATGACATGTCCGGCGATGCCAACGAAAAGGCGCTGGCCAGCATAACTGTCTCATCGCGTATTCCCGAGTTTTGGACAGACCAAACGCGACTCTGGTTTGTCCAGTTCGAGGCCGCGGTAGAAAATCAAAGACTGAGTGATGCAGCCAAACAGAATCTGGTTGTTACTAAATTAAGCAAGGCTGCTATACAGCAGGTGAGCGATTTGTTGCTTGCCCCGCCGGAGTCTCGGAAGTATCAGACGCTGAAGGAAAGGCTACTGGAGGTGTTCGAGGAGTCGGAGACAAGGAAATTGCAGAAGTTGATCAGCGAAATGGAGTTAGGGGACCAGCGGCCATCACATTTGCTGCGACGAATGCGTGAGTTAGCCAGAGAAAAAGTGCCTGACGATACCCTAAAGTTGATGTGGCAATCACACCTGCCGAAATCAGTGCGGGCTGTGCTGGCAGTGTCTGACTCAAAGGATTTGGATGTGCTCGCCACGATAGCAGACAAGGTGCTGGAAAGTACGAGAGAGGGCTCATCAACAGTAGCAGAGATCAAAGCAGTGGAGGTCCAGGAAAAAACTACAGGGAAAAGGAATGATGGATCATCAGACATCAGTCACATCCTGGGGGAGCTGGCGAAGATCAACCTGCGTCTCGCAGGTCTGGAGCGTGGCAGAGGCAGAAAGCGTTGGGACAACGGCAGCCGGCGATCGAGATCGGCATCGAAGCATGGTGATGAGGGTGCTGAGAGGAAAAGTGCTAATTGGTTGTGTTTTTACCACTATCGTTACAGGGAGAATGCAACAAAGTGCGTGAAGCCCTGTAATTGGAGCAAGGGACAGGAGAAGTCGGCGGGAAACTAGATCTGGTGCAGCCGACGGCGGGACGTTGCACGGTATACAACCGCCTAGTAGTATGTGATAAGAAAACAGGTATGAGATTTTTAATTGATACGGGAGCTAACGTGTCTGTAATACCTGTGAAGAAAAATCGTTTGCGTAGTTATTATGATAGTAATAGGTCTAACTTTACATTATATGCCGCTAACGGTACAATAATAAAAACTTACGGTATTGAGACATTAACTCTAAGTTTGGGATTAAGACGTCCGTATACTTGGCATTTCATTGTAGCAGATGTAAATCAGCCCATAATAGGTGCAGATTTTTTAACAAAGTATAAATTACTAGTAGATTTAAGTGGCCGACGACTCATAGATGAAGTAACTAGTTTAAGTGCATTAGGTTTAATTGTAAAGTGGAAGGGACCATCCTTAACTACGATTGATAACACTTGCATTTATTCGGATATACTAGCCGAGTTTCCTGAGATCACTAAACCAGTGTCTTTTAAGGAGGAACCCCCACATGCGGTGTTACATTACATTGAGACACACGGACCTCCAGTATTCGCTCGAGCTAGACCGTTAGCCCCAGAGAAATATGTCAAGGTAAAGGAGGAGTTTCGGCGCATGCAGGAAATGGGGATATGCAGGCCGTCGAAAAGTCCATGGGCCAGTCCGCTGCATGTGGTACCCAAAAAGGATGGGCAGATTCGTCCTTGCGGTGATTATAGGGCCTTGAATGCTATAACAATACCTGACAGGTATCCTATTCCGCGGATAAACGACTTTACGTATATTTTAGGCAATAAGTACATATTCTCGCGTTTAGATTTAAATAGAGCGTATCACAATATTGTAATTGCACCGGAAGACGTAGAAAAAACAGCCATAACCACTCCCTTTGGGTTGTATGAGTTTACGCGTATGACCTTTGGTTTACGGAATGCCGCGCAAACATTTCAGCGATATATGAATAACGTGGTATTACAAGGGATAGATGCACAATTCAAATTAGGTGCAGAAGGTCAAGTAGAGTCTAATTTCTACTTCTGTTACATAGATGACATCATCGTTGCTAGTGAGACGCCCGAGCTTCATAAGTTACACTTAAAGGCGATATTTGAGCGATTAAACCGATTCGGTATAACTATCAATATGGCGAAATGTAGTTTCGGAAAAGAAAAACTAGAATTTTTAGGTTACGAGGTCACGTCATCAGGAATCAAACCATTACCAAACAAAGTGCAGGCAATAATCGATTTCCCAAAACCCAAAACGGTAGATCAGTTACGGCGTTTCTTGGGAATGGTAAATTTTTATAGGTCCAGTTTACCTAGGGCAGCGGAATATCAAGCTGCGTTAAATACGTATTTACAGAAGGCAAAAAAGAAAGATAAGTCAATAATTAACTGGTCGCCAGAAGCAGACATTGCGTTTGCGAAATGCAAAACTAGCCTACAGAATGCAACTATGCTATCGTATCCGATAATGAACGCCGAGCTTGCAATATGGGCGGATGCGTCGAACGACTGTGTTGGTGCCGTGTTGCAAGTTAAGGTTGACTCACACTGGTGCCCCTTAGGTTATTATTCTAAAAAACTCAGTGATGTGCAACTTAAATACAGCACATACGACAGGGAGCTTCTAGCTATCTATTCGGCGGATCAGTATTTTCGTTATATGGTAGAAGGCAGATCTTTTGTAATTTACACGGACCATAAACCATTAGTTTATGCGTTCACAAAAAAACCCAGTGACAAAGAGACAACTAGACGCGTTAGACAACTTATGTTTATCAGTGAGTTCACGACAGATATACAGCACATTGTCGGTAGTGATAATACAGCAGCGGATGCACTGTCTCGGGTTGAAGCTATCACATGTCCAACAGCGCTCGATTTCAGCGAATTAGCATTGGCGCAACGGACGGATGACGAGCTGACATTGCTCTTATCAAAAGAAAACAAAGTAATGCAATTTAAGCGAATTCTTTTACCCGACTGTCAAAGTGAGGTGATGTGCGAACTGTCTACTTCAGTTGCAAGGCCATATCTACCAGTAGCTTTTAGGAAAAGGGCATTTCAGGCGATACACGGTTTGTGCCATCCTGGAGTTCGTACTACTCGGAAATTAGTGTCGTCTAAGTATTTTTGGCCAAGTATGAACATAGACGTAGGACAGTGGGCCAAAACCTGCGTTCAATGCCAAAAGTCGAAGGTTATACGTCATACGGTATCAGGACTAGGACAATACGAAAGTAGCGGGCGCTTCGAGCATATACATGTTGTTCTAGTAGGACCATTACCTACGTCACCTGATAATTATAGGTATTGCCTTACCGTGGTAGATAGGGCTACAGGCTGGCCGGAAGCTTTTCCAATCAGAGACATTTACGCTAGTACGGTAGCCAAGACGTTGTACGAAGGTTGGATTTCGAGGTACGGTTGTCCGGTAAGGGTTACTACAGATCAGGGCAGACAGTTCGAAAGCAGCTTGTTTAATGAGTTAATGAAATGTCTAGGAATAAATAAATTAAGAACTACAGCGTATCACCCGCAAGCGAACGGCACTGTAGAAAGGTTCCATCGCGTGTTAAAAGCAGCACTGATGGCCAGAAGGGACAGTGGTACGTGGGTTGAAGAGTTGCAGACAGTTATGTTTGGGCTACGCGCAACACCGCGGAGCGACACTGGTGTCAGTGCCGCGGAATTAGCATTTGGGAAGACATTACGGTTACCCGGGGATTTTTACGGTGACAATAGCATAAGCGTTAGTGATTCAAACGAATATGTAAACAAAATTAGGAATATCATCGAAAACCTTAGGCCGAGACCAACTAAACAGAGAGATGCAAGGACTATATTTGTTCATTCAGATTTGAAGACTTGTTCACATGTTTTTGTAAGAGTAGATCTGGTGAAAAGATCCTTACAGCCTCCCTATGATGGTCCATATCAGGTTTTAGAGAGAAAAGAAAAGTATTTCTTGTTGCAAATAGCAAATAAGTGTGTGAAGATATCAATCGATAGGTTAAAACCGGCATACGTAGTTAATGACGGAACCCTTCCACTAAAACAGCAAGAAAAAGATTGTGTCGTAGCTAATCCTAATAATAAACTGTTTAATTATAATACTAGTAGTACTAAGCCAGTAACTTATACCACACACAGCGGTAGAACGGTTAGGCGGCCGATAAGGTTTGCACAATAAAAACTATGTATGTTATAACTGGTGGTACAGTAAGCCATAGTGTTACAAAAGTACAGGTTCGATTCCTGCTTAAAAACAACACTACGATTTAATTAATGCAATTAAGTAAAAAAATATAGGTTTTAGATATTATTATACAATCAGCAAATAGGTAACACTTCAATTATTTTGCATATTGTCAATAAAGAAGCACTTTGTAAAACTATGAATTAATGCAATTCTGGCATACGAAACGATGTTTATTCAGGCCAGCCAAATGCAAAGTTTCATAAAAAAGTGTTGACTTAGATTATTCATAGTTAAGGCAAAATGTTCTAGTAGATTGCTAGAATAAGACCTTACAAACTACAACTGTTATTTAAAATATCTCTGTAATTAAAAATGGGTTGGAGCCAAAGTAAACCACAACAGAACAATGTCGCCATAGCACAAACGGTGTCTAACGAGATGATGGGACAAAGAGTTGGAACTTTGGAAATCATTGTGATTGTGTGCGCCGTTCTCATGGGAATTTTGATTCTGTATTTAATCAGAGGCCAATGCAAGAAACGGGTACGAGGCTGGTTTCAGAAGGAAGCAGTCGCGGCCGGTTGGAGTCTGCCAGTCGTAAAGCTGCAAACAGCGCCGCCGCCGACTGTACCCCGTAACCCAGATGTGTATTAGTGTTGAGTGATTTTGTGTCATGTGTCATTTACTCCTTCAAGATAAAATTGGATTGTGCAAAGGTATAATGGTGTTTAGATTTAAAAAAAAAAAAAAAAAAACCCTTGTAATTAGATATAATTTTTGATAAGATTGTTGTTGAAAAATATATGTATGTACTTAGTGTGTACTTCTTTTAAGAAGGGGGCTACTGTAGGGACACAATTTATGTACAAGCTTACTCAGCGAATATATTATTGGTGACGCACGGCTGCGCCCGTGATACAGAGAAGTTTAGTCGCAAATAAACTGCAGTCGTAATTGGTCGTTTCTATTAAACCTGCACCCTCGATACAAGTGAACAGAACACATACATCGGACAATACCGAAGTAGTAATATAAAGTTATAATATCTAAATGTATTTGGCATTATTGCCATTTCTATTAAATAGCATTTTTAACCAAACATTTAAATATTGTCTCAAAAAGTCAATATGATGGACTACAACAGTTAGTGACAGAAACGAATCGCTCCAAAACCGACTTTACGTAGTCTTGTCTGCCCTACCCCTAGAGTGTAATTTAAAATTGCGTAGGCGCGGAAGGGCGAGGCGGCCCGCGAGTTGAGGAGCAGGTTGTTGTAACACTCGCCGCCGCTGCTGAGGCTGGCCGGCGAAGCCGGCCAGCAAGCCGAAGCTGCGGTGGTGAGCGTTAAACACATCTGCGACTATAAGCTCGCGTGGGACCGCCGGAGCCCCGCAGTGCCGGAGCCGTGACATAAACCATGCCTGCTGCATGTTGCATGCTTGCTTGCATGCTGCATGCATGCTTGCATGAATGGTGTATGCTTGCTGCATGAATGATGGTGTATGCTGGTTTGCATGTTTTCATATTGTATGCTGGTTTGCATGTTTGCATACTGCATGCTTTCTGCATGCAAGATGTATGCTTTTTTGCATGTTTGCCTCCTGCTTACAGGAAAATAAAAACCACATGTTCACAATCAACTGTTTTAATGAATTTTCTGTGATGTGGATGTTAGATGAGTCTTTTCATTGTTAAGCATAAGAAATGTATGCCAAAAGATGATTTTAACTGTAAACTTTCTGAGATATGATAGTTCTGCTTTTAGTGACTATCGATATAAAATTTATGCCAAAAGATGATTCTGGCTGTGAACTTTCTGCGCTAAGATGGTTCTACTTTTAATTCTTATGCATATGAAATTTATGCCTAAAGATGATTCCGACTTACAAAATTATGAGTTTTGAATGTATGATAAATGAGTGTCTGCCAAACGATTTTCTGCGAAATAAAGTTTATGCTACCCGCTGTTATCCAAAGTAATATTATGACATAAAAAGTTCTGCTATAAAGGGTGGACCCATTTAGATGTTGTAAAATTTCATACATTTAAAAAACAAAAACTTTTAGAAATATAAATTTTCTTGAAACCAGTTTTATCAAGCAAAGATTTATTTAGTTTAAAAAGACTGGAGAATACAACAAAATATTGTGCCATTACACCCACATGCGAAGAAGTTATTTGGAATTAAAGGAAACATTTTGGGTACCTACTTTTTTTATTGAAAAAAAACATGTCTCCAACCGTGACATTTAGGACATAAGATGTACAGGTAGAACCTAGCTAATGCCTAGCTGGAAAAATTGTGTCGGTCCATAAGCCAAACAGCCTGTATAACAGTATTATTTTTAACCTGTATAATGTATAACAGTATTATTTTTAAAACTGTAAATTGTAGGTTTGTAAAAGGCTGTATCTGTGAAAAGCTCTATGAACGTAGTAACAGGTTTTGACATTACTATGGCAATGGCATTTAGATCTCCAATTAAAATTATTGTTTTTTGCACTTTTCCCATGACTTATCTCAGTTCATGAATGAAAAGTTCTTTTGTTTCTTCTTCTGGAATTTCGGTAGGGGTATAAAATTGCACTAATGAAATGGGATGTTTGAATTTGGGTAACTCAATATTCAGAACTGATATTCGGATTGAAATTCCAATAAGTTCTAGAATATTATCTTTGAGATATTATTTCACAAGGAATCCGACCCCATATCTTCTTGGAGTTTCATTTTTGGAATACAATATAAATCATCACACTTTTCAATTTGTTCACCTGATCCTAATCTCCGATAAGCCGATTATATCCCATTTAATATTTTGTAGCACACTGTCTAATTCGTATTATCTTTCACGTGATTTTAATGTCCTAGTATTTAATGTTGCTATGTGATAATTTGTTTTTCACTTCTCATGCTCTGAAAGTGCTTGTTTGTGCAGGATATAGGCTGCACAAAATCGAATTTTGTGCACAAGGTCATTAATGTATCTACTCATAAATGTATCTATATTAAAGTGTTTTAAACAAATGTATTTTAGCAATTACTTCAGATTGAGAGGAAAAACATAAACAAAACAGATTTCATAAATTAATAAATTCTGAATATACCCAATGTACGAATGCTATGCAGTATGTACGTATGAAAAAAAATCCTTAAATATAAATGAATATATAAATATCAGACAACATCATATTCATTGATCTGACCCCAATTACTTAGCTTAGGCACTTGTGTTATGAAAATCAGAACCAACGAAGGTACTATCGAGGACACTCCCGCCTGACCACCACTAAGCTAATTTATTCTAAGCACACCAAACGAGAGTTATTGTTATTTTGCGCGCCAAAGTTGACGCTTTCCTAATAGGCCCAAACTTTAAGGGGGCGTGACTCGGCGCCTCCGCATGATTTAAGCGAAAAATATTTAAAATGGTCAGGCGGAAAAGACCTCGATAGTACCACAAATACCCAGACCCAAGCCAATTTAGAAAAATTCGATTCCCAAATTGACCCGACCGGGGATCGAACCCACACTCTGGCCAAATGCATCTACCATTGCGCCATCGAGGTCGTCGTAAGTACTTATGTAAGTTATTAGTATTCTACTATATTATATATTAAATGCACGTAATTTTTTCTTCACTTAAATCAATAAAATACAGTACTATCAACCCAAGAAAAGTATTAAAAGCTAAGTTCAACTACTGTTTGTCGCTCAAAAATATTATTAAACTCCTGCAATTTTCTACGACATCGACAGTTGAAACGTCCGTAGCCGATTTCTCCTCCATTTGTGGAGCGATTCTCAAAATTCTTTTTTTTATTTGATAGAGTATACTTCTGAGATTGTCGCATTTAAATTTGGTGACGATCTGATGCTGATCTTCGGAGATATACATTGGAACTCTTCAAAACTAGACGGTAAATCGGTCGTGATTGCTGCAATCGCTTGGATGTTTATTGTTTAGGCAACATCATGACGTAACATCACGCCTGTATGCTCTGAGGGTTACGCAGATGTGTACATTACACCCAAATTTCGACAGTTTAGGTATGTTAAGTTCCATTTATTGGGGATAAGCCTATTACCATGACATGTATTGTTAACAATGTAAAATAAATGCATAGCAAATATTTGTACAGGATATTGCAACTAAAAATGGAAAAACAAAAAAAAACTTTTTTTCCAAAAAAAAACCGACTTCAAAAACACAAAAAAGTGAAAAATAACTTTACCTTAGAAGTCGGTGACAAAAAAAAACTATATGAATCAAACAAAGGTCAAACTTTTTTGTTTTTTGAAGTCGGTTTTTTTTTTGGAAAAAGAGTTTTGTATTTCATGCATTTTCCCTATTTGTACATACAGGGTTAGTTTTCAATGACTGGCCAAATTTTCAGAGATGGTTTAGAATCGATAATATTTTCGATATTATGAAAAAAACACATTTTTTTTTAAATAAAATTTAATTCCTGTCCACCACGAAAAAGCGAACGTGTGGCTATTGCAACAGCACAATTCAGTTCAACAACCTAGATAGTAGCAGTTAGCACACACATAAATTTGGCGGTGCATGCACGCACACAAGTGCTTTGATTTCCACTAGTTTTATGATTTTGAATTTTTTAAGGACATTTTCAAATGAATGCTATTATTTTATTTTTTTCGACAATAATATTTAAAATACACTTATGGTTTGAAGTTCAGTTCTAGGAAATCTATATGATGAAATTTTCAGTGCAATTGTGTTCAAAAATTTGGTCAGTCTGCGAAAAAACTGAAACCAGAAAATGTATTCTACCATTAAATTAGCTTACATTATCTGGCTATGGTGTAAATTCTTTGAGCAATTCAGCAATATTTATGATTATAGATGTAACAATAACTGATTGTAAAGTAAGGGCTTGTAATGGAAAAGTATGTACAAATTATGTCATTTCGGACAATTTTATTATATCTCTGGACGATGTTCCTTTAGAAATGTTACTTTTTGACAAATTTCTAAACTTGGAGCAGTATAGGATATACTTCTGTTGATAATATATGAACGCATGTGTGTTACCGCCTTATAGCTTTATAATACTACCTTTACAATGAGCTCTTTGATGTCTATGTTCTCTCACCGGCTCCGTGACGCGTGTCAATCTGTTATCTAGTATTAATATGTTTAAATATAATAAAAACAGTTAATTATGTAATCAAGTGCTTTATTTATATACAACAGGTTATGGGCCGTCCCTGCCTGATCAAAGTTTTCAAAATAAAGCTGTAAAAATATAATTCCGTGAAAAGCAAATTCCGCAAAAAAAACAAAAGAATATTTTTTTCCAGTTGTGTCCGAAAAGCTAAAAAAATGGCTAACACATTTACAATTCAAAAATTGACTGGAAGAGACAATTTTTCCACATGGAAATTTGCTATGGAAACATATTTGCAACATGAAGAATTGTGGGAATGTATACAGTCTGATAGTTGTGACCCAAAAAAGGACATTAAAGCCAGAACAAAAATAATTTTATTAATAGATCCACAATTATACGTCCATGTTCAAGATGCGAAAACAGCAAAGCAGGTATGGGAAAATTTATTAAAAGCATTTGAAGACACTGGCCTGCTCCGTAAAGTAGGGCTTCTTAGAGATTTGATTATGACCAACCTTGAATCTAGTTCAAATGTAGAAGAATATATAAACAGATTGATGTCAACAGCACATAAATTGAGAGGAATAGGATTCAATGTGGATGATGAGTGGCTCGGAACTCTAATGTTGGCCGGGTTGTCGGATGAATATAAGCCTATGATTATGGGTATAGAAAGCTCAGGCATAAAAATTAGTGCTGATTTGATAAAAACAAAGCTATTACAAGAAGTTAAAACAAAATCAGAAAGTACTACCGCTTTTTATGCAAAGTCTAAGAAATTCATGAACAATACTCAACATAGAGACAGTCACTCAGGAAAACCAAAAGGCCCCCGTTGCTTCAACTGTAACAAATATGCCCTATGGGCAAGCAATGTTGGTTTAAAAATAAAAACAAGGAAGACAAAGGTACCAAAAATGGTTTTGTCGCAGCTTTTTCAGCTACATCTGTAAATGATGTCAGTAGCTGGTATGTGGACTCCGGAGCGTCAGCCCACATGACAATGAACCGTGACTGGCTAGAAAATGAAACTGCACCGCCTGTACAAAGTATCAGGATCGCAGACAACAAAGTTCTAACCGTACAAAGCTGTGGCACTGTAAATATCCAGGTACCAAATAAAATTACAGGAGAACCTGACTGTATTCAGGTAAATAATGTATTATTTATTCCTACTTTATCCACAAATTTACTTTCTGTGAGCAAGATTATAATGAATGGTAATAAAGTTGAATTTGACAGTACCGGTTGCTCAATAATGAACAGGAATAATCAGATAGTGGCCAATGCAAAGATAGTAAATCATTCTTACAAATTACTCACCTACCAAAGTGGGCAGGCAATGGCAGCTACAGCTGAAGACAAGTATTTATGGCACCAAAGACTAGGTCATCTTAATTTTAACGATATTAATGAGATTCCAGAATGTACTCGTGGTGTGAAACTATGCCACAAGATGAGGACTACATATGTACATCGTGTTTGGAGGCAAAACAAACCAGGCAACAATTCAAAAATGAAGGCTCCCGGGCAACAAACTTGCTAGAGCTAAAAAAAAAAAAGGCATAGATTATAATGAAGTTTACGCTCCGGTTATACGCTATTCATCCATCAGATACTTGATTGGCTTAGCGGCTAAGTACAAACTAAATTCATCAAATGGATGCTATTTCAGCATTGCTATTTCAGTTGTAGATAAAGAAATTTACATGTCACTGCCACCTTGTTATGAAATTCAAAATAAAGTATGTGACTGAAACAAGCCAGCCGGCAGTGGAATAAGAAACTTAATGCTGCCCTTATTGACATTGGATTGAATAGATTGAATTGTTCGCTACAACTTTGTGAAAGAAAAGGTTGCTGCCAAGGAGAAATATGTGGAGTACATAAGTACCGAGTTCATGTTAGCAGATGCATTGACAAAGGGACTTCATCGACCGAAGCTCTGCCATCTCACAGCTGGAATGGGTTTGCGTTCAGGAGAGGGTGTTGATAATATATGAACGCATGTGTGTTACCGCCTTATAGCTTTATAATACTACCTTTACAATGAGCTCTTTGATGTCTATGTTCTCTCACCGGCTCCGTGACGCGTGTCAATCTGTTATCTAGTATTAATATGTTTAAATATAATAAAAACAGTTAATTATGTAATCAAGTGCTTTATTTATATACAACAACTTCGAATGAAAGTGGAGGATTGGATCATTTTATAACATAATATTGTTACCGTCGTAATTTAGAATGGGAGTGTTATGACGACATGATTAATAAAGTGATTCGCGTTAAAAAAAAACCGGCCAAGAGCGTGTCGGGCCACGCTCAGTGTAGGGTTCCGGTCCAGAAATTATTTTGTACAACTTTTTGTCTTTTTTGTACAAAAACTGTTGTTTCCATCAAGTTCAAAATGATTTTCCTAGAAAGTCCTTATAAAGTTCTACTTTTCAGTTTTTTTTTCATATTTTCTAAACTTATGGTTCAAAAGCTAGAGGGACACATTGTTTTTTACTTTTGAAGCGATTATTTCCGAAATTATTGACATTATCAAAAAATAATTTTAGGAAACCCCTATTCATTTTTAAATAACTTTCCAACAATATATCACACGTTAGGGTTGAAATTAAAAAAAAAATCACTTCCCACTTTACATATAGAGGGGCTACCCTAATAAAACATTTTTTTCCAATTTTTATTACCACTTTGTCGGCGTGATTGATATACATATTGGTACCAAATTTCAGCTTTATAGTGCTAACGGTCACAGAGATTAAGCGAGGACGGACAGACGGACGGACAAACTATAAGGGTTCCTAGTTGACTACGGAACACTAAAAAATACAAACATTAATTCCCATTTATATATATATTTTCAGGATCTATTCAACTCGTACTTTTTTTGAATTTAAAAAAAGAAAAATATTTTGTAAAATATTTTGTAACCATTGTTATAACACGGATTTATAATAAATAACTGCTATTTATGAAATCTGTTAAGTAATCACCTAAATACATTACATACACTATAAGGGACAATTTGTGAGTTTAGAATTAAACTTTATTTAGAACTAGCTGATGCCCGCGGCTTCGCCCGCCCGCAAATTATATACTTAAACCTTCCTCTTAAATCACTCTATCTATTAAAAAAACCTGCATCAAAATCCGTTGCGTAGTTTTAAAGATCTAAGCATACATAGGGAAAGACGCGGCGGGTAACTTTGTTTTATAATATGTAGTGATCAACATATTTTTTCAGACTTATCACTTCATGTACATAATACACAGCGTTCGTACATTATTTAACTTCAGAGAAATATCTGAAATTGTGCCTACAAATGTTGATTACAGGTGGCGTGGCTACAGAGAATTTTCCGCAGCAACGCCACATTAATTTACTTTTTTCTTTTAAATTAAAAGTCGTACATTCACAAACAATGCATGTACGTCATGACCGTCAGCCGTACATAAAAATGGGTTATATCATTATAAAAAAATAATATACGGTGGCGTGGCTACAGAGCACAACACAATTTTAGGTCTCTGCAACGCTTAGTTTTAAAGATCTCCGTGCCCACGCAGTTCTCCGCGTTTCGATGGCGCAGTCACGTTTAAATTATTAATGATATAGCTGATCAAATACAAAACTGCAAGTTTTTAATGTTCGCTGACGATTTAAAGATTTATAAGACGTTAACTTCACCAAACGACTCGATCGCGGTTCAAAGTGACTTGGATCGAATACAAGATTGGTGCAATAAAAATGGCATGGCTCTGAACGTCAAGAAATGTTTCCACATTACATTCACAAAAAAGAAACAAGCTAGTGTAACATCATATAAAATCAATAGCGTAACACTAACTAAGGTTGATGAAATTCGGGATCTTGAGTGATAATGGACAAAAAATTAACATTCAAGCAACATGTAGACAGTTGTGTTAAAAAAGCTGCGCAATTGTTAGGGTTTCTTAAACGTAATACGCAAGAATTAAGGTCTATTAAAACTAAAATGATCCTATACAATGCCTTAGTACGTAGCAGGCTGGAATATGCCAGTGTTGCCTGGGACCCTTTCTACGCAATACATTCTCAGCGACTGGAGAGCATACAACGGGCTTTCACCAGACACCTCGCATTTATATCTCCTGGCCTATCCCATAGGTGTCCCTATCAACAGCGTCTGAGTTTCTTTAAGATGAACCCTCTACGGCAACGGAGAATTATGCATAGCCTTATGTTCCTTCATAAACTAGTGAACGGTCGCATAGATTGTATTGAACTGCTATCGCGCGTTCTATTGAAAGTTCCGCCTAGAATTCCACGCTTTCCCATAACCACAATTCTACAGCGCCCTACTACCTCTACAAACACAGGTCTCAACTAGGGCTTTCAATACCGGTATTCCGGGATCCCGTAATACCGTGATCACGGATTTTATTTAGGCCTTTTACAATACCGGTATTGACGCCCCAATACCGTGATTACGGTATTACAAACCGGTAGATCTGAAAATTATGTGATCTTATTCTCACACTTGTTTTCTCCAGCGCAAGCGTCCCGCTGTTATCTTAAGCTCACCCTCCCGCGTCCCACCTGAGACAATGCCCAAAATCGAGCTGTAATTATGTGTCGTTTTTGTTATTGTCAGTCAGTTTCGCAAAGGGGACGGGATAACGCGTCTATAGACTTTGTTATTGTGTAGTGTTAACTCGTGACTGTGTAGTTGTGATCTACTAGCGCGTATTTTTACTAGTTTAGATAGATTACCGTCGTTGCTGCTTCTTCGTTTCTTACCCAAAACGTTCTTCAGGTCTGCCTGGTGCTAAGATTCAACTAGCGGTTAAAGACGTGTTGTATAAATACCAGTTTCAACAGATTTTTTCTGCTGTTCCTTCTATCTCAATCGCCTCACCGCTAAATACTGACATTGAGTTTGAGACTGACAAAACCTACATCTGGTGAAATACTACATAATGCCGTAAATTTACTTGCACGTTTAAAATATAATAATGATACACAAAACGCTCAAAGAGATAGTGAGACAATGTCTGCTCATGGACATGATATAACGATAGAAGAACCTTCTACTTCATTGAATACGAGCAGTGAAAATGAAGACACGTCCATGCAGAAACAACTAGAGAGAGAGAGAGATATCCAAATTGCCTAAAAGCAAGAGTGACTTTTACATGAGACATGATGACATTTAGATAATAATAAGTTTTTTTTTTTATATTGTACAAACAAAGTCTATGTGAAATGCCTTCCTGCAAAAAGAGTAGATTAAGTTTAAGTTTTCATTATGTTCCTAATTCCTAGTCCTACATAAATTATCAACCAACACCAATTATTATATAAGAAAGCTAGTCTAAAACGTATTTATTTCATTATTTTCAATAAATAAGAACAATAAATACTGATTTGAAAATATAAAAAGGCGTATTTTATTGGTTTTATTAATGTCCTAATTGAACTTGCGTTCAATACCGGACTACCGGTATTGATACCGGGATCACGGTATTGACTTTTCCAATACCGGTATTGATACCGGTATTGAAAAAGTCCGGTATTTGAAAGCCCTAGTCTCAACTCACCACTCGTTAAGATGTGTGGCAACCTTAATTCATTTAATAAGTCCGTACCCGAAGCAGATATATTTAATGACCGTAATGTGAAGTTTAAATCAAGAATCTTGGCCTCCCTACACACCAATGAAACGTAGTCAAAATTTAATTTACTGTTATTGTACTGTATTGTTGAATTAATTACCCTGTTTTCATTTTCTTTATAACATTTATATCCCATTTTCTTTTCAAATCGATTGTACACCTAGACTTAAGTTAGCAACTAAGCGGTAATGTGGCGTCTTTGTTGACAATGTTGTGTTTACCTGTAATTGGCATATATATTAGAATATTACCGTATGATTTAGTGTATGTAAGTGTATGTATGTGCTGTAGGTGAACCTTAGTAAATAAATAAAAAACCCTTATAACTTTTGAACATTAACTTAAACAAATTTATGGTTTTGGGAATCAACTTTTACAAAGTTACAAAATCTTGGCAGTTTAAAAAAAAAAACGCCGTGGCCGCGCGGTTGAAACACACATAATTTTTGCCTAAAACTATGCTAACATACATCACACTGGTAAGGTTTTTGTCCAGTGTATACGAATATGTTTAGATAAAGCAGTTCACTAAAATTAAGGTTTTTCACCCGTATGAATTCGAATGTGGTTACGTAGACTATTACTATGTCTATAACTCCGCTTACATACATCACACTTATAAGGTTTTTCACCAGTGTGTATACGCACATGATCAGTTAAAGCACCCTTTCGACTAAAACTACTCTGACATACATCACACTGGTAAGGTTTTTCACCAGTGTGAATACGAACATGTTCAGTTAGAGTACCCTTTTGACTAAAACTACGATGACATACATCACACTTGTGAGGTTTATGACCAGTGTGTTTTTGAATATGTACAGTTAAAGCAATTTTTTGCCTAAAACTACGCTGACATACATCACACTGGTAAGGTTTTTCACCAGTGTGTATACGAAAATGTTTTGTTAAATCACTGTTTTCACTAAAATTACGCTGACATACATCACACTTGTAAGGTTTTTCACCAGTGTGAATTCGAATGTGGTTAGTTAGACTACTAATATGTCTATAACTCCGCTGACATATATCACACTTGTAAGGTTTTTCACCAGTGTGAATTCTAATGTGGGTAGTTAGACTATTAATATGTCTATAACTCCGCTGACATACATCACACTTATATGGTTTTTCACCAGTGTGTATACGACAATGATCAGTTAAAGCACTCTTTCGACTAAAACTACGCTGACATACATCACACTGGAAAGGTTTTTCACCAGTGTGAATTCGAATGTGGTTAGTTAGACTATTAATATGTCTAAAACTCCGCTGACATACATCACACTTGTAAGGTTTTTCACCAGTGTGAATTCGAATGTGGTTAGTTAGACTATTAATATGTCTATAACTCCGCTGACATACATCACACTTATAAGGTTTTTCACCAGTGTGTATACGACAATGATCAGTTAAAGCACCCTTTCGACTAAAACTACGCTGACATACATCACACGGGAAAGGTTTTTCACCAGTGTGTATACGAACATGTTTAGCTAAACAACCCTTGAGTCTAAAACTAAGCTGACATACATCACACTTGTAAGGATTTTTACTAGGGTGTATACGAATATGACTTTTTAAATCACCCCACAGTCTAAAGCTATGCTGACATACGTCACACTTGTAAGGTTTTTCACCAGTGTGAATTCTAATATGTCTTGTTAAATCACTCTTTCGTCTAAAACTACTAAGACATGTATCACATTTAAAGGGTTTTAAATCTTGATCACTATTAGTACGACAGTTCGTGTTTAAAGCATTATTATTGATACTGTTTTGAACTCCTGGTTTTATATTAATGAAAGGAGTGGACGTACGCTTCCAAGTGTTTTGTATTATTTCCGGGGCTGCTTTCTTTATCACTGGTGTAATTGTATCTTCTAGTTTTGTTCTTAGTGTGTCTAGTTTTGGTTTCTTCGCGACAGGCGGCCCTGGAATTATTAATCAGGTAAGTGCAATGTTCGTAGAACATTGGTACATGTAAATTAGTTAAAATGATAGTGGTATGAATGATTCGCACTTGGACCGTATCATTCCTACACATAGAATTAGAATCATAAAGTATCTACAAAATTGTGCTGACATCGACTCAGACGACACTCGCCACCCTCACAGGCGTTCTTAGGCATTATCGAGCGTCTCGGGTTCTATGGTGTACACGCTTATGGGCGGCAGGACTCTTTAGCTCCACTACGGAAATGTTCGTATCCCGTTTCGAAATGGTTTTTTTTTATCCATACATACAAAACAAGTAAATGAGTAAATTTATACAGATTTTTTTAAGAATTAAGGGTCCGTGCACAAAATTAAGACATTTTGAACATTTTTGATCACTGCTTGTGGGAAAGGCAAGAAGAATTTGAACCTTATTTATTTTTATTATAAGAGACAGGTTCTTCATCTTGTCGACTGCTTCAACAATTTTTTTAAAATAATGTATATGTCGCCGCGAGGACACCTTTATGCTAAGCTTATTACATAATGTTATTGATTATAATTTCTTATTCCATGAACGATAATACTGCCATCTGTGAGATACTCTGGCAACTATTATAACACCTGTGAGTGCCATTGACTAATTTCGTTTGAGTAGCAAGAGCAACAGCACCATCTGTTGGCTTGTCTTAATCAGTATCACTTGAAAATCAATTATCAAACTAAACTCGATGTTCTAGCTAAAACTATCGCTATAATTAACATAAGAATATTTGTTTAACAACTTTAGGGTTTCATTCATATTAGCAATTAATAGTTAATCACTTGACATTATGTTTCTTTATGATACGGCGTTACCTGTCAGGGAAAATGGCGCCGACTGTGATTTTACCATCAATACCTGAATGCTTAAATTAAGTACGAGAACTAAGTAAGTCTCAATAATAGATTCCCAACTATAAATTAATAAGACTATTTTACACAGTGATTTATTTTAGTAAAAAGCTTTTGTTCAACATAACTGTTGTACATCACCGGAAATGTTTGATTTTCCGTCATGGGTGTCGTTTTCATGGTTTTTGGGGTCGCTGGTTACGAAACTGAGGTCAAAACTAAAATCCAAGATGGCACCGAGGAAAATTTTTGATTTTCCGTCATGGGTGTCGTTTTCATGGTTTTTGGGGTTGCTGGTTACGAAAATGAGGTTAAAATGAAAATCCAAGACGTCGCCGTGAAAAATTTTTGTTTTTCCGTCATGGATGTCGTTTTCATAGTTTTTGGGGTTCCTGGTTACGAAAATGAGATCAAAATGAAAATCCAAGATGTTGCTGAGGAAAATTTTTGACTTTCCGTCATGGGTGTACTTTTCATGGTTTTTAGGGTTGCTGACAAAAAAGTTTGTACGGAACCCTCAGTGCGCGAGTCCAACTCGCACTTTTATTTATCATTTTGTAAAATGTTTATATGTATCTAAATTCTTCTAATACAAAATTAAACCATTTTTATTTTGATTGTGATAAATATACAGTAGACACACATGCCAGACTTTTATTTCTAAACCGTACTGACTTTATAATTATGTATCATAAAATAATATCGTCTACAGGATCAAAATGGTTTAAGCGATGCTGCTACGCTCGATCTTCACCCGTGTGTGCGTGTATCTGCATGAACAATGCACACTAACATAGGATCGCAACGAATTTGCCTAAACTCTAGCGAGTGAACTTTGTGCATGGACTCTTAAGAGAAGACACTCACATTTACACACATTACATGATTAATTAATAACCATTAAATAAACTAACAACAAACTATAAAAGGGCATCAAAAAAGTTAAAATTGGACTTGGCAGGTTACGTTTCCAGGTTGGGTCAGGACAGATGGGCCCGAATCGTCACACAGTGAGTGCCTGGCCGGTCGTCGTCACCGCAGCAGGCCCAAAAAACGTTGGCGTGACGATTTGGACTCGTTCCTGACTGATTGGCCAGAAAAAGCTTAACACCGAGAGAGTTGGAAAAGTATGGCGAGGCATATTATTTGGCTAGCAATGGGACAAGAAAGGCTAATAAAAAAAGTCTACAACTAAAGCCAAACGCCTTAAGAGCCTGTATTTGCTGTTTTGGTGATATTGGGCGATCTAGATCTCGGTATCCTAAGAGTTTGCTATTTGGACACCATTAAACTTGGACTTATAATCATTAAATCTGTTGAAGCGAAAACACGATTGGATAAAATTATCCCGATAGAAAAAAAATACAAATAAAACTCGTTTTGCACTTATTTTGAGTTGGATCTCTGAAACCCTCAGGAATTTAATGATGATTTTTAGCCTAATAGATAGGTAGCAATATTATCTTAAATCGTGTTGACTTAATTTTTTATTTTTCTACTTGGTTTTCTCGTAATTAGCAATACGTGATTTGGCGCTTACGTTATTTTATTCTAAGCGAGTACGCACTCTTTCTATCCCTTGTTTTGCACACGGTAGTAATAGCGCTATCCTTTTCAACCGTTCCCATCAGTAACGAACGGGCCATCCCAGAGTGAGGACGTATGACTTTGCTGCGCGCGGTCACGTGTTCTACGTAAATTATATTCCGGAGATTGTACACCGACTACCATATTTTGATCTGAAAAGTTTTTTTTTATATTTTCATTTTATAAACAAAGAACTTTGCTTGTTTACTGAGATTGTTAAAATTTTGTTCAGCTTCAATACTAATTTTATGATGACGGCGTAAAGTTTGTATTCTATGTTTGCGTGTTTGCAAGTTTAGATGTAGAGGGTAATCTTCGGAACTACTGATCCGATTACGAAAATTCTTTTTTTTTTTTTTTAATTATGTTATCGCCGAGTGTCAAAGGCTATTTGCAGGACGTTCCCGTGGGATAGTTTTAGACCATAATGCGAGCGAAGTCTCAGGAAAAAGTGAGTTAAAAAAGGCGGTGCTTTCTAAACCTCAAGGATTTTTAGACAAAATGGCCAAAGAAGGTATCTCTGGTAACAAACTGAAAGGGGTTTGAATTTCGTGGCCAGTCTAACTTCCGCCATTTTTTTTTTCTCAAAGTTGCGGCTACGCATGTAGCCTATATAAATAGATAGCTGGTATCAATACAAACAAGTTTTGTATGAGATAAAATGTCACGTTTCCGATTGATGAGCTATTAAAAGTTAAAATCCATTCACTGATAGCATCTTCAATACAACTTTGATTTAAAATCTTTTAAAGCGTCACGTTTCCGAGATTTAAGCTATCAAAGTTGTACTGGTAGCGATCACAACGCTATATTATATTCGAAAACGTAGCTAACGTTGCTGTCTCAGACAATGAATGTGTAAATGGACCACCATGAATGGACTTTAGCTTTGATAGCTCATATTTCTGAAACGTGACGCTTTAGAAGATTATGTACCCAACAAAATTTGCTTGTATAATGTCGCAGCCAATTCGTATAACACACCGTTTCACATAATGGCGCGCCGGATTGAAAAACGCCGTCGTTATGTAATACGGCGCCCTCACGTTCAGCCGGATTGTGGTGGGGCGATACGTTCGATAAGCGGCGTCCAACGTTTAGCCGTATTGTCAGCAATTCCGATACCTCAAATAACCTACTAAAATTGTCCTAAAAGTCTTGCTAGCTGTGGCATGAGGAGTGTAGGGCGAAGGCCGGTGGAGCGACGACGACATTTGTGACAAAAAGTGGATGTGTAATGTAAAATGCGAGTCGTAGCGAGCGCGCGTCATGGAGTCGTAGCAGGTTCTAAATTTGCTTATATCTCGAAAACGGTGCGTCCTATCGCAAAAATAATGAAAAATTCACCCCCCTTTTAGGAACCCCTACCACGTAATTCTCAACATGTAGGTAAAGAAAAAAATGAAAAAAAATCGAAAAAAAAATGAAAAAAAAACTGAAAAGCAGGAAAAGCGGCCATTTCATTGAGACATGGTTGTCGATTGTGACGCCATGTTTCTTGTTATGATCATGCAGCGCCACTTGCGGTGATAAATGGAACTACTTAAAACTTTCAAAGCGGTATCGACGATGCGTCCGTTTGTATAACGGCGGCACGTTATTATGCCGCTTTGACTAACGCGAAGAGCTCATTCAATGCGGCGTACTTTATTTCAGCCGAATTGTAATCCAGCTGAACGTGAGGACGCCGTATCGGCCGTGCCGGCGTGCCGTAACGGCGGCGATTTTCAACCATACATAATAACGGCGCGCTATACATAATAATGGCGCGTCATAGATACGAATTGCCTACGACATTAATATGACCATTTTCTTTCTTTCTTTTCACTTACCTAGTTTTTAACTAATGTTTCGGTACTTTATGCGGGTTACAAGTATGAACACAACAATGTTTTTTATTAGGGATGATCCTGACTAATAAAATATGATTCTGTTTAGTCCGTCCATTAGATTATCGAAAAATATTGGATACATGTTTTTGTCAAATTAATAAAATTGACGAAGATAAAACGCGTCAAAGATAAAGAGAGGCTTGTGACGTCACTTTCCGGTAAAAACTGTACTCAAATGTGACGTCACATGAGTTTTCGACGCACTGTATCGTCTTCATTTTTAGATTACGTGAAAAAATAAAAAAAACTGTACAATATTTTTTGCAAATCTTTCTGACGTTAATTTTTTGTTTGTCGCATACACTGTTGAACGCACACACTCAGTGTTCCGAACCGTTCCGAACAAAAACGAAGTTATATAATACTTTCGTCTGACCTTTTATTTAAATACGCTAAAAAGAATAAAATAAACTTTTTCTTTAAAACTTTTACTATCAACTTATAACGTCATCGTCACTTCACAATTCGCGAGATTAGTGGCAACATTAATATTGTATAACTATATTGTTTGATATTGTTGGCCTGGGGTCACGATGTCCTGGATGCTTTCCGCCAGGTCTGCTAATCCCTCGAGAGAAATAAATGGCTGTGAAGCCAGCAGAGTCTGGACGTTGGTCGGCAGACGACTGCTTTATATTGTCATCGTGGTACTGTGGATTTCCTTGGCCTGATAAAGTTTAGGATTTTCTTTTCAGGGCGTATCACGTCGGAGTCACCAATTTAGTGGTTGTTGTACACTAACTAAATTAAATTAAAAATGTTCATAATTCTATATAAATTTAGTCAACACAAGACAGAAGTGACAGATCTGACGAAAAGTAAAAATTATATCGTGAAGGTTTTATGTATATAAAGTTTCTAAATAAGTAGGTCGCTACACCGTATTATAGGGTGTGCGTTTCGATAGCGCGACCACGGCGTTTTTTTTTTTAAATAACTATGCCATGATTTAGTAAAAATATGTATGTACGTGGATCAAATTTCCCAAAACCTTAAATTTGTCAAAGTTATGGATAAAAAGTTATAAGGGTTTGAACGTGACCACGCCATCGAAACGCGGAGAACCGCGTGGCCACGGAAATCTTAAAAACTAAGCGTTGCAGAGACCTGAAATTTAGGTAAATAACAGATTGGATTTGTAAAAAAAATATAAAAAATCCTAGGTTTATATTTCAGGAGCATACGTACGGTATCGCTTATCACCTTCAAAATGTTCTGAATGTGAAATTTTAAATTGAAATTAATTAATTAAATTAATTAATGAATTTAATTTTAAATTAATTTCTTTACAAAATCTTGCCATAGTTTAAAAAAATAATAATGCCGTGGTCGCGCCATCGAAACGCACACATTATAGGAGTGCAATAAAAATGCACAGGCCCTTCAACTTCAGCGAAAAACAAATGACACGTCACTGACGTCATGCATGAAATGAAAAAGACAGAAATATAGGTCTTGTTCTTCCATCAAACGAAGGACATGTCAATATCGCGTGTCCCCCTCCCGCACCGCACCGGGGGAAACATTATTCAGTGAGATGCACGAAAATTCATAGTAAAAGGCGCGCGTAAAAAAATATGAAAAGGCTTTTGGGAAATCGAATTTTATGAAAAAACCACTACATAAATCATTATCAAATAAAATTGATTGAATTCTTCGATAATTGTGCTGTGTCGGTACCGACTTTGTTTTGGAAATTTGACACTTCTTTTATTACTAATTTACGCCCAAAGTTACGTTAAAATTGGCAATAAAAATGAATCTTTGGTAGCTCGTAACTTTTGAATGGCTTTTTATTTTACTATTCTGTTTCCGCACAGACACAATTAATAATGAGACAAAACGATATCATGTTTAACTTTAGATGTACAATGTCAAACAGTGGAGTAATAGCCCCCCGAAATTTGTATGGAAAATATGTTGCGCAGTTCAACCTTAAGTGCTATCCTCACATTTCCGGGTACCCGGCCGGCCCTGGCGTGTTTTGTTGTTTTGCTTTCCGAGGCAAAGAGGAAACTCGGTATGTAATGGGTGGTCGGGGTCACCCATTCGAGGGCCTAGGTCTAGACCAGGGCAAGAACTATTAAAAGATTTGAAAATCTGAAAAAATAATAATGCTCCACCCTAATCCTCATCCTCAGTTAGACCGTTCTTATCAGTCCACCATTGGCTATTCACCAACCTATTTATAAACAAACAAATACTTACTGCTTGTCTTCTTAGCTTTTCGTTTATTTTTGGGTACTTCTAGTTCTCGTACTCCTTGAGTTTTTAATTCCATTAAAGGTACATCAACTTCTGAATTTGATTCCAAATGGTGTGACTGTAGTTGTATGTCTTCTATATCCAGATAGTTATCATATAGGTTTACTGTTTTCAGATCTCCACATGCTGAAAAGCCAAAACAGGTTTTAAAAGTGTGTGCCCCACACTGGTGAACGCTCTAAGGAAAGATTGAAGCTGTGGCGAGAAAGTGTTTCCTTAGCCGACCCATTTGTGCCACTTTGAAGACTCCAGACACAAGTTGGCCGAAGCAAGGAAAACTTGTTCAGGTGGAGATTCATAGATAACTCTGTCTATATAAATTTGGTGCTGCTCCACAAACAATGGGGTACTTGATACTGTGTCCTGCCTGTCCTTTTGTTTGCACTTCACAGGAGCTGATGGACGCTACTGACAGTGCCATACTTGTCGCCAAATTACAGGCTGACACAATTTGATTTGTAATCGACATGTTAAGAAGAGTTTTTAAATTTTATTAAAATAATACCGTCATCATCACTTGAATGTTCCTCATTTGACACAATAATATCATCTAGTCCCTCACAAACAGCTTGTAATTCTTCTTTCACAGCAACGCTTTCTTTATGACCATCTTCAACTATACTTATGCTCTGTATTGGAGAATTAATAAACCGATGAAACAACTCCAAGTGATCTTGGTTCATTAAAGGTTTCGGCTGTAAAAAGAAGAAAAAGTAGGTAAAAAGAAGTTA
Organism: Xestia xanthographa; assembly: GCA_905147715.2. NCBI lineage: Eukaryota > Metazoa > Arthropoda > Insecta > Lepidoptera > Noctuidae > Xestia > Xestia xanthographa. The sequence goes on along the minus strand of LR990654.1, from coordinate 17,383,748 downwards.
AGTATTAAGATTTTTTTTTTCACGGCAACGAACTTTACACTATTATAATACACAACGAACAACGACTACGTGACAGCCCGGCCCGGCTCGTCGTCTCAGCCATTTACGAGAAGTCAGAGACATACCGACAGCAGCAAAACCTTCCGGGTCCAATTGTGTTTTCAAATCATCCAGGAATCCATTGAAATATACACACAAAATATCATTAAAATCATCTCTGTCATCTAGGAAAAGTCAGAGACATACCAACAACAGCGCCACTTACCGGGTCCAATTGTGTTACACTTTCTAATTGTTTGCTATCTTTGTTACCACATTCAGTATCTGAATTAGTGTCTGTAAAATCCAGATTCTCTTTTACTTGAGCATGATCTTGCCTGCAATTGTCTTCAACTTCCTCTTTTATTATTAATTCTTCATTTAAGTTAGTGTTGTTTAGATTTCGGTCACCTATTTCATCTTCAAATACTATTCTGCATGACATATTGATCAAGTCTTTGATTTTATAATTTTCCTTGTCTTTGGCGTTGTCTGTCACACCGAACATTGTATGCTCTATAAAAAAAAAAACATGAGAATACTCCAGGACTAAGGTCATTACAGAAGAAGGAGGAACTGGGTCAACTCTTGAAAGAAGTAAATACGGACAGACTGAGCTCTCTACGAGATAGAGTCTGCCTATCTACACTTGACTGCTGTCCTGTCTACTAGGTCCAACAAAGAAGTGCGTAGAATATCTTGTTTTTTTCTTTGAGTGTTATAAAAACAAATAACTAAAAAGAAGAATTCGTCTAATATAAAAGCCACGCCAGTTATTTAAAATTACTGTGTTTTATATATAAAATCTTAATCCTACTTATTACGGATCATGAGATACAACCCGCTGCCACCCACTACATACACGTGAACATTTGCACTAATCATATTCTACACATTGTGAGTTTACCCAAGTTTACGACGAATTCTTCTTTTTTTTGTTTATAGGTATACGCTCAACGAATAAAATAACATAGATATCGTATGCACCTCTTAGTTGGACCTAGTAAAGAGGACAGCAGTCAAGTCTAGATAGTTAGACTTTTTTGTTTACTCTCTTAGAGAGCTCGGTTCCATAAATTAAATCACAATTTCACAAACTTGCCAATGTCATGTAGGTGTGTCCTGTGCCGGTAGCGGTAGCGGTAGCTAACCTATGAGTTACCGTAGCTATTTGCACTTCTATTTAATTCTCCTTCGATAATTACAGAGTCTCTAAATAAATACCACGATCAATACATGATACAGTTTCGATCACTGATGCCACTGATTAAATAACACGGACTGACACGGAGTACCCACTAGCAGCACGGATGGAAATGAAATGAACGTGAAACGCACAGTGTTGCCAACTCCTATAACTTCAAGTCGCTAGACTCAATATCAAAAGTCACCAGAAAGTCGCTAAAACTGATTCTACCAGGAGTGGACTAAGGATCTTGTTTAATTAAATATATTACCATCATTGTATTAACTAAATTTTTGTTTCAATCACAATTTCAACAATCCAAATTAAAAAAAAATTGAATTCTTAACACATTCAACTAAAAACATGAAATTGGTGCGCAAGCGCGTTTTCTTTTTCCTTTTCAATCTCTTGGCACTGTGTAATTCTGTGTCGAGTTAACAAAAAACGTATATAGTAATGGCCATAAAATTGTTTTGATTTGTACTCCAAAAGTCGTCAAATAAGTCGCTAAACCATTTTAGTTTCGGACCGTGTCAGAAACTCCATGCTTCGCTCCAAAACCCAAATAACTGATGTTGGCCTTACAGCTGTTAGGTTGAAGTGGGGGCTGGTCACGACCAAAAAAAAGTAGAAAAATAAACAGTGTTGCCAACTCAACTACATCAAAATGTGCTAGATTAGTGTAAAAAATATGCCAAAATATGCTAACCTTCTCTAAAAAATTGCCAAAAAAATATGCCAACAAAAAAATGACAGTATTTATTAAGAAATTAAATCAGGGGAATAGAATATCAATGTCTTGGTATTCATCAACATTAGCTTATGTGGAAGGCTGGCAACACTGCCCGAGTGACATGTCAAAATTTTGTTCCGTATTTTAAAATTAAAATTAAATAGTAATTAAGTTAAATTAAGGTGTAATCATATGTAATATCGTATTTTAAATGTGTAAATACCCAGGAAACATATTTTCCTGTTAATTAATAAAGGATTCGGTTGTACGGCGACGAAACGAAAAAAAATGACAGTATTTATTAAGAAATTAAATCAGGGGAATAGAATATCAATGTCTTGGTATTCATCAACATTAGCTGATGTGGAAGGCTGAGAGCTAGAGTCGTAACTCTCTTTGATTCCGATACAAAGTAGTACATTGTCTGGAACAGTGTAAGACTATCAGAAAAAAAAAGTGGCAACACTGCCCGAGTGACATGTCAAAATTTTGTTCCGTATTTTAAAATTAAAATTAAACTAGTATTTGCGTGGGTGCGCGAGCTGCGCGCAGCTCGCGTGTTGTCGTGTTCGTGAGAAGCATTCCTTACCATCATAAAATTTTGAGAATCCATAGGAATCCTTAAAATAATTGGAAAATCTGTTACAACTACCCCTAAATCAGTATGAAAACCCTTAAGAAACCCTAAAACATTCTAAAACCTAATTCAATAAAAAAAAAAGTAAAAAAAAAGAATTCATTAGAATCGTTAAAAGCTGAGTTACGCTTCACCCACTCAACCTTCGTTACGCTAAGGAGGTCGCCGGCTCGCTTCGCTCGCCACCTCCCCCCTTCGCTCCACTCGGTCTCGCAGGTTCGCTCCACTCGGAACCTACCTACCACCAGACAGGTTTCGGCGCCTACTATAATATTTGTTCAAACACCCAATTTCTATCTCTGACCGTTACGAAGTTATAGCCCTTTTATTTTTAGGGGAGGTTGGGGAGAGGAGGATACCCTCCGTATACAAATTTAAACGCTCCTTAATAATAATTTATAGTAAAAATCAAAAACCCGCTACGTGTCCTACTTTTCGAGATATGATGGGGGGAGGGGCGAAGAGGGGAGGATGGGGAGTTTTGAAAAATGATATTGACTAATGCGTTGCCCCTTTATATGAATCTGAAAAAAAAAATCTTCCAAGTCTCTCAATTTCTGAGATCCGCTTAAAGGGGGGAGAAGGGGGACAAGTGGGTCAACTTTTGAAAAACGGTTTTTACTTTTCCGAGTCTCCTCTATACGAATCTGAAAAAAAAAGTGTTCCAATCTCTTTTTTTCCGAGATACGATAGGGAGGGGGAGGAAGGGGGGCGAAAAGGGGAGGTTTGGCACTTTTCCCATACTCGTGGGAGTTACTTGTTTACGAATCTGTCAAAATATACCCCCCTCCCCATCCACCATCTGGGAGAACAATTCTGTCAGTCAGTGAGTGAGTGGTAAGGTAATAGAGCTTTATATAGTATAATAGTAATTAAGTTAAATTAAGGTGTAATCATATGTAATATCGTATTTTAAATGTGTAAATACCCAGGAAACATATTTTCCTGTTAATTAATAAAGGATTCGGTTGTACGGCGACGAAACGACGTTACCGGTAACCTAAAACCAACAGCTGATGTTCGGACTACGGATATAGACGGGGAGTATTTGTTTACTTTTATATTTAGAATAGCACACAATCGTCCCATAATCGTAACTTTACAACATGTTTTTTTTTTTGCTAATTTCCTTTTACGGTTCTAGATTGCATTGTTGACAATTGTCATTTCGTAAAAGTAAAACTTTAACGATATAAACATGCTATCAATCTTTTCAATATTAGTTAAATATTAAGTTCGTGATAGTTATTTCATTAACGTCTTGAAGTAATATTGTAATAATCATAAGTTTTTAGTCCAGGCAATCTACCCACATGAAAAAGTAAAATCATAAGAAAGTAAAATTCTCATTGAAGCAATAAAATTAATTATTCAGTAAGCTAATATAATTATTGTCAAGCTAATATAGCAGCCTACCTCATTTCTTTGAGTAACACAAACTTTTCCCTGTTTTTCCCCTTTTTTATCTCTAAATTCTCTTCATTGGTCTATCCTATTAGTTCTCACCGTTTCTTTATTTACAATTTTCAGTAACCAATCTGGAAACCATGCCTGTGATGACCCGTAAGGCTACTGCTCAAGATATGGAGCTAAAATTGAGAACGGCCCTCCAAGAACTTAAGGACTCTAAACTCCAATGCCAGCAGCTGTTGCAAGAGAGAGAGGACAGTGAGGAGGAGGTCATTAACGTAAATAGCAAAAACTCGAGCTTAAAACGGGAGCTAGTAGACCTTCATCAGGAATTCTTGAATGTTGTCTTCTTGTTCTTGCTTTTTTTCGGGTAGGTGCACAAAAGTATACACTTATGTTCCCAAATAGTTTATTTAAATTTTAATAGTATTTTCAATATTTTAATTAAAATTCCTACCTAGTTTATCTTAATAACATACCATTAAGCACATATTGTGTGGGCAGTAATATATACATGCCCTAAACAGTTTTAATTGCATTTACTTGCTGGCTTGTGCTGTCACTTGAACTTTGACCTCACTGAACACTGCACTTGAGCACTAAGGTCACTAACATGAGCTCAATAGCTGATATTGCGGAGACACAGCGCTTGGCAATAACATCCCTAAACCAACGGATGGCTGAATTTGAAGAACATCTGAAGATATCATCAGCGGGTGCAGACTTGAGCGGGCTTCACAAGGATTTTACAGTCTTCAAAGAGCATGTGTGGAGTGTCCTTGGTGCATTACAGCTGCAGATTGCTGAGGTGAGCAAGAGTGTTGACGTTATTGAGATGCGTCACCGGAAAAAGTTCTTGCTGCTTGGAGGTGTGCCTGAGAAGTCTGGTGAGCAACTCCCGGAAAGCGTAGCTTCCATTCTGCAGGATAAGCTTGGCATTGCTGATTTGGCACCCTCATCGCTAACGGTATGCCACAGGCTGGGCAAGGCTTCAGAAGGTCACTCTAGACCTATCATACTTCGGTTCACGGAGTCTGCTACAAAAGGCCAGATCTGGAAATCCAAGACCAAACTGAAGGGATCCTCCTATGTGGTGTCCGAGTTCCTCACTCGTCAGCGGCAGTCTGCTTTTACAACAGCTCGCAAGTTGTTTGGTGTCACCGATGTGTGGACAATGGACGGAAACATTAACATCAAGCTCCCTAATGGCAAACGTCGTCGGGTTTTCACTGCTGAGGAAGTCATCGCGCTGGGAGCGGAGCATGGCAAGTCGCTGGATCAACAGGTTCCTCCGGAGTCCAACCCTGGCTCGAATAGCACAAGCCCGGCTCCGGCGCAGGTTCACACTCGGTCAAGGCGGCTAGCAAGGAAGAAGTAACTTGGTTTGCTTTTGTTTACTCTCATTTTGTTTTCTTTTGTATAGTTAACTTCCATAAAGCTAGTTTTCTGTTCGCCGATATTAGTAGGAACACGTTACGTCACGGTAACTTTTTTCGTGTACCGACGCTTTATTTTTTATATTTTCTTTGTCGAAATAGACAGTCATTTTTGTGTATATGTAATGTTGTTGTAATGTCACTGTCACTTGTCACTGTCTACGGCGGCGCGCGGCGTATTGTATAAGTTACGTTCGGAAACACGCATTAGTTTTAGATTTATTTTGTGAACAGTCTGCCGGCAGGTTTTGCAATTAATTCTTAGGTGAATTTTATTTCACATTTAAAAACTAATATATAAATATCTATTATTTTTAAACTCATATTTATTTAATTTAACTTTATAGTAATTATGTCCGACGACGACTCTTTTTATTCTTGTTCTTCCACATCTTTTTCATCTTTTGACGATTCTCTGTCTGTGAATGGTTTTCTGAGTAGTGAGTGCCAGCGATTTAACAATTGTTTTAATGTATGTCATATCAATGCTCAGAGCATTCCTCAGCACCATTCTGAGATATTGGATTTATTTTCTGACGTTTCTTTGCAAGCTATTTTGGTGTCCGAAAGTTGGTTAAAACCTGAACTTTCCTCTAATTTATATGGTCTACCGGGCTTTATTTTAATTCGGAACGATCGCACAGGGAAAAGAGCTGGGGGTGTTGCCATTTACCTGCGTAGTGATATCTAAATATATAAAAGAAGAAACTGACTGACTGACTGACTGACTGACTGACTGACTGACTGACTCATCTATCAACGCGCAGCCCAAACCGCTGGGTCTAAAGATTCCAAATTTGGCAAGTAGGTTCCTTATGTGGTCTAGGGGTGCACTAAGAAAGGATTTTTCAAAATTCATCCCCTAAAGGGGTTAAACGGGGCTCCAAAGTTTGTATGGGAAAACAAGATTAGTTAGACTATTTTATTCGAAACTTCACAGGAGTGCTCCTATTGATAAATGAGTAGAAACGGGTTTCAGGTTTTTTCAGAATTCAACCCCTAAGAGGGGGAAATGGGGTGGCAAAGTATAAAAATCAATGCACAGCCCAAACCGCTGAGTCTAGAGATTCCAAATTTGGCAAGTAGGTTCCTTATGTGGTCTAGGGGTGCACTAAGAAAGGATTTTTCAAAATTCAACCCCTAAGGGGTTGAAACGGGGGTCCAAAGATTACATGGGGAAATAAGATTAGTTAGACTACTTTATTCGAAACTTAACAGGAGTACTCCTATCGATAAATGAGTTAACGTTTGTGTTTCAGTTTTTTTTCAGAATTCAACCCCTAAAGGGGGAAATGGGGTAACAAAGCCTGAAATTCAACATAGTTATTATTTTTATGGTGAATTGGGTCGGGTGTATTACAAAAACAACGATTTTAAGATTTAATGTGCCAGACCTGAAATACTACCATTCCCTGTTGGGGTGCGATGGGGTTGAAATGTCTAAAAAACAATATGGGTGTCGATACCGAGATTATCAGGGGTGCTGATTACGAAAATGGCATTTATTTTGAGATCCAGATGATAATGATTGTGATTACGATGATGATGATTGTGATAATGATAACGATGATTGTGATGATAATGATTTTGATTACGATGATAATGATTGTGATTACGATGATGATGATTGTGATTATAATGATTGTGATAACGATGATAATGATTGTGATTACAACGATAATCAGTGTGATAACGATGATGGTGATTGTGATAGTGATTGTGATTGTAATGGTGATTGTGACAGTGACGGTGATTGTGATAGTGTCGGTGATTGTGATGGTGATAGCGATGGTTGTGATAACGAGGACGGAGATTGTGATGATGATGATTGTGATTAAGATGATAATGATTGTGATTACGATGATAATGATTGTGATAACGATGATGGTGATTGTAATAGTGATTTTAATGGTGATTGTGATGATGATGATTGTGATTAAGATGATAATGATTGTGATTACGATGATAATGATTGTGATAACGATGATGGTGATTGTAATAGTGATTTTAATGGTGATTGTGATGGTGATGGTGATTGTGATGGTGATTGTGAAAGCGGCAGTGATTGTGATGGTGATAGCGATGGTGATTGTGATTGTGATGGTGATTGTTATAATGATGTAGATTATTGTGATTACTATGATAATGATTGTGATAACGAGGGTAGAATTGTGATGGTGATTGTGATGGTGATGGTGATGGTGATGGTGATTGTGATTTTGATTGTGGTTGAGATAGTGATGGCGATTGTGATCATGATGATTGTGATTAAGATGATAGTGATTGGGATTACGATGATAATCATTGTGATTACGATTATAATGATTGTGATGACGAGGATGGAGATTGTGATGATGATGATTGTGAATACGATGATGGTGATTGTGATGGTGATGATGATTTTGATAGTTATTCTGAGAGTGGTAGTGATTGTGATGGTGATGGTGATGGCGATGGTGATTGTGATGGTGATTGTGATGGTAATTGTGATGGTGATTGTGATGGTGATTGTGATGGTCATTGGGATGGTGATTGTGATGGTGATTGTGATGGTGAATGTGATGGTGATTGTGATGGTGATTGTGATGGTGATTGTGATGGTGAATGTGATGGTGATTGTGATGGTGATTGTGATGGTGATTGTGATGGTGATTGTGATGGTGATTGTGATGGTGATTGTGAATTGTGATGGTGATTGTGAATTGTGATGGTGATTGTGAATTGTGATGGTGATTGTGATGGTGATGGTGAAGGTGATGGTGATTGTGATGGTGTTTATGATGGTGATTGAGATAGTGATGGTGAGTGTGATAATGACTGTGATTACGATGATAATTATTGTGATAACGATGATGATGATTGTGATAGTTATTTTGATGGTGATTGTGATGGTGATTGTGATAGTGATTGTGATTGTGATAGTGATGGTGATTGTGATTGTTATGGTGATTGTAATGGTGATTGTGATGGTGATTGAGATAGTGATGGTGATGGTGAGTGTGATAATGACTGTGATTACGATGATAATGATTGTGATAACGATGATGGTGATTGTGATAGTTATTTTGATGGTGATTGTGATGGTGATGGTGATGGTGATTGTGATAGTGATTGTGATAGCGATAGTGATGGGGATTGTGATGGTGATTGTGATTGTGATAGTGATGGTGATTGTGATTGTTATGGTGGTTGTGATGGTGATTGTGATAATGATTGTGGTAATTATGGTGGTTGTGTTAATGATGATAATTGGTGATAATGATGGTGACTGTGATAGTGATGGTGATGGGGATTTTGATGTTGATTGTGATTGTGATAGTGATAGTGATGGAGATTGTGATAATGATGGCGGTTGTGATAGTGATGGTGATTGTGATAATACTAATTGTGATGATTATGAAATGTGGCACATAGATAGTTTATAACCTGGATTAACATGGAGGACACTATTATCCCTTTAGTATGATCCAGTGGGACAGTTACCGAACTTCACGCGGGCGAAGCCGCGGGCAACAGCTAGTCTAAATATATAAAAGAAGAAACTGACTGACTGACTGACTGACTGACTGACTGACTGACTGACTCATCTATCAACGCACAGCCCAAACCGCTGGGTCTACAGATCCCAAATTTGGCAAGTAGGTTCCTTATGTGGTTTAGGGGTGCACTAAGAAAGGATTTTTCAAAATTCACCCCCTAAAGGGGTTAAACGGGGCTCCAAAGTTTGTATGGGGAAACAAGATTAGTTAGACTATTTTATTCGAAACTTCACAGGAGTGCTCCTATTGATAAATGAGTAGAAACGGGTTTCAGGGTTTTTCAGAATTCAACCCCTAAGAGCAAATGGGGTGGCAAAGTATAAAAATCAATGAACAGCCCAAACCGCTGAGTCTAGAAATTCCAAATTTGGCAAGTAGGTTCCTTATGTGGTCTAGGGGTGCACTAAGAATGGACTTTTCAAAACTCACCCCCTGCGGGGGTGAAACGGGTCTCTAAAGTTTGAATGGGGAAACAAGATTAGTTAGACTATTTTATTCGAAACTTCACTGGGGTACTCCTATTAAGAAATGAGTAGAAATGAGTTTCAGGTTTTTTCAGAATTCAACCCCTAAGAGGGGAAATGGGGTGACAAAGTCTAAAAATCAATGCACAGCCCAAACCGCTGAGTCTAGCTCTAGAGATTCCAAATTTGGCACATAGGTTCTTTATGAGGTTTAGGGGTGCATTGAGAAAGGATTTTTCAAAATTTACCCCCTAAGGGGTTGAAACGGGGGTCCAAAGATTGCATGGGAAAATAAGATTGGTTAGACTATTCGAAACTTAACAGGAAAACTCCTATCGCTAAATGAGTTAACATTTGTGTTTCTGGTTTTTTCAGAATTCAACCCCTAAAGGGGGAAATGGGGTAACAAAGCCTGAAATTCAACATCATTGTTTGTATGGTGAATTGGGTCAGGTGTATTACAAAAACAACGATTTTAAGATTTAATGTGGCGGACCTGAAATACCATCATTCCCTGTTGGGGTCTTGGGGTACGATTGGGTTGAAATGTCTAAAAATCAATATGGGTGTCGATACCGAGATTATCAGGGGTGCTGATTACGAAAATTGCATTTATTTTGAGATCCAGAAGATGGCGGATTCGACTTCTATACAGGGTTGCTTCTGTATTGTTGATTTATTGTGATGTTTGTGAAATCGATGATGATGATTGTGATAATGATGATGATGATTGTGATGATGATTATTTTGATTACGATGCTAATGACTGTGATAACGATGATGGTGATTATGATTTTGATGGTGATTGTGACAGTGATGGTAATTGTGATAGTGACGGTGATTGTGATGGTGATAGCGATGGTAGTGATAACAAGGATGGAGATTGTGATGATGATGATTGTGATTACAATGATAATGAGTGTGATAACGATGATAGTGATTGTGATTGGGATTGTCACAGTGATGGTGATTTTGACGGTGATTGTGATTGTGATTGTGATAGCAATGGTTATGATAACGAAGATGGCGATTGTGATGATGATGATAGTGATTAAGATGACAATGATTGTGATGACGATGATAATGATTGTGATAACGATTATGGTAATTGTGATAGTGATTTTGATGGTGATTGTGATGGTGATTGTGATAGTGATTGTGATAGCGACGGTGATTATGATGAAGATGATTGTGATTACGATGAAAATGATTATGATAACGAGGATAGTGATTGTAATAGTGATAGTGATTGTGATGGTGATTGTGATGGTGATTGTGATGGTGATTGTGATGGTGATTGTGATGGTGATTGTGATGGTAATGGTGATTGTGATGGTGATGGTGATGGTGATTGTGATTGAGATAATGATTGTGGTTGTGATAGTGATGGCGATTGTGATCATGTTGATTAAGATTAAGATGATAATGATTGTGATTACGATGATAATGATTGTGATTGTGATTGTGTTTGTGATGGTGATTGTGATGGTGATGGTGATTGTGATGATGATTGTGAAAGTGGAGAAGATTATGATGGAGATAGCGATGGTGATGGTGATTGTGATAGTGACAGTGTTGGTGATAGTGATATTGATGAAGATGATTGTGATTACGATGAAGATGATTGTGATTACGATGAAAATGATTGTGATAACGAGAATAGTGATTATGATAGTGATTGTGATGGTGATTGTGATGGTGATGGTGATTGTAATGGTGATTGTGATAATTATTGTGGTTGTGATAGTGATGGCGATTGTGATCATGATGATTGTGATTAAGATGGTAGTGATTGTGATTACGATGATAATTATTGTGATTACGATTATAATGATTGTGATGACGAGGATGGAGATTGTGATGATGATGATTGTGATTACGATGTTAATGGTTGTGATTAGGATGATAATTATTGTGATAACGATGATAGCGATTGTGATTACGATGATAATGATTGTGATAACGATGATGGTGATTGTGATAGTGATTTTGATGGTGATTGTGATTGTGATTGTGATGGTGATTGTGATAGTTATTGTGAGAGTGGTGGTAATAGCGATTGTGATTGTCATGGTAATAGCGATGGTGATTGTGATTGTGATGGTGATTTTGATAATGATGAAGATGATTGTGATTACGATGAAAATGATTATGATAACGAGGATAGTGATTGTAATAGTGATAGTGATTGTGATGGTGATTGTGATGGTGATGGTGATTGTGATTAAGATAATGATTGTGGTTGTGATAGTGATGGCGATTGTGATCATGTTGATTGGGATTAAGATGATAATGATTGTGATCACGATGATTATGATTGTGTTTGTGATGGTGATTGTGATGGTGATGGTGATTCTGATGATGATTGTGAAAGTGGAGGTGATTATGATGGAAATAGTGATGGTGATGGTGATTGTGATTGTGATAGTGACAGTGATGGTGATTGTGATATTGATGAAGATGATTGTGATTACGATGAAAATGATTGTGATAACGAGAATATATAATATAATCACATAGTGATTGTGATGGTGATTGTGATGGTGATTGTGATGGTGATTGTGATGGTGATTGTGATGGTGATTGTGATGGTGATTGTGATGGTGATTGTGATGGTGATTGTGATAGTGATTGTGATAGTGATGGTGATGGTAATTGTGTTAATGACTGTGATTACGATGATAAATTTTATTGTGATAACGATGATGGTGATAGTGATAGTGATTATGATGGTGATTGTGATGGTGCTGGTGATTGTGATAGTTATTGTGAGAGTGGCGGTGATTGTGATGGTAATAGCGATGGTGATTGTGATTGTGATGGTAATAGCGATGGTGATTGTGATTGTGATGGTGATTTTGATGGTGATTGTGATTAAGATAGTGATGGTGATTGTGATGGTGATGGTGATGGTGATTGTGATTGTGATGGTGATGGTGATTGTGATTGTGATGGTGAATGTGATGGTGATTGTGATGGTGATTGTGATGGTGATTGTGATGGTGATTGTGATGGTGATTGTGATGGTGATTAAGATAGTGATGGTGATTGTGATTGTGATGGTGATTGTGATGGTGATTGTGATGGTGATTGTGATGGTGATTGTGATGGTGATTGTGATGGTGATTGTGATGGTGATTGTGATGGTGATTGTGATGGTGATTGTGATGGTGATTGTGATGGTGATTGAGATGGTGATTGTGATGGTGATTTTGATAATAATTGTGGTAATTATGGTAGTGATGGTGATTGGTGATAATGATGGTGACTGTGATAGTGATGGTGATTGTAATAATGATGGTGGTTGTGATAGTGATTATGATGATAATAATTAGATTATGAAATTTGGCACATAGATAGTTTATAACCTGAATTAACATGTAGGACACTATTATCCCTTTAGTATGATCCAGTGGGACAGTTACCGAACTTCACGCGGGCGAAGCCGCGGGCAATAGCTAGTCCCATATAAAATCTTATCCTCTTCATCCCCAATTTATAATTGCAACCCGGAATACGTATTTCTTGAAATTGTTGTTAAAGGGGTTAAGGCCGTTCTAGGAGTTGTTTACTGCCCACCTGCTATAGATTATTTCCCCACTCTAGAATCTCTCTTCGAATCTATTTCCTCAGAGCACAAACATCTGATAGTCATGGGTGATTTTAACACTGACCTCTTAAAGGATAACCCTAGGTCACGTAGGCTGAGTACGATCCTGGAGTCGTCGAGTTTGTCACTCATTAAACTTAGTCCGACTCATCATAACTTTGACTCAAGCGATTCCTGGCTCGATCTCATGCTTGCATCTTCTATAGATCTTGTCGCCAACCATGGTCAGATCGCTGCGCCTGGTTTATCCAGACACGATCTAATTTATATGTCTTACAAAATTAAACCCCCTAAGCAGCGGCCAGCTATTGTTTTTATCCGGAATTACGTAAGGTTAGACAAGGAAAAACTCATTACCGATGCACAAGCTCTGGATTGGGCCGATATTGCCCAGTCATCATCAGTGGATCAGAAAGTGGAAATTTTTAACAAAAATGTACTCCAGCTCATTGACACGCATGCGCCACTGAGGGCTGTTCGCGTTAAGCGCCCCCCAGCTCCTTGGATTACCCCTGGAGTTCGGATGGCAATGAGACGACGTGACCGGGTTTTTAGAAAATTTAGGCGGGACCGCAGTGAGGAGAACTGGAACCTGTACAAGTTGGCTAGAAACCGCTGCAATCAGATGGTAAGGGCATCTAAACGCCGATACATTTGTGAAAATGTCCTCAATTCTTCACCGGCTGATATTTGGAAGTTTCTCAAATCACTTGGCATAACAAAGTCCCCCTCTAGTATTGCATCTCTTAATTTGCCTTTAAATGATCTAAATAAACATTTTTCAACGTCTGCTACGCTTGCGGTTAACGATAAGAATAGAACTACCTATCCTTGATATTACTTCCAAGCCAATATTTCCCCCTGACTCTTTTTCTTTCTCCTCCGTGACTAACGTTGAGGTCCTCAAATTTTTTAACTCGATTAAGTCTAAGGCTGTGGGCTGTGATGGGGTCAGTCGAACTATGTTAGCCTTTATGATTGAGAACTTAATTCCAATTATTACTCACATCATCAATCCATCTCTGCAGACTGGTGTGTTTCCTGAAATGTGGCGTAAGGCTTACATTATCCCTCTCCCTAAAATTTCCAATCCTAGTTTAGCTAATCACTTCAGACCGATCTCCATTCTCCCTTTCCTTTCCAAGATCCTAGAAGCAGTTGCCCTGAAACAAATATCCTCGTACGTGTTTAAGAATAATCTGTTGTCTAGTTTCCAATCTGGTTTTCGGCCTGGCCACAGCACAGCCACAGCTTTGCTTAAAGTTACTGAAGACATAAGGGATGGCCTGGAGAATTCGAGATTAACGGTCTTGGTCCTAATAGATTTTTCCAATGCTTTTAACACCGTTGATCACGACATTCTTCTGGCCATACTGTCTCAAATTGGGGTATCTTCGTTGTCATGTGATTGGTTTTCTTCATATCTTCGTGGTCGCCAGCAGGCGGTGCGTGCTGATCAGGATTGCTCTGACTGGTGCGACCTGGCATCTGGTGTTCCACAAGGCGGTATACTCTCTCCTCTCTTATTTTCTTTGTTTATAAACTCCATTACTGCTGTCCTCAAATGTTCTTACCATTTGTACGCTGATGACTTGCAACTATACGCTCAGTCAGACATTGCCAACCTTGACAATTGCATTTCATCGCTCAATGCTGATCTACGAACTATCGAAGAATGGTCTGGCAAATTTGGGGTTTCTGTTAACGTCGGGAAATGTCAGGCCATCCTCATTGGTAGTTCGTACTATTTGAGAAATGTGAACACTAGCCAACTTATGCCACTGATGTTCGAGAACTCTGTCATCTCTCTTTCACCTCACGTAAAAGACTTAGGTCTGTACATTGACGGCAGTTTAAGTTGGAATAAACACGTGGCTCAGGTTAGCCAGAAAGTCTCGTTCTCACTGCGGTCTCTCTATAGATTTAAGCATTTCCTCCCATCTAGCACCAAACTCACTTTGGTCCAGTCACTTGTGCTTCCAATTATAGACTATGCTGATGTTTGTTGCTCTGATCTTTCCCAAGAACTTCTAAATAAATTGGATCGACTTCTCAACAATTTTATTCGGTTTGTTTTTGGCCTTCGTAAATACGATCACATTTCTTCCTTCCGCTCTCAGCTTAAATGGTTGCCTATCCGACTCAGGAGGTCCCTCAGATCTCTCTGCTTGCTCTTCACGATTTTGAACGATCCACGTGCTCCCGATTATCTAAAGACTTATTTCAAAGTGTTGGGCAGTTCTCATAGTCGTAACCTTCGTGCTTCAAAGAATCTACTTCTCCAAATTCCTTCACACCGTACAGGTTTTATGTCAAATTCTTACGCTATCTCTACTATAAAGCTCTGGAACGCGCTACCTTTTGGCATCAAAAAGGCTGAAAGCAAATTCACTTTCAAAAGAAAAGTTCGTACTTACTATTTAAGTCAGACTAAATAGCTCTCAAATCGAAGTCGAGTCATAATAATTATTATTACTTTTATCGCTATTTAATTTTTAATTTTTGTATTTGATAGATTATCTATTAGTTTATTTTATGTTTATATGTGTATTAGTATCAATATAAGTATATTAATTCTCGTTAACAATAAGTTAGTTTTTTAGACATTATTTTGTACCCTATCACTATGTTTTCTTAATTAACCCAAAGGTTGACTGGTAGAGAATGCCTTGTGGAGTTGTGGCATTAAGTCCGCCTATGTACAGTCACGGACTATAATTGATAAGCCACTTTCAAGATTTCCAATTTTGTAGTTGTATACATTCACGAGATTACACGATTAAACACGAACTCAAACCGAATGCTCGGAAACAAAATGACATATTACTAATAATCGGAAATAGTCTTATCCATAGAGGTTGAAAAATGACTTATAAGTTGTCAATGATAAAACCATACAATGGTGCTGACGTTTATCCCAATATATTTGATACTGACCTCCTTTGAAGAAATAGTCCTTATTAAATACTCTTTATTTCTGAAAACCTATATGTAGCCAGAGTGACAGTTGAAATGTCGATGTTAGAAAAGATAAAATTTCTCCGTACGCCAACGTTACTATGGTTACGCTAAAACAATATTGTCGCTAGGTTACGGTTGCTACACCTGCAATTCGTCGACTTTAGGGAGTCACTCTGTACTAAGTACGAATATAACCGACTAAACCCGATTTGCATTACACGGCTAAAATACGAATGGTGGCAAGTGGCTCATCATTTATAGTCCGTGACTGTACCACTCTTGTACATGAAGTTTAAATAAATAAATGTTGTCAATGAACGGTATCAACTAAAGGCGGTCACGGATGGGTTCAACTCTTGTAGCGACTTGTATGAGGAGGCTTTATGTAAAATTAGGGACCTAGGGGATGAATTAGTCCATGCAAATGTCAAACTTTTAAATTTGAAAAAGGAAAAGGATCATACTCAGGCTATGGAAACTGAACATTTGTATAATGAATTAGTTAATACAAATTGCAACCCTCATTCCATTATAACAATAGACCTTACAGAGGACTCCTTACT
Organism: Xestia xanthographa; assembly: GCA_905147715.2. NCBI lineage: Eukaryota > Metazoa > Arthropoda > Insecta > Lepidoptera > Noctuidae > Xestia > Xestia xanthographa. The sequence continues at coordinate 17,367,170 of LR990654.1, read as the reverse complement.
AAAGCATAACTACAGCCACAAAATTAGTAAAAATAAAATTAAGAAATATGCACGATTAAATAGAATAATTAAAAAATGTAATAAATACAAGAAACAACAAAAACACCTTTCCAAAAAATATTTTTTTAATAATTCTTTAATAAATTAAATAACTATCAGATTAAATTGGAAGATAGTATAAATATTTATGAAATTGACACTCAGCGCTTACAATCAGAAATACAGGCTCTTAATAAGTCACTTAAATCTTTATGTAATAAATATGAATGCTCGGAAAATCAAATTAAAGAGCATATTCTTGCTACAAATGCATTGGTAGACAAAGTGGACTCGCTGACTCTCAGCAACTCTCAGTGTACTTGTCAGAGGGAATCCAGCAATGATGCCCTCCAGTTTGAGGCAACGGAGGACCCGTCCTTAGCTGTGAGTACTCGGGACTGTATTTCCACCCAAGATACAATACCTGACTTAGGTAATTTGGTCTCACCTAATTAATAGTCTTGGTTCTAATCTTTCAGTTATGTTCTCTGATAGTATAGGTAGAGGGTTAGGGAAATTAATCAGTAATAACCTGAGTTATTGTACCCAAAATTATTGCATGCCAGTCAACCTACAAACAGATTATGGCATCAGTAACAAAGACTGTTTGTGATCCTAGTACCATACCACCAGACAGTACAGTAGACCATTACTATATGTGTTGGTAATAGTTCTAAGATTAAAAAGGAAGACATTACTGACTGTGTCAGAGTTGTTGAAGTTAAAGTGTAGTAAAATAATATTGTGTTCTTTTCCATTTTTTTGAAAGTTTATGTACCAGGAAAAACAATTATATTCACATGTTAAATAAACATTTATATTTTTTAGCAGGTCACTATAGTGACAAACTTGTATATCTTGATATCAACACTTTTGTTGATAAACTTAGATCGACTCGGGGTAAAGTGTATCTACCTATTAGTTGTAGACACAAAATAGCTCGGCTATTAGCTTATAATATATATACAGACATAATTAGTATGTCTAAGTTTAGTTATATTATTAACACTGCGACTATTAGTAATAATATTAATATACAGGTGACTTTAAATGAAGATAGCATTAGTGCTATAGATGTTTACAAACATTCATGCGTCACCATGGAAAATCCTCAATTAGGCTCTATTAGTGATAGGGTCTTGTTGTCTGAGGATGGCACGGGAGTCTCCTGCCTCACTCCAAATATTGATATTAATTTAAACTAAGAAGTGAGACAACAGAAGGTACCATTAACAATATTGTTAATCCTTCCAACAGCAAGGTATCTTCTTGCACTCAGTTAGTTAGTAAAAAAACCGGCCAAGAGCGTGTCGGGCCACGCTCAGTGTAGGGTTCCGTAGTTTCCCGTCCGTCACAATAAGTGTTCCCACTTATGAGTTTAAAGGTGGTTATCCATTATGTAAAAATGCTTGCTTATAATAATATACAATAATAATAATAATATAATATGCTTGATATACTACAAACTTAGTCCAGAAATTATTTTGTACAACATTTTGTCTTTTTTTTTTTACAAAAACTGTTGTTTCCATCAAGTTCAAAATGATTTTCCTAGAAAGTACTTATAAAGTTCTACTTTTCAGATTTTTTTCATATTTTCTAAACTTATGGTTCAAAAGTTAGAGGGGGGGGGGGACACATTGTTTTTTACTTTTGGAGCGATTATTTCTGAAATTATTGACATTATCAAAAAATGAATTTAGGAAACCCCTATTCATTTTTAAATACCTTTCCAACAATATATCACACGTTAGGGTTGAAATTAAAAAAAAAATCACTTCTCACTTCGGCTAAAACATTAACTAAAACATTTAAAAACTAACATTTAAAAACTATATTTAAAAACATTTAAAAACTAAAACATTTTTTTCCAATTTTTATTTTACCACTTTGTCGGCGTGATTGATATAGGTACATATTGGTACCAAATTTCAGCTTTCTAGTGCTAACGGTCACAGAGATTAAGCGAGGACGGACAGACATGGCGAAACTATAAGGGTTCTTAGTTGACTACGGAACCCTAAAAAGGGCCTCAGCAGAACACCTTAAAATTATTCCACCAAAATATCCAAGGCATTTCTTCCAAATTATTAGAAATTTAATTATTTTTAGAAAATAGTAAGTTTGACATTATTTGTTTTACTGAACATTGGCTAAAGGATTACCAAATGCTTGTCGAAGGAGTGAAGTAAGAGGTTTGTTAACGTACTAGTAGCTCCATCTATTAGCGCTTGAGATACCTTACCCGATTTTATCAAATCATAGAGTCAGTAGTTCGAGCCGAGGTTGTCTATGAACTGTCGTGTGACGTTTGACATCTGTCAGATGTCAAGGGTGAGGCGGGATTCGGGAAAGTTAGTTAGCGTCACTACGATTTGGACATCCAGAGCGAGACCGCGCCGGGTGTGCGCACTGATTCTTATAAAACGTGCAACATGGCGGATACCGATATTTCGAACCGAAATCTCTCTCCATCTCCGACATGCTTATTAATTATGAAAACTATATGGTGGGTAGCTGCTTTAACCGTAAAACTATGCTTCGTGGAGGTTCCCTAATATTAATAAAAAAATGTTTTAAATATAAGCAACGTAATGACATAGTAGGTCTCTCGGTTGAACATTGCGTCGAACTGTCCGTCCTGTGTTGAGCTAGATAAGCATGTAATTGTATGTGTGTACAGACCCCCAAACTATCAAAACTTTTCCTTATTTGAATCAATAATGGAAGATGTCCTGGCAAAACTTACAGCCAGTAATAAATCTACAATTATTTGTGGTGATTTCAATATCAATATTTTAGAAGAAAGTTCAAATAGCAGTCGGTTATTAAATCTTTTTATGTCATTTGACTTGACAAACAGTTTTATAGAACCTACTAGAGTCACTCCATCTTCTGCTACTTGTATAGATGATGTTTTCTGCGATTGTGATTACTAAGATAAAGCTATATTAAATTGTCTGCCGTCTGACCATAGCGGACAAACTGTAACTTTTAGGTGTAATACACCATTGCAAAAAGTCCAGATTAAATGTAGACCTATAACTTCTAGCAAATTAAATAGATATAATATTTCCCTACAGAACAAGTTAGATGTTATGAGCCATGACGATATTAATGTAAATCAATTGTATGATCGTTTCTTTTCATCAATAGTTCACACGGAATTCAACAAAACTTTTGAACAGAAGACAAAAAGTATTTGCCCCAAATTTATATTTAGTGATTGGGCAACTAGAGGTATCAGAAAAAGTAGGGAAAGACTATTTGAGCTATATGGCCTTAAGCCTTTTATAAACACTGAAACTTTTAACAAGTATGTTGCTAAGTATTCAAAAATCTTTAGAAATACATGCAAGGTTGCTAAAGCCCTGCACATTAGCAACAAGATCAAAACAGCAGAAAACAAAATAAAGACAGTTTGGAAAGTCATAAATAATTAAACTGAAGAAAATACGTAACACTAGATACACGTTAGATTCAGCATGTGGTCCTAAAAGCTCTAATCTGGAAGTAGCTCAAGAATTTGTAAATTTCTTTACCGATGTAACAGACGCCGAGCTCCATTGTATTTATAACAGACGCCGAGCTCCTTTGTACTACTAAATGATAATTAGCTATATTAATTAAGGTCTTAATAAAGAAAGAATAGGCCCGCACAAGGCGGAAAAGGATATAATCTTTATTAGAACAACATATTGTGACCTACAATTACCTTATATGGTAGCGAAAATGATAGTTTCATGTTGAATCAAAAACGTTACCATATATGGTTACGAAGCATCACATCGCGTGTTGTGGGCGGAGCCTCCGACAAGTCGAAACTTGACCGACCTACGAAACGATGGGAAAGTCCATTATAAGGGCAACGAATGGCTAGAGGGTCCTGAGTACAGCGAGGCCCCGCCACGATTTGCGATATGATGTTTTCGTATAAGAACAGGCAATAAAATCATTTTAAGACAGTTCTACAGTTCTACAGTTTTTACAGTTCTTCCTATTTACAAGTGTTTAGTTTTAAGTGTTTATTGTGAGTCCCACGTGCCCTATGTATATTTGAGTTATTATGTTCTTGTGTTATTATGTGCTTGTGATTATTGTATTCTTGTGATAAATCAGTTTGTGATAAAGTAAACCTTAACCACCTGAGCTATCGAAGAAGGGAATAAATAAATAAATACAGTTCACCCATAACAGCTGGTCCATACGAGCCGGATAAGTGAAAAAAGTGCCGATATAATATAATACATAGCGCGTAAATAAGTGTTGTGAGCGGTTACATAAAATTGTAAGTACTGAACAATAATAACTTATGTGTATCGCGAGTGAATAAAGTGATGTAATAAACAAAGTGGTGTTCTCTGTGTCGAAAATCGCGATCATAGTGCGCGTTAAAAGAACCGACAGAACCGTGGGACTCACAGTAAAATAACAAATGTAAATAAGACTGTGCGCGTGTAATAAGTGACCGTCGCGTAAATAGTAAATACGTCGTAAATAAGCGCGCGCCATACACAGTGCGCGCCACGTCTTTCGTCGGAAGTATATAGTGTCGTCGCGGTAAATAGGGCTAGTCGTAATAACAGTAACAGTATCGAAGTGCGCGTAAGTGTAACGTCGTAGTAAACGAATCTGGACAAGTCCAAACCGAGCTACGAACTGTCGTGCGCCCGCCGTGCTCCCCGCTTAAAGTCAAGTGCAGTTGGCCATCAGTTTGAAAGATGGTGATCACCCGAAGCCAAGGTGATGCTGCAGAGGCAGAGGACAAGAGGCGGGCCCTACAGAGGAGGGCAGAGGAGCAAAGGGAGGCAGTTCTTCGCCAGGAAGCGGAACGGGTTCGAAGAGAGAGACTACGGAGGATTTCACTAGTGCCAGAATCACCAGTTATAACAAGTGATCAAAGTACTATCAACTTACGACTAAATACCGCGCCTCTTACGACGTTGGACACGGCCACGGCGGGACCATCATCGGGACTTCTACTAAGTGAAGACCATGGACAACGAAGAAGGTCACCCGCCAGGTCAGAGAGGTCACAGAGGTCACAAAGGTCAACAAATAGTTTTGCAACGCGCATAAGGCTAGCAGAGTTAGAGGCTGCAGAAAAGCTAGCAGCCATACAAAAGAAGTCTCTTGACTTAGAAGCAGACTTAGTCAAGAAGAGGCTAGCCGCCGAAATGTCCGTCATACAGGACGAACAGGAGAGCCTGCGGGACGAACCCCTCGTTCCCCAGGAGGAAAGCCACCACAGTCGAGTGGACGAATGGCTTCATACGAACCCCCTCAGAGCACGGGGGGAGGGGGGGCACGGGAGCCCCTCGGGAGGACCCAAGACACATTAAATTCGACATGCCACGGGGAAGGTCGCCGACACCGACGAGGCACAAGAACAGCATCGACAACTTGGCAGCGACCTTAGAAAGGATGGCAAGACCCTGACTACGGCATACGGATTTACCAGCGTTCTCCGGTGGTGTCAATGAGTGGCTGCCATTCAGAGCGGCCGTGAACGACACTACAAATATGTACAACATATCGCCTGCTGAAAACATACAGCGGTTAAGAAGCTGCCTTAAGGGGGAAGCAAGGGAGGCGGTGTCCGCCCTCCTACACACCGCTACCGATCCAGAGGTCATCATGAAGACACTCGAACAGTGTTTCGGCCGACCGGAAGTACTAATCGACCGCGCTATTGACGAACTGAAGAAGATGACGAAGCCCACTGCATCAGCCGCGGACCTGAATAATTTCGCCATCAAAATACAGAACACAGTAAGCGTGATCAAGTCGGTCGACCGAAGAGGATACCTGTACAACCCATTGTTGACACGCGAGGTACTGGAGAAGTTAAGCCCGCACATACGGTCAAGATGGTGCGACTTTGCCTACGACAAAGACGACACAACGGAGCCGGAGATAGTGATGCTGTCTCGTTTTCTGATGCGGGAAGCGGACAGGGCGTTAAGATACACATACGCCCCACCTACCAGCGTCGCGCCCGCCAGCCAGAAGAAGGAAACCAGGCAGCCAGTGACAGCGAAGAAGAAGGCCAGCCCCGTCTACACAGCCGTCGAAAGTCAAGAAGAGAAAAGTCAGTGCCCTAACTGAAAACAAGATCACGTGCTACTAAGGTGTCCCAAGTACAAAGGTATGAGTGTCGACCAGCGGTGGGAGTACCTGAAGGCCAACGGCATGTGCTTTCGATGTGCCGAGAAGAACCACAGGCGGTATAGCTGCAAGGCCAAGGCGTGCGGCGTGAACCAGTGCCGCCGACCTCATCACGCCTCCCTCCCCCAAGAGAGGGTGGCAAACAAGGAAGAAGCGACGACCGCAAAATCTACCGCAGAGCCCAGCTAGGAGGAAGCAGTACTGTCGGTGGCGACCAAGTCCGCCGCCGGCTCGAAGAAGGTGCTGCTGAAGATGTGCCCCACCATAGTCACCGGGTCACGGGGGAAGGTCAAGACGTACGCGTTGTTCGATGAAGGAGCAACCGTCACCCTCATCGATGAAGACCTGGCGACCAGCATCGGAGCAAAGGGGACTTCACGCCCGCTGCGCATACGCGGCGTGAACATGTCTTCAGAGGAGCAGGACAGCAGAGCGGTACGGGTGCAAGTCAGAAGCATCCGGGAAGACGGCCAGTCGCACGAGCTTCAGGCAAGAACAATCAAGGACTTGAGGCTCCACCAACAATCCATCCCAGACACCCTGCTGGATCACGAACACCTGCGAGACCTGCCGAAAGAAGAAGTTTGTTACGAGCAGGCCCGCCCCGGACTCTTGGTAGGCACAGACCACTGGGAGTGTATAGTGACCAGGGAACTCCGAGTCGGCGGCCCCAATCAGCCAGCTGCCTCAAGAACGACGTTGGGATGGGTGGTGCATGGAACAGCGCCACGGAGCATCATCGCTGATGAAGAAGACGTGCTGCACGTCATTGAGTCCGGAAGAAGAGATGAGCAACTACACGATCTTCAAGATAGAAGCCTTGGGCGTCGCCAGGAAGCCCCGAGTAAACGAGGCAGACCAAAGGGCGGCGGACATCGTGCAGAAGACTATAAAGAAAATCGACGAAGGCTACGAGGTGGGGCTGCCGTGGCGAACAGACGACGTTGTCATGCCACCCAGCTACGGAGCAGCGCTGAGAAGATTAAAAAAGATCGAGGAAAAGATGGATGCGTCACCGGACTTCGCCGTGCAGTACACTACACAGATCGACAACCTGTTGAACAAGGGATACGCGGTGCCATGCGACGGAAAAGAGAAAGAAAACAACGTCTGCTGGTACCTCCCTCATTTCGCCGTGCAGAATCCGAACAAGCCAGGGAAACAAAGGCTAGTCTTTGACGCGGCGGCGACGAGCTACGGGAGAGTCCAGACCTGCTGCTGTCCCTGCCGGGAATAGTCTTCCGGTTTAGAGAGCGAGAAGTGGCAGTCACCGCAGACATACAAGAAATGTTCCTGTGGGTGAAGATAAGACAGGAGGATCAGCCAGCTCAGCAGTTCCTGTGGAGAGGACAAGACAGGACGTCGCCCCCGCGCCACTACAAGATGAAGAGCATTCGGAGCAGCAAGTTCCCCGTATATGGCTCACTACGTCCGGAACTACAACGCAGAGCTTCACGGCAGTGAGTATCCCAGGGCCTTGGAGGCCATAACAAAGAATCATTATATGGACGATCTAGTAGCCAGTTACAGCGATCCAGAGGAGGCGTGGAAGGCAGTAGAAGAGACAAGGAAGGTGCACGCGGCCGCTGGCTTCACACTGCGAGGCTGGAGCTCCAGCGAAGCTACGGTCCTGCGCGACGTGCCCCAGACGCTCCACGCCACTACCCCAACGCAGCTAGGAGGGGAGCAACCTGAGAGCAAGATACTCGGGCTGTACTGGAACGCGGAACTAGACGAACTCGGGTTCAACACTTCCATGAACCGAGTACCATCCGAGGTGAGAGAAATCGCCGAGCTCACCAGCAAAGAAGAATGGCGCTGGGTGCCTACGAAGCATAACGTGGCGGATGATGCCACCCGACTCACCGACGCGCCGATCAGCGCGACCGACCGCTGGTTCCGCGGACCGGGCTTCCTGCACCTGCCGGAGGAGGACTGGCCCGGGAAGCCGGCGACAGAAGACAACGAAGAGGAGGTCCTGCACATCGCGCCGGGCCCTGAACGAGACAGCTGGCTGCCCGATCCTGCCCGCTTCTCAAAATACGAGACGCTGGTGCGCACTGCTGCACGCGTGCTGGCATTCATAGACGCATGCCGCCGCGTCTCGACTCGACTGGAACATCGGCACATAGAGCGCGCCGAGAAGGAGCTCCTGCTGAAAGCGCAGCGGGATAGCTTCGCAGATGAACTAGAAAAGATCCGGTCTGCACGCGCCCTCACCCGGCCGAGTCGCCTATACAGACTGGACCCCGTAATCAAAGACGGCCTGTTGCGCGTGCGAGGACGTATTGAAGCCTCAAACGCGCCAGTGGAGGTCAAGCGACCTATCATTTTGGATGGTCGCCATCAGGTCAGTAAGTTAATAGTAATGCGCGAGCATTGCGCCGCTGGTCATGCCAACAGAGAACGAGTAACGAACGACCTGCGGCAGCGCTACTGGATCATCCACCTGCGGCCCACGGTGCGGGCCATCGAAAAAGCCTGCACATACTGCCGGAGGCTGCGAGCGACGCCACAACCGCCGGCTACGGGAGACCTGCCGCGCGCCCGCCTGGACCCCTTCCACCGCCCGTTCACCAACTGCGGCGTGGACTATTTCGGGCCCATGATGGTGAAGGTGGGCCGGCGCCGAGAGAAGCGGTGGGGCGCACTGTTCACGTGCCTCACCTCCCGCGCCGTGCACCTCGAGCTCGTCGCATCACTATCTACAGACTCAGCAATCATGGCGCTGAGAAGGATGGCTGCGCGCCGCGGCTGGCCGCGGCTCATGTATTCAGACAACGGGACCAACTTCAGGGGAGCCGACCACGAACTGCGAGCGGCGTATGCGGAATGGGCACCGGCGCTGCAAGAAGAAAGACTGCTGCACAGGGTGGAGTGGCGGTTCATCCCTCCTGGCGCACCCAACCAGGGAGGTGCGTGGGAGCGGCTGGTGCGCTCCGTGAAGACTGCCCTCGCTGCAACTCTGCGCGAAAGGGCACCTGCAGAAGAGGTGCTGCTAACTCTGCTCACTGAGGCGGAGTTCGCCATCAACGCGCGCCCCTTGACTCATGTCAGCGTGAGTCCCACCGATCCAGAGGCCCTCACTCCCAACCACTTCCTGTTGGGGTCCTCCACGGGCCTACCCTCGACCGGGCCTTGTGACGAGGCCGACCGACGTGCTCGGCGGGCCAGCCAGGCCCTTGCCGATCACTTTTGGCGACGCTGGCTGCGGGAGTACCTCCCCACATTGGTACCCGCGGCGAACCGCAGAACAACCGACGGCAACCAGAGACCGGCGACGTCGTCATCGTCGTCGACAGCACGCTGCCACGGAACGTGTGGCCGATGGGAGTCATCGAGAAGCTCTACCCGGGACCTGACGGCGGCATCAGGGTGGTCGACGTGCGAACGAGAACCGGCGTCTTCAAGCGTCCCATCAGCAAGCTCGTCGTGCTGCACAAAGAAGAAGAGGCTGCGCAGGCTACGCCGGGGGGAGAGATGTAACAGACGCCGAGCTCCATTGTATTTATAACAGACGCCGAGCTCCATTGTACTACTAAATGATAATTAGCTATATTAATTAAGATCTTAATAAAGCAAGAATAGGCCCGCACAAGGCGGAAAAGGATATAATCTTTATTAGAACAACATATTGTGACCTACAATTACCTTATATGGTAGCGAAAATGATAGTTTCATGTTGAATCAAAAACGTTACCATATATGGTTACGAAGCATCACATCGCGTGTTGTGGGCGGAGCCTCCGATAAGTCGAAACTTGACCGACCTACGAAACGATGGGAAAGTCCATTATAAGGGCAACGAATGGCTAGAGGGTCCTGAGTACAGCGAGGCCCCGCCACGACTTGCGATATGATGTTTTCGTATAAGAACAGGCAATCAAATCATTTTAAGACAGTTCTACAGTTTTTACAGTTCTTCCTATTTACAAGTGTTTAGTTTTAAGTGTTTATTGTGAGTCCCACGTGCCCTATGTATATTTGAGTTATTATGTTCTTGTGTTATTATGTGCTTGTGATTATTGTATTCTTGTGATAAATCAGTTTGTGATAAAGTAAATGTGCCCGCTCTATTGTAACAAATAATTAAACAGTGTGAAATCATCGAAGAGTTTTGATTGAAAGTAAATCCCTTAGCCACCTGAGCTATCGAAGAAGGGAATAAATAAATAAATACAGTCCACCCATAACAACCAATATACCATTAAAAACTACGGAGGCTCTTAATTCCTCACCTAAAGTCTCAATTGGATTATTAAAGGCGAATGTATCTGGCTGCACGGCTGAATTTAAATTTAAACACATAAACCCAATGATAGTTATTAAAGCTTTCCGGCAAATAAAAATCAAACTAACCGAAGATCTATGGGGAATGTCTATCAAAGTGTGTACATCCATACTTGAAACTATAGCCCCATACTTAGCTTTAATTTTTAATTTGTGTGTAGACCAAGGAGTTTTCCCTGATCTAATGAAATACAGTAAAGTGATACCTCTTTTCAAATCCGGGGACAGTAAAGATACTAATAATTATAGACCTGTATCCGTGTTGCCAGTTGTTAGCAAGGTGTTTGAAAATGTAATGCTTAATCAAATGCTCAATCATTTTAACACCAACAAAATTTTACACGATCAACAGTATGGTTTCACCAAGGGACGTTGTACGACTGACGCCGGTGTTACCTTATTAAAGCACATATTTACTGCGTGGGAAGAGTCTCAAGACGCCATAGGAATATTTTGCGACCTTTCCAAAGCATTTGATTGCGTAAATCACGACACATTACTTTTGAAACTTGAGCATTACGGACTATGTCAACTTGCACTTAGTTTAGTGAAATCATATTTGAGTGATAGACAACAACTTGTTCAAATAAATGGTGTTAATTCAAAGGGTTTAAAAGTAAAAATGGGGGTTCCGCAAGGCTCAATATTGGGTCCTTTCCTCTTTCTCGTGTATATAAATGATCTACCCTATATAGTGAAAAGCCAACCTCAAAATATGGTGTTGTTTGCTGATGACACTTCCCTAATTTTTAAGATAAATAGACGGGCCCAAAATCTAGATGACCTGAATAATGCCCTACTTCAGGTCCATAATTGGTTCACAGCAAACAATTTGGTATTAAATGAAAAAAAAAACTAAATGCATAAGATTTGCTTTACCCAATGTTAGGAGTAGTGATTGTGAAATAATATTGAATAAAGAGAAACTTGAATTCGTAGATAAAACGGTTTTCCTGGGGATTACGCTTGATTCAAGGCTACAATGGGGTTCACATTTAACATCCCTTGCGGGGCGGCTAAGTTCAGCAGGATACGCTATTAGAAAAATCCGTCAATTTACTGATGTAGATACCGCTAGACTGGTGTATTTTAGTTACTTTCATAGTATAATGTCTTATGGCATTTTGCTATGGGGACGGGCTGCAGATATTGAGTCTATATTTATTCTGCAAAAAAGAGCCATCAGAGCCATATATAATGTTCGTAGGCGCGATTCTCTAAGGGAACTGTTTAAAGATATTGGCATCATGACGGTACATTGTCAGTATATCTACGAAAACATAATGTACGTCAGAAAAAATCTGCATCTTTTTGGTAAAAGAGGTGACAGACATAATTACAGTACTAGAAATAGGGACCAACTAGTTCAGCCAGGCTTCAGACTCGCTAAAGTAGACTCATCTTTCATGGGGTACTGTTTGAGATGCTATAATAAAATTCCACAAAGTATTCTTGAACTGAATGAGACGAAATTTAAATCATGCATCAAACGCTCACTATGTAAGCAAGCTTATTACAAGTTGGGCGATTATATCGCTGATAAAAATGCGTGGCTCAATGCTGGTCCTGCTCCACATGGACAGGGCGCATAAATTAGATAGCATTACATATAATTGTTGGAGCTGCTGAAGATTGTACAACTATCTTTGCATTGTATAGATTCAATCTCTAGTATTATATAATCGCATAGCCCATATTGTGTGAGTACTATGTAAAGCTATCATTCACTGGAATCCTACGTCTTTTCTTGACTTGAATGTGCCCAGGCAGTTGAGAGTATGTCATGCTCACTCTAATGTCTCGCTGATGGTGGCGCGTGTGTCCGATCATTTGGTTCCCTACAAAATGGTTGAGTTAAATGGTGCTGATCCATGCGTCATGTTCGTGAACGGGCGCTGTCAGTTGTGACTGGTCATCTCTTAGTTGCCGTGGCTTATTTTAATGTTATTTTTTAATTGTATTTTTTTGTTTTAACTATGGACTCTTTTAACGTGCACATCTTGGTACATTGTTCTCACATAATATACCATCTCAACACGAATGATGTAACTAAGATTTTGTAACAATTTTATGATTTAAAAGAGTGTCCATGGAGTTTCTTGCCCGTTCTTCTCCATAGAGATCTACGCTAGGGAATGGGCAACTACAGTACTTTCACAGTTTTTATGTCTTGTGACTGGGACTGTAGCTACATTTAATTTTCATCTTTGTTTCGACAATTCAAAAGTGCCTGCAACTGGCCTACTTGAAATAAATGATTTGATTTTTTTGATTGATTATAAGGTAAAAGTCCCGGTCCGTCGTCTAAGCTGTCAAGTTGGATCTCTTGAGCTCGGCCCAGGCTCATTATCGTCAGTACTAGGTACCTGTAACAATCGAGTCTTTATTCTTTTTAGGTCGTTTCAGTCTACTTTTAGCTACCGGTCCTCGTTTCCTTGAAGTGTAAATATGAATAGGTAAGTTAGCAATAACCTTGTCTTGAGTAAATCGAGGGGCAAGTTTTTGCCGGGCTGCAGTAGGGTTCCGTATGTATATCTCCTGGCTTTCTGAGTACTCAATTTCAGGTTCCCTATCGCTGTTACGTTGCGTCATCGATGCGTTGCGTTCGGCAAGCGATGATTCATGGACAAGGCTATATACCGTTTCCATTCGACTACGGTGATTCTGTATGTACTGTTGTAGTAATCTTTCCGACAGATTTAAATCCGTGGGGTCCCGTGGGTCGAAATGTCCAGTGATAAGGTCAAACGGCCTACATTTAGTCAGACTATGAATGGAACTATTGTATGCTAAAAGGGCGTAAGGGACTAAAGTGAAAGCACATTCATTTTTGTGTTTCTGCTTTAATATGCGTAAATGTTCAAGAAGAGTGCTATGGAAGCGCTCTATCATCCCATTTTCGTTCGGGGTATGAGCGGCAGTGGTATGATGTTGTACTTTGTGCAGTCGTAAAAATTCACTAACTACCTGATTTGTGAATTCGGTTCCCTGGTCACTTATTAATCTCATTGGGTAACCATGGTGCGTACTAAAAATTAAAAGTGATTTTATTATATTAGCGGCTGTACAGTCTGCCATACGGTAAGCCTGAACATATTTACTAAAACAGTCGAATATAGTTAAATATTTTTCTTGTTCGATAGTTAAAACATCGACATGTGCAGTTTCAAAGGGCTTACTAGGCGGTGGAACGATTATAAACTCTTGGCGAATCGGGTTACGGTCGTATTTTGCACAATTAATAGTCTGCATTCATTAATGTATGTATTTAGCTATGTCAGTTTTCATTTTAGGCCAGAAAAATTGAGATGATAAGGCTAGGCAGGTCTCATTTATGCCACGATGATTTGTCTTTCCCTCATGATACTTGCGAATGGCATCCTGTTGATTTAAATATTCGGATATATAAGTAATTTGGCATTTAACTAGAATCAACTTCATAGATGAGCTTTTAAAATTTCTTTGAATTACAGGAACTATTTCATGCATTTTCTCTATTGGTTGGACTAAGATAGCTGTACGGAATTTGGGATCTACGCGTTTTTTTATTAGGTCTACAATGTCTTTATCTAAATGCGATTCTCGTACATTCGTCACAACATGCAGGTAAGTATCAAAAGGTCTACGATATTTTTTTTAGGGGGTCTTCACTAATGGGGATTTCGAGAACTGGGCTTTCTACGCTAGTGTGAGCGGTCTCACCGTCTGACAAAATGAATTTCAGGTGCTGTAAGAGTTGAAGAACTATGGTTATCTCGGACCACTGAAGAATTATTATCCAATGACATAGCTTCAGGTGCTGAAATCGTTGATGACGTACTTTGGTGACGTCGTGGTTCTTGTGACGTATTGACTATCATTGAGATAGTTTCATCATTATGAATTTCGATACGTGACAAAGCGTCGGCGTTTGTATAGTTTCATCATTATGAATTTCGATACGTAACAAAGCGTCGGCGTTTGTATTACATTTACCCTTTTTATAAATTACATTAAAATCGAATTCAGATAATTTTAGTCTCCACCTAGTTAGACGCGAATTAGGCTCTTTTAAATTCATTAGCCATTGCAACGATTTATGGTCGGTGACTACTTTAAATTTGCGCCCAATTATATATGGCCTAAAGTACTGTTGCCCAGACGATCGCAAGGAGTTCCTTTTCAATCGTTGAATAATTTGTTTCGCAATCGTTTATTGTTCTAGATGCATAAGCTATGGGCCTATCAGCTCCTATTGGGCCTTGGGATAGTACAGCGCCCAGTGCGAATTTGGATGCATCAGTAGTGAGAATGAATTCCTTTGAGAAGTCTGGATACCGTAGTACCGGGTCATTAGTCAGAAGAGTCTTACAGTGTTCAAAATGTTTTATGTAATCAGGTGTAATATTAATTTTAGCTCCCTTTTTCAGACATGTGGTAAGAATTTTTGTAACACGAGCGAAAACGGGAATAAATCTACGGTAATAACCGATAAAGCCTAGAAAAGATTTAATTTGTTTCGGAGTTTTTGGGATAGGATAATTTTCAATAGCCGAAGTTTTGTCGGGATTCGGTCTGACACCTTCAGGGGTAATAACATGCCCTAAATATGGTGTTTCACGTTTTAGGAACTCGGACTTATCCATCTGGATCTTAAAATTGGATTCCCTAAGACGCTGAAATACTTTACCAAAGTTATCTATGATTTCCTGTAAAGAAGTACCAAACACTAGGATATCATCTAGATAGACAACACAAATTTTATTCAGAAGACCTTGAAGTACATTATCCATTACTCTCTGAAATGTGGCTGGCGAATTTTTCAAACCCATGGGCATTCGCAGGAATTCATAATGTCTATGCTCCACATTGAATGCCGTTTTATGAATCAAATCAAATCATTTATTTTTGCCGAAAACACTGTTACAATGGTCTTATTACAAATTTACATGTTTCAAGTGTTTCTACCGTAAGGCATGCAAAATCTATACAGTAATGAAATAATAACAATTATAAGATCAGCCAATTAAATGTACAATAAATAAAAATAAATAAAAACAATCATAAAATATTTATCATAATCATAATATCTTTAGGATCTAATTCTACCTGGTAAAACCCATTAGTTAAATCAAGAGTTACAAAGTATTGACACTTTCCTAGCTTATATAATATATCAGTGACATTTGGGATGGGATATTTATCATCAATTGTCTTCTCGTTCAGCTTACGGAAGTCAATGACTATGCGCCACTTGGTTTTGCCAGACGCGTCACTCTTCTTTAGTACTACCCATATAGGTGCGCTCCATGCGGAGGTAGAAGGCCTCATTATCCCTTGATCTAGCATTTTACTGATTTGACTTTGTACCTCATCCTTATGAATATATGGATACCTATAAGTTTTACTATAGACAGGTAATTCGTCTGTGGTGTAAATGCTATACTTAATTTGGTTTGTGAACGTTAAAGGTTCATCTTCAATATAGAATACGTCTGAGTATTCTCTGCAGAGGTTAGTTAAATTGATTGTCTCCTCTGGATTTAAATGGTCTATGCGCAATCGCGATAACACCTGCTCGGCTCGACGAGTATTGTTATTGTAAGTATCCAATGTCACTGCAGGTACAGTTTCTTCGCTAAATACATGTGCGACGATTGGTTCTAACAAAGATAAAATTACATCATTATTCGTAGGGTTAGATATTTCTAAAAAAGCTCGATTATTTTTTGCTGTAGTTACACATTCAATTATGTTACAACTCTGTATACTTTGCTGATCTATGTGTATATCTCCTTGGCCAATATTAATAGGCAAATTTAATATTTTAGAAGATTGTGCCGGAATAATATTCTAATACAAATTTAAACTTTGGGAGATATACATATGTATAGGGTTGCTAGAAAATTCAGTTTTAAGTACGCGAGAACTTAAGTCAATTTTCGCTAAGAACCGTTCAAGAAGATCGCATCCTATTAGTCCGTCAAAGTAATCGTGGAATCTGTATATGTTCAAGTTGATTGGATTATTGTCTTTAAATTCTTCGAAACAGGGTATAGTGATTGAGTAGTTGATTCATGGTAGATGCATGCACGTTAGCGACTATAAATGGTTCATAGTTAAGTTCATAGTCGGGATAGTACCTTGCCACAGTTTCAAGACTTATGAACGACTGGTTAGCTCCCGTATCAATTAAAAATTTTAAAGGTGGAAAGTCGAGCCTAACATTTAATTTTAAAAAAGGCAATTGTCTTTTCCCCTGTATATTAATTTCTAATCGGGGGCATTTTTCGGGGCTTCCTTTGGAAAATTTGACGACTTTGGATTTTCGGGTGGAACTGTGGGTATGGGTTCACCTACGGAGACGTCCTGTGTCAGTGTCAAGTGAGTAGTCGGGTCACAAGCTGGGACACAGTCTGGGACACAGTCTGGGACATAGTCATAGTCGGGTTCTTGTACAAAAAATTCGTTCACTTTGCTAACCTAGTTAAAATACTGCAAATTTTGTTATTTTATAAAAATGTAGTATCGTCACGTACGCAAGTACGTCAGTCTTCGGTTTAATATCGAGCTCGCGCAACATCTAACATTTTGTGACTTTTTGTAACATTTTCTATTATTTTCTTATTACATTATTTTAGTGCAATTTCCCATTAAATACCTTTGAACATTAACATTTATTTTATTAACATTTTTAACATTAAGTGTAAAGGCTCATGCCCTTACATTTTGGTCCTTCGAGCCGTTAAGAGTAAAATCAGTGCCGTGGTACGTTTTCACTCGCGGGAACATTTGAACATTAAACTCGAACATACAACAGAACATTCAACAGAACATTAAAAACAGTGTGAACAGTGATATTAAGTGAGAATTACACAGATCGAGGTGGAGCGTAAGCAGCAAATCCGGTGAGCACGTTCCATTTTACCTACTTTTCGGGAATTTTGGATTTATAGTCTGCACTAAGCACCGGATAACAATGACTTCTTACGATGCTTTACTTAACTCTCAATCTACAAATCTTGAGGCTATCAAACGAATAAACGAAAACTTTAAAAAAGATAGTTCTACACGTAAAAACACTCTTGAGTATCATGATGGCAGACTTGTAAAGCTGGAGGAGTATTGGAGTGAGTTTAAACAGAACGACATCCAATTATCCATGTTTGAAGGCAAGAAGTCTGGACCTTACTATGAGAATCGCATTTACGAACGCTTGGAACAAATATACGAGGAAACGAAGTGTATGATAAATAAGTCAAAACAAAGATTACTGGCTAAAATCGAGGACGATAAATTTACTTCGTTTAGTCAGTTGCAAAAACAGGAAGAAAGGCCGTGTGTTCAAGAGAATATTCGAGAAGAACAGGAGAGCGATGAGATCGCGTATGATGTGAAGAACACGTCAAATGAAGAGTTAGTCGTGGACCAACGGACTAAAGATATGATGAATGAGCAGCGGTCGAACATCAAGGCTTTTGAGAGAACAGTACGGAACATGGACATTGAAAATTTAAAAGAAAAGTGGCAACTTGAAGATAAGTTGAGGACAGTTACGCAACGTTGGGAAAAGGTCGATAGCACTTATTGGAAGTTCGATAACATGTTGGTCAACACGCAAGCATTTGAAAGCGATTATAATAGATTAGAAAGGCTGTATGAATTCAGCAAGGAACAAATTAACAAGAGGATTTGGGATAACAAACATCAGGAAAAATCTACGCCAAAAATTGAACTTCCAATTTTCAGTGGTAGCTATGCACAGTGGACAACATTTAAGGACTTGTTCGTGGAAATCGTGCATCGTAACACTTTTATCTCTAATGCTCAAAAAATGCAACATTTGAAGGCGAAATTAAAGGGAGAGCCCGAGCGATTGATACAGCACATGAACATTAGCGCTGATAACTACGAAGCTAGTTGGCAGATACTTCAACAGAGGTACGATATTATGAGACTATTATTTACCTACCAAGCAAACATTTTACTGAGTCTACCCAACATTCAAACTCCAACGGCATCGCTCCTGAAAAGGATACATGATACGACCATTGAGTGCCTTCAGGCTATTAAGAATCTGCATTACGATATTGCTAGTTGGGACCCTTTAGTGGTACACATTTTAATGCAAAAGTTGGACGCAGACACACGCCAGGCTTTCAAAGAATCCATGGAAAATCCAAGGGAAATGCCACCTCTTAATGAATTCCTGAAATTCATCGAAACCAAGTTCATGTCAATGGAATCGGGTACAAACCCGAACCGTCCACGGAACTTTAACAGTCAACAGCAAAACATTCAGCCGAAAACAGTTCATAATGCAATGTACAGCAAGCCCAAGGTGCAGCAACAGACCGTTCAAGGTGGAACTAAGAACATGCCGAGAACATTCCATAACAAGCAAACATTTCATAATTCTATTATAACTTGTCCTAAATGTAATAACCAACATGGGCTCTATAATTGCAGAGAATTTTTATGTATGTCACCTGAAGAAAGGTTAAAGACCGCCAACAACCTACATGTATGTCTAAACTGCCTGTTCAGTCATAACGGCGAAAAATGTACGTCGAAAAAAAAGTGCAAGCACTGCGATGAGCCGCATAGCAGCATTTTGCATGAGGCGATTGGAGTTGCAAAATCGCGAACCGGCAGGGCTAATGTAGGTCAACAAGTGAACACGCATTTAGCACATGACAACTCAAATGAGGTACTGCTAGCCACGGCCCAGGTCAAAACAATAGCCAATGATGGAACTACGATCGTTTTACGCGCTTTATTAGACCAGGGATCTCAGGTTAGCCTAATTACAGAAAATGCTGCACAAAAATTGCAGTTAAAACGAAACAAGCTGAGCGCGGTGGTGTCAGGCGTTGGTGCTTCAGCCACCACCAAGTGTAAAGGAGTGCTCCATCTTAAATGCCAAGCAATACACAGTGACTTCAACATTAACATTAATGCACTTATTATGAAGAAAATAACAAACAAACTGCCAAGTAAAACAGTAAATAAAGATAGCTTTGAACATATACAACATTTACAACTCGCTGACCCTGAATTTAACATATCTCAGGATATAGACTTACTATTGGGAGCCGATATATATTCCGAAATATTGTTAGAGGGGTTAATAAAAACAAACACGTCATCCATCATAGCACAACAAACTCATTTAGGCTGGGTAGTATGTGGTAATTACAAAACATTCAATTGCCATGTAATTATCAACAACATTCAGGATCTAACCCAATTCTGGGAACAGGAGTCTTTGCAAGACAACAAAGAAGATGTGGACCCTGACAACAGGTGCGAACAGCTGTACAAAGAGACAACAACACGACTTTCTGATGGGCGATATCAAGTTCGCCTCCCACTCAAGGATAATTTTATTGAACACTTAGGAACATCGAAACCACAGGCCATCGCTCAATTTCAAAAACTTGAGCGAAAGATGGCTAAAAATCATGCGTTTGCAAAAGATTATAAAGCTTTTATGGAGGAATATGAAGAAATGGGTCACATGGAGCAAGTCGAAAACAACACTAGGAACAAAAACATTGAATATTTTCTCCCGCACCACGGGGTAGTGCGACCAGGTGCTATCACAACGAAACTTAGAGTTGTGTTCAACGCATCGGCAAAAACTAGTTCAAAACACAGTCTTAATGACTTAATGGAGGCGGGACCGAATCTACAAAAGGATATCCTTAGCATCTTGCTGAAATGGAGACAATACAAATATGTCTTATCATCAGACATTGAGAAAATGTACCGGTTTATAATGGTACATCCAGAACATCAACCCTTACAGAAAATAGTGTGGAGGAATTGTCCACGGCAACTGCTAAGAGAATATCAACTATGTACAGTCACCTATGGTACTAAGGCCGCTCCATTCTTAGCACTGCGAACACTTCAACAGCTAGCGATGGACGAAGGTGACAAGTACCCGGAAGCTAAAAACATCTTACTCAACCAATTTTTTGTAGATGATGCGTTATTCGGAAAAGATACTCTGGACGAGGCGCGAGATACAAGAGACCAACTTATACAGCTACTGAAAGAAGGAGGGTTTAACCTCAGAAAGTGGTCGAGTAACGAACAACAACTGCTAGAAGATCTGCCAGAACATATGATTAGCCCACTCAACTTAAGTTTTACAGAAGCATCAGCTTCCAAAGCATTAGGCTTGGCATGGGATCCGAAACAAGATGAGTTCATATTTTCAACCACAATAAAAAACAAAAACAACATTGGCCTTAACAAAAATTCATCAAAACGGCAAATCTTAAGCGACATTTCTACAATTTTTGATCCTTTGGGATGGCTATCCCCAATAACAATCAAGGCAAAAATTTTATTCCAACAGATCTGGAACTTCAAAATCGAATGGGATGACACTGTTCCAGATGGAATAGAAAAGGAATGGAGAATACTAAAATCTGAATTAACAAATATGCAACCTTTCAAAATTAACCGATGGCTTGGGTTAGAAGCAAACAAGGATTTTGAATTACACGCATTCTGTGACGCATCGGAAAAGGCGTTTTCGTGCGTGGTGTACAGTAAAGTCACAGAGGGAAAACAGCAACAAATTGCATTGGTTGCGGCCAAAACAAAGGTCGCTCCAATCCAAAAACAACAAACACTTCCCAGACTTGAGTTATGCGGTGCTCAGCTGTTAGCTCAACTGGTCAAGAAAATAAAACATTGTCTCGATAAACCTAACATTAAAGTAACAGCTTGGACGGATTCAATGATCGTGCTTGGCTGGCTAAAGGGCGATGTCTCGCGATGGAAGGCCTATGTCGGACACAGAGTTCAGGAGATAACATCTGTAGTGCCCGCCGGGTGTTGGAAGCACGTAAGATCGGAGCAAAACCCGGCCGACTGCGCGTCACGTGGTCTACTACCTTCTCAATTACACAACTTTCCTCTGTGGTTTGACGGACCCGAATGGCTTAGCAGAAAAAGCATCCCGGAAACATATGACACGGTTAAGATACCAGAAATAGAAGTTAAAAAGGTGCATGCAGTTACGTCACGAATTATCGAAAATATGAACATTGTAACTGAACTCCTTAACAAGAACAGCTGTATTACAATTATAATACGCATCGTAGCTTGGGTGTCGCGTTTCATAACAAACACGTCACAAAATAATCGTCACAGGGAAGACGCAGCCATGAATCATACAAACATGAATGGGCCGCCTGCGTCAAAACAATGTAATTTAACACTCACTGATATTCGACGCGCTACAAACATAATTATAAAACATGTACAAAATGAACATTACGGACAAGAAATCAAAGATTTTAAAACAAAAGGAAGGATAAACAACAATAGAGGACTTCAGAAACTTTACCCTTACCTAGATGAAAATAACATACTACGCGTCGGAGGGAGATTACAGAATTCAAACTTACCTGAAGAAACAAAACACCCTGTTATCATCCCGAAAAACAGCAAGCTGGCATATCTACTCATTGCCCGTGCGCATGTTACAACACTACACGGTGGAGCGAGGCTAACTATGGCAACATTAAGACAAAAATATTGGATAACAGGAGGAAATAGCACAGTTAAAAAGTACCTACAAGACTGTGTAAAATGTTGTCGCTTCAAACCATCGAAACAATACCAATTAATGGCCGACCTACCCAGTGAAAGGATAACGCAATCACCACCATTCTATCACACAGGGGTAGACTTCACAGGGTTTGTTAGTGTTAAACTAAACAAGGGTCGAGGCGTCAGAACGAGTAAAGGTTATGTCGTTGTCTTCGTATGCATGGCAACAAAAGCAGTGCATTTAGAACTTGCATCAGATTTATCGTCACAAACATTTATACTGGCTCTCAACCGCATGATTGGGCGACGAGGTTGTCCGAAACATATTTACTCCGACAACGGAACAAACTTTGTTGGAGCCGAAAGGGAGTTAGCCAAACAACTGCATATCTCACAAACATTCAACAACGACACCTTATCGAGAAGGAACACCGAGATGGGGATAGAGTGGCACTTCAACGCCCCAAGCTGGCCGACTGCGGGAGGACTTTGGGAGGCTGCAGTTAAGTCAATGAAATATCACCTAAAGCGTGTCCTAGGAGAGCAAAAGTTGACATACGAAGAGTTTTTAACACTGCTTACTCAAATCGAAGCCTGTATGAACTCTAGACCACTTTGCCCTTTAACGGAAGACGTGGACGATATTGATTATCTTACTCCTGCACATTTCTTAATTGGCCGGCCAATAACATTCCTACCAACGGAAAACGTCGAAAAGCGAAACATCAACTTTCGACATAGGTGGCAGTTATTAAACAAAATGAAACAAGGGTTTTGGACGAAATGGTCGTCAGAATACCTGCAACAACTTCAAGTTCGTAGTAAATGGCTGAACAAAACAAACAATTTATCCATAGGGGATGTTGTCTTAATCAAAGAAGACAACCTTCCTCCTGCGAAATGGGCACTTGGCAGAATACAGGAAGTTCACCCGGGGAGAGACAATCTGGTCAGAGTTGTGACTATGAAAACAAAAACAGGGTTACTAACAAGACCAATAACAAAATTAGTTAAACTCCCAATACCAGAATCTCATATAGAAATACCTGACACCACCACATCCAATAACAACAGCTGCACTGAAAAACAAAAACCTACAATAAACAAAACAAATAAAAACCAACGATTTAAATCAAGGAATAAAAGTTCCAGCCTGCTATGTATACTCTTAACATTAATAACGTTATTTCAGCCCACAAAGCAAAGCAGTGACGCTATAAATATCACACCGTTTGAACCAAATAGAGCAGTGTACTTTGACAAAATCGGCAGTTTGCAAAGCGTACACGATGACTGGAAGATTGTCACCTACTATAATATGACATCTTACTGGCAAGGCATGGAAAACATACATAGAGTTGTGAAACACCTGAGAGAAAGGTGTGAGCAATATGCATACCAAACGATGTGCAAAACCATTATGACCGAATTCGAACAGGAACTTAACGAACTTGATCATAACAATTACATGTTGGAAACACATCATGGGCAGACAAGAGGGCGCGTTCCCCGAGGTTTTTTCAATGGAATAGGTTACCTTGCAAATAGTCTATTCGGCGTGCTAGATGAAAGGTTCGCAATACAATACAAACAGGACATAGAAACATTGCAGAATAACAGAGACCATTTATTGAACCTGATTAAAGGTCAAACATCAATTATAGAAGCACATAATAACATTCTAAAGAGAAATGAAGAGGCGATGAACATTCAGTTCAATCTCTTAAATCAACATCTAAACGCTACAGATAACTATTTACAGAAATTGGGTAAGGAGGTTGAGCAAGAGGAATCTTTGAACTACTTTAACATCATGGCTCTGACTAGTTCAACAATTCTGTCTAAACTGCGCCACATCCAACAAATGCTTTTAGACACAGCCATTAACATTCACCATCTATAAAACAGTGCCTATACCGATGATAAAAAATAACAAACATTTACTTACAATGAAAACAAATTCAGAATATGTTGCAGTCAATATAAGAAAAGAGACATTTATGCAGCTCACAGACAGTGACCTAGAACATTGCATTAAAATGGAACCAAGTACATTTATATGTTCACTAAACAAACCAACACGTAACATGAAAAATCAGCAAATTCCATGCGAAATCGGCGCAATAACAAACATAACATTATCAAAATGTATCTACACATCCGAATCCTGCAACAATAAATGGACACCATTACAAAAACCTAACACCTGGCTCTATGTCTGCTGCACGGATTGCCAACTGCAAATAATCTGTGAAGGTCGTATGACTACAAAGGCAATGCATTCAACGGGAATTTTAGAAGCCAAAGAAGGATGTATAATTAGAAACAACGAAGAAACATATTATACACAAGTTTACTACACAAACAATATTTACGTCAGCCCTGAAATACCACTGATAGATATGGATGACATCAACAATTTAACATCTGTCCAGCCGCTTGATTTATCAACTGGACAACACAACACCCAATTTGTTAGAAACGATTATGAAAAGCTGCATAATTCATTGAAAGAATTGGAAGATCAAACGAAACAGGCTGAAATGTCGCAACACGATGTGCACCAATACATCGTTTCATACTCTACGATGGGACTTCTGATCTTGTCAATAGTCGTCGCGGGAGGAGCCTACGTGTGCTGGAAACGCAGCGGCAAGGTCACCGTCAGTGACACCGGCGCGTCCACCAGATTACCGCCACGGAAGCCACCAAGAGCTGCAGCATCCACTGAAAACATAGAACTTACCTATGCGACACCTCATTCTTTTAACATTTGACCTATAATCATTTTAATTAACATTGTTTTCATTTCATGAATTGTATTTATATTGCGACGACGACGTTGAGATTCAAAGAGTGAACACCGTATTTGTTTTTGTCTCCGTAAAAAATTGCAAAAAAGTGGTTAAAAGTAGCCCAATTCAGTAGTGCTGTGTGTCATTGTAAAGCCTGTGAAACGGGCTAAATAGTGATATATATAACACATTTGGACTGCATCGATACCGTGAGTAGTTAGTGAAAAACTTTTAGTAAAAATTTGCAATGACTTGCGTCCCTGACCTAGGGCAACCCGCAGATCGGCCGCTGCTACGCACACATGCTTAACGCTTACGGGCGATTGTTGTAACATCTTGAGCTTACGCTTTGCATTTATAGCAGACTTAGCTTACGCCACGCTTCGCTTAGATTCAAACAAAACTACAATATAAACTGGCAGTAATCTCAAATAAAGATGGATTTTCAAAATATAAATATGCGAAGAAATAAAACAGTAATTAACTCTCC
Source organism: Xestia xanthographa (assembly GCA_905147715.2). Taxonomy (NCBI): domain Eukaryota; kingdom Metazoa; phylum Arthropoda; class Insecta; order Lepidoptera; family Noctuidae; genus Xestia; species Xestia xanthographa. The sequence continues at coordinate 17,341,835 of LR990654.1, read as the reverse complement.
GGCTTCCTCTTTCGACTCTGCTAATTCTGAATATCTTACAAAAAGTTTACCACAAACTACCACCTTATGTTGCGAAGAGTGTGAACGGCTAAATGGAGATATTGAAGAGTTGAGAGCGCAATTAAATACTGCTCATGATGAAATTGCCAACTTAGTCATGGAAAACGCCACCTTGAAGAAACAAACAACTGAACAAGAAATTATCATAGCTAAACTAAAAAACCTATGTAGCAGTCAACCTAGTACGACAAAAAAACACTCAACTTTAAAGAAAAATAAAGGTATGATACAAAATAATTTAAATATTACCAGAAAGAACCTTGATAAGAGTCTCATAGATATAGAAACAAATAGGTGTAAAGAAATCATAACAGAGGGTGCTGCACTCAGTACGAGCGAGAATGGGGCACCTCTAGAGGTAAATCGTAACTTGAAGAATTTATCTGAGGGACCAACTTCAATTATAAATGAAGCAGAAATCATACAAAAGCAGAACCAGCAAGGAAATTACGTAATAAAAGAAAAACAAAGAAAAAGGAAACTATGTGTCCTTAGTAACTGCAACAACTATCGGCCGGTAGAAATTATAGAAGAGACTTTCTGCGGGCAGTTTGAGTATTGTCATTATGTGTCACCTAATAGTAAAATGAAAGATATACTCACAAATATTACGAACAAGGTTCAAGATTTTAACATGGACGACTATTGTATAGTAATGATTGGAGAAAAGGACTTCAAAGATAATGAGGACTCCATCGAGCTTGTTAGACTAATTAGAGAATCCTTGGAGCAAATAAATCAAACAAATGTGATTGTATGTTCTCCAACATACATAACGGGAGCCCTTATTTATAATTATCGAGTAGAATTGTTTAGTAATTTGCTTTACATGGACATACAAAACTATAATTATGCATATTTCTTTGATACGAATCGTGACCTCTCCTTGGAAATGTTCTCATATAAAACGGGCAGACTTAATAAGCTAGGTATAAAATGTATATTTGGAAGTATTTTTAGTCGCATACTTGTTGACATTAAGAATTACCCTTTGGATTATAACCATGAAAATTCACCAATATCACTGACGAGTAAAGCTTATGTGCAAAATAAGTTTTTTCGTCCCACCCTTTAACAACAATGCCAGGAATGATAAACAACAACTTACATTGTTACATCAAAATATAGCTGGAATACTCAATAAATTAGATTTCTTTGAAGTAACAATATCTGAGTTGACAAAAGGGATGGGTGTGATAGACTTTATATGTCTTAGTGAGACCTTTATACAATCGGGTCATGAATATAATCTTAGACTGACAAACTATAAGCTGGCTGCGAATTACTCAAGATCCTCCAATAAAAAACGGGGCGGCACGTGCATATTGGTGAAGGAGGGTTTAGTTTTTAGCGCTTTACAAATAACAAATGAATTGTCTTGCGATTATTCTTTTGAATGCTGCGGCATAGATGTTCCGAGTCATAACTTAATATTAGTATGTGTTTATAGAATCCCGGACTCCGATGTAGGTATATTTTTCAGCAAAATTAAAATTTTGTTACACAAATTAACTCATAAAAGTCGAAATCGTATCATTATATGCGGAGACTGGAATATAGATATGCTAAAAGACACTACACAGACAAGAGAATTAATATCTATTTTAAATAATTTCAACTTATTGGCACATATTAAAATGCCCACCAGAAAAAAAAGCTGCATAGATCAAATAGCAAGTAATATCTCAACCGTAGACACAAAAAGCAGTATACATAACCTAGCCCTCTCAGATCATGATACGGGGCAGTCATTAACGTTCTTTCTTCCGATAGCTAATAATAAGCCGAAGATTCCAAACTTCTATTATGAAGTCAAAAGAGATTACAATAAAGATAATATTAAAAAGTTTCTAGATTGTATGTCAGCTTTAAGTTTTAATGAAGTATATGAAGAAACAGATTGCAACAAAGCGTTTAACATCTTTCATGACCTATATATTCTCTTTTACAAACTATGTTTCCCTGAAATAACAATTAAGAAATATAATAAACCAATAAAAAATAAATGGATCAGTAAAGGTATAAAAATATCGTGCATAAAAAAGAGAACTTTGTATTACAATTACCAACACGATGCCTTAAGCAAAAAATATCATAAGAAAAAATTCCGGACCTATTCTAAAATTTTAAAAAGATGTATATCACATTCACAATTAATAAATAACAAAAAACATTTAAATAATTCTAAAAATAAATGCAAAGCCACATGGTCTATTATAAAAAATAATTTAATTAATGATGATAATTATAAAAATGACATCAAAGAATTAATAATAAATGATACTATTGTTAATGATCCTAATGACATTTGTAATCAATTTAATAACTTTTTTATAGAAATTACCAATAAATTGAACAATAGTAATAACTTAAGTACTAACATTGACATTACCACTAACACTAACAGTATATTTTTGACTCCTGTAAATGAACAAGATATTGGAAAAATAATCAGCACTTTAAATGATACGAACGCAACTGGATACGATGAAATAAACACAAAAATAATAAAACTAAGCAGTAAAAGCATAGTGGTACCTTTAAGTTTTCTAATTAATCTGTCATTTGAGACAGGAACATTTCCTACTAGATTAAAACAATCTATAGTCAAACCGCTATATAAAAAAGGTAACCGCACGAATATGTCCAATTATAGACCCGTTACATTAATCCCTATCCTATCCAAGATTTTCGAAAAGGCAATGTACGGCAAAATAATCAATTTTTTAAATAAAAACAGCATACTTACTGAGAACCAATTTGGTTTTAGAAAGAATAGTTCAACATCACTTGCTTGTTTTACTTTGGTCAAACTGATATCTGAAGCCCTCAATAACAAAATGTCTGTATTATCAGTATTTTTAGATATGAGCAAAGCATTTGACTTTGTCCCACACGATCGATTACTTAGTAAAATGGAGAAATACGGCATAAGAGGCAAGGCATATGACTGGCTGGAAAGTTATTTATCGAATCGCCAGCAAAGGACAGTAGTATCAAAAATTGTCAAAAACACAAAAAAAACATATAGTTCCGAGCTAAAAATAAATAGTTGTGGTGTTCCTCAGGGAAGCGTATTAGGGCCTCCATTATTTATAATTTATATAAATGACCTTTGTAAGAACCTAAAACATAATTGTACACTATTTGCTGATGACACTACTCTCACGATAAAATGTTCAAATAGGAATGAACTAGAAACCGACACTAACAATGAAATACTAAAAGCAATAAAATGGCTGGAATCTAATAATTTACATGTAAACATTGAAAAGACAAAGTTAGTACAATTTCAAACATATAATTCTTTGGTAAAACCACCTCAAATACGCTACAATAATTCAATTTTGGAACCCGTACCTTCAACATTATTCTTGGGAATAGTTATTGACGAAAAATTAAATTGGAAAGAACATGTAGAAAAAGTCTGCACTCGACTCGACAAATTTGTGTTTGCTCTTCGAAAATTGAGACGAATAGCCAGCAAAGAAATAGCCCTCAATGCTTATCATGGCTATATTGCATCAGTACTGCGTTATGGCCTCGTGATATGGGGAAATTCAGTAGATGTGAATAGAGCATTCATTGCACAAAAAAAATGTGTCAGAGCTGTGTATGGTGCAGAATATTTAGACCATTGCAAGCCATTATTTAAAGCGCTAAAAATTCTTCCACTTCCTTGCCTATATATTTTTGAGATTTGTATGTTTGTTAAAAGGTATTCACACATGTTTCCATTATATGAACACATTTCTAAAAGAGTGAAAAGCAGAAGCCCAAATAAATTACTTGCACCTAGCCAGAGACTACATTTATATAGCAGGAATTCCAATTGCATGGCGATTAAAATATTTAATAAATTACCCCCACGCATCAGAGTGCTGCCCACTAATAAATTCAGGAAAGCAATATTTACCTGGCTTTTAGACAACTGCTTTTATTCGGTTAATGAATTTTTAAATTATAAATTTTGATATTATTTTTGTCACCCATTATCTCGTATTGTTGTTTTCTTTTTATTTGTTATTTTAAATCATTTGACATTCATTGTATAACTAGTAATTTTTGACATTTCATTTATAAATAAAAATTGTGTTTTTATAACTTGACATTGTATAAAAAAACCAATTTCGTGTCAACTAATAAAATGTATGTTAATGGGGACTGCATTGTTAAGACATAGAGCTTTGTAAGTTGTTCTAATATTTCTACACCGGCAACGGTAGTATATGTGAAACTGTCTAATATTAAGATCTTAATGTACCATATGCTCAGAAATAAACAAATCTTATCTTATCTTATCTTATTGGTAAAATAGTCTTTAATAAGTTATCTTACTTTTTGCCCCGCCAAGATGTACGGTCAGCAACCGCACATTGTACTTTAGTTAACCTAGTTAAAATACTGCAAATTTTGTTATTTTATAAAAATGTAGTATCGTCACGTACGCAAGTACGTCAGTCTTCGGTTTAATATCGAGCTCGCGCAACATCTAACATTTTGTGACTTTTTGTAACATTTTCTATTATTTTCTTATTACATTATTTTATTGCAATTTCCCATTAAATACCTTTGAACATTAACATTTATTTTATTAACATTTTTAACATTAAGTGTAAAGGCTCATGCCCTTACAACAACACCATAACGGAGAATAGAGACTACAAGTCCATGATAGGCTGTTAACAGTGTCTCAGAATTAACTCTCTTAGATAATTGAAACAATAGATACGCAGATTTACTCAGTCGTTTACAAACCACTTCCAGGTGAGGTTTCCAAGTCAACTTATGGTCTACAGTTATGCCTAAGAATTTTGTACTCGTAACTTCTTCTATTTTACACTCATCGTGGGTAATATTAAGGGGTGGATTCTCACGTCGTTGATGAAACTGTATAATTTATTATTTGTAAATTACATTTAATTCGAGGTGAGAGCCTGGGGATCCGTCACACAGGGTATCCTAGTATGGACGCCAGTCTCTCACAAAGGAACATGTATTATGCATTATATTAAGAAGTCATTGTTACAACTATATTTAAGAAAACTATGTGAAGAGAAAAAATAAAGACATTGTATTGTATTGTATTATATTATTATAATTTTAGTTTTATTCAAATTGATCACAAGATTATTATTATTTAGCCAATTAATAATGTTATTTAGCGAGTTATTGATCTCATTTCGATATTCGTTTGGATCAGTGCATTCTATTATAGCCGTACTATCATCTGCAAAAAGTACCATTTTGTTTCTCAAATTTTTTGGGAGATCATTGATATATATTAAGAAAAGTGGGGGCCCGAGTACAGTGCCCTGAGGCACACCATACCATACACTTACACCAGTGTGTGTACGAATATGGATAGTTAAAGTGATGTGTATGTACACGTATGTATGTGTGCGTGCCTGCACCATTATGATGTTGTGTTGCTACGCCAGTAATAAACTAGCATCCAATCGCAACGGTGGTTTCATTCGGTAGCTGACAGATCACTGGCGACGAGTTACCCACGCTTATTTAAAAAAAACAGTTCGTGTAAGATGTCGAATATCATCGGGAATATTTCAAATTTCGATCACGACACTCAAGACTGGCCTATATTTAAAGGTCGGCTACTACAGTTCATAAAATTGAACAGTATTAAAACCGAAAATAAAAGTGCATTGTTACTGACCCATCTTTCGGACAACACCTACCGCCTTGCACGGAACTTACTTCATCCTGATGTACTCGAAGAAGTAACGTTCGAGGATCTAGTTAAGAAATTAGACAAGCATTTCACGCCAAGACGATGTGTTTTTGCTGATAGAGAGAAGTTTTATGAGGCGAGGAGATCTGATGGCGAGAGCGTCGAAGAATGGGCGGCTCGTGTGAGAGGTTTAGCCGTTAACTGTGAGTTTGAAGAGGCATTGGATATGCTGGTAAGAGACCGTTTTATACTCGGGCTTGCACCGTGTCGGGAACGTGACCGGCTGTTTGAAGAGGATGCCAGCAAACTAACTTTTGCTAAGGCGTTAGAGGTAGCACAACAGGCTGCCTATGCGCGATTGGCTCGATCCAGGGCCGTAGCAGTAGTTGACACCGCAGCGACAACCATCAAGGCCACAGAGATCAAGGAGGAACCTGTGTACCGGCTGAGCGGGCAGCGCGGGCAGCGCGCGCGCGGCGGGCCTGCCGAGGGTACCCGCAGCTCGAACAACAGTTCCGAGGAGAATCGTCGGTGTACAGTGTGCGGTCTCAGAAACCACGACGCTGAAAAGTGTCGTTTTAAAAACTATCGGTGCCAAGTGTGTGGTGTGAAAGGCCATCTAAAGAAAGTGTGTAGTGCTAAAAAGAGTGAATCACGTTTACATTGTTTGAACACGGAGGAAATAATATCGGAGCAAAGTGACTGCGAGGAATGTGAGCTATTTAACGTAAGGTACGTTAGTAACTCGCCAATAAAAATAAAAGTGTTAATAGATTCTATAGGATTAGATATGGAGTTAGATACCGGGTCGGGGGCTAGTGTGATCTCCGAAATGTTATACAGAAAATATTTTTCCGATCGTATTCTGACAAAATCTAACCTAAAAATGTGTCTTTACAATGGCCATAAAATCTCGCCCTTGGGATATTTTCAATGTCGAATTACGTACTTAAATAATACACATGACATTAAGTTATTTATATTGCCGAATGGAGGCCCCCCGTTACTAGGACGAGATTTTATGTCGAAGTTCAAGATATATTTTACATCGGATATCAATAACATCCAAACTCAATTTGTAACAGAGTCCGACACGAAAGAAGTGCAGCAACTTTTATCTAAATACTCCGACTTGTTTACCGACGAACTAGGTAGGTTCAACAAATTTAAGGTGAAACTGGTTTTAAAAGAGGGTACCCAACCAAAATTTTTTAAGCCACGTTCTGTACCTTTCGCCTTAAAGAAAAAAGTGGAAGAGGAGATAGATAGACTGCTAGGTTTAGGGATATTACAGCCGGTTAAATTTCCGAAATACGGAACCCCTATTGTTCCAGTTTTAAAAGAAAACGGGAAGGTTAAGATAGCCGGTGATTATTCAATAACGTTAAATAAAGATTTAGAAATAGATAAATACCCAATGCCAAGGATAGAAGAGGTTTTCGCCAAGTTAGGTGGAGGGGAGTGTTACAGCAAAATAGACCTCAGTAATGCTTATAACCAATTTGTCCTGGAGGAATCGTCGCAAGAGCTGACCGCTATAAGTACATCTAAAGGATTTTTCAAATATACGCGACTTGTATATGGTTTAGCTAACGCACCAGCCATCTTTCAAAGAGCGATGGAATCACTATTAATTGGCATAGAAGGTGTTAGCATCTGGTTGGATGACGTTTGTGTAACTGCGCCGACTAGACAATTACATTTTAGCAAGCTAAACGAAGTACTAAATAGATTAAAAGAGGCCGGATTAAAATTACACAAGGAAAAATGTTGTTTTCTTCAGGATAGTGTCACCTACCTAGGCTACATTATAGATAAACATGGATTACGAACTTGTCCTAAAAAAACGGAAGCTATTACAAGCGCGCCGCGGCCAACAAATGTCACAGAAGTTAAGCGGTTTATTGGTTTAATTAACTATTATCGTAATTTTATTCCGAATGCATCAGCTAAGTTGCACCCGCTGCATGAATTATTGCGTAAAGGAGCACAGTGGGAGTGGGGCGAACGTCACGAACGTGCATTCAAAAGTGTAAAAGACGAGTTATCATCGGAAAGAGTGTTAGCTCATTTTGATCCCGCAGCACAATTGGTGTTGACGGTAGACGCGGGGCCGGCCGGCCTGGGCGCGGTGCTAGCGCAGCGCGACAGACAGCGCGCGGACCTCGAGCGACCGCTGGCGTTCGCTTCAAGGTCATTGTCCACAAGCGAAAAAAACTACAGTCAGATTCAGAAGGAGGCGACAGCCATTATTTTTGCTGTCAAATATTTTCACCAATATCTGTATGGACGTCAGGAACCGTTCGTCCTTAAGACTGACCATCGTCCGTTACTTGCGATATTCGGCAAGAAAACAGGTATTTCAGTAATGGCAGCATCGAGGTTACAGCGTTATGCAATAATATTGTCTGCATATAATTATAACGTCCAATATATTAAAAGTGAAAATAATGTCGCGGCGGACTATTTATCGCGCTCGCCTTTGCCTGAACCTGACTGTAGAACGGTAGGACAAAATGATTCGTCATTCCTAAATTTCTTAGATGCTAACGTTGCCCCGTTAACGTTTAGCGATATAAAAACAGAAACTAGCAAGGATGAAACTTTAAAAACAGTGATTAAATACATTCAGATCGGCTGGCCGCGTAAAATTAATTGTAAACAAGTTCTGCCTTATTTTAACTGTAAAACAGATTTAGAGGTCGAAAACGGTTGTATTTTTCGAGGCCACAGAGTTGTGATACCAGCGGTATACAGAAATAGGTTATTACAAGAACTACATTCGGGTCATTTCGGTGTTGTAAAAACAAAGAGCGCAGCCCGCAGTAGATTCTGGTGGCCATCGATCGATAAGGACATTGAGGAATGGGTGGGCGCGTGCCACACGTGCGCCGGCACTCGGGCCGCGCCGCCGCGCGCGCCTCCTGCGCCCTGGCCGCTCGACTCGGTTCCGTGGCGACGTTTGCACATTGACTATATGACTATAAATCAACATGTATATTTGATTGTCGTAGATTCATATAGCAAATGGTTGGAGTGTTTGCATATGAGTTGCGGTACTACAAGTCGGGCACTTATAGCTGAGTTAAAGATATTGTTTTCTAGGTTCGGTATACCGAGAGTCATAGTTTCCGATAATGATGTAAAAATAAAGTCGAATGAATTTAAACATTTTTGCGAAATGAATGGTATCCGATATATAACGTCCCCAATTTATCACCCTTCCAGTAACGGACAGGCCGAAAATTCTGTAAAAACATGCAAAAAAATGATAAAATGTATTATTAGCGACAACAGTCAGCAAAATGTTATTAACGAAAAATTATTAGGATTTTTATTTGATTATCGCAACACACCACATTGTTCAACGGGTGAATGCCCATCAAAGCTTATGTTTGGCCGAAAAATAACAACAAGGCTAGACCTATTACTAGAAGATAAACATATCACTGAAACAAATAAGGATAATATTAAAACTAAAAGACAATTAATGACAGGCGATAGGGTATGGTTGAAATGGTATGTAGCTAGAAAAGAGATATGGATTTTAGGCAAAATAATTAAAATAATAGGTAATCGCATGTATGAAATATTAGTTATGGATTACAATGTAAACTGCAAAAGGCATATTGACCAGATAAGGAAATATACTGGTGCAACCGTTACAGGAAGCGAGACGAAAGACGCACGTGCTGATGTCGTGAGCCCCACGCAGTCACCGCCGCCGCCACCGCGCCCCCCTTCCCCGCTGGCGCAGCCGCCACTATTATTATCTCCTGTTGTTGAATCGCAAGCAACAGAATGCGAGGGAAATGATATTGGGGAAGAGGATGAGTGGGCTGAGGCTCAAAGTGAAGTTGATGCTAATGATCATAATAACGCTAAGACTAATCAAGAAGTAGCCGAGGATCATAGCGATCGTTCTTTTGAGCCACAGCCAACAAGACCGACACGTAGTTGTAGGCGTAAGATTAATTATAAGGTTTAAATTGTAATTGTATAGCACACCACGCACTTAAATATCTACATTCAGTATGTAAAGAAACACACCGTATTAGATATGTCTACCTATAGATACCGAATGATATACGGTGCTTACTAGTGCGACCTGCCGAGAGTGGCCTCTTGTTGTTTGTAGTTATGTAAGTCTAGTTATGTAAGTCTAGTTATGTAAGTCTAGTATTGTAAGTCTAGTTATGTAAGTCTAGTTATGCAAGTCTAGTTATGTAAGTCTAGTTATGTAAGTCTAGTTATGTAAGTTTAGTTATGTAAGTCTAGTTACCTATGCAAGTCTTCTTATTGTTATTACTTATACCAACCTAATGTTAAGTCCTTTACTTTTGAAAATAGTGTCGGAGGAGTGATGTGTATGTACACGTATGTATGTGTGCGTGCCTGCACCATTATGATGTTGTGTTGCTACGCCAGTAATAAACTAGCATCCAATCGCAACGGTGGTTTCATTCGGTAGCTGACAGATCATAAAGACTTCTTGTGCCTGAAACTACTCTGACATACATCACACTTCTAAGGTTTTACACCAGTGTGTCTACGAATATGGATAGTTAAAGAGTTCTTGTCCCTGAAACTACTCTGACATATCACACTTGTAAAGTTTTACACCAGTGTGTTTACGAATATGGATAGTCAAAGACTTCTTGTGCCTGAAACTACTCTGACATATATCACACTTGTAAGGTGTTTCACCAGTGTGTGTACGAAAATGTCTTGTTAAATGAGTCTTTTGACTGAAACTACGCTGACATATATCACACTTGTAAGGTTTTACACCAGTGTGTCTACGAATATGGATAGTTAAAGATGTATTGTCCCTGAAACTACTCTGACATATATCACACTTGTAAGGTTTTACACCAGTGTGTGTACGAGTATGGTTTGTTAAAGATGTCTTGTGCCTGAAACTACTCTGACATATATCACACTTGTAAGGTTTTACACCAGTGTGTGTACGAATATGGACAGTTAAATATTGTTTATCCCTGAAACTACGCTGACATATATCACACTTGTAAGGTTTTACACCAGTGTGTGTACGAATATGGACAGTTAAATATTGTTTATCCCTGAAACTACGCTGACATATATCACACTTGTAAGGTTTTACACCAGTGTGTGTACGAATATGACGTGTTAAATGAGTCTTTTGACTGAAACTACTCTGACATATATCACACTTGTAAGGTTTTACACCAGTGTGTGTACGAATATGGATAGTTAAAGATTTCTTGTCCCTGAAACTACTCTGACATATATCACACTTGTAAGGTTTTACACCAGTGTGTGTACGAATATGTTGTGTTAAAGTACTCTTGCGACTGAAACTACTCTGACATATATCACACTTATAAGCTTTTACACCAGAGTGTGTACGAATATGGACACTTAAAGATATTTTGTCCCTGAAACTACTCTGACATACATCACACTTGTAAGGTTTTACACCAGTGTGTCTACGAATATGGATAGTTAAAGACTTCTTGTGCCTGAAACTACTCTGACATATATCACACTTGTAAGGTTTTACACCAGTGTGTCTACGAATATGGATAGTTAAAGAGTTCTTGTCCCTGAAACTAGTCTGACATATATCACACTTGTAAGGTTTTACACCAGTGTGTGTACGAATATGGATAGTCAAAGACTTCTTGTGCCTGAAACTACTCTGACATATATCACACTTGTAAGGTGTTTCACCAGTGTGTGTACGAAAATGACTTGTTAAATTAGTCTTTTGACTGAAACTACGCTGACATATATCACACTTGTAAGGTTTTACACCAGTGTGTCTACGAATATGGATAGTTAAATATGTATTGTCCCTGAAACTACTCTGACATATATCACACTTGTAAGGTTTTACACCAGTGTGTGTACGAATATGGTTTGTTAAAGATGTCTTGTGCCTGAAACTACTCTGACATATATCACACTTGTAAGGTTTTACACCAGTGTGTGTACGAATATGGACAGTTAAATATTGTTTATCCCTGAAACTACGCTGACATATATCACACTTGTAAGGTTTTACACCAGTGTGTGTACGAATATGGATAGTTAAAGATCTATTGTCCCTGAAACTACTCTGACATATATCACACTTGTAAGGTTTTACACCAGTGTGTGTACGAATATGTTGTGTTAAAGTACTCTTGCGACTGAAACTACTCTGACATATATCACACTTATAAGGTGTTTCACCAGTGTGTGTACGAATATGACGTTTTAAATGAGTCTTTTGACTGAAACTACTCTGACATATATCACACTTGTAAGGTTTTACACCAGTGTGTGTACGAATATGGATAGTTAAAGATTTCTTGTCCCTGAAACTACTCTGACATATATCACACTTGTAAGGTTTTACACCAGTGTGTGTACGAATATGGTATGTTAAAGTATTCTCGTGCCTGAAACTACTCTGACATATTTCACACTTGTAAGGTGTTTCACCAGTGTGTGTACGAATATGATGAGTTAAATGAATCTTTTGACTGAAACTACGCTGACATATATCACACTTGTAAGGTTTTACACCAGTGTGTGTACGAATATGATGAGTTAAATAAATCTTTTGACTGAAACTACGCTGACATATATCACACTTGTAAGGTTTTACACCAGTGTGTGTACGAATATGATGAGTTAAATAATTAGTCTTTCGACTGAAATTACGCTGACATATATCACACTTGTAAGGTTTTACACCAGTGTGTGTACGTATACGTTTTGTTAAATTGTTCTTGATAATAAACTTATAGCTACTTTCACATTCGTGAGGCTTTTTTAATTTAGTTATATACTTAGACGTACGCTTTTGAGTGGCTCGGATAATTTTTGAGTCCGATATTTGGTTTTTCTTTTGGTCGGCTGGTATGGAGTCCTCTAATTTTGTTCTTCGTAAGTGTAGTTTTGGTTCCTCCGCAACAGTCGGCCCTGGAATGAAAAAAAAAAACGGTAAATACAATTTTCCAGTTAGATTGCTTTGAACATAAATAAATTAACAGGGCTTCGAATTATTCACATTAGGAACGGAAAAGAAGCTAACCAGTTAATGGGGCCTCGCGCGAGGTCCCACTTAATGGTTAATGATTAGGGCGTCTTGGTCAAATAAAAAAATATTTATTAAACAAAAGCTTGAACCTCAATTATTGAGACTGTAGCACTGTAGCATTTAGCTTCGATATTTAATTTGTGCTTGGATATACAGGGTGTAAAAGACCTCATCACTAGGGAATGCAATCTCGATCTCGCCTCATTTTTCGAGATCAATCTTGAAGCATAAAATGACGAGATCTTGGCCGAGATTGACGAGATCGAGCGGCAGTAGTCAGCGACGCATCACGCGTGTACTTGGCGCGCGAGCGACTCGCTCAACTCGCTGACTGGCGAAGGAGAGAGTGTCGTATCGCATACGCAAAGTATCCCGCCTATTCCCGAGTATTCATGATGTTGGGCGAGCGAAATAGAAGAGGATAAATTTATATAATTTACCCTTTTGTTTTGACCAGAGTAAGTGAGCGGGAGACATTCGAGAGAGTGCAGGCACTTGTTTGTTTAGCTGTAAGGCTGGCCCGTGGGTACCACACGATCTCCCGCAAGGCGGCGAGCCTCTTTGCCGGATTGCCGCCATGGGATCTGGAGGCGATAGTCCTTGCGCGCCTGCATGAATGGCGCGCGGAGGCGCTACGCCGGGGGTAAACTTCACTGCCACGGCAAATTGTCGCTCAGCGGACAGACTTCTAGCGGGATCTCATGGCGACATGGAGAGAGCGACTGTCGCAACCCCGTGCAGGGCACGCCACAATAGTGGCGATAAGTCCCCTCTTTGAGGAATGACTTGAAAGACGCCACAGCGTCCTCACCTTCCGCCTGACGTAGGTCCTCACCGGACACGGTTGTTTCGGAAGGTTCCTTCTCCGAATCGGGCGGGAGAAAACGCCCGGGTGTTTCCACTGCGAGAATCGACCGGAGGACACGGTGGAGCACACGGTTGAGGTGTGCCCCGCGTGGGCACAGCACCGCCGTGTCCTCGAAGCGGCGATTGGCGGCGGCGACCTCTCGCGTCCAGCCCTGGTTCAAGCCATGGTCCGGAGCGAGACGGAATGGGACGCCGTCACCTCCTTCTGCGAAGCAGTAATGCTAGAGAAGGAGGTGGTGGAACGGGAGAGGGAGAGAACCTCACAGCGTCCCGGCCGCCACGGGAAACGCCTCGGGCGTCGGGGGCCACCACCACGTGGCCCCCGGCCACCGTAGGCGCGGGCCTGTGGACGGTGGGCTATTGGCTAGCTCGCCGTCCGTCCGTCTCATGACGACAGGCCGTGTAGACGGCGCGTTCGTGTTCCACGCGCGCCTCAAAGAGAGTCAGCAAAAAGGCCTATGCCTGCCGGGGTTGCGGGACTGTTCAAAAGAGATACCGTGGCCCCGGAACACAAAGGGCGATGAAGGAACATGGATGGGTTTTAGTCAGTAAAAGTCTGACACTCCCTCCTGCTCCGCCCAGAGCGGGAGGAGTCATTTGATGATTTCCCATCCGAAAAAAAAAGGTACTTGTTTGTTTACAATTGTCTTAGTTGTGCAGATTAGGGCATACGAACCGGTTTTTCCCGGTTCTCAAAAACCCGGGAATTCCCGGTGTTATATAAATATAGGCAAAGAGGCCACTTTGCTTCAACTTCATTCATGCTCTCATATTTCTTTTTTACATTGTCATTGTCATCTGGTTGTCACTGCGACTTATTAATGATTAAAATATTGAGTCTACTATAAAAAGAATTTCTTAATTAGTAAATACATAATACCCGGGTTTTCAGTTTGTAAAAAAAAACGGTTTTGTCGTTTAAAAACCCGGGTTTTCGGGTTTTTCGGTCTTTTTCGTAATCGATCATTATTGATCTGTGAACATCGCAAATCAGACACGCAACACGTCGTAGGTCGTTTAAAATGTAGAAATATGAATAAGTCAAATTTTATATCCTCCGAGTTGTTTATCTAATTTATAATTTATTCTCAAAAATACGTTACAGGGTTTCTTGGGTTGTGGAATTGGTAAAATTCTTATTCGAAAGTACCCGTTGTATATTTTTTTGTCTTAAATTTATTGTGTATTTATTCTTCTGAGATACTTATAATTTTATATTTTTTTAACAAAAGTATCTGATCACCTCGTTCCCGATACGATCCTTCATGAAGACTTCAAGCATAGTCCGCTCCATAGCACGCTAAGCGACCTTGAATTTATAGACCAGCCGTACCGTGAGTGTCCACGTTTCGGCCCAGGCCGAACGCACTCGGTTAAAACCTTAGTCTTTTGGCTCTGTAGATTACGCAACGACAAGATCTGAAGAAGTTTTCCAAATGCTGCCCAGCCCAGCTAAATTTTTCTGGTAGCCTTCCTCTCAAAAGTGTTCTTACCAAACTGTACAGTTTGCCCGAGGTAAATATGTTCTCGAACAACCTCGAGAGGACCACAACAATAGGTCCTGGGGTGACGTGTTCGTAGAATTTAATCTGGATTTTGTCTAAGTTCACACTGAGACCAATGCGTATTGAAGAATCTACTAGGCCATCCAGCATTTGCTTCAAGTCGTGCAGCGATACAGCCAGCATGACGATATCATCTACAAATCTCCAGTGTGAGATATAGTCGCCGTTGAAGTTAATGCCACGTCCTTCCCAGTTCGGCGTCTTTATTACATCCTCCAGTGTGTTGGTGACCAATTTCGGGGGAATTACGTACCCTTGCCTCAGCCCCCGACGCAATGGGTTGTGCTATATTTACTAGTTCTCAGCTGTTTCGTCCCGTGCGTGTTTCCGAACGCACCTTTTTCTGACATATGAATTGTCAGTGGATTTTGACACTTGTCACTTGATATTTTTGCTGGTTAAGAAACGAGCTTGATATTGATTTGCTTTTTATTGATTAAAATTGGGATAATCCGAGTTAATCTTTTTCGTTATCGACTATTTGGTTGCGATCCGTGATTTATTGGACCTTGGAACCCCGTTTGAGTAAAATACTGGGATATTTTGATGCATTTGAACAATAACGCCGAATTGTGGTTAGATTTACCGCCCATGTGAACTTTGGTGATAATTGTAGCTGCCCATAAATAATATTACGAACTTGTGCAACATCCCGGACGGTAACACGCTGTGAAATCTTCGTCTCTTGTGGCCGCCGCGTATACAACTTGACAACATTACTCAATCATTAACACTGACACACATACAACGTCGCGATCTGAGATCAGGTCGACGCTGCCGATCAGGCTTGGGTAAGTTGATTCCTCATTGTTTGTAGGCAACTTAAGTTTAAGGTTAGTTTGGGCTCCGCGGGACCGCGGACAGTTCGGTCACCCAGATAGTTGCCCTGGTGTGGCTTCGAACATTTTGGTAGCAGAGCGTGGTTCAATATTATAAGAACAGCTTGCTTGGTCGATTGGAAGTCTTGAACATTGATTGTTGCTGTCAGCCGTGCTCTCAAATTAACCTATGTTATTTTAATTTACCCCTTTGTTATTTGTACTTGTATGATTGTATGTTCATTGTGTGGATTGTATGTTCATTGTACCTATTGGAAAATACATAGGTGTATTGTGATAAGTTAAATGTTGTTGTTTATTTGATTTGTTTATTATTGTGTTGCGCGTTGAAACCAACACAATAAATTACATCAAATTGCTTATTACATGTCAGTGGCAATCTTTGGCAAGCCAGATCAGTACTTGAAATAAGTACAGGGTCGGATTTAGACTTGAAATAAATTCAATTTAAGTTTTATTTGGTTTGAAAATATTTTGTTGGCTAACAAGTCATTGCTTGTTTGTTTATTTAAATTTAACTTGTTGGCATCTGATTTGGTTGTCGCGATGGCCCCAATGAAAGCTGTAAGGGAGGCAGCTGCTGGATTGATCTCACAACTAAGATGGTTCACCTCGGCGGCAGCGACCACTGAGCGCTCGGATCTCAAAGAGGCCACGCTTGCACGGTCCGAGCAGTTGAACGTGAGACTCACTGCTGTTGACGCTTTGTTCACGCGCTTTAACGAGTTCATCGTCGACGTGGACCTGGAGGAGCTGGACCAGGCAGCCCGCGATAAGGTTGTTGGTGACTACGACCAGATTTTGAACCTGGGGGATGTTATCAGCCAGCGAGCCCGGGAAATTTTGAAGAGCCGGGAGCCTGTCCAGGCCAAGTCAAAGGGCCGGTTGTTACAGGCCCCGGACTGTTGAGTAGACTGCCCACACTAGATTTGCCACATTTTGACGGTCGTTTGGACCACTGGCTTGGTTTCCTGAATCTTTTTGAAAGTTTGGTTGATGCCCGCTCGGACTTCGGACCCGCCCAAAAGTTGGCCTATTTGTTGTCGGTCTTGGAAGGTGAGGCCAGAGCCTTGGTGCAGCACTTGCCGGTGACTGACTCAGCCTACCCTACCGCTCTGGAGCTTCTCTCCCGACGGTATCAGAACAAGCGCTGCCTGGCTGATGTGCACATCGCCCAGATTTTGCGGCTACCGGCCATTGCCAGCACTTCGGCGTTGCGCACTGACTTGCTGAATCCGTTGGTTGCAGCGACCAACGCCTTGAGACGATTGCAGTTGCCGGTGGACCACTGGTCCTACTTGTTGGTGCACATAGTGCTGCAGTTGCTCCCCGCGTAGTTGAGGTCCCGCTTTGAGCAGAAGTATGGTGATAGTATGGGGATAGTGCCACCCATCTTCCCCCCTTTGACGACCTCCTCAAGTTTTTGGAAGACGAGTATCGTTTTTTGGCATAACACTCGTGGCGTCACGGGGTCACGCCCACTACCTTCTCGGCCAAGAGACCAGGGACGGACTAGGGCTAGGGGGCCTGTCGATGTTCGCCCCGCCCCCCGTTTTGCTGGCGCCCGGAGTCCTCATGATTGCGACTTTTGTAAGGCCACGGGACATGTCATGGCACGTTGCGCGGCCTTTTTGGAATTGCACGTAAGTGCCCGCTGCCGAATTGCCAACGCACGCCGTCTGTGCTTCTCGTGCTTGGGGGCCCACTTCCAGCAGGACTGCCCCAAACCCCGCCCGTGTAGAATTTGTGAAGGGTCCCACCTCGAGATTCTGTGCGCCAACGCGAACCGCTCCAGCAAACCAGCTTCTGAGGAGGGTTCGCGCAGGGGGGGTACTCCGGAGACGAGCACCGGGCTGAGGCCCGAAATTCTGCTCGCCGCACCCCATTCCTCGCGCAAGTTGAACGGGAGCCCCGCGAGCGCCATTTGGTCTCCCCTCGTCAGGGGGAATGTGCGGCTGCTGCTAGGCAACAGTGGCCAGACCAGCACCGCTACCTTTCCCCTCCGTTGGCGGAACGTCCCCGGTTGGAGTCACGCGCTCCGCCATTCAGGCATCCGGTGGGATATGCCCTTCCAGCGATGGCGAGCGGCTCGGGACACCGCGCGGACGAACCATTCGAACGCTACCACCCAGGCATCGCTAGAAAATTGGCGCCTGCCCCGCTAAAGGACCCCCCCAGATCGAGACGGTTTTGTTGCCAACGGCCTCGGTCAAGGTCTGGGGATCCTTGGGTGACTAGATTGTGGTCCATGCCATTTTGGACACGGGAGCCCAGGGTTGCCTTTTGTCGTCTTGGTTAGCGGGACAGGTCGGCCTGAATGTGAGCGACTTTTCAGGCGGGATTCGAGGAATTGGCGAAACGGCTGTGACCACTGTTGAGGGAAAGACCTGGTTTGAAATCACCCCTGTGAGTTGTCTGTACCCTAAAATTGGTGCTCCTGCCCTTGTTCTGCCGAATATATTGGGTAACCATCCCCAATGTCAGTTGCCTTTGAATGTTCTACGGTTGACGTCAGGTCTGGATTTGGCTGACACCTGGTTTGATTTCCCTTGTACGGTACATTTGTTGTTGGGTTCCGATGTTCTAGGGAGAATATTGTTGGGAAATATGACGGTCTTGCAGCCGGAGACCCCATGGCGCCGCGAGAGGGGCTTGGTGGCGGTCTCAACCATCTTCGGCTTTGTGGTTATGGGCCCAGTGTTGAAGGTGCCCCCTCCACCTGAACCTGACTTTGCGTTGGTGTCCGGCTCCGCCCTCTCTGACGCCGTTCAGAGGTTTTGGGAGGTTGATGAGCCCCCTCAGGTGGCCCGCTTGAATCCGGAACACGAAGAGTTCGAGTTGTTCTATCAGAACAACACCGGTCGACTCCGCTCCGGTCGGCTTGTGACCCGGCTGCCCTTTGTTGCGGCCGTAGGTCTGGATTGGCCGAGAGGTGTGCGACCACCTCTCGGCCAATCCAGACCTACGGCCGAGAAGAGATTGTTGGCAATGGAGCGCCGCATGGCCAGGGACCCGGTGCTGCGGCAAAAATATGTAGATTTGATGTATGATTTGTGATTTATGTAGACTTGGGACACATGTCGGTGTCAAATTTGGATTGGCGCTCAGTAGAGCATTTCTTCTTGCCACATAACGCGGTCCTCAAGCCATCCACCGGTAAACTGCGCACAGTGTTTGATGGGTCTGCGCGGACTTCTTCCGGCGTCTCGTTGAATGATTGCCTGCATTCCGGCCCCAAATTGTTGAGGGATCTTTGTGACGTCATCACGTCTTTTCATCGTCATCAAGTAGTCTTTGTGGGCGACATCAAAATTATGCTCCGGCAAACGGTTATTCACCGGGTTGACAAACGTTATCAGTTGATCCTGTGGCGAGAGCATCCCCAGGACCCCATGATTGTATACGAGCTCAACACGAATACGTACGGCCTTCGATCAAGCCCCTTTGTTGCTATTCGTTCGCTTTGGGAGCTTGCGGACCGGGAGCGTTTGAGGTTCCCTCGTGCGTCCGCCATCTTGAAAAAGAACCTATACGTCGATGATGTCTGCACTGGAGCTCCTACGGTTGAGGAAGCTATCCTGTTGCGTGACGAGTTGGTCCAGATTCTGGCTTCCGCTGGCTAGGAGTTGCGTAAATGGGTGTCCAACTCGCCAGCGCTATTGGAAGGTGTGTTGGAGGATCATAAGCAGGATCCTCATTTGTTTGAAAACGTTGACAACCCCGCCATGATGGCCGTCCTCGGCGTTCAGTACCGACCAGTTCAAATTTCAATACTATGTCATGATTTTCCTTTATGAGATAAGGCAAGTCATTTATATAAATAAGAAACAAAAATGGACCAAGAATTGAGCCCTGGGGTACCCCCATTCTTACTACGGATCCGGGACGATCAACTCTCTGAATCCTATCACTCAAATGTAAAATAAGAAGACCCAGAGAGGCATTACGCATTCCGTGGTGGTGCAGTTTCCTGATTACTGTTTCATGAAGAACGCAATCGAAAGCTTTAGATAAATCGCAATAAATGCCCAAAGCATCGCATTTGTAAAAAAAATAGCCAGGCATTATAAATGTGTCCTAAAAGTGCATCACAGCATCAGTAGTTGAACGAACCCTTGTAAAGAGTTGCAAATTAGTATTTATTTATTTAAGGACCTCCAACAAAAGATGTACACAAAGCATTATAAGTTAATGGAAAACACAAAGTATTGGGTAGGTGTACTCCTTCACTTAAAGGAGACCACAACATGCACAATAAAGTTACTAAATTAAGCCCCTAATAATTAAATTGAAAATATATTTTGGCAGTTTAAGAATGATAAAACACACAAACAATTTGAGTAGAATATAGAAACATAAAAAAAAAAAAAGATTAACATTGTCATAAATTCTAATGATAAAAAAGTAATGTTCCTATTTATAGCATAGATATAAATTTAAAATAAATAAATAGAAATTAACATAAATTCTAGAGATAAAATTATCAATAGGGAACTTAAAATATCACACACAAAAATAACGCCTACTGAAAAACTAACAGCAATCTACTGAACACTCTCTAACTTGGTTCGGTTACGGTTGGTAAAGCTAGTTATTTTTAAATTATTATGACGCGGAATGACTCATTGAGTTATTGCAGTGTATTAAAATTATAACAAAATAATGCATCATTCATACTAGTAGCGTCATCTAGTGCTACAATATGTACTAATGTTCTATTGGATTAAACAGTCTGTGAAAAACTGTCATTGCGTTTTAATCGGTTATGGGCCCAGTTCGCAATTTCAATAAGTTATTGGCGTGAAAATAAAGTGATCCGAACGAAATATGTCTGCCAGTAACTCAGTGAATGTGCCTAAATTACGGGGACGTGAAAACTATGATGTTCGGGCTTTTGCAGTGGAAAATTACATGATCTTAGAAGACGTGGGTCTGAATGACGCCACAGAGCTTGCCGAAATAAAAGATAAAAAGGCCAGGGCAAAGATTATCATAACAACAGATCCATCTCTATACACTCAAATCAAGAACGAAGCTACGGTACGAGGTTTGTGGAGCAAGTTAAAATCTTTGTTCGACTATTTAGGTTTTACGCGGAAGATCAGCCTCCTCAAAAGTTTGATATGAATCCATTTAGAGACCAGCGACTCCATGACCAGCTACGTCACCCAGCTCATTGAAACCGCTCAGAACTTAAAAGGTACCGGTTTTGAAATAAATTATGAATGGATTCGCTCGTTATTGCTGGCAGGACTTACTGAAAAATTTAGCCCAATAATGATAATGGCTATAGAGCATTCAGGTATGCAAGTTAATTCAGATGCAATCAAAACTAAATTATTGGACATGAGTTCGGAGTTTGAGGTGAGTTCCGAAAGCGCATTTTTGACCAGGCAAAGGCGCGGGAAGGTGCACAGTAATCTAGATATTACAAATAACGGAACGCAGCCATCTTATGTCAATGTCACTGATAACCTCAAAAACAACAAAAAGGTTATTCGTTGCTACAAGTGCAAAAATGTTGGACATTATAAAAACCAGTGTTCGAATACAGAGAAAGAAAGTCAAATGATTTTAGCACAGTATTTATGACTAGTGAATTCAATAGAAACTACTGGTATGTAGATTCCGGTGCCAGTTGCCTTCTAGTAGTAGCGAATGAAAATATGTTGTCGAACATTTCCTATCAGCCGATAACTAAGGAAATCAAAGTGGCGAACCAGACAAGCGCGCAAGTTTTATGCTCTGGAGATTTAAACCTTACTACCTCAGTTAAAGGGAAAAGGTATGAGATAAAAGTAAACAATAATAGTGTACGGCCTGAGTGCAATAGCGTCGGGCGGCGCGTTCTGCGGGGAGTCGAGCGACCGACCGCGCGTTCAATGAGTGGCCATAGTGCACGCTCTGCGTTTGGGGCGGTTCGGGTGAGTCCGCCGGCCGCGAGAAATATACAACAGATATTTTCAGACTACTAATAGTACAGAATACTAATAGAATTAATTAAAAACATTTTTCCTACGTATACCTAACCTTGCCTTGTTTAATAAGTACGTTTACTGTTAATAAATCGATACAATTTACTTTCAATTCCCAGTTTTATTGCTAGTTCTCTCCACACTCTTGTTCTAACTATGCTATTTTTGTATAAACAGTGAATAGATAACCATATTTTAGGTTTATTTTGTATTCATATTATAATTTCTTCAAACGACAACGCGCGCACACTCGTCTCGCCGCCCGCCGCTCCGAAACAAACAGGTTTGAACTCGCTCGCGACGCGACGACGCCCGCTCGACGCCCCGCGGTCCCGCAAGACGCAAACACGCACGCTGCAGCCCCCGCGCGGCGGGCGTCCACTCAGGCCACTCACGTATAAATGCATGCGTTTGACATGAACGCTGCACGCGCCGCCCCGCCGGCGCCGCGCCGCACGCTCGGCAGAGCTATTGCACTCCGTGTGTAGGCATGAGATAATTACCTACCGCTTTGCGCATATTGAATTTGCAAGCTCTCTAGGCACAGTTTTACAATCCATACAGTTGCGCTACGAATGTACTTCCGTGGAGCAACGGCGGGGATCTTGCGGGGGGTTGGGCGACGCGGTACGCGGTCTACGATCTCGCGCAGTTCATAGACTTGGACGTTTAGGGCTGACGCGTCTGTGTAAATCGTTGTTAATACTATTAATAATCGTTATATAACTTGAATATAATGATGTACACTTGTTGCGTATACGGATGTGCCTCGACGAGCACCAATAAGGATAAAAATATAAAATTTCATAGATTTCCCCGTGACGAGAGGTAAGTTTATCTTCCTATAAATTCGAATTAGCTACCTAACCAAATAACCATCTAGTACCTACTATTACTATTTTCGTTTAAATTAGTAATACCTACCCGTCGTCTAACTAGTACTAAAACGCCAAGTATGTAACTATGTACGTAAAGACAGATCTTATGCCTTAGCCCTCCTATACCTACACCTATAGCTCTGCCGGCCAACTCTACTGCGCTAATTGTGAACGTAGGTATATCAAAAGAATTGTTACGCGTTTCATACATGTTGGATAATTACGAGAGCAATTTGAAAATGTGATTTTTTGTTTTTTGAGTTGAGATATCTTGACGATTTTGGTACCAAATGAAAGGTCTAGGTCTAAAACCATTTTATCCGTTTGAATCATGTAAATCGGTCCACGCGTTTAGGAGATAATAATGAGTACCATACCGTAAGGTATAGTAAAAATATAAAAAACCTTAAAGTACAACTATATTAAAGTAATATACGTACCATAAACTTGGGTCCAATCCACGTCTATTTTTGTTATGTAAATATTTAGTTTTAAATAGTGTTTAAAATAGTATATAAGTATGTCTTGTAAATTAATATTGAATTAATAATGTAAATAAATGATTACAAAATCACATTTTTTTATTATTATTTTTTGACAACCCTTACACGCTTGCGACTCAGAGCCTAAGTACCTACACGCGTGGCGACATCGTTCAACATCAAAGGCGTTTCCCAACTGTATGGATTGTAAAACTGTGCTCCTGTCGCGCTCCAGCCGTGCGTAACTGCTGCGTACGTACGCCGCGTTAATTTTTCGCGCTCTTTTGACCTTGCGTCGCGTACCTACCTACTCGTACTTCGTGTTTGTTAACTGACTGATTTATTGATCATCCATCAATCATTACTAGTGAAAATGACAAGCCGGATAAACTGTTGCTGTTAATAAATGTAGAAGAAAATTGTCTTTTTTATATAAATTTCACTGTTCGATGTCCATGCTTCCCATCAGAGTTTGTTTTAAAATTACCTACTTGTTAGGTTTTGCATTTATGCTGCTATTAAATTTAATAAGTAATCGTAATTTTAGAGAAGGCAAGATATAAAGGGTGTAAAACACCTCTTAACGAAGCCGAAAGGTACTTGTTTTCCTCGTATTTGCGATCATTTTTTTGTTCTACACCATACCTGGGAACCTTCTAGTTACGGAGATATTGGGGGTCAAAGTTCCAACTTTTTGACAAGTTTTTTTTTTAAATACAAGTTTTTACTGTTAGATTTATTTTTTAAACACCTCCACGACCCCCTTACTATTCAATCCATCCATCAGCACAATGTTGTGAGTGCGTTACATTGAGTTCTACCACAAAACATGATTTTTCACCCCAAAAAAAAGTCGTTTCCCAGCAATAATTTTTGCGCAAAGTTACTTAATTTGATGTACAGAATGCTTGGTTGACAGCTTCGTGATGAGGTCTTTTACACCCTGGACATTATTAGAGTAAAACAATTGTAATTATAAAAGTTTTAATTAACATTTAAATAATAATACATTAAAATACAAAAATGTTGTTAGTATTTTATATTGAGTACCTACTTGAGGCAACCCTACCGACTGGCCATTAAGCAGTGAGACGCCGAATAAAATACTCTAACGCGTGGCGTCAAGGCACAATTCGAGCGGGCCCAGTTTAGGTATTTATAATTTCGGCTTTCTTCAAGATCAAAGCAGTGCAACTTCTGTACGCTAGTACTAGGTATTATCTATTCTGTGCGCTCGGTTCGAGCGGCCACTGTGTTCGTACACTTGTGCGTTCCTAATCTAACAACTAATTTGTTATCAGTGAGTAGAATGGTTGAAAATGGAAACAGATTATCCTTTAACCGTTTAATCCGTTATCGAGCGGTACATTGTATGTTGATAATGACTTTGAGTACAAATCCTGGTAAAACTCTGTTGCTGTTCTTACTTATTATATCTGGTATCTTTGTTTTAACTATACCTACCCCTTACATTTAAATATAAATATAATCAATCAATTTAAATATAAACATTTAAATATAATAAAATAAAAAAAACTATTATTTATAGTAATATAAATGATAATCCGTTCTATAAGTGTATGTTTTTACAAAATTGCAAAGGGAAATAGCTATTTTCATTGAAATAAAATAAAGCGATTGCGTTCTTGTTTCTATGGCATCACTGCTGTCAATTGTAGAATCGTTTAGGTGTTTTATTTACGTATTTTGTTTGCTTGTGTGATTTACCGGGTGGGAAAGTTTTGTGTTGTGAATTTTAATTTCATCTCTATTAATTTACATTAATTCGATTTAATTATTAAGGGTATTGTGTATATTAATACATTCAGTGAAAATGTGTTAACAATAAAATTCAACGACTTTTTACAGATACAGGTGTAAATCTATATTGTGCGTGAAATTCTTGAAAATAATATTTTGTAAAGGGATCAGAATAATCTCGTTAATACCACCTCGGTCTCACTTCTCTATATCTTTTGGCATAATCTACAACCTCAATTAAGTCTGCCAAATCAGACATTATTCCTTTTTAATTAACGTTTAATACGAAAGTGAATTCGCGGGTAAAAATATAACCCAAAACGTGGATGTCAAAATCAGCCATTAAATAGATAGGTAAAGGTTTTTTTGCCTTTAATTGTCATTAAGGAACCCATACATTGACTCTGAGGGCGAACTTTTTTTATTTTTTACCAAGGAGCTGCCTAAGTAACCATTACCTGACTCTGAGTGTGGCTGTAAGACTATTATTTGCTCTGAGCGTGCTTTTAAATCCCTTCCCCCCTTCCCCCCCTTCCCAATCCAGTGGGACAGTCACGAACTACACGCGGGCGAAGCCGCGGGCAACAGCTAGTCTAAGATACGAGCCATACCTTTTTATGAAATGTTATAATAATGTCAAAGTGTATGTAGCACATTTTTTTGTATTTTATAACTGTGAGTAATTCAGCTTACAAAAAATTAAAAAATGTTTTGGAAAATGAATATAAAATTAAAGATTTAGGTAAAATAAATGTGGGTCTTATTATTAATGGAAGTGTCAGTAAAATAACTATAGATCAAGATAAATTTATAGAAAATGAATTAGCTAGATTTAATATGAGTGACTGTAATACCTCTGACACTCCCATGGAAACCAATCTTAAATTAGAAAAATCTGTTGATAACCAATGTGAAGAGAAATTTCCATATCAGCAATTAGTAGGATGTTTCATGTACCTAGGCGTCCTTACAAGGCCGGATATATCTTTTAGTATTAGTTTTCTAAGTCAGTATGATACATGCTTTAATGAGACTCACTGGAAACACAGAGATTATTAAGATATTTGAAGAAAACTAAAAAATATGGTCGTCTTTAAGAAATATGATACTAATTTACATGGTTATGTTGATGCCGATTGGGCGTCTTTTACTATAGACAGAAGATCATATACTGGGTACAGTTTTATTTTAGCAGGATGGGTAATTACGTAGTTATGAATCTAGAAAGCAGAGAACGGCACTATCTAGCACTGAAGCCAAATATATGGCCTTGTCTGAAGCCAACAAAGAGGCACATGTCAAACACTTGATGAATGAAATACATGTACTGGATCGGAAGCACCCCATTATGTTCATAATAATTATAGTGATAACCAAAGCACTATAAAATGGATATTTGGGTTATTTATTATTCAGGCAAATGAGTTTCAAAGCATCAATAGCTTTGGAGAAGCATGGTACATCAAACTCAATCAGTGTGGAAGCCAATATATTCCGGATAATTTTCAGTGCCGTGGGCCAAAGATAATGTAAGCCGGTAAACGAATACCATTAATTATGCAGACGCCAAAAGCTCCCATGCGAATGGGAAGAGTAGCCTATGGTGCCCAAGCTCAGTCATCGTCATGTTAACATTAAAAAATCTAAAAAAGAATTACGCTCCAACCTAATGTATACGTTAACCACTTCCTGTCAAGTCTAGGTAGACCGTTCTTATCAGTACACCATTGGCCTGTTCACCAACCTATTGATAAACAAACATACAATACTTACTGCTCATCTTCTTAGCTTTTCGTTTGTTTTCAGGTACTGCTTGTTCTTCTACTGCTTGAGTTTTTAATTCCATTAAAGGTACATCATCTTCTGAATCTGATTCCAAATAGTGTGACTGTAGTTGTGTGTCTTCTATATCCAGATAGTTGTCATATAGATTTACTAGTTTCAGATCTCCAAAGGCTGAAAAACAATAAAAGGTTTTTAAAGTGTGTGCCCCTGCTCACTGGTGAATGATGAAACTATAAGGAAGGACTGAAACTGTGGCGAAGAGAAAGTGTTTCCATCCCCAACCCATTTGTTCCACTCGCAGAAAATTTTACATCTGGACTCCGGACACAAATTGGATGAAGCAAGGAAATCAAAATCAAAGCATTTATTTCAAGTTACAGGCACTTTTGAACTGTCGAAACAAAGATGAAAAATGTAGCTACAGTTCAGTTTTTATCTTGTGGCTGGGAAGTCACAAGATAAAAACTATGAAAGTACTGTAGTTGCCCATGCCCTAGCGTAGATCTCTATGGAGAAAAAGGGACAAGAAACTCCATGGGTACTCTTTGAAATCAAAATATTGTTACAAAATCTTGTTTACATCATTCATGTTGAGATGGCATATTATGTGAGAACAATGTAGCAAGATGTGCATGTAAAGTGTCCACAGTAAAATCAAAACAAAAAATACAATTCAAAAAACAAAATAATTCATTCAAATAAGCCATGGCAACTAAGAGATGACTTGAGTGAGAGAGAGTCACAACTGACAGTGCCAGTTCACGAACATGACGCATGGATCAGCACCATTCAACTCAACCATTTAGAAGGGAACTAAATGATCCGACACATACTCCACCATCAGCGAGACATAGAGCATGACATACCTACGATAAAACTAACTTGTTCAGGTGGAGATTCATAGATGACTCGGGCTTGGAGTGTGATGCTACTCCACAAACGATAGGATACTTGATATTGTGTCCTTGTCATCAACAAGCTGATGGACGCTACAGACAGTGCCATACTTGTCGCCAAATTATCTGCTGACTCAATTTGAATTGTCATCAACACGCTAAGAAGAAGAGTTTGTATTAATTATTTTTAAAAACATACCGTCCTCATCACTTGAATGTTCCTCATTTGGTACAATAATATCATCTAGTCCCTCGCAAACAGCTTGTAATTCTTCTTTCACAGCAATGCTTTCTTTATGACCAACTTCAACTATGCTTATGCTCTGTATTGGAGAGTGAATAAACCCATGGAACAACTCGTGATCTTGGTTTATTAAAGGTTCTGGCTGTAAAAAGAAGTAAAGTTTTATGATTTTTTTTTTACGGCATTGAACATTACACTATTATATTATGCAACAAACAACGGCAACGTGACAGCCCGGCCCTGCTTGTCTTCTCTGCCATTTAGGAGAAATCAGAGACATACCAACAGCAGCGCCACCTACCGGGTCCAATTGTGTTTTCAAACCATCCAGGAACCCATTAAAATAAACACAGAAAATATCATTGAAATCGTCTCTGCCATTTAAGAGAACTCAGAGATATACTGACAACAGCGCCACTTACCGGGTCCAATTGTGTTACACTTTCTAATTGTTCACTATCTTTGTTACTACATTCAGTATCTGAATTAGTGTCTGTAAAATCCAGATTCTCTTTTTCTTGAGTATGATCTTGGTTGCAATTGTCTTCAACTTCCTCTTTTATTATTAATTCTTCATTTAAGTTAGTGTTATTTAGATTTATGTCACCTATTTCATCTTCAAATATTATTCTGCATGACATATTGATCAGTTCTTTGATTTTATAATTTGCCTTGTATTTGGTATTGTACGTCACACTGGATATGCTTTAAAAACAAAAGAAAACATGAGACTTAATACTCCAGGAATAAGGTCATTACAGAAGAAGTAGGAACTGTTTAACTCTTGAAAGAAGTAAATATGGACAGACCGAGCTCTGTATGAGAGAAAACACAACTCTGACTATCTACACTGGACTGCTGTTCTGTCTACTCTACTAGGTCCAACAAAGAAGTGCATACAATATTTATATATTGTTTTTTTTCTTTGAGTGTTTTATAAAGAACTGGTAGAGAATGCCTTGTGGCATTAAGTCCGCCTATGTACCACTATTGTACATGAAGTTTAAATAAATAAAAAGAAGAATTCGTCATAATAATATAAAAGCCAAGCCAGTTATTTTTACTGTGTTTTTTAAATAAAAATCTCTATTCTACCTATTGTGGATCATGAGATTCATGAGATACAACCCGCTGACACCTACTACATACACTTGAACATTTGCACTAATCATATTCTACACATTGTTAGTTTATCCAGCTTTGAACTCAAAAGTACTACGACGAATTCTTCGTTTTTTTGTTTAAAAACGCTCAAAGAATATAAAATAATATAGATATCGTATGCACCTCTTTGTTGGACCTAGTAGAGAGGACAGCAGTCAAGTCTAGTTATTTAGACTTATGTTTTCTCTCGTAGAGAGCTCGGTTTCTTAAATTCAATCACAATTTCACAAACTTACCAATGTCATGTAGGTGTGCCCTGTCTGTGCCGGTAGCGGTAGCTAACCTATGAGTTACCGTAGCTATTTGCACTTCTATTTAATTCTCCTTCGATATTATTCAGTCTCCAAATAAATACCACGATCAATACATGATGCAGTTCCGATCACTGATGCCACTGATTAATTTAATAAAATAACACGAAGTGCCTACAAGCCTCGCTCGCTAGAGTATAGATCACTGACAGATCACAGATAGATAACTAACTTGAGAATTTGAGATAACTATATATTAGCAGTGTTGCCAACTTTATTTTTACGAACCCACCAAATGTGGCCTCCTGGCCCACCAGAAAACCTCAATTCAACTCAACAAATTCCGTGCTAAGTGTACCCTTATATGTTTTTTGGAAATAAAACAACAACCAATATTGTAAATAGAAATAAGGATTGATTTTTGTAATCACTAAATAGAACTGCCTAATACATATCTAAAGATGATCTTCAGAAGAGTCGCTTTCATTTGCATTTTAATAGGCATTTTGACGTGACAACGTCTTATAAATTGGTTTGCCGGGTGACACTTCAAGAAACTGCGTTACGCTCCGCTCACGTTATGCGCTCACAATGAGAGCGAGTGAGAGGCACGCGTCCCTTCCACTCGGGCATGGTTAGCCCGCCTAAGAGCGAGAGAGTGTGTTGAATATTCACATTAAAATTATTTTACCACTCAAAGTCGTTGTCACGTAAAACTTTCGCCCGTATACCGACTTTACAGGCAACCAATTTTTTTATAATAATAGATTTCCTTCGTTCCAATTTTCTGTACATAGTACTAACTATTTTGGTAATATGTAGATATTGCTGCATAATTGAAGCAAGCTCCAGAGCTTGCTTCGCTCCAGTCCAGACTTGGGGCACCCCGACACGGATAGATTAGGTTAGAAGGGTAGGGTCGAATGAGCGAGCGAAGCGAGCGAATAGACCCCGCCATACCCTTCGTGGTTATTTTTTTTTAAACCACTCAGAAGTAGGAGCCCCGCGGATTGGGGCTCCGTCGACCGGCTTTCCCTCGACCGCACCACTGCACTATTAAGGAGACTATAGTGTTTTGAGGTTAGGTTACATTAATCGGTTTTTCTCAGGAACCGTACATTGCCTAATCATGGGAGTGGTACCAGGGGCCAGGAGGGACCCCCCCCCCCCCCCCCCCCCCCCTCAATCAATTCAGATACTTTTTCTTTATGAACTGTCAAAACGCGGATCTCTCATAGTCATAGATTTTGAATGACAATGGTGCCGATTCTCTTGTACACCGAACTAACCTAAACTAAAACTAAAATTTCTTATTTTTAGTTAGTTGGTTTTGTTAAGTTATTCTGAAAACAAGATTCTCTAAACTTAAATTGAAAAAAAACACAGAAAAACGTTTTTAAATCCTTGTCATTGGCTTTATTTGACTGAAAATTGTATGCCAATAATGTTTGTTTGCTATAAAGAAGGTAATGAAACCTTCCTTTGGCACTCAAGCCAAAAAAACATTCACATGTATTACATTCTTCCCATTTTGACTTAGGGATCTCAGACTTGGACGTTTGAAACCACATGTCTGCAACATTAATGCCTTGCAATTGTCACACGAATAGTTAGTTCTCATGTCTTTAAACTGCTCGCAGTTAACTGTAAGTTCCGACCATCCTCGTTTTTGAACCTTTGACGAAATTAGAAACAATGAGCACTTGGAAGCCAACATTCAACGCATTATTGCCGAAATACAGCATCCAGTTTTGGGCATTTTCGCGCCAGCCGCAGTGGCCACATCACTGAAACCATATTCATGCATTTATCATCAAAAATGTTTTTCTGCATTTTATTTACAAATAAAGTTCTCCGCCGCTAAAAAAAACACCCGTTTATTTTTGCCAAGCAAAATCTAAACTATCCCAGGCGGGTTGCAAAAAAGTTCGAGCTCGCTTCGCTCGCTCTTGCATTCTACAAGGGCCCCATTATTCTCAAGTGCCCAGGGCCCCCAAATGGTTAGACGGTCCTGCCTCTAAGGCCTACTTACTTGTAAATATTCTAAACTAGCTGACCCACCCAACAAAGGCCAAGTTGCCAAGTTTGTCAATCTAGATTCTAGATTGACAAACTTGGCAACTTTGTCAATCGAAAATGAAATGGCTGAAATCATCGACTTTGATAACTTAATAAAAGAGTTCGCCGATAGAAAGGCTAGAAAAGTATATTTATAATAGGTAAAAAAAAGGTTACGTTTCTTAATGAATATGGTTGTCTCATTATACATATCCTTTGCCTTTTTTTCGTATGGGTTTAAAATTGCAATTAGGGGCGCGCTAGAAATCTCGCCCAGGGCGCTGGTAGTGCTAAAACCGGCACTGGCTGATGTCATCTGATCTGATATGTAACTGTAGAGACGTTTAGTACGCTTCGCATGATCTTTTAGTAATTGTTGTGTATAGTTTTTCTCGAATGTTGCACTTAATATAGAATTTGAATCAGTATGACCGAAAACAACTTCGAATGGTGTCAAACCTGTCGTTGTATGTATGGTATGATTATAAACCATTATTGAGTAGGTCTTAACGGAGGCTGCATCAGTGCATTTTCGATCGTATTTAGCTAAACGGTATATTTCTATGATAGTTGAATGGAAAAGCCTGTTGAATTTGGGTTATTAGGTGTACTGATATGTAAATGTATGTTGTACATTATCATTAATTCCTTCAATAACTCGTTGTTAAATTCACTGCTAGGATCGCAACTAATTTTCTTGGGGGTTCCGTAAATGGAAAAATATTTAATAAGTGCGCTTATTACTTCGGGTGTCGATCTGTTCGAATTTTTTGTATTGCTTGTCCTAATTTACTGAACGCGTCAACTAATGTAAGATAATAAACAGATTCTACTGCAAAAATGTCTATAAAATTTCCTGAAATGGTGCATTTTGTGTTTGAGTTAACTGTAGAAAAGGCTTTATGGGTTTTCTGTCATACTTTGTTTTGCGGCATGCTTAACAATTATTTATTACGGCTGAAATCGTCTCTTGCATGTTATTCCAAAAGTAATTTCTTCTTATCCTAGACATGGTCTCTTTTATACCTCTATGACAAGTTTTTCCTTCATGATGTTGTAAGATGATTTCTTTTTGTTCGTTTTCATCTTCAACAAAAACTACACGCTCTGTACATTCCATGAATTCTACCATCCCCTTGTTAAATAACTGTATTATAATTTTGTTAAATTGTTTCCTATGCTTTCAAAATATATGAAGTATTTAATTATACGTTTAACATATTCTTTTAAAAACTTTTTAATTAGTTCATCATCATTTATTGGTAAAAATACTTCAAGAATTTTTTGTTTGTCACTTGTGTTTAACTTGGTTCGTGAAACTTAATGGAATGCCGTCACAATAGAATATATCTTTATATTCTAAACATAATTTGCTAATGGCTTCACTTTCTTCAGCTGACATGTGATTCAAGCGAAGCTTCTGTAAGTTATCCGTTAATAAGTTCTCTATTTCAATATTTTCGGTTTCTTTTAAGTTATTGACATTGCAATCATTTCTACAATTATCGTACGGTTCTACTTTAAATGGTTTAGTAATGGCTAATGTAATTGGTTTGTCAAGGGTATTTTGAATTACGGTAGTAAAGTAACCATCTTTACATTTAATTAAAGCGCTGGGCATACGCACGCCTTCAGTAAATTCTCTAAAATCTACTAAAGCATCACCGGAATGATAATTTGCAGGGATTTTAACTCTTTGTTCTGATCGGGATGCTAACTCTAATATATGTTTATTCTTATCGCGCATAATTGGTATTACCGTCGTTTTGGCTTTCAAGATCTCATTTTTTAAATCTATTACTGCTTCCACACTATGTAAAATATCATTACCTAATAAACCATCGAAACTTGGGTCGACTTCATAGATATGAAATTTGTGAACTTCATTAACATTCAACGTCGGAAATACTGGAATCAAAAGTACTTGTTCGTGTTGGCTTGTACCATGAGTACTTCTTACTTCAAATGGGTCGTGATAAATATAATCGTGAAAATAATAATTGTTTTTTCCCGGATTTATAAATGATTTTGTACTACCCGTATCTATCATAAATTTGGCATCTATTTCTGGTATATATATGTACGGCAATTTAAGACTTGTATTGCAATTTAGGTGTATTATCTGTTTATTTTTTCCGAGGCCACTAGTTGAAAATCCTCATTATTTTCCGCTAAATTTTCCTGGTTAATTTCTTCCGAATAATTCTCATCTTGATTTTCATTAAGAGGGCTAAAATCGTAATAATATTCATTGTTAAATTGGTAATCGCATGGAAGTTGACTATCATCGTCGTAATGGTCAAGGTCAAGCTCATTTAAATGATATCCTTTTGTGTAGGCTTTGGCCGGAGGCGCCGTACGCATTGTGACGTCACTAGATTCAATTTTAGGTTGCTGAATACCGGGTACACGTAAAGGTCTATTGAACATTTGGTTCTGGTTGCTAAATAGTTGTAGAGGTTTATTAAATGGTTGTCGGTTTCCAAATTGCGGAGGTCGCATCCCAAATGGTTGACCTTGGAAGTTTCCAAAATATGATTTAGGTTGTGTATTTGGTTGCGCAAAAATAGGTTTATTATTAACAGGTGTATTATAATTATTTGTGCCGAATTTAAACGTTGGTGTAGTATTTTTACTGGAGGACGGTTGCAGTGTTTTATTTCGGGCATTATATTGATCATGGAAGTTGACCTCTTCTAATACGAACGCTAAAGCCTGTTCCAAAGTGGACGGCTTCTAATACGAACGCTAAAGCCTGTTCCAAAGTGGACGGCGCTTTTAATCTCACAATACGCACCATATTTTCCGGTAGATTATAAAGAAACACGTTTAAAGAAGTATTATTATAAATTATTATTTTACTTTCACGCATACTACTCGATAATCTATTAACTTTTGATATTAAAATACTACGCACTGATTGTATACGATTGCAAAATTCCAAATATGATTCACCGTTTCTTATACGCATGGTTTCCAATTCAATAGCTAAACATTCTTCACTTCTAGGGTCTCCAAAATGTTGTATTAATAACTCCTTAAATTCTTCCCATGTAACCTTGGATCAATAATGTAACAATATCCTCGCGCTCACTGATAAGCGCGGCTGCATTCCCCGCTAATCTACTCGTTATAGAATGCATTACATACAAGTTTTGCTCGGTACTTCCCTTGTATTTATTTATGATATATTCACTCTTACGTATAAGATTTAAATGGCGCTTATCGCCGTCAAAAATAGGAATAATTTTAATCATTTCATTCGGAATTATCGTGATTTTTACGTGGTCTTCCATTTTAAACACTATTAATTAGCTTACAGTTATGATATTATTAGAAGAAAAATTCAATCAAGAATAGCAACACCGCGGCTGGCTATAAAAGGAAGGCGGCTGGCGGCACTCGTCCCTTTTTTTCTCATCGGTCGTCACAGAGTGCAGAAGCTCTGCCCGAACTACTAGCGATTGTCGTTATTTCAAATTGTTCATTCTGTTTGCTATTTTTATTTAAATTGTAATTTGTTTGGCCGAAGGCCATTAAAATCTTTTTAAAAAATCATTTTGTGTTTCTATTTGTAAGATCAGAAGTGGGATTCGAAGGCTGAAAAGCCGCTGAACGGCCTACATTTTTGGTTTTATAAAGGAAAACTTAGTAAACCTCCACGTGCTTGATTATTTTAATATTCGGGTGGAGCTTTTGTACGCACGATGCCTGCCAACAATCAACGCAGCAAACAAAAGCGCCGTGGGCGAACTCCTTCACCCAACCCGATGGAAGAGATCCTGAGGAGGCTGCGCGTGTTGGAGGACCAGCCCCGTGCGTCTGTGGAGACGCAAGCCATTGCAACGACCAGCGCTGGCCCTAGCCGCGCTGTTGAGCTGCCCAACACGACACCATCGGCATCAGAGCTTGGGGCGTCTACACAGCTGTGCGAGCTCGTGTCCGCGCAAATGGGGACGCCGCCGCCGACTC
This sequence comes from Xestia xanthographa, assembly GCA_905147715.2. Taxonomy (NCBI): domain Eukaryota; kingdom Metazoa; phylum Arthropoda; class Insecta; order Lepidoptera; family Noctuidae; genus Xestia; species Xestia xanthographa. The sequence goes on along the minus strand of LR990654.1, from coordinate 17,306,274 downwards.
CACACACTAGCAACATGGGATCAACGCAGTCTGAAGACATGGTGACGAACGCTGCAGAACGTCTTTTGACCGCCATCAGCTGTGCTCAGGTCAGATCCAACCGATATTTTGTCTCTGATTTTGATCCGAGTGTTCATGACTTCGACACGTGGTGCGGTGAAGTAGAGAGAGCCCGTATTTCAAACTCTTGGGACGACAGAGAATGCCTTGCTCGCGTCGGACATTGTCTCAAAGGCGAATCTCGCACCTGGCTTAGCCAATGGACAAGCAATATTCGCACGTGGTCCAATTTCAAATTGGAACTAAAAGCGCTGTGCCCACGTTCCGTCGATGTCGCGAACATTCTTTATGATGTAATGCGGACAGAATCCGATAAATACTCCACATACGCTGAGTACGCTCGTAAATCGCTTTTAAAGTTACGCATAGTTAAAGGTTTAAGTAGCGAGCTGCTCACTGCTATTATTATTCGTGGAATTTCAGATCCACAAATTCGCGCTATGGCTACCAACGCTAAATTATCACCGGAGTTTTTATCGAGCTTTGTTAAACCTTCCAACAGCAATATTAAGAAAGTTTATTCTAATAGTAATCGATTTGATAGGTCTCTCAACAGTAGTAACTCAAATCGCAAACGTCAATATGATTCTAAAGATTTAAAATCAATAAAATGTTTCCAGTGCCAACAATTTGGTCATAAGAGTGTTAATTGTAACAAACGGTCAAATAAAACCTCGAGTAATAGCGACGAAAAAGGAATCGCGTTACCGTAGACGTTTCGCGGCGATCCGTTGAAGTGTACATTCTGCAAAAAAGTAGGTCATTCCGAGGATACTTGTTTTGCTAAGGAACGCGCAAAATCTCGAAATAATAATGGTGTCAATTTTTGTCGCGAAATTACGGGTAGTTATAAAAATCGTGATGTGATTACTGCTGTCATGATGGGAATACCGTTAGACGTACTAATTGATAGTGGTTCATGTATTTCCTTAGTTTCGAAAAATGTTGTTAAATATTTCCCGTGTCAATTAAAGCCTACTAATCAGTTATTATGTGGCTTGGGCGGTACGGAAATTAGATCGGAATCATTTGTGACATTACCCGTTGAGTTTTGCGACATCACAATAGAAATAGATTTTTGTGTTGTAGATGGCGATAATTTGAATGTACCCGTCATTATCGGTACAGACGTACTGAATAGGAAAGGTATTACCTATGTTAGGACCGGTGATTGCCAACGTATAGTCCGTAGTGAAGTGACTGTAAGCAATGTTATGCAAGTAAACACGATTTCTTTGTCCGATCAAGTTAATACGTCAGTATCTGGAAATAAAAAGGAACGGTTACTAGAAATCCTCACCAAATATTCTGAATTCTTTTTAAGTGGTACCGCGACCACAACTGTGAAAGATAGTGAGATGCATATCAAGTTAACAACTGATGTGCCCGTGTATTACAGACCCTACAAATTATCGCATGAAGAAAAATTAAAAGTACGCACTATAGTCAAGGATTTGCTCGATAAAGGAATAATTCGCGAGTCCGATTCAGAGTACGCTAGTCCGATCCTACTAGTAAAAAAGAAGGATGGTTCTGATAGAATGGTCGTGGACTACCGTGCACTGAATCGAATAACTGTCAAAACTAGACATCCACTCCCCTTGATCAACGACTATATAGATAGGTTAGGTAATGCTCGCTGGTTTAGCTCTCTAGATATGGTTTCCGGCTTCCATCAACTTAGAGTTGCTGAAGAGTCCATTCATAAGACGGCATTCGTTACACCAGAAGCTCAGTATGAATATTGCAAAGTACCTTACGGTCTAGCAAACGCGCCGATTTTCTATCAGAAAACTATCTCTAAAACGCTTAAATCCTTCATTGATGCTGGAAAGGTCATGGTCTACATTGATGACGTGTTAATACTGACGGACGGGATTGACGAAAACCTCTTTTTATTAGATTCGGTTATAAAAACGTTATCTGAAGCAGGTTTTTCAATTAATCTTAAGAAATGTACTTTTCTTACCAATGAAGTAGAATACCTAGGTAGGGTTATAAAAGATGGTCAGGTTAGACCGAGCAATTATAAAATTGATGCATTGGTTAAATCACCGTGACCGAGCAATGTTAAACAGGTCCGCCAATTTCTTGGCCTCGCAGGATATTTCCGAAGATACATTCCTAATTACGCGATTAAGACTGCACAAATCGCCGCCTTAACTAGAAAAGCCGTAATCTTTAATTGGAGTAATGAACACGAAAATGCACGTCAAGATATAATTTCTTATTTAACCAATGAACCAATATTAGCTATATTCGATCCTGAATTGACAACTGAGCTGCATACAGATGCCAGTTCTATCGGTTACGGCGGAATCCTTTTGCAAGTACACAAAGATGGCCGTAGGCGGGTAGTTGCTTACTTTAGTAAGTTGACCGCTCGTGCGGAATCAAAATATCACAGCTATGAGCTGGAGACCCTCGCGGTAGTAAAATCATTACAACATTTTAGGCAATATTTAATTGGTAAATCTTTTAAAATAATCACAGATTGTAATGCATTAAAAATGACACAACGTAAGAAGGATCTCCAACCCAGAGTTGCAAGATGGTGTATGTATATGCAGGATTTTGATTTCTCGCTAGAATACCGTAAAGGCGCACTTATGCCGCACGTAGACTATTTGAGTACTAATCCGGTCAATATTATTAATGTTGTTCAAAAACCAAAAAAATGGGCTCAAGTGGCACAGGCAGGTGACGAGGAGACATTAACGTTACTTGAAAAATTAGATAACGGAAAATTAGATAATACGCGTTACGTAAAACGTGATGACCTCTTGTACTATAAGTATGACGTCACGGGTGAGCAAGCGCGATTCTTATGTTATGTACCAAAGGCATTTCGCTTAAGTTTATTACGCGTTTTCCATGACGAGCATGAACTCATTGGTGTAGACAAAACCGTTGATCTGATCCTGCGACACCTTTGGTTCCCCGGTCTTAGACAATTTGCCAGGAAATACGTCACGCACTGCGTAGTGTGCATTTCACATAAGCAAGTTCCTCGCGCACCTTTGCAACCAATATCCTCTTGGGAAAAGGCTCCGGTACCATTTGATACAATTCACGCGAATGTACTTGGACCACTGAGACAAAGTGATGGTCATAAACATGTACTTATCGTAGTTGAAGCGTATACTAAATATTGCTTACTTTATGCCTTACCGACCGAGACAAGATTGTAGCGAGTTGAAACGCGTAATGACCCAAATAATTTCACTGTTTGGCACTTTTAAAAGACTAGTGTGCGGTAGAAGCCGTATGTTTGATAACCATGATTTTATTAATTGGAGTTCTAATTATGGAATCGAAGTGCATTTTATTACTCCTGAAATGCATCAGGAAAACGGACAAGTGGAACGTTATTGTCGCACAGTTTTAAACATGATAAGAGTTGAAGTAAATTGTAACGAAAATGATTGGTCTAAAATATTATGGAAACTGCAATTAGTTTTAAATGTCACTAAGCATAGGACTACTCAATATTCACCATTAAATCTCCTTATTGGCACTGATTCCACTACACCTTTAATAAACTCTTTGATTAAGGCCGTCTACGCCAAGCAAAGTAGGTATTTAACGCTACCACCCTTTACGCGAAACGAGTCGTGCACACGCGTCGCCGACTTGAACCCAAAGCTGAGCGAAGTGTCACAGTATAGGTAAGCGTGTCGTGTAGGCAGTAGGTCAACTTATTTTATTAAATTGTCAGCTTGATTTATTATAATAGGTAGTAATTGCGAAAACCTAACATTTAAATGTAATAAATTAATTTGAATAGATATTGTAAATACAAATTGCTGCAAGTCGTAATTTATTCAATTATTTGTGTACCAGACGGGTGGACTCGTGTTTGGAAATTCAAAAACTATAACGGAACCAAATCTGAGCCACTAACCGCCCTGTACCGAAAGTTCCGGTTGTAAACGTTAGCTTCGTGGAACGGAGAGGTGGGTTTGGAAAATACTGCACTATTATTGTAGATGGAGAAGAAATGAAACACTATTTGACTATGGTAAGACACTACAAGCAGACAATACTGGAAAAACTGAGCTGAAACTATAATCGGAAAGAACTGTTAACTATTCGGATATCGAAACGAAACTGACTGCTTGAATATCGTAAACAAAACTGACTGTTCCAATGTCGAAAACAAAACTTACTATGCGGTGCCTGCGCTGTGCTTTCATACTACATATTATCAGACACACAAAAAATATTCGCGAATCCTCTAGCGGTGTGTAGTATTTGTTCGCTAGACAATCTTTTAATTCATACAAAAAGCATGAACAAAAAACATTAACAAAAAAATACAAAGGAAACTATAAGCAAAAGGATAATAAATAACTCGAACGGAAGAAGGATGTAGGTACTTTACGCTCTCGGCGTACGGTCGAAATTAAATTAACATTTCTCGATGTTTTTTATAAGTAGTTTGCGTACGCGCACCTGTGACGAGACTATTCTCGAGGGAATTTGTACCTACTTACTTTAAAAACTAATAATAACAGAAAGTACTCGACAAAGAATCACAATCACGGCAATAGCGTACTTTCTTGAACGTTCTTTCTATAGACTATATAAAACACTGTTTGAGACACTTGTCGCGAACAATTTGACTAGGTTTCTTACATTGTTTTTATTCACGAAGAGACACATGCTTTATTCGTTGTATGTGTCACCGTAAAATTGTAAATACCGTTAGATTATAATCTATCTCGTGAGATTGTAAACTCGTTCGTTGAGGAATTCCCTCGACTGTCTATGGTCTCCATCGTCAGACCAATGGCACTTACAACCCATATGGGTGCAAAGTTCTCATCAATAGAAATTAATTAAATCCAAACACAAGGTAGCTACTGTAAAACGTTGAGGAGTTCCTTTGACTGTCCTTCGTCTTTATCATCAGACCCCTAAAGATGACCACAACCCATTTAGGTGTAAAGTTCTCATCAATACTGTAATGTATTTGCATAGGTTTTATGTGGGTATCTATACAAATTATAATTGTCCGCACACCCTACATATTTAAATAAATCAGTCTCGAATATTGCATGTCTTTGCTTGCACTCGGATTCCTCATTGGCGACGAATTTAGGGAATAAAACACGATGCCATTCGGGAAATTACAAGAATTTGACCTCGAGGAGGGCCGGAATTGGTCAGCGTATGTTCGTTTGGTAAAACAATTCATTTTACTAAACGACATCAAAGACGAACTACGTGTGGCCACGTTGGTGACGCATGTCGGCGCACGGACATACCAGTTGATGTGCGACTTGTGCGCCCCGGACAACCCCGAGGACAAGACGTTCGATGTACTCGTCGAGCTCGTGACGGCGCACCTGGAACCCAAGCGATCCGAGATAGCGGAAAGACACACGTTTCGTTTGCAGCGGCAGGCCGAGGGCGAGTCAGCGCCCGCCTTCCTGCAGAGTTTGAAGCACCTCGCTACGCACTGCAATTTTGGGAAGACACTGGAGGACAACATCCGTGACCAGTTCGTGTCAGGATTGCGCAGTGAGGATATGCGCTCTCGGCTGTTTGCGGAGCCTTCGCTGGATTATAAGAAAGCAGTGGAGCTGGCGCTCGCGCTGGAGGCGGCAGAACAGCATGCGGCGGAGGCCGCAGCTGGCGTCGCACTGTCGGCGACCGCCAGCACGGCGGGACTCGGGCAGGGCGCTGCCGCGGCCAAAGCCGTGCATCGCGTGGCGCAGCAGGCGCCGGCGACGGTGCGCCGCGGCGCGGCAGGCGCTTGCAGACGTTGCGGGAAAGGAGCCCATACGTCGAACAAGTGTAGATATAAATCGTATGTGTGTGACAAGTGCGGTGTCAAAGGTCATCTCTCTGCAGTGTGCTCTAAAAGTGATAAGGATGCCCGCGGTTCAAGGTACCAAAATTTCATTGATGACAGTTCCGATTCTGAATCTAGTGATTGCTTATTTCAAATCGTAGATTTTAAGAGTATTAATTATAAAGATAGGCCATACAGTTACATGTTAATAGTAGAAAACATTGAAGTTACTTTTGAAATAGACACCGGCAGTAGAATATCGGCTGTGAATAAAATATTTTATGATAATCACCTTACGCATTTAATTATAAATCGCGATAATAACAAATTCCATTCATATACCGGGGAGGCTATCGTCCCACTCGGTTATGTTTTAGTGAAAGTGCAGAGCGGCAACGCCGCATCCCAGCTTCCGCTGTTTATTATTGACAACGGCGGCCCACCTTTGTTAGGGCGAAGCTGGTTGAGACAATTAAATATAAAATCGCTTAGCTTACATCATTTATCAACTGAAATTAATCCGGTTATTAATCAACTTAAGTTATATTTTCCCGAAGTGTTTCAGTCAGGTTTAGGATGTTGTAAAACTAAATTAAAGTTGCATTTAAAAGATAACACGCCGATATTCATCAAAGCCCGGCCCCAGCCTCTCGCTCTGCGGACGCCTGTGGAGCGCGAGCTGGAGCGTCTGCAGCGCGAACAGGTCATCTACAAAGTGAAGCGGAGGGATTACGCCACACTGATAGTGCCCGTCGTCAATCGCGACGGGTCTATTAGGTTGTGGGGCGATTATAAGTTAAATGATTTTCATTATCCGCTACCACGTGTGGAACAGCTGTTCGCCGCGCTTAGTGGGGGAGAACAATATAGTAAAATAGACCTTAAGCGAGTTTATTTACAGTGCATTTTAGACGAAAGTTCGCAACCGTTAACTGCTATTACTACTTATGTAAGTAAATACATTTGTGTACCGTACCCATTTGGTTTAAAATGCCTTCCTGATATGTTTCAAAAATTAATCGAAGAGACCCGAAGTGGTCTTAACTGTGTATCTTTTATTGATGACATTTTTCTCACGGGGCCCGATAAGAAGTCGCATTTGCCGCTGGTGCTGTCAGTGGACAGCAGCTCGTTCGGGCTGGGCACCGTGCTAGCGCACGCCCACCCGGACGGCAACGACCGCGTCGTGTGCTGTATCTCACGCATAATGTCTCCAGCGGAGCGTAAGTACAGCCAGGGGGACAAAGAGGCTCTCGCCATCGTGTATGGGGTGACCCGTCACCATCAGTATGTGTATGGGCGGCGATTTATGTTGAAGATGGTTCACATAGCGCAGAGCAATATTTTCGGACCCAAGAAGGGTCTCCCACAGACAGCTGCTAGTCGGCTGCAAAGGTCTGCTGTAAGGTTGGCCGCCTTTGAGTTTGATATTAAGTTTGTGTCTTCTGAATGCAATGGTAAAGCCGATTTTTGGTCAAGGTTGCCATTACAAAAAGATAAAGAGGATTCGGAATCGGATGACGCCGCTTAGGTATGTTCATTTTGTGGAGACGGCCCAGCAGGCATAGGTACGTAGCGCCGGTGCACGGTGGTGTGGTTAGGCAAAGAAGGCAAAGAAAGGGACGAGGTTCTCGTTAAAGATTTCAATAAAAATATTGTCAAGTGGAAGCCCGGTGTAGTCACTGAGCGCACCGGTGCTGTCACTTATAATGTAAGCAAATCAATCAAATCAATCGAAAAGTAATCGGCTGTCATTAGCTAGGGCTGTTTGCTCGGATGCTGCCGATGACGTCACTCCGCCAGTCTCCTGACACGGAGGCGGCACCGGAGGCGAATGGTGAGGCTGAGTCGACATACTTCGCGTTTGAAGACGCAAACTCAAGGTCACCACCCCCAATGCCTTCTTGAAAAACAAACCCAATTACAAAGTTTAAGTTTACCGGTATGCCAGCCGATATGTACTATTTTGTACAAACTTACATTACAATAAAATTAGGATTATTTTGTAACTTTTATTTTTTTGGATTGTCATAATTTAATAATAAAAAACATTGTTACTACTAGTACTAGCCAAGTAAGATACAGTACAGATATAGTTCTGTAGGTCGTGACTAGTAAAATAACGATTAACTTACTTTTATTATTTTATGTATACTCTTTCTAAAGCAACGTTTATTAATGATTGGATCTTGAATAGAGTTATAATTTATCCTTGCTATTGCGAACTTTGTAGGGAGAGGTAGAATACGAGAATAAATATGTTTAGTAACTAAAACAAAATATTTCTGTACATTTTAGATATTTTTGGTGTTATGGATTTAAGCTTAAGCTATAAGGGTGTGTAATATAAATCTAATGTCTATAGCTATACCTATTGTTAATTCTCAATGAGTATGTTAAAATCTATGCTTACCGCAGTTGAAGTGAACGAAGATAGGTCGTGTCAGGATGCGTTAGGAGATGTGCTTAGGGCACTAAACTGTACGGTCAATAGGGTCGAATTACTGTCGGTAAAGTCGCGCGCCCTCTTAGCTTACGACGATGATACTGACGCAGATCTCGAACAAGTTAGGGAAAACTCAGCTCGGTTAATCGGAAAGTCGGCGCTATAAAAAAAAATAAAAAATAAAAACAAAAAGAGGGTGCGACTGTAAAATATATAAATCCTATCATCTATCCTGTAAGTATTTAACAAGTTATGATGATATTTAGTTCTTCACGAGCACGGTCTTGATGCGCGCGGTGTTATTAGGCCACTGGATTGGATATATGAACTGAATGTTATGTCAATTATTAGTTTTTTAGTTCAGTTGTATATCAGTAAAATTTTAGCTCAGTACATTGGATAATTAATGAGATAATACGATTAAAGTCATTAGGAAGTGAATGACCGTGATAACCCGACCAAGTTCAGGTGGTTACGAAAAAGCGAAAACGCAGAACATTATGGTACCTTCTAAAATATGTAGGATAGTGTTACAAATTTAGTACAGACATGTACACAAGTTTAAAAAAAAAACTACATGATTATTAAAGAATTTTTATTGACAGGTAAAATAATCATTTCAATTGAACTTTTAAATTATTAATAAACTTATACTTAAAAACAATCACAGATTAAAATTACAGATAGTAATTTTGCTAAAAAAAGAAAATAATAAGTAAGTTCCTAAATTCAAATATTTAAGCCTTAAAAAAATACAGTTTTAGATAAGTACCTAACATCATGTACATATTAATAATAATTTTGCTACTATTTCTGTACTTACCTTGTTCGTGAATTCATCATGCAGCCCGCACCATAATTATGATCATCAATAGAAGCACTCCACATTAGCAGTAATTCGCCACACTTATTATTATATAATAGCTCTCACGCACTCGATAAATATTTGCAAAAAACAGGAAACGGAACTGCCGTAGCGCACGCGCACTCTACAAGATGAATTATGTGATTATGGAGCATGTTTAGTGCGTTATGCAAACAATGTATTACCCCTTCACCCCACCCCTCCCGCGTCCCACCGAACGACATGTTATATCGGTGATTTTTGATAAGTTTGTGCAACTGGAAGATAATAATAATGTTTTCATAGTAAATATGTGTGGGGGCGCGTGTCGGGAAACTCTTCAATGACTAAGTCCTTTTAGGTTACGAAATATATTTCGAAGATACACAAATTACAGATAAAAATTATAAAATTGATTTCTTATGAATTAGGTTTAACATAATGTGTCCGTTCCCACCGAAGTTAGGTAAAGGAAAGGCGATGACAATAGTCGGTGACGTGTGAAGCGCGGTGTCGTAATACGAACGGTCGCTTTGTCCGTACGATGTGCTGAGCTTGCAGGTTGGCATCGTAACACCTCCCCTGCCAGATGAGCAACTATTTGGTGACCTTGACGCCAAAAGTTGCGGCTCTTCTTTCATCTTCTGTCAGCTCGGTGTTAGCTGTTTCAGTTGTAATATTTACTTTCGCAGCTCAACTCAACGGCGGCGGCAACGAATGAAATACCAAATGCTCAGTGCGCCTGCACCGAATAGTATGTGTGAATAAAATGGAATTGTGATATGGTACATTCCAATCATATCTAATGATTGATATTTCGTCTTGCATGGTAATTTGGTTCTGTATTTTGCGAAGACTACTTAGATCTGTAAATGGAAACTGCGTGCCTTTGCCAATATCTCACAGTGCGGTAGAGCCATGAGTTCTAATGGTTGCCCAACTAATTTGTTATCCAAATTGATTGTACTGATCTCTGGGGTTTTTATCTTGCAACCTTGAGGAACGGTGACCAAAAAGCTTCCTCGTAACATCTGATAGGTATAGTTTTTTTTCACAGGATAGTTTTACTTTTGTACTGTTGGGGAAAGCAATTATGTAGTGGTAGCTGCCTAGATCAATCAGAGCTTCCTTGATCAGAGAGATAGGCGTGGTTTTGCACGTTACATCTATCTCCTGAAATTGTATGAGTTTTTGAATATAGTCTGTTCTTGACATAATCTGGTGGACGATCCTCTGCTCGCATAGGTGCCAAGAGTTGACCTTCGGGCATTCAGCCTCTATATACACAAATTCCTGAGAATTAGATGCTATATAGGGTGCAAGTGGTACTATAATAACGCTATTGTTATTTGGAACGGGATACAACTTTATAACTGATACTCAGTAGTAAATGTAATAGGAAACTTTATGACTACTACAACTGTGGACTCGGTAAAAAAATGAAACTAAGTTAAAGTTTTCGTAATAATTTCTAATATCTAAGTCAATGATTTCATTGGAATTCTAAATTTGTTTTAGTTGGCTTATCGCATTTTTAAGATCTTTGACAGAAAGTATGGAATGATGAAGTGATTTATCTCGACTAAAGGTTAATATATTTTCTGTTCTATTAATTTCACTCAGTAGTTCTTGTACATTTTCGGTCAAAATCACGAAATGTTGCACAAGATGAGCGTAATGAATTATTCGCTCATTATCATTATTAGTCATATTCATGACATAAGAAAGAGCTTTTCCAATTTTCTCTGATTAATTGAAAGATTGCGGAGTATCTGGTTTTGCTGAATTGTCATTTCTTTATATAAAGTAATATGCTTGTAAAATGATTGTGACATAGTTTGATCGTTTTTATTTAATATACGTAATGCTTTTTTAAATTTCAGAGTGTCATCGTAGTCTAAATTTCCAGAAATACTTTTGATGATTGTGCCTATTGTATTTGATCAGTCCTCTCTTAACTCTGGTTGGCCTAAGTGTGTCTAAATGCACCGAAACTCTTTCTAACTTTGTGTGTAAATGTTTAGTCTGATAGTTGAAGAGAGCGCTGTAACAAATGAACATTGTCATTTCTTTGGTGGTCTTTTTAACCGTGATTTAGCGACCGGGCCACGACTTTTTGAGGTGAAAATGTGTACAGGTAAGTTCTTAAGTACTTTATCCTGAAGAAATCGAGGTGCCAATTTTTGTCTACTGGCCATTGGATTTCGTAAATGTATGACTTGATCTTGTTCATAATCTAAAACAGGTTCCCTATCAGCATTACGCCGCGTCATTATATTTATACGATCGGATAGTGCAGAGTCATGAATAATTTTATACACCGTTTCCATTCTACTACGATGTTCTTGGATATAAGTTTGAAGATATCGGTCCGTCATATTTAAATCAATAGGATTTCGAGGATCAAAATGTCCAGAAATGACATCAAATGGTCTACACTTGGTTAAACTGTGGATAGAACTATTGTAGGCGATTAACGCGTACGGTATAAGACTTCGGGTGGGCTCGTTTTTATGCTGAATTTTAAATAACCGTAAGTGTTCCAAAAGCGTACTGTGGAAACGTTCTATGATACCGTTTTCATTTGGTGCATATGCACTAGTCATATGGTGTTCTATTTTATGCAAACGGAGAAATTCTGACACTACTTGATTACTAAATTCGGTACCTTGATCCGTAATTAAATTTAAAGGAAACCCATAATGAGTACTGTAAGTTAAAAGGGCTTTTAATATATTAGGTGCAGTACAATCGGGTAAAAGATACGCCTGCGCGTATTTAGAAAATGAGTCTATGATAGTCAAGTATTTTTCATGGTCAATAGTCAGAACGTCTGCGTGTGCTAATTCAAACGGTTGAGTTGATGGAGGTACAACTCTGAACTGCTGACGTATTGGATTACGGTCATATTTCGCACATCTGCATACATTACATTCGTTTATAAATTTAGTGATATCAGTTTTAATTTTTGGCCAAAAATAACGTTGTGACAACGAAAGGTAGGTTTCGTTGATTCCGCGATGATTGGTCTTGCCTTCGTGGTATTTCTTTATTATTTCAAGTTGGTTTGACTGATCATTAACGTTTAGTACCTCATATTTGACTAAAACTAAGTTCATCGATGAATTTTCGAAAGTTTCCTGTAAAATCGGTATTATATTCAGCATTCTTTCGATAGGATTTACAAGAATCGCTGTCCGGAGTTTTGGATCAACGTGAGACTTTACAGCGTTAATAAGACTGCCTTCAATGCTATGTTCGTTAATGTCTACAGTAGTTTTCTGAAAGGATTGAAAAGGTTGAGTTGTGGTTGGTCTACTTTTAGGGTTATCATTTATTATATTTATGAGTAACTGCCTCCTAAATTTATTTAAAGGTTCGTCCGATATTGGAATTTCCAGAACAGGGTTTTCTAAACTAGTGTGTATGGTTTCAATATGTGGGGATGCTGTATTTTCTTGATACTGCGAGTCATTTGATCCTCCATCAAAAACTGAATGAGCCGTGAGGGTTGATGATGAATGTATCGGGCTGTTTCCTTCAGCAGTTAATGTAGAAGATGTATCCAAGTGTGCCGTTTCAGAATGATTAACGCACAAGGACATAGTTTCATTTTGGTTCATTAAATTGGCTGTCTCTTCTGCATTTAAATGTTCTATGCGCAGGTGCGATAATACTTGCTGAGTTCGCATCTCGGTATTCACGGTCGTATCTACTCGAGTTACTGGCATTGTTTGTTCGTTATAAATATGTGCAAAGATAGGTTTTGTTATAGAAATTACAATATCATTATCCGTGGGATTTGAAATTTGTACATTAGTATGATTATTTTCGGCGGATGTTAAGCATTCGCTGATGAAGCACGCAGAAATCGATTGTTCTTCAATGTAAATGTCTCCTTGCGCAATATTAGTAGGCACCTTGATTAACTGAGTAGTTTGTGCAGGTATGGTGATTTGATAAGAATTTAAGCATTCAGGATTATATAAAACTATTGGAATTTGAGTAAATTTAGTTTCTAAAGTATGCGTAGCAAGGTCGATTTTTGCATTCCATTTTTTTAATTGTTCGCAACCTATCAACCCATCGAAGAAATTATGAAATCTATATAGGTATAATTTTACAGGCATAGTATCTTTAAATTCATCGAAACAGGGCACAGTTAGAGAGTAATAATTTTGGGTAGTCACGTGGGTATTTGAGACCAAAAAGGGGTCATAAACAAGAGGGATATGCGGGTAAAATTTTTCGTACGCTTCCGGGCTTATAAAGGACTCATTTGCGCCTGTATCGATTAAAAGTTTTATTGGTGGATTATTTATTTGAATATAAGGTAAATGGCGTTGACCGTGCAAATTTAATTGGGCATTGTCCTCCGAGGTTGGGTAAAAATTTGAACTTTGAAGGTTCTGTCCATCTTCTAAAATACGATTATCAACGTCAAGGTCGGTCAAAAAAATGTTAGGATTACTTGTATCTGTATTAGGAACGTCAGTGTTCTGGATATTATAATCATAGTAGCAATAATTTTCGTTAAACGATTCGTTGAAGTTCGGTTCACATTCAGCGCCAAAACTGTGTCTGCCATTATAGTTCGTGGGTGGCAGAGTACGCGCAACGGGGTAACTGATGCCACTCATAGGGTTTGGATAATTATTCTGAGGTGCTTGGCGTAGTGGGATTCGAAAGCCAGATGACATGTTGGTAGGGGGGGCTCCGAACATTTGTTGAGTCTTTGTAGGTCTCGGGTAGGGTTGTCTGATCTGATCTGGTCGTGCAGGTTGCGGGTAATATTGTGGTGGATATTGATTTGCTGGCCTAACCGAACGGAAATTAGAAGACCAAGAATTATAAGGATAAATCTGCTCATTTTGTGGTTTTTCCTTTGCTGGTACTGATTTATTTCGTTTTTGGAGATATAATATATTTAATTCGTCTTGAGCGTATTCAAGAGCGCTTTCAAGGGTTGAAGGTCTCATGCATCTTACCCTTGATCCTAATGGTTCTTCTAAACCTTTCAAAAATCTCCGTAAAGCTAGTTTTTTATAGAGAGTTCGTTTGGATTCTATGGTCGTTTTTATAGATTCATGTAATTCGACGTACGTCATAATTGTGCATAACAAGTGTTGAACTTTTTCGTAAAAAACTTGTATCGAATCGGTTCCTTGAACTAAGAGAGAGAGATCAGTATACAATGACGATTCATCTCTGTGATCCGAAAATGTATTAATTAAGGTTGATCTTATACCATTCCAATCACTTGGAATTCCGTTAGTTGCCAAAGTACGTGCAGCATTACCAGTAATCTTGTTTAAAATTCCATTGATCAAAGACAAGTTCGAAAGCTGACGTCCAGGTTCTGGACTGACATAAGTGAGCACTAATTGATCGCACAAGTTCAAAAACCTAGTTAAAACATTTGGATTTCCGTCAAATTCCGGAACTAGTCTAAGTGATCTATAAATCTTATCTGATAAATCTATTTGATTCATGTCGAGTGTAGAACTACTACTCGATTCCGTCATGGTTTCTAAATTTTCTATTATATCTTCTAAATTACGAAAGGCGTCACTTCGCGCGGTGCGGAGTTGATTGCGCCTACTAAAACTAAGGTCCCTATTACTACGTGGGTGAAAATTTTTGGAAAATTATAGTACCACCCTGTGTTAGAAATATAGCAACCAATAATAGGACTTATGTACTTACATGAGTAGCATTGCTTGCGAGCGTTGTTTCATCGATTTTTGGATGTCCCAATCTGCGTAGCAACAGCTTCCTTGACAGGCCTCCAATAGGTTCTTCGTCCAGACAGTTGATGCGGCGTTTTCCTGATTTTTAGGTTTTTCACATCACCAAACCTTAAGTCTGTAACGAGCACCGGCTGCGCCAAATATGTGTGGGGGCGCGTGTCGGGAAACTCTTCAATGACTAAGTCCTTTTAGGTTACGAAATATATTTCGAAGATACACAAATTACAGATAAAAATTATAAAATTGATTTCTTATGAATTAGGTTTAACATAATGTGTCCGTTCCCACCGAAGTTAGGTAAAGGAAAGGCGATGACAATAGTCGGTGACGTGTGAAGCGCGGTGTCGTAATACGAACGGTCGCTTTGTCCGTACGATGTGCTGAGCTTGCAGGTTGGCATCGTAACATAGTACATATATTATTATATTATTATGTATTTAACAGTGTACGCGTCTGTACCGAAATTGTAAGGTGTATTATACTAAACATTTCAAAAGATAGTGTAATGTTCTGCGTTTTCGCTTTTTCGTAACCACCTAAACTTGGTCGGGTTACCACGGTCATTCACTTCCTAATGACTTTAATCGTATTATCTCATTAATTATCCAATGTACTACGCTGAAATTTTACTGATATACAACTGAACTAAAAAACTAATAATTGACATAACATTCAGTTCATATATCCAATCCAGTGGCCAAATAACACCGCGCGCATCAAGACCGTGCTCGTGAAGAACTGAATATCATCATAACTTGTTAAATACTTACAGGATACTAATGAAACTTCACATACATTTGAAGGCAGTTACAAGCTTTAAAATAACGTTTAAAGTAAGTCTTTAGACTTCTTATTGAGAGTGCTGAGACCAATTGAAGTGTTTTTCTATTTAATGAAATAACCTTTAAGCTATGCATTATTTTGGTTTTTTTATTGCAGAACAAATTTAAACTAATTTCTAAGAAGTCATGTACAAAATATGATAAGAATCCGCTCAACCATTTCAAAGATCTAGCAAAACCAAAAACGTTACCCGAGCAAAATCTCGAATAACTTCGCAACCGAAGAAAGAACAAATACAAAATAAGGCACAACATTTACTTCAACTAGACAACTAATTTTATAGCTAGTATTTATTTAAATATTCCCATTAGAAAGAAAAAGATCTGGCTGGGGTAACGTTACCCCAGCAGGAAATGTTTTTGTGAAATAATTAAAAAACTATAAGCGCAACAAATTTAAAAATGTGCGCAACAATTATAGAAGCCGTAAAACTAATTATCTTTAAGATTCAAATGACCATTTTCGACAACATCTGGCTGGGGTAACGGACTCGAGACACAAATCGGCCATAGCTGAACAACTTGAGCCGGATCAATTTGAGGAACTTAAAAATATGTTGCTTTCTTGGAAAACCGATCAAGACGTCATCCTCAATAAATTAGTGTCCGAGGTGGCTGAACTGAAACATCAAAATATTTCAATCCAGAAGTCTAACCTTGAGATTGAGAAATCGATTTCGTTCATCAATGAGAGTTATGAGGATATGAAAACCCGTCTTGAAAACCTGGAACGGGAGCGCATGGGGTATGAAAAGCGTCTTTGTGACCTGGAAAATAGAAATAGTGAGCAGATCGTCGCAATACTGGAAGCGAAAATCGACTCAATGGAGCAAGCAGCAAGCACGCCAGTGTTATATTGAAATATGTAACTTGCCTGATAAGCGCAATGAAAATCTGCTTACTTTAGTCCAGTCTATTGGTACGGCTATAAGTTTCCCTGTCTCTCAGAATGACATTATATCAATTAACAGGGTCCCCCACGCACGGCAAGGAGATATCAAACCTAAGAACGTGATTATAAAGTTGAAATCACGAATTCTTCGCGACAACCTACTTAGCGCCTACCGAAAAAAGAAGAGTCTCAAATCCGACGAATTGGGAATTTCAGGCGCAATATTACCGGTGTATATTAACGAACATCTGACTCTAAAAAATAAGGCCTTATTTCGGAAATGTAAGGAAGTCGCCGGAAAACATGGTTTTAAATACGTATGGATTAAGAACGCCACAATCCTTGTACGTGAGAGAGATGGGATTGCGGCCTTTGCTGTACGTTCTGAAAATGAGCTCAAGAAGATTATTTCCAATGAGAAGACAAGTGCTTAGTACTCAACCTATTGGGCAATACAGATTTATCAAGTATGCATTTCCTCCTCTTACATTGTTCTATGTGTACATTTTGTGTTTTTGTGTGAACGTTTTATTTATCCAAGTCAGCATGCTATTAGTTTTATATACCTTGATTTTTTATATGATCTGTAGTCTGCTCTTTCAGTTATTTTTAACCGACTTCATTTATGCGAAGTATTGTTGTTATTGTTATTTATATGCTACGTCTTATATCTATGGTTTGTAATATACACACATCAACACGGTCTAGGGATATTTCATACTCAATTAAATAACTCGAAAAGTACTGGCCGCATTGGAATCTTTTATACACCGATTTGTTTGTAATTTATCTCAGACTAATTCCAAATTCAAATTTTTGAAAATTCTTTTGTTTCGGTGGCATAAAAATGTCTTGATGTATAGGAGAGGGAATATTCATTTGTGCGAAATTTAGAAAACAATACGAATTAGGTTTAATTACAGTTTTTTTTCATTTTTAAACGAAAGATAAAGTTAAAATTGAGGTATTGTAGCCATGCAACGCCGACATTTGACGAGGGCGGAGATGTTACGAGCTGTGGGAATGCTGGAAGCTGGATCTGTTCAGCGTAATGTTGCTGAGGCCATAGGGACCCATCAAAATGTAATTTCAAGATTGTGGACACGCTATCGTGCCACAGGTGAAATAGCGGAGAGGCACCGGGGGCCAAGTCGCATCACTACCCCCAGACAAGACCGATTTTTGCAAATTACTGCGCGAGCACAACCAAATGCAACGGCGACTCAATTGGTCCAAAGGCTGCGAGTGGAACACCAAGTGCTTGTGAGTGACCAAACTGTAAGAAGGCGACTGCATGAAAGCAATCTACGCTCTCGTAGACCACTCCGGGTCCCACCTTTACGGAGAGGCAATCGTGGACGACGATTAGAATGGGTTCGGAACCACGTGGACTGGGGCCGTGACCAATGGTCCAATGTGCTGTTCACGGATGAATCCAGGTTCAGCTTCTATCCAGATTCACGAAGGACGCGTGTTTGGCGAGTTCCTGGACGATGGAGCCGTCTCCAAAACCCTCAGGAAGTTCACCCATACCAAGGAGGAACAATTATGGTTTGGGCAGGAATTCGTCTTGGAGGACGGACGGATCTCGTTTGTGTGCGGGGCAATATGACGGCAGAACGATACGTCCAACAGGTGCTGGGGCCCGTAAACTTGCCCCACAGAACACAAATGGGGCAAGATTTCCTGCTCATGCACGACAATGCCCGGGCACACACGGCGAGAACGGTAGCAGCTTGGTTACATACACATAATGTTAGGGCCTTAGACTGGCCTGCTCAATCGCCAGATCTAAATCCCATTGAGCATGCGTGGGATATGCTGCAAAGAAGAGCTCTGAAGGAAGTTCCTGAAAATCTGGCTACAGAAGATCAACTTTTTGCGCACCTCAGAAGGACATGGGACAATATTCCGCAGCAAGACATTGACAACCTTGTTCTGAGCATGCCGAATCGTTGCCGATGTGTTATGAACATCATGGGCGCTTTCTCAGACTACTAACTTCAAGTTTATAAACACAAATTAAATGATTTTTCTATTTTTTTCAGTTTTTACTCACAAATTAAAAGTTCATTCATATACGGTTTCCGTCTATGCTTCATTTTTTTTCCATAAAATCCTGAAATTTTAATCTATACCTTAACCATTATTAAAAAATGGTAGAATATTAAATAACGTATCTTTTAAATATATACATGTCATATAAATAATTAACACATTGATAGTAATTCGCTTTTTTAAAAATATCCCTAGACCGTGTTGATGTGTGTAGTTATGTTAAACAAAGGTCATTTATGCCTAAAAATAAAACGAATAGTTTTAATTTATTTTTCTACTTTATTTTATACGTCAAATTGTACGAGTATTTTGGAATGTTTCATACTGCTGTACTTATTTGTTTATGCGTTAAACATTGTTATCTATGGCTACTAATAATTTTCTGATATATTAGGTACCAAAATTGTAGAGGTATTCGTACTAAGTTGCACACCCTTTATATGAGCATCATGTCGTGTTCATATGATGTCATTATACTTACTGAAACCTGGCTCATTCCTAGCATTCACGATAGCGAGTTTATAGATGATCGCTACACAGTCTTCAGATGTGATCGTGATCGTTCAGCGACAAATAAGCGTGAGGGTGGGGGTGTATTAATAGCCATACTCCGTGGGCTGCGACCCACTACCATAGCGACTCAATTTACCCATGCTTGTGTCGAACAGCTCGTGGTTCAGTTACCTGCATCCCAATCTCATAAACACCATGTCATCAGTGTAGCGTACATACCGCCTCGCACTAGCGATGCAATATATGGGCAATATTTAAATATGTTGCATCTCATTGCAAATGATTCTAATACCGAGTCATTCTTTATTGTTGGAGATTTCAACTTACCTGATATTAAATGGTTGGATCAGGGTAATTGTGCAGTGGCAGATACCACAACTTCAAGCGGCCAGCTAATACTGAATTTGATGTCATTAATTAACGGTTCGCAATACAATAAGACGAGAAACAGTCTCGGACGAATACTTGATTTGTTTATCTCTAACACTGACTGTCAGACTGTATCTTGTACGCCACTACTTCCGGCTGACACCCACCATCCACCTTTTACCGTGTTTGTGGATCTCAATATGCAATTTACCCCCATGAAATGGTGTGCATAACCCTAGCAAAATGTTGTGCATTTGAGAGATGAGACCAAAAAAAAATAATTAGTGTATCATGAGGAGCAATTTGTTTAATAGTAGCAAAATTTGTGTGAATTATAGTTTTAAAGTTATTTGAGAAAAACACATTTTGCTGGAGTAACGTTTGAAACGTTATCCTGGCAAAATCGATTTTCAAAAATTCGTTCAGCCTGGAACCAAATACATGATTAGATAGCTTTTGTTGCATAGTAAATGTTTGTAAATAGCAAAATTTGTGTGTGGTATGGTTCTTGAGTTATTTAAGATTTTGCTGCGGTAACGTTTTGGGATTTCCCAGATCTCGAAAACGGCTCAACGCAGAAGATTGAAAAAAATACCAATAAGAGACCTTAATTTGTTTAAATTAGTTTAAACATTAGTTTTTGATTTGGTTGTCGTAAACCAATGGAATTAAATGGTTTCAAAAATCAGATAAAAATGGATTTGCAAGTAAACCAAAACACTTATAACCAAATAAACAGCTGTCAAAAATACCCATGGTAGACACTTATCACGTCAAGTAAAATAGGTTATGTAACTTTATACGATATGAAGATAAAAACAAAATTGATTAATTTTAAACTGGTCGTACTTTAGCGATGAAATACGCAGTTCCCAAAACATTAAGAAACGTGGCATACTTTAAACTAATTAAAATGATACATGAACATTAATTCCTGTTAATTTCAGCTTTCAATTACGGCTGTAATGAAAGTTGTATCAAAAACAAGAAAATGTCAGCAATTCTCTAATAAGCTGACCAAATCGGAAAGGTCACGAAAAAGCGGCCGCACTATACATAATCGTAACCATCTTAAATGAATGGGATAATATGGATGTTTTGTTAGTACAGTTGCGTACGTACGTTGTTGTTACTGTTGCGTAGGTTGCTGGTCGTGGTGTTCATTATTTTTATTTAAAAATCAGTCTCATACAAATTATTGTATATCTTTGCCTTAGCATTAACATATTGAGGAAAAAATCTCAGATAAGTTACGTACATACTTAATTTTAATATTTGGCATAAATGTTTTTCTGTTTGTCAAGTACCAATGCTTAAACTTAAAATACAATGTTGATTCATAGTTTGTACAATTTTCCTTAAGACGAAGATAGGCACCTACTAAATACGTAGGTAGGTAGGTGGACTCCATTTCCCCTCGACTCACAGTATGGCATTTAAACATGAGCTTTGTAACGTGTAACTTAGTGGTTATTTCAACATTACATGTGACAGTTACAGGTGATCAACGTGTGAACCACGCGTCGTCAATCAAAATCACACTATAAATTATTTACTGAGATTATTACTTACCTTTTTAAAGTTACTTGACTTTAAATAATTACTTATGATCCATTAAATTGTTAAACTACTGTTAAATAACATGATTTTCATTTATACAATAGAAAACTAGTAGAAAATGTGTATTATGGTACCTGCACTTCGAACATTAAAAAATCGGTTACACGTAAAACCTTTTTCTGCTTAACTGTACAAAACATCGGACACTAAGTTGCTAATTTGCGAAGACTACTCGTACGTATGGTGCGGCCGCTTTTACGTGACCTTTTTAATTTGGTCGGCTATTAGAGAATTTCTGACATATTCTTGATTTTGATATAACTTTCATCACAGCCGTAATTGAAAGCTGAAATTAACAGGAATTGATGTTCATGAATAATTTTAATTAGTTTAAAGTATGCCACGTTTCTTAATGTTTTGGGAACTGCGTATTTCATCGCTAAAGTACGACCAGTCTAAATTAATCAATTTTGTTTTTATCTTCATATCGTATAAAGTTACATAATCTATTTTACTTGACGTGATACGTGTCTAGCATGGGTATTTTTGACAGCTGTTTATTTGGTTATAAGTGTTTTGGTTTACTTGCAAATCCGTTTTTATCTGATTTTTGAAACCATTTAATTCCATTGGTTTACGACAACCAAATCAAAAACTAATGTTTAAACTAATTTAAACAAATTAAGGTCTCTTATTGGTATTTTTTTCAATCTTCTGCGTTGAGCCGTTTTCGAGATCTGGGAAATCCCAAAACGTTACCGCAGCAAAATCTTAAATAACTCAAGAACCATACCACACACAAATTTTGCTATTTACAAACATTTACTATGCAACAAAAGCTATCTAATCATGTATTTGGTTACGTGCTGAACGAATTTTTGAAAATCGATTTTGCCAGGATAACGTTTCTTAACGTTACTCCAGCAAAATGTGTTTTTCTCAAATAACTTTGAAACTACAATTCACACAAATTTTGCTACTATTAAACAAATTGCTCCTCATGATACACTAATTATTTTTTATGGTCTCATCTCTCAAATGCACAACATTTTGCTAGGGTTATGCACACCATGAAATGCCGTTCTGTTCCTAGGTACAACTATCATAAAGCTAAATATACTGATATAAATGCAGAACTCGGTTCTATAAATTGGGAAGCCAAACTCGCTGATCTTGTAGATGTGTATGGTGTGTGTGATGATAGATGAGTGCAGATATATGAAGGGATGAAGAAAAGTCCGAAGTACACAAGAAGAAGGAAGAAAGTTTATTGCACAGACACAGGTTACAGTTCCACACACACAAGAGTTCCACTAAGAAGAAGGAGTGGTAGAAGCAGAATAGATAGCACGGCAGTCAGCAAAAGAACATCCGATAATATTAAGCGCGGCGAAGCTATGCTTAAAATCACAGCGGTTACTTAAAAGAGTCTTTGCATACTGGCGAGGCGACGGCGGGCGCGCGCGCTCGCAGAGCGCAAGGCAATGATAGTCCCGTCCCGCTCACGCAACCGGTTCGGGTGACGTAGCGGGCGCGCTCGCCACTAGAACAAAGGACGCGTCATAGCTGCGCCGGCCAGCCGATAAGAGACCATCTAATAGTAAAAATTTGTGTTTGTACGTTGAACTAAATTGTCACAAATGTTTTAATTAGATTATTGATTTTATATAATGCTAGTTGTTAGGATTCTTTGTAAATATGTATATACAATGTTAGTGACTTTATTTATAGGCAATTACATAATTTATATTTAATTTCAACGTTTTACATATACTTAATGTATTAGAGTAGGTCACTACATCACCCCCCTCCAGAGACCGTCAAGGGCGATAATAGTTGGGAAATCGAACGCGACGTCCTGACCGCGTCGTTCTGACGACGCCGACGTCATCGTCAGCCGAAGGCAAGTTTCGGTTATCCGCGTTGGGTGTGTAGTGATGAGTGTTGGTGTTGAGTGGTGACTGTGTTGTGTTGTGGTGCATGTTAGTGATAGGTGGTGAATATGGTGTGTTGCTGGGGTCACGTAGTATGAAGGCCGGCTTAATTCGGTCTATCGAAACGGTAACCTGTTTACCGTTAACCATTATCCTGAACACCTTGTCACCTCTTTCTATGACCTCATGAGGACCAGAGTACGCCGGTTTCAGACCACCACCAGCGGTGCAGTCCCTAAGGAACACGTGACTCGTTGAAGATAAATCCTTGTAAATAAAAGTTTTGAAGCTGCTATTATGCCTGGCCGCTGGTGATGGTTGCAGATTCCGGATAATACTCCGCAGCCTAGACAGGTATGCGGTCATGTCCACGGTCTCATCTGCTTGAGGGTCAAAAAACTCGCCAGGTAGACGCATTGGCTGGCCGTAAACTAATTCTGCGGCAGAAGCCTGAGCGTCTTCTTTGTAAGCACTGCGCACACCCAACAGGACCAGTGGAAGCGATTCCACCCAACTGTCATTTGCGTGGCAGGTGATCGCTGCCTTGAGTTGACGGTGGAACCTCTCCATTAGTCCGTTACAGGCAGGATGGTACGCAGTTGTTCTTCGATGTTGGAACCCAGCGATGGCAGACAGGCATTTGAAGAGTGCTGATTCGAACTGCCCCCCTCTATCGGTAACGATATCCGATGGGCAGCCGAAACGAGCGATCCAGCCACTCAGTAAAGCCTTTGCCACTGTTTCTGCAGTTATGTCTGCTAGTGGTATTGCCTCAGGCCATCGCGTAAAGCGATCGACGGCTGTGAGGCAATAGCGGAAACCTTGGCACAATGGCAAAGGCCCCACGAGGTCGATGTGGATGAAAGCGAACCTAGATTTTGGTAGCTTGAAGGTTCCTATGGGAGCAAAGACGTGCCGCGTGGTCTTCGAGCGTTGGCAAGCCAGGCACGAACGAACCCACTCTCGACAGTCTTTCCTGATGCCAGGCCACACATATCGGTCTGCTACCAATTTCGCCGATGCTTTGGTGCCTGGGTGACTCAAGGAGTGCAGGCTAAGGAAAATTGTCCTGCGCAACTCCTTGGGCACAAAAGGTCTTGACGTGGAGGTGCTGATGTCGCAGTATAGTTGTGACTGCGATCCTGGTACGCTGACTTGTTGCAAGCGTAACGAGTTATCCCCGGTCAGTAGCTGCTTCAGCTCGATGTCCTCCAGTTGTGCTGCAGCGATCCTTTCAGCGGGCACAGGTTGAGTAATCTCCTCAATGCGCGAAAGGGTATCCGCCACGACATTATTTTTCCCAGATATATGCCGGATGTCGGTTGTGAACTGGGCTATGAGATCCAGGTGACGGAACTGTCGTGGGGAGCAATTTTCTTTACGAGAGTGGAAGGCAAATGTCAGTGGCTTGTGATCTGTGTAAATCACAAAGTCGCGAGCCTCCAGCATGTGCCGAAAATATTTCACACTCTCGTAAATGGCGAGCAGCTCGCGATCGTAAGGTGAGTACTTAACCTGCGCCGAGCTCAGCTTCCGTGAAAAGAAGGCGAGGGGTTCCCAAGCCCCCACATTCAGCTGCTGCAAGACCGCACCCATGGCTTTATCAGACGCATCCGTGACCAACGCCAACTTAGCGTTGCAGTCAGGGTGAGCCAACAGTGTTGCCTGACAAAGGCTAGTCTTGCAGTTTTGGAATGCCTCGTATTCCTCCGGTGTGAAGTTGATTGGGTGTGAACCCTTAACCGATCCACTTAACAGAGCGTTCAGGGGTGCTTGGAAGCTAGCCGCGCCTGGAACAAACCTTCGGTAAAAATTCAACATCCCAAGGAATCTGCGCAGCTCTCTTACGGTCTTTGGCGCTGGAAAATTCTGCACGGCTTCGACCTTGGAAGGCAATGGTCTTGTGCCCTTAACTGAGATGTGGTAGCCCAAAAACTGCACCTCAGACACTCCAAAGACGCACTTAGAGCTGTTGATGACCATCCCGTAGTCTTGGAGCCTGGCAAACAGCTGACGCAGGTGGTGCGCATGGGTCTTCTTGTCTTTCGAAAAAACCAAGAAGTCGTCCAAGTAAGCGTATGTAAAGTCCAGACCCCTGAGCATTTCATCCACGAAGCGCTGGAACGTCTGTCCAGCATTCCTTAAACCGAACGTCATGTAGGGGAATTCGAAAAGACCGAACGGCATTGTGATCGCAGTCTTCGGGATGTCGTCTGGATGCACAGGAATCTGATTGTACGCTTTTACCAGATCGATTTTTGAAAACACGGAACAGCCAGACAGGCTATGAGCGAAGTCCTGGATGTGCCGTATGGGGTATTGGTCGGGGATGGTTCGTGCGTTCAACATCCTGTAGTCGCCACAGGGGCGCCAACCATCGTCTTTTTTTGGTGCTAGGTGGAGAGGCGACGACCACGGTGACTCTGACAAGCGACAGGTGTCACATTGCAACATTGCATCGAATTCCTCTCTGGCGATTTTTAATTTGTCAGGGGCCAATCTGCGAGGTGAACACGATACTGGTGGTCCAGACGTAGTGCGGATATGATGTACTGTATTGTGTTTTGGAGTGCGGTGTATACCATGTGGGCGAGTGATGTCGGGAAATTCCCGTAGTATGTGGATGTATGCGGAATCACCAAGACTTACCTTCACCGAAGAGACGTCGTCAGAACGGCGGACGGGCGACGCCGGGGTGAAGAGTGTAGTATTATTGTCGATGAGGCGTTGGTTCCTGCAATCAACAACCAGATTATAAAAAGATAAAAAATCCACGCCTATTATCGCCTTTGTAACATCGGCGACGATAAATCGCCAAGTGAAGTCGCGGCGCAACCCTAGGTTCAGTGTTATGTTTATAAACCCATACGTTATAATAGATGTCCCTGGTAATTTGTTTTTTCTAATCGCCTTGTTATTGCCGATCGGGGGTAGACACAGAGGTCGCTACCGGTGTCGACCAAAAACTGCACCTTCGACCTTTGATCGGTGACAAATAAGCGACCAGCACTCGGACAATCATCGGTCGCCATTATTGATTGCCCCGCACATTTCCCGATGTAGGGTAGTCGCACGGCTTCACGCACTTCCTAGCCTGGTCCCCAAATTTCGAATGGTACCAGCACTGAGGGAACTTTCTGTAGCTGGACTGCGACCTGTTGGAGCTGGACCGTTGGCGCGTACGACTACGGGACCGCTCTCTACGGCGGGATAATCGGTCTACCTTCTCCGCCAGCTTCCCCATCTGCTTGGTCAGGGCGGCGATTTCGGAGGACACGCTGTTTTCCGGAGTGGTTGTTGATGCAGCAGTAGTTATGGCTGATGTTGATGCCACCTGGGTACCGACGACGTCGTGGATCCGGTCCGCCAGCTCAGCCAACTCACCCAGGTCCGTCGTGGACTGGGTAGCCATGATCGCCTGAGTACCTGCAGGTAGGCGGCTCGTCCAAATGGTCCTCAGGAACTCCTCCGGCACCCCTGGACCGGCAAGACTGAGGAGGTGCCGGTAAAACTGGGATGGCTTTCGGTCGCCCAGCTCTTCATGCATGAGAAGTTGCTTGAGCTTTTTCTCACGTGTCGCCGAAAGCCGCTTAATGAGCTCTTTTTTTAACTTTTCATATTTTTCCGTGGGTGGAGGGTTGTCGATAATATCCTCGACCTCAGAAGCATACTGCGTCTCTAAGTTGCCGATAACAAAACGGAACTTGGTGTCATCCGTCTTAATATTCGCCAGCATGAACTGCGCTTCCATTTGGTTAAACCATAGTTTTGGTTTCTCCGGGTAGAACGGCGGTACACACACACCCACGCGAAAACTTTCCGCTGCTGATTCGCCGACATCTTGTTGGCTGCGCGCTTTGTCCTCGGCCATCCTCGTGCTCTTGAACGGGGTCACCAATGTAGATGTGTATGGTGTGTGTGATGATGGATGAGTGCAGATATATGAAGGGATGAAGAAAAGTCCGAAGTACACAAGAAGAAGGAAGAAAGTTTATTGCACAGACACAGGTTACAGTTCCACACACACAAGAGTTCCACTAAGAAGAAGGAGTGGTAGAAGCAGAATAGATAGCACGGCAGTCAGCAAAAGAACATCCGATAATATTAAGCGCGGCGAAGCTATGCTTAAAATCACAGCGGTTACCTAAAAGAGTCTTTGCATACTGGCGAGGCGACGGCGGGCGCGCGCGCTCGCAGAGCGCAAGGCAATGATAGTCCCGTCCCGCTCACGCAACCGGTTCGGGTGACGTAGCGGGCGCGCTCGCCACTAGAACAAAGGACGCGTCATAGCTGCGCCGGCCAGCCGATAAGAGACCATCTAATAGTAAAAATTTGTGTTTGTACGTTGAACTAAATTGTCACAAATGTTTTAATTAGATTATTGATTTTATATAATGCTAGTTGTTAGGATTCTTTGTAAATATGTATATACAATGTTAGTGACTTTATTTATAGGCAATTACATAATTTATATTTAATTTCAACGTTTTACATATACTTAATGTATTAGAGTAGGTCACTACAATCTGACCGCTGAACAGGCTGTCAACACTTTCTACGATATTTTATACGGGATAATTAGACAGCATGTTCCTGTAACTCGAATTAAAAATTCACAATTTCCTGTTTGGTTCACACCCTCTTTGATCCGTATCTTTAAAAGTAAAGAACGTGCGTGGATTAAGTTTGAGAGACTTGTGCACAGCGCTCTTTATCCTCAATTGCATGGCCTTATTGTACCGCAACAACATGGGTTCGTTAAACGGCGTTCGACAACTACCAATCTTATGGTTTTCACTAACTTTCTTTTTGAAAATATGGACAGGAGAGTCCAGGTAGACGCTGTGTACACTGACTTTCGGAAAGCATTTGACAAGGTAGATCACACAATTCTTTTAGAAAAGCTTGCTTACAATGGTATCAGAGGCAATTTACTTCGTTGGTTTGCATCATATATTTATAACAGGACACAAAAGGTCGTTATAAATGGGTTTGAATCTGAGATTGTAACTGTCAAGTCTGGAGTTCCTCAAGGGTCTATCTTGGGCCCTTTGCTTTTTATCCTGTTTATTAATGACATAAAATATTGTTTTGTTAATGCAAATTTCCTGATGTATGCGGATGATATAAAAATCTACAAAGCCTGCCAAAAACTTGATGTCTGCCTATTGCTCGAAGAAGATCTTCACAGACTTGATACCTACTGTAAAGATAACAAACTCTTTCTTAGTCTTCCTAAATGTCATAGTATATCCTTTACTAAAAACAAAACTATACTTAATTTTACGTATACGTTGAACAGCCAACAATTATTTGTAGTGGAATCCGTTCGCGACCTTGGTGTGACTATTGATTCATGTTTGCACTTTGACCTGCATATTGAAAACATAATAAATAAAGCCTTTCAGATGTATGGTTTTGTCATAAGATCCTCGAATGACTTTGTGCGGCCCTCTACTTTTTTGGTATTATATAAAACATTGATAAGATCACAATTAGAATACGCGATTTCTATTTGGAATCCGTTCTACCTCAAAT
Organism: Xestia xanthographa; assembly: GCA_905147715.2. NCBI lineage: Eukaryota > Metazoa > Arthropoda > Insecta > Lepidoptera > Noctuidae > Xestia > Xestia xanthographa. The sequence goes on along the minus strand of LR990654.1, from coordinate 17,277,668 downwards.
ATAACATTAAATTAGAATTAGTACAGAAAAAGTTTTTACGTACTGTGAACTATAAATGTTACTGTTTCATCCACCAAGTTCTGAACGCACCTTTTTTGACGTTTGACAGATTACGTTCAGTTGTCTGTGGTGCGATGACGTTTGCTTGTCAGTGCAATTTTGGTTGAATAATGGTCGCTCCGTGCTTGTAATTTTTGGTACACGCTGTTCCGTGTAATTATTGGTTGAAAACTTTGAGTTATTGTTAATCCGATGCAATCCTGTTCGGTGTTTGATATTTTGTTGACAATTGAGTGAAAATTGAGAAATCTCGCCATTTTGGGTCATGACCGCGAGTGATTTGTGGGTTATGTAGCCGGCCTTTGTGTTTTATTTGAACGCCGGTAATTTCCTAAATTCAGTGCTGGACTATTATATCCCCGATTGGGTTAGCAAACCGGGATAAAATTTAGTTGGACATTGGTGAAAGGTGCCACGTGTGGGATCTTGGAAGGTTTGTCCGGGAGTCGAAGGTACGAGCCGCGCGCGTCCCTTGGTTGCTGTCGAATCTGCATGACTACACATACACCACACAAACCACAGTTATACTTACACCCCACTCAGATAAGACGTGACCGGGACTGCTTCACATCACCGGTACCAACGTGATGGGTAAGTGTAACTAATATTTGTTTTCCCCTTGTCGATTGGAAGAGTATTGTTTGATTAGGGCTCCGCGTAATCGCGGACATCGTGAGTCTGTTCGTGCAGTCTCACACAACTGGTAGCAGAGCGTGGTTTAATTGTCAAATTCACCACTTATTGTCGAGTTAAAAGTATTGAGAAGTCTGATTTGTTGCCGTCGGCCTGACTCAAATTAACATAGATTGTTTGACATAATATATTATGATATGTAGTGTCCCTTGTGGTTTGTACTTTAATTTGCTATTGTATAAACAAGGTATTGCTTGTACAGGGTCGGATTTGAACTTGTAATAATTCAAACTAAGTTTTATTATTTGGTTTGAATTGTAGTTGGGTCCGGGAAAATCATTCCTGTTGATAATTTAATTGAATTTAATTTGTTTTATTTTTATATTTGTCCCAATGGCTTCATTGAAAGCTGTAAACCAAGCCATTGGTGGATTGACCTCACAGCTAAGATGGTTTGCCTCTGCTGCTGCGACCGCTGAGCGTCGAGACCTGGAAGAGGCCACGCTTGCCCGGTATGAGCAGTTGAACGCGAGATTGAGTGCGGTTGACACTTTGTTTGCTCGCTTCAATGAATTGAGTTTGGACTTGGACCTGGAAACATTGGGTCAAGCAGCCCGTGATAAGGTTGTTGCGGATTATGACCAGATGTTGAACCTGGGTGACATAATAAGTATGCGCGCCAGGGAAATTTTGAAGAGTCGGGACCCTGCCCAGGTCAAAACAGAGACCTCTGTTGTTGCAGGCCCTGGACTTTTGGGTAGACTGCCTACCCTGGAGCTGCCACATTTTGACGGTCACTTGGACCACTGGTTAAGCTTCAGGAACCTATTTGACAGTTTGGTTGATGCGCGCTCTGACCTCCGACCGGCCCAGAAGTTGGCTTATTTGTTGTCAGCCCTAGGAGGTGAGGCTCGAGCCGTGGTGCAGCACTTGCCGGTGACCGACTCGGCCTATCCCACTGCTCTGGAACTTCTATCCCGACGGTACCAGAACAAACGTTGCCTGGCTGATGTCCATATTGACCAGATCTTGGGGTTGCCGGCCATCACCAGAATGTCAGCGTTGCGTGCTGACCTTTTGAATCCGTTGCTTGCAGCAACCAACGCCTTGAAACGATTGGAGTTGCCGGTGGACTATTGGTCCTATTTCTTGGTACACTTAGTGTTGCAGCGGCTTCCTTCAGATTTGAGGTCCCGTTTTGAGCAGAAGTATGGTGGGGATAGTGCCACCCATCTTCCCCCCTTTGAGGACCTCGTCAAATTTTTGGAGGATGAGTGTCGTTTCCTCGACAACGCCCGTGGTGCCACGGGGTCAAGCCAACCGCCCTCTCGGCCGAGGGCCCAGGGACGGACTAGGACTGTCGGGCCTGGTGATAGCCGCCCTGCCCCCCGTTTTGGTGGCACCCAGAGTAATCTTGTTTGCGGCTATTGTAAGGCCACGGGACATGGCGTACCAACTTGCGCGGCCTTCTTGGAGTTGCACGTGAGTGCCCGCCGCCGAGTTGCCAATGCACGCCGTCTGTGCTTTTCGTGTTTGGGGAATCATTTTCATCGGGATTGCCCCAACCCCCGCCCTTGTTCAATTTGTAGGGGCTCACATCTGGAAGTTTTGTGCGCCAACGCGAACCGCTCTGACAGACCAGCCTCTGATGGGGGTTCGCGCAGGGGGGGGTATGATGGAGATGAGCACCGGGCTTCTCGCTCGCCGGATCAGAGTCGAGGAGGGGCCTGCAACTTTGACCGCCGCACTCCACCCCCCGCGCCAGTTGATCGGGAGCCGCGCGACCGCCGATTGACCTCCCCTCGTGAAGGCGACTATGCAGCTGCTGGTAGGCGACGTTGGCCAGACCAGCACCGCCTTCCCTCCCCTCCGTTGGCGGAACGTCCCCGTTTGGAGACGCGCCCCCCGCCACTCAGGCGTCAAGTGAGATATGCCCCACCAGCGACGGCGCGCGGCTCGGGACATCGCGCGGATGAGGAGTTTGACTACTATCCTCATCGGGATAGACCCCAGCCTGGATGCGGCGATCGGTCGCCGCCCAGGCATTACTAGGAAATTGGCGCCTGTCCCGCTAACGTACCTCCCCAGATCGACACGGTTTTGTTGCCAACGGCATCGGTCAGGGTCTGGGGACCCACGGGGGACTCTGTTGTGGTCCGTGCCATTTTGGACACGGGAGCCCAGGGTTGCCTTTTGTCGTCTTGGTTAGCGGGTCGGGTGAGCCTGGATGTCCGTGCCTTTTCAGGCACGATTAATGGAATAGGCGAAACACCTATCCCGACTGTTGAGGGACAAACCTTATTTGGGCTCACTCCTGTGAGTTGTTTGGACCCTAAGTTTTTTCCTTCGGCCATTGTTCTGACGAGTATTTTGGGCTGTCATCCCCAACGTCAGCTGTCGCCTGATATTGTCCGGTTGACGTCAGGCCTGGATTTGGCTGACCGCCGGTTTGATTCCCCTAATACAACTCATTTGATATTGGGTTCCGATGTACTAGGGAGAATATTGTTGGGTAATATGAAAGTCTTGCAGCCGAACGGTTTGGTGGCTGTCTCGACCATCTTTGGCTTTGCGGTGATGGGCCCAGTGTTGAAGGCTCCCCCTCCACCTGAGCCTGATTTTGCGTTGGCGTGTGGCTCCGCTCTCTCTGACGCTGTTCAGAGGTTTTGGGAGGTTGAGGAGCCACCGCAAGTGGCCCGCTTGAACCCGGAACATGAGGAGTGCGAGTTGTTCTATCAGAACAACACAGGTCGACTCCGTTCCGGTCGGCTCGTAACACGGTTGCCTTTTGTTGCAGTTCGACCACCTCTCGGCGAGTCCAGACCTATGGCCGAGAAGAGATTGTTGGCGATGGAGCGCCGTATGGCCAGGGATCCGGTGCTGCGGCAGAAATATTTAGATTTCATGCGTGAGTACGCAGACTTGGGACACATGTCGGTGTCAAATTTGGATTGGCGCTCAGTTGAGCATTACTTTCTGCCGCATCACGCGGTCCTCAAGGCATCCACCGGTAAGCTGCGCACAGTGTTTGATGGGTCTGCGCGGACTTCCTCTGGTGTCTCTTTGAATGATTGCTTGCACTCCGGCCCCAAATTGTTGAGGGACCTTTGTGATGTCATCACGTCTTTTCGTCGTCATCAAGTAGTCTTTGTGGTTGACATCAAAATGATGTTCCGGCAAACGGTTATTCACCGGGATGACAGACGTTATCAGTTGATCCTGTGGCGAGAGAATCCCCGGGACCCCATGGTTGTTTATGAGCTCAACACGAATACGTACGGCCTTCGATCGAGCCCTTTTGTTGCTATTCGTTCGCTTTGGGAGCTCGCGGACCGAGAACGCTTGAGGTTCCCTCGGGCGTCCGCCATCTTGAAAACGGACTTGTATGTTGATGACGTCTGCACTGGGGCTTCCACGGTTGAGGAAGCTATCCTGTTGCGTGACGAGTTGGTTCAAATTTTGGATTCCGCTGGCTATGAGTTGCGTAAGTGGGTGTCCAACTCGCCAGCACTGTTGGAAGATGTGGAAGAGGATCATAAGCAGGATCCTCATTTGTTTGAAAATGCTGACAACCCTGCTATGTTGGCCGTTCTCGGCGTTCAGTACCGACCAGTCCAAGACACCTTTACGTATGATGTCGATTTGGAGTCACCACACACTTGGACTAAACGACTGGTATTGTCTACTGTCGCGAGAACCTTTGACCCGAATGGTTGGATATGCCCGGTATTGTTTTGGGCGAAATGTTTTCTCCAGCGTCTTTGGACCGCGCAACTTGGTTGGGATGAGCCACTTCGGGAAACCCTTTTGGAAGATTGGCTCCAATTTGTATCCGCACTTCCTGCGGTCAACGAGGTCGCGTTACCACGCGCTATCCTCCCCCCTGGGAACTATACTGCTACCCTTCATGGGTTTTGTGACGCATCTTCGCACGGTTATGCAGCTGTTGTTTATCTGCGCACCGTCAGCGCGACAGGCCAGGTGTACGAGCTACGCTGTACATTCCACTAACTTGTCCTACTTTCAGTGATGCGTTGCAGTTTGTTTAATTCAACATTAATTGTACATTATTACTTTAAAACATGTTATTTTTAGTAGCAATTAAACCTTTATACCAATCGGTTGTCTACTCAATCAACATAACATTCCTATACAACATAACATAACATTTTCACTGTTGGGAGTTACGCCCCAACATTTGGTCCTTCGAGCAATTAATTTGGTGTTGTGTGATTTATATCTTCTACGGTCGCGAATCGGTTGGACTGGTCTCTCACAAGCGAGTCGCCCCAGTAACCAATTGAGAAGGCGCATATCGTAGAAGAGAAAGGTTGCACAATACTAAGAACCAGGAGTGTGGAGCAACAGTCGACACTCGGAACAGAAGAACATCTTGAAACAACAAGAAAAACAACATAAACAACATGTCGTCAGCAGATTTATATCAGAATCAGAACGAACTCTACGACAACATAAAGAAGATCGGAATAAATATCAAGAAAGATGGTTGGGACAGAAAAAACCCCGACTATTTCAAACGCCGTATGGTAATGTTGGAAAACTTGTGGTCAGATTATCAATTCAATCATGACCGCCTGTCTACGGAACAAAGTGTAAGTCATCCCTACTTTACAAATGACTCCTATAATCAAACGCTGCAGTGCTACAATGAAGTAAAGGAGTTGATTCTTCAACAACACCAACAACTCACGACCCTCGCTCGTTCTCCAAGGGAGCAGTCGGTCCAAACAAAAACATTTGGAGGTACCAACCAACAAACAGGGGAAGGTACCTCAGATCAGGCAAGACAGGAACAAGAAGCCATCAAGAATGAGGTGGCAGAACAAGCCAGGAATGCCAATCAAGATAACAAAAACCGAGAACCATCACCACCTCCTACTCGGCAAGAACAACAGAAACCTGCGAAAAGGGATACGGGATCCAATAGCAAGCTGGACGACATGATGCGCAAACAGACAGCAAACTTCAAAGCCTTCATGAGAGCAGTCGCGAACATACACGTGGAGTTTCTATCTGAAAGATGGGAATTTCAAGACGCTCTACAAACACTCCAAACGCGCTGGTCAGCAATTGACAACCTTCACTGGGAGATAGAGTGCGAAACAAACGGAGAGAAGATAATAGTGTACGAAGATCGCTACACCAGGTATGAAAACCAGTTCCATGAACTAAAAAAGGCTTTGAATACGAAAATGTGGTCCGGCGCTCATCGTGAAAAAACAACACCGAAGTTGGAGATACCAGTCTTCAACGGTAACTACAACCAGTGGATGCCGTTTAAAGACCTTTTCACAGAAGCAATACACAACAACAATTCCCTTTCATCGGCTCAGAAGATGCAGTTTCTGAAGAGTAAGGTGCAAGGAGAAGCAGAACGCTTGATTCAACACCTACAGATAAGTTCTGACAACTACCTCGTGTGTTGGGATATCCTCAATCACCGATATAATAATGAAAAACTTATCTTCACATCGCACATCAACATGCTTTTTAATCTGCCAAACATGCAACAACAGTCAGTGGCACAAATAAAGAAAATCCATGACGTCACCATAGAATGCTTACATGCGATAAAGAATTTAGGAGTGAATGTCGACACTTGGGATCCGATTCTTGTACATATATTATCGCAGAAATTAGACGCAGACACACATTCGGAGTACAATGACTCGCTGAAGAATTGCCGAAAGCTGCCAATACTGAAAGATCTGTTAGATTTCCTAGAAGCGAAGTTTACATCGTTGGAAGCATCGCGCCGTAAACAAGAAAACTATCAAAAACCAAATACGTCATCGAGTCAACATCAAAATTCGTCGTACTCCAGAAAACAATACAGCAGTAATCAAGCCACTAGCAACAAGAAAATTACGAAATCGTTCCATGCGTCAACATTTAGATGCCCTCTTTGCGATGAAGAACATGGAATGTACAATTGTGCAAAGTTTTTAGAAATGCCGAATCACTTAAAACTTAGCACGGTAAATAAAATGAACATTTGCGTAAATTGCCTGTTCAGCCATAACGGAAAAACATGTACGTCAACTTACCGATGTCGCAAGTGCGCGGAACAACATAACACATTGATGCACGATGCATGTACTAAGAACAAAACGGAAAAACAAACAAATTCATCTCATGTATCAAAGGATGATGATACTTCGGAGATACTACTAGCAACCGCTATAGTAAACATAGAAACAGCTGATGGGACCCAAATCAAGTTGCGAGCCCTCATCGATCAAGGGTCTCAGATATCTTTGATCACCGAACATGCCGCTCAACTTCTCGGTGTCAAGCGCGAGAGATGTAAAGGAGTCATCTTTGGGGTTGGACAGAAAGAAAACCACTGCAAAGGAATGACAACAATTAGTTGCAGTTCTGTCTACAACGACTTCAAATTCCAAACGTCTGTCTTCATTATGAACAACTTGATTAAGAACCTGCCAAATAAGACCTTTGCAAAACCATCTTGGTCCCACATATAGAACATCCATTTAGCAGATCCAGACTTCCATAACAGCCGTCAGGTGGATTTACTATTTGGTGCAGACATTTATTCGCAAATCATGCTAGGAGGAATAATAAAAGGCGATGACGTCACGCAACCTATCGCACAACAAACCTACCTAGGTTGGCTTTTATGCGGCAATGTCAAAACATTTCAATGCAATGTGGTAATCAACAATCTGGAAGATATCAAACAATTCTGGGAAACCGAAGACATCACGGATCAATCCAACCTTTCGGTAGAAAATGAAACTTGCATCGAATACTACACCAACACTACGCAACGATTGGAGAGCGGGAAATATGAAGTCAGACTGCCGATGAAGAATGAACTAGAGAGCAGACTGGGGTCGTCCAAGCCAATGGCTATCGCCCAATTCAAGACGTTAGAAAGAAAGTTGGAAAAACAAACACATTTGGCAAAGGCCTATAAAGACTTCATGGCTGAATATATTGATCTAGGTCATATGAAGCAATCAACAGTCAGTAACAAAACATTCGAGTGTTACTTACCTCACCACGGCGTACAACGCGCTGAATCAACAACAACAAAGTACAGAGTGGTGTTCAATGCGTCAGCAAAAACATCTACAGGATGCAGTTTGAACGACCTCATGTACAAAGGCCCCAATCTTCAACAAGACCTACAAACATTACTGATAAAATGGAGGCAATACAAATATGCGTTTACAGCGGACATTGAAAAGATGTTTCGTGCTATTTGGGTAGCCCCTGCAGACCAAAAACTGCAACAAATTGTATGGCGGGAATCACTGAAACAACCTATCCGCTCATATCAACTAACAACCGTAACATACGGTACCAAGGCAGCGCCGTTCCTTGCCATGATGACACTCAAGAGATTGGCGACAGATGAACGTGAACAGTTCCCAGAGGCATCAAAAGTGCTGGAAGAATCATTCTACATGGATGACCTCGTTCATGGGACACATACAATAGAAACAGGAAAGAAATTGATCGCTGATCTGAAACAATTATTAAAAAATGGAGGGTTTAACCTTCGAAAATGGTCCGCAAACAATCAAGAACTTTTGGAAGACATCTCCGAACAACACAACAACGACAAGGTCGTCTTCAACTTCAGAACGGAAAATACACAAAAAACGTTAGGCTTGTGCTGGAACTCAAGAGAGGATAAATTCACCTTTCAATGCACAATTTCGAACGTAAACAAGAAACAGACCAAACGCAGCCTACTAGCCGAAATATCTAAACTATTTGACCCACTCGGCTGGCTGGCTCCCGTGTCAACAAAATTGAAATTATTATTTCAAAAACTGTGGGATGGAAACTTACAATGGGACGACGAAGTGTCCGACAACATACATGCGGAATGGTGCAAGATACAAGCGGACGTAAGGGCAATCAATTCTTGCGAAATACCTAGATGGCTTCAGTGTGGCGAAAAGCAGACAATGGAGCTACATGGGTTCAGCGACGCCTCCTTGGATGCTTATGCCTGTGTCATCTACGCACGGGTCCACTCATCAACAATACTTGTAGCCGCGAAGTCAAAGATTGTACCACACCGAAAAACAACAACATTGCCTAGACTGGAATTGAATGGAGCGCACCTGCTATCACAACTAATGCGCAAGGTCAAACAGTCATTGAATCAATATGAAGTACACGTCTACGGCTGGACTGATTCCATGGTGGTTCTGGGTTGGTTACAAGGAGACCCATCCCGCTGGAAAGCATTCGTGGAAAACAGAGTACGAAGTATTACTGACGTCATACCACGATCGTCGTGGAACTACGTCAAAACAAAGGAAAATCCCGCTGACGCCGCAAGCAGAGGCCAATACGCTAGTCAGCTGAAAGAAAATCAACTGTGGTGGCAAGGGCCTACATGGCTACCATCGCTTAAAACAACGAACATGGAAAAACACAATTATAACACAGACCAAGAAGAAAAAACAGTCCGGATAAAGGTCAATGTATCCCAACACAACATAGAAAATCCGAGCGTTGTGGAAAAAATATTGGAAAATCACAGCTCCATCGAACATATTATTCGCATTGTCGCATGGATACTTAGAACATTGAACCCGAAACGGCGACAGCTGCCAAGATATCAGAGCGCTTAGTGCGAGATTTGCTATTTTCGTTCACCACATTCGAGCGCGTTAACGTTTAGGCAAATTTGTATGGCGCTGGGGTAGCGCCATCTAGCGTAATATGTCAGAACTAGGTAGTTTGAGTGCCGCATCGACAATCGTTAACTTGCGAGTGTGAGATCCTAGAATACATTCATTCGTTTTCGCGTTAATTCACCGTAACTTGTGTTGCGTACATTAATAACCGGCCAAAATAAGTTGACATTCGTATTTTGTGTTCATAATATAAGCGACTGCCTATTCAATTAGTGGTGGTTATAGAACGAAGTTAGACGACATTACTTATCTGTGGTCAATGGTCATTAGTTTTGTTTGTGTTTACGAAAGTTTGTGTTAGTTTTGAATATTATTGTTAAAAATAAAGACTAGCCCGTCCCAATTCGAAATGCTGGTGACATAAATGGAGCAGTTAGTGTAATTTATATCTTTTGGTGTGTAGTGAGTGACCTTGATCCATCTGTGAAGTTTGTAAAACTAAGTTTGTTACTTTTTAGGCATGGAGATGCAAATGATCTAATAATGCCCGAGTGGTTTGTGGTGGTGTTTCTATCTTTGTTTACGTAACCATGTTTACTTTTTTGTGGCGTTATATTACGCTTATCTTGTGCTTTTGCGGTCTCAAACATTGTCCAAACGAAATAATACGAGATTCCATGGTAAGTTTCATTCACAATACGAAATTAAATTAAATTACTATGTTATTTCACCACTCTCATGATGCTCTCACCACAAAATCTTAAGTGAAAACTTTTCACGCTCGCGTTTCGTATTCGAGCTGTCAAAACTGTCAAAATTGTAACTTGCACTCGCGATAGCATGCAAACGTTAGCGATGTGCTCCAAACGGACCTCATTTTCATAGAGGCATTCTATTGTCATTACCGACGACGTAAATGGTAACGTAAACTCGGTTTTCGTGGTCGACACATTACTTGAATTTTAGTATGAAACTCGCACTTAGCTTACTGACGTTGCACGAATTGGATAACGCAACGAAGGTGCTCGTAAAACAAACACAACAAAAATCATTTGACACAGATATTTGTTATTTACAAAAACATAACACGGTGCAGTCAAACAGTAAAATAAAAGCGCTCACTCCCTTTATTGACCATCAAGACATCCTACGAGTTGGAGGAAGATTAAAGAACGCCTTACTAACCGAAAACATGAAACATCCGATGATCATTCCACACGACAGTCGATTAACACATCTTCTCATCGACCAAGCTCATCGAATGACGTTTCACGGCGGCCCGAGACTAACCCTATCACACTTACGTGAGAAATATTGGATCGTCGGCGGAAACCGAACAACGAAGTTGCAAATCAGAAAATGTGTGACGTGCCGCAAAAACAACCCAAAAGCAGAACACCAGCTGATGGGCAATCTACCGAGCGCAAGAGCAAATCAAGCGCCGCCCTTTTACCATACAGGGGTGGATTACACTGGATTTGTGGACGTCAAAATGAACAAAGGCAGAGGAGCGAAAACAACGAAGGGCTACATAGCAGTCTTCATATCCCATCTCCCTGGCAACTATTATCGCGAAGGTACTCGACAATCAGCTGGACGCGCGATTGGATAGCTTTTTAAAATTACACGACGCACAGTTTGGGTTTCGGAATGATCTTGGCACTGAAAGTGCGATTCTCGGCCTCAAGCATACGGTACAATACTACACAAAACGTCAAACACCAGTGTATGCTTGCTTTCTAGATCTCTCCCGTGCCTTTGACCTTGTATCTTACGAGGTTTTGTGGGAAAAGCTGCGGGAGAGAAAAGTGCCAGCGGAGCTGTTGCGTATCTTCCAGTATTGGTATTATAACCAAACGAACAGTGTGAGATGGGCCGATGGGCGGTCTGTGTCGTATGGGCTAGAGTGTGGGGTAAGACAAGGAGGGATTACGTCACCAAAATTGTTTAACCTATATATAAATGATCTAATCGTTGAGCTCAGCAGCAAGAAAATAGGATGTCGCATTGATGACGTTAGTGTCAACAACATCAGCTACGCTGACGATATGGTGCTGCTGAGCCCCACGGTTAGGGCACTTAGAGAATTGCTTCATTGTTGTGAGGGCTATGCTCGTGAGCATGGCCTAATATATAATGTCAATAAAAGCGAGTTCTTAGTCTTTAAGGCTGGCGGTGTTAAATGTCCTGAGTATGTGCCCCCAATCAAACTAAATGGGAATGAAATATTGCGAGTGTACCAGTTCAAGTACCTGGGGCATTATGTAACCGACGACCTTAATGATCGAGTGGATATTGAGAGGGAACGTAGGGCGCTGGCCGTCCGATGTAACATGTTGGTCCGCAGGTTTGCACGATGTAGCAGGGCAGTAAAAATAACGCTTTTTAAAGCTTATTGCCAAGTGTTTTACTCGTGCAGCCTGTGGACCAACTATACTCAGCGGGCTATCAGCGCCCTACGGGTCCAATATAATAATGGGTTCAGGATGTTGATGGGGCTGCCCCGTTTCTGCAGTGCATCAGGTATGTTTGCACAAGCACACGTCGATGGCTTCCACGCCATAGTCAGACAGAAATCTGCCTCTTTGCTCTGCAGAGTGCGGGACAGCTCCAACTCCATCCTGAAGACCATAGCGGGGAGGTTGGATTCTCCTTTGTTAGGTGATGTTGTTCAAAGATGTATTTTGAACAACAGCCTTGTTGTCAAATAGATAATATGTATAAGTTTACTAACATAGGTATAAGTTATCTTTTTGTTTTTACTAACCCATATGGATGTTGCTTATCCGAATTAAAGATTATTTTATTTTATTTTATTTTATTTTATTTTATTTTATATGCATGGTGACCAAAGCTGTGCATATTGAACTGGTATCAGATCTCACCAGTTCAGCATTTTTGGCAGCACTAAACAGGATGGCAGCAAGAAGAGGCACCCCTCGTCACTTATACAGTGACAATGGAACAAACTTTGTCGGTGCAAACCGCCAACTCGTAGAGCAATACGAGGAAATTGAACATATATATAAAAGCGACCAACTACAACGGGAAATCGCGGAGATGAGGATTGAGTGGCATTTTAATGCCCCCGCTTGGCCATCAGCGGGAGGATTGTGGGAAAGAGCAGTTAGAAGCCTAAAACACCACTTGAAAAGAGTAGTGGGAGAACAAAAATTAACATTTGAGGAGTATAGCACTATCCTAACAAAACTGGAGGCATGTTTGAATTCCAGACCTCTGTGTCCACTAAGTGAAAACATCGACGATCTAGACTGTCTGACGCCAGCACACTTTTTATCGGGTAGGCCGGGCCTGACAGTCATCGAAACAAGGGAAGATGCAAGAACAAGATGGGAACTAACAAGAAAGATCTTCGTAGAAATCTGGAAGAGATGGAGGAACGAATACCTGTGCCAGCTATCAGCTAGATCAAAGTGGCAGGAACCACAGAAAAATCTGAAGATAGGCGATCTGGTGGTTATTCATGATGACCATATACCAGCCGGAAAATGGCTCATGGGGAGAATAACAGAGCTTCACCCTGGGAACGATGGATATGTCCGGGTCGTTAGCCTAAAAACAAAAAATGGGCATATGAAAAGACCTGTTACAAAACTATCCGTCTTACCTATCAACGGTGACGAAACTACTTCAAAAACAAACGAAAATGAGTCATACCTACAGACGAACAGCGAGTCGCAAAATTCACGACGAGGCAAAACAACAAACAGAAAAATAAACTTCATTGGACTGGTCATGGCACTGCTGTATTTGCTAAATCCTGTCGCGGCCACAAACACAACAAACATTGCACATTGCGACGAAATAGGACACTATAACCATATGTTGCTGAATCCGCAAGGCCGAGTGAATACAAGAAGCAAACGCGGGTTTATCAACGGTGTCGGTTTCATCGCACGCTCCCTGTTCGGAGTATTAAATGACGAATTCGCTAAACAATATCAAGCAGACATTGACCTGGTCAAGGCCAACGAGAAACATCTGGCACTGTTGCTAAGAAATCAGACATTCGTGATCGAAGCAGAATATAATCTACTGAAGAGGTCGGAAGATGCAGTTGAAAAACAGTACAAACTATTTAACCAACATCTGCTAATCCTGTCTGCAGAACTTCCTTCAATCAACAACATCATAAACATACCGGTACCGATTTTAAAACATCTTTACGATAATGAGACGACAACAGAGCAGAGAGCATTACCTCAAGAGCTTGACAAACAAGTAGAGCAACTGAAAACCGCAACATCAGAAGACATCCTGTCAGATCATGCAACATACCACGATGTCCACCAATACGTTGTCATCTACCTATTAGTGGCCGCAGCAACACTCGTGAGCGTAATAATATACGCTTACGCACCTACGCAAGTACTGGGCAAGTCGACGGAAGCCAGAAGCTCTATCTGTTCCTAACCCGATGCCCCGAAGAAGGTCAACAGCGAGCATCGTGGACAACTCCATAATTGACGTCACAGAAGACAGCAGCGCAGCGCACTTATCGAGTGCACGCGCACTCAATAAAGCAACGTCGCCTATTGCGCGTTGTGAATAAAATTATCATAGTAACATAACATTTTTTGTATTTAACTTTTACGTTTGAACTTTACATTTACATTTTACTTTTACATTTTCGATGTTAACATTACAGCTTACATTTAAGTTATCTTTGTGAGTGGGCAATATGTACGAGCTACGCTGTACATTCCACTAACTTGTCCTACTTTTAGTGATACGTTGCAGTTTATTTAATCCAACATGAATTGTACATTATTACTTTATAACATGTTATTTTTAGTAGCAATTAAACCTTTATACCAATCGGTTGTCTACTCAATCAACATAACATTCCTATACAACATAACATAACATAACATTTTCACTGTTGGGAGTTACGCCCCAACACCAGGTGAAGTTTGTAACAAATCTACTTGCTCCTATTTAAAATGAATGGATAAGCAGACTTGTTCAATTAAATTTTAATAGAGGGGAAAGATAAAAAATACAGCTAGTTATAAAAAAAACTACCTAGCACGCACTCAGTTTTAAAGTTTATGCACTTAGATGGACAATAATGAGTTTACCACACTGTAAGAACGGGAACAGGCGTCAGGGTAACAGGTCGATACCGGAGTAACCTTGAAGTTTAGCTCTGAAGCCGTAGAAACGGCGGCAGCGCAGATCTCAGAGTTCACCAGGACAGCTCAGCAGCAAGACGGTGCAGAACTCAGGGCCAGACGTAGGACAGCCCTGCGAGACCAGTAGACGTACAGGCCCGTAGTAAGCCTCCGAACATCGGGAGTAGAAGTTCCAGGGGAATCTTTAGCTGGTTCCCCTGGGCAGTTTTAGAATCTCACAGCGAAAACCAAGCTGCTCTCTGATACTCATCAAATCAGATCCAATCGTACTTTTTTTTAGCCGTCCGACAGCTCGTTTCTCCAAAGTAGTCTTCCTTTTTCAAATCTAACTAAGATTTTCTTAGTGTGGCCATCATCTCATCTGACAAGTGTAGTCGGCCAGGACATGAGTGATGAGTGCGTTAAGAATTTTATAAATATAATCATTTAATATTAAGTTATTAAACAATCGTAATAATTTATAAAATACATTGGCTAAGCATATTGATAAAAATAAATTATACAAACCAAAAAGAGAAATCATAGAGCTAGACCATAGACTGAGCAGAAAGAGAATTAAAAAACTAACTGACAGTTTGACAATTTGACGCTTGACGTAAATATCACAACATGAAAATTATAATTTAATATTTTATTTCAGCTATTTCCAAGTTAAAGAATCGTATTTAAATCAATTTGCTGAGTGTAGATATATGTCGTCGCGAGCGATTATAAACGACAACATTTTCAAATTATTATCTGCCAACCCGTTGATTTCTTGATATTGTCGAACCATAGTGTAACTCGATTCTCATTGGTTGATTGGTTAGTACAGTGGACGCCGTGTGGTGGCGCTTTATTTTCCCGCCATATACGTGGACAGAGTCGATTCCAAAATTCTAGACAGACATTGCTGTAGCTGACTCCACACAGATCAGATCATACGATCGAAACTGTCACGTCCACCGTACAAGCCGTATTAGTTTTCTTATATCTGCAACTTATTGTAATTACTGTTTAATAAAAGTAACTTGTGATTTGTGTTGGACCAAAACTTTCACTGGTTTGCCCGAGTACCCACCTTCCTCATGGAACCCGTACCAAGAAACGACACCGATGACGACCCTGTTATCGTTACGCCCACGCTCCCACCGTCATCAGCAGTGGGACCAGCTCGGGCGCCTACCACCGATATCTATTGGCGCCAACTCCTCGAGCAGCAGAATCAGATTACCATGCGCATGATTGAAGCCATGCGAGGATCTACGCCGACGCCAACTTCAATCAAGCTGCCGGAGTTCAACCCAGACCTACCAGACGTCGATCCACGTTCTTGGAGCTCGACGGTGGACATTTGCCTCACAGAACATCCCATGGAAGGAGGCGCACTGATTATTTCGCTTAGCAAATCTCTAAAAGGAAGCGCATCAACATGGCTTTCTCAAGTATCACATGCTGGTATGACGTGGAGCCAGTTCAAGAACCTGTTTCTCGCGCGATATGATTGTGCGGAAACCTGTGCAGCGACTATAATTAACGCAAACAATAGCCAACAAAAGGATGGTGAAAATGTAACTGCCTACGCGAGCCGTTTGATGACGTCACTCCTAGCTAAATGGGAAGATATGAACTGTGAGGAGATTGCTGTTTCGTTTGTACTTGCTCACTTAGCTAAAACGGATAGTCGAATCAACCGACTAGCATTTACAACGCAAATTAAAACAAGAACGAAGTTAATTCAAGAATTAAACGCATTTTCGTTGAAGAGAAAACATGATCGACACGTCGACAACCCCGTGGAAGCTAAACGACCAAAAGCAAGCAACACGCCGTTCCAGTGCAATTATTGTCACAAGCCTGGACACAAAGCATTCGACTGTCGTTTACGTAAAAGCAACCAGGCGCTTGCTACACAAAGGACCACTTCAACCACTACGTCTACGGCATCATCGGGTACCAAGAAGGATGTCACCTGCTTCCGCTGTGGAGAACGAGGCCACGTCGCGCCTCGCTGTCCGAAAACGAGCAACGCAGCAGCCAGTAGCAACACCGGCGCGGTGCTGGAACGAAAAGTCAACTACTGCCAAGTCCAAGGTGTACGTGGAGAGCTAATACAAGCCGGTGAGTCGTACATGTTTTATTTCGATAGTGGTGCTGAGTGTTCTCTCGTAAAGCAAAGTATCGCGGATAAATTCTTAGGAGAGCGTTCCGTTGCTAACATACGATTAACAGGCGTTGGGAACGCTCATATTTATTGTACCGAACAAATTTTATGTGAGGTAATTATTAATGGGCATTGTTTATATTTGTCATTACTAATCGTTCCAGATGAATTTATGCCGCATAACATAATGGTAGGCTCTGATATTTTAAATCATGATTTGAGTGTTACCTTGTCGCGAGAGAATCTAGTAATTACAAAACCGGTTTCTTGTTTTGCCGCGGTGACGGAAATTAATTTTAGTGCAATGAATACCGACGTTTCGTCCGTGTTTAGAGATAGTCTCGTGCGTGTGTTGAGTGAATTTTCGTTTGGATTTATTGATGGTTTACCATTAACTCGTGTTTCTACAGGCGAAATGAAAATTCGTTTAAAAGATCCAACCCGTACTGTTTATCGCCGCCCTTACCGACTCAGTCCCCGCGAACGAGATGTAGTGCGTAACAAAGTAAATGAGTTGTTGAATGCAAACATAATCCGACCGAGTAGTTCCCCGTTTGCTAGCCCGATTCTTCTTGTGGAAAAGCGTGATGGTTCACAGCGTATGGTTATAGATTATCGAGAGTTAAATTCGAATACGGTGCCAGATAGATTTCCACTCCCGCGTATAGACGACCAAATAGCTAGACTAAATGGCGCGAACTATTTTACTTGCCTTGATTGTGCTAGTGGGTTTAACCAGATACCTATCCTAGACCCTGAAAGCATTGAGCGCACGGCATTTATAACACCAGACGGGCAGTTTCAGTACCTAGCCATGCCCTTCGGTTTGCGGAATGCGCCCAGTGTTTTTCAGCGAGCAGTATCCAATGCTCTGGGTCCTTTAGCTTTTTCATATGCCATTTTGTATATGGATGACATTTTGGTACCATCAGCCAGCGTAGAAGAGGGACTTACTAGGCTACGTGAAGTGTTAACTGCTTTGACCGATGCTGGTTTTTCACTAAACCTCTCAAAGTGTTCTTTCCTTAAACAAAGAGTTGAGTTCTTGGGCTATGATATTTCGTCAGGACAGATTCGACCAAACCCTCGTAAAGTAGAGGCGATAAGCAAACTCCCCCCTCCTGAAAATAGTTCCCAATTGAGGCAATTTATAGGCCTGGCTTCCTATTTTCGAAAATTCGTGAAGGGTTTTTCACTCATTATGCTCCCATTGTTTCATTTGAACACCAGTGCCCAATTCAACTGGAAACCTGAGCACGAAGAGGTCAGACAGAAAATTATTTCTGTTCTAACTGACAAACCTGTACTTACGATCTTTGACCCAGACGTCCCGGTTGAATTGCACACTGATGCGAGTGCTATAGGTTATGGTGGTATTTTATTTCAACAAGCTGATGGCCAGTTGCGCGTTGTTGAGTACTACAGCCGAAGAACCACGGATGCCGAGTCAAGATACCACTCTTATGAGTTGGAAACTCTGGCGGTGGTGAATGCTGTAAAACGTTTCCATCACTACCTTCAGGGCCGACACTTCGTAGTAGTTACTGATTGTAACTCTCTAAAAGCATCTCACAACAAGGTCGATCTTTCCCCGCGAGTCCATCGCTATTGGGCTTTCCTACAGGCATACGATTTTGAGATTGTCTACAGGGAGGGTAAGCGGATGAGTCATGTTGATTTCTTATCTCGCAACCCTTTGCCTGAACTACCCGCATTACCTAAGAATGCGTCAACGGTCGAAAAGGTAGAACAAAAACGAATTGATCTTACAACTCTGTCAGAAAATTGGCTTTTAGCAGAACAGTTAAGAGATGACGAAATTCAAGCTATTGTTATAAAACTTAAAGAAAATCAACTCCCTGCCGACATTGCCAAGACGTATGAGCTGCGATCAGGCGTATTGCATCGTAAAATACAAAGAAATAATCGGACGCGTTGTTTGCCGATAGTACCGCGTGCGTTTCGATGGTCCGTTATAAATCACGTACACGAGTCGATAATGCATCTTGGCGCGGATAAAACATTAGAGAAGGTGTACGAACATTACTGGTTTGACAGTATGGCAACGTACGTTCGTAAATTCGTAGACAATTGCATCACATGCAAAGTTTCAAAGTCTCATTCAGGACGTATCCAAGCAGAGCTTCACCCCATCCCCAAAATTACTGTCCCCTGGCATACAGTGCATGCCGATATTACCGGAAAATTAAGCGGTAAAAATGATCAAAAGGAATACGTAATAGTGTTGATAGACGCATTCACAAAATTCGTGCTTCTTTATCACACGCTTCGTATTGATACCAATAGTGTCGTTAAAGCAATCAAATCTAGTGTCGCTCTATTTGGTACACCCACACGCATAATAACAGACCAAGGTCGTTGCTTTGCTAGTAATGATTTTAAACAATACTGTAGTTCACATAACATTAACCTACATCTAATCGCGACCGGTTCCAGCAGAGCAAACGGTCAGGTAGAACGCGTGATGAGTACACTAAAGAGCATGCTTACTGCAGTAGAAACATCGCATAGGTCATGGCAGGATGCTCTTGACGAGGTACAACTGGCGTTAAATTGCACCATAAATAGAGTGACAAAGGCGAGCCCCCTCGAACTTATGATCGGTCGCGTAGCTAGACCACTGAATCTTTTGACTGCTGTCGATACTGAAGTTGAGGTAGATATTTCTGAAACGAGAGAGCACGCAGCCCACAACATCGAACGAAGTTCTAGTTACGAGAAGTCTCGTTTTGATAGTAATAAGGCTAAATTAGTCAAATTCAATGTCGGTGACATGGTTCTTATTCAAAACGAAGAGCGGAACCAAACAAAATTGGACCCGAAATATAAAGGTCCATTTAAAATAACTGATGTACTTGAAGGCGATCGTTATGCTTTGAAATCATTGACCAGTAACAGAAACTATAAGTATGCCCACGATCGTCTTAGAAAGATGCCTCAATGTGAAGTTCCATCTGAACTAATTGTTGACATAGAATCCAATGTAGATAATAATAGTGAAAACACTTCCTCTATTGTTTGAATATGACACACAGTCGCACACTAAAATGACTAATTAGCTACCTACCTTTTTTATCAAACTATACAGTCTGGTCGTAGTTGTAACTGCGATTCTATGAGTCGTTCAGGGCGCAATGCGCGGCCAGATGTATGGTGGCTGGGTCTGAATAAGACTATTGTTTGGGTCTCAATGAGACTACTAATGGGTCTCTGGGAGACTATTTTGGGTCTATAAGACTATTATCTGGGTCTGAATAAGACTATTCTTTGGGTCTCAATGAGACTATGCTGCCGAGCAGTCGGGTCATATTAGTGATATGTGAATGTGTTTGTGTTTGTAAATAGGTCACTGTACAATTATTGAAGTTTATTCTGATTATGTTTACTTGTGAGGTATCTTTCAAACTTTTTTTTTGTTAACCTTGTAGTCAGGTTAAGCCGAGCAAAGGTTTTGCTACAAATGAGAATTTTGTTACAGGTACACACGATGACGTGTGACTCATCAGTCTGGCCGTGTCGTCGCGAGCGATTATAAACGACAACATTTTCAAATTATTATCTGCCAACCTGTTGATTTCTTGATATTGTCGAACCATAGTGTAACTCGATTCTCATTGGTTGATTGGTTAGTACAGTGGACGCCGTGTGGTGGCGCTTTATTTTCCCGCCATATACGTGGACAGAGTCGATTCCAAAATTCTAGACAGACATTGCTGTAGCTGACTCCACACAGATCAGATCATACGATCGAAACTGTCACGTCCACCGTACAAGCCGTATTAGTTTTCTTATATCTGCAACTTATTGTAATTACTGTTTAATAAAAGTAACTTGTGATTTGTGTTGGACCAAAACTTTCACTGGTTTGCCCGAGTACCCACCTTCCTCATGGAACCCGTACCAAGAAACGACACCGATGACGACCCTGTTATCGTTACGCCCACGCTCCCACCGTCATATATAAACAAATAAAATGCATGATAAATAGTATTATGAATAATGAATATGAAGCGTAAGTATAGCATAATACTATATTTCCCCAACGACCCCGAGAAAATTTTTGGCCTAGAACAAAAATTTTGCTAAGGTTAAAGTATTACAGCATTCACAAAACTTACATAACTCATTCAAATACACCGACATCTTACGAAGTTAGGTCAGGTAGGATTCACATTCAATGATCACTACTCAACCTGATAAATCTATAACTTTAGGGCTTATTTTAGGAGTTGTAATCCGCTCGCGTCTAAAACCATTAATGAGATTAAAATAGAAAGATTTTAACAAAAGCTTATTTTTAACGGAGTTGTCATCCGCTCCTAATCAACTTTAGTTGATATTTAGTTGACTTTTAGAGTCAATAGTTAACAAGGGCTTATTTTTATGGAGTTGTCATCCGCTCCAATCAACTTTTAGAGTCGATAGTTAACAAAGGGCTTATTTTTATGGAGTTGTCATCCGCTCCAATCAACTTTTAGAGTCGATAGTTAACAAGGGCTTATTTTTATGGAGTTGTCATCCGCTCCAATCAACTTTTAAAGTCGATAGTTAACATGGGCTTATTTTTATGGAGTTGTCATCCGCTCCAATCAACTTTTAGAGTCGATAGAAAGAAACAAGTTAGTCATATTAACTTGAAGAAAAGAGAAAAATAGATATAAAGGAAGATTAAGAATAATCTTTTAATGGTTTAAGAAGCGATGAATGAATTAAAAAATAAATAGAGTTTTAGTACGCCGAAAATAACTCTATTATAGAAGAAGGAAAGAAGAAAGAGATGAATCGTAAGTATAATAAGAAAATAGCAAAAGTACGAGTATAGGGATAGCAAAACAGTGTAAAAGAACAAACTTGGAGTATATAGGATCTGAGTTCTGAAATAGGATTCTAAAGTAGCCTACTTGTAGTGGATGAAGGGATTCAAGTACCTATGGAGTTTAAGAGAGAAGGAGGGAAAGAGGTGTCAGGTCAGAAACACAACACCGCAGACAGTAAACTCCGAGTAGACGTGAGGGCAGCTCACGTTATACAGTAGTCGGTAAGCTCCGAGTTAAACGTCAAGGGCAGCAGTAAGTAAGCTCCGAGTAAACGTAAGGGCAGCTCCCGCAATACAGTAGCCGGTAAGCTCCGAGTAAAACGTCAAGAGAGTCTGAGTGTTGGACACGGTCCAAAAGTGTTTAAAAATTTAAGAGTAAGACATTAGAGTCTAAAGAGGATGGATTTAATAATAATACAAAAAAAGAAAATTAAAAATCGTAAACCAAGAAAATCTTATTTGTGTTGGTGGTAAAATTCGGAACTAAAGCATAAAGTGTAGTACACATGATTGCCACCGTAAAGTTTGTTATACTTTAGTACCTATTTTTGCCACCGGTCAAAAAAGACTAGTACTCCATGCCCATAATACTCCATGGCCTGGTTTGTTACCTAGCAACCGATGACAAATAACAAGTTGAAAAATATTTTGAGAGCCCACGTAACTGAACTTGTTTTGGTATGATTCCCAGATGAAATATGTATAAATATATATAATAAGTGTGTAGGAGGATAGTGAAGTATTTGTAATAGGAATTACGTAGATGTATAGGTTTGTAAAAATGTCCACAGGATATTCTCCAATAGTACGTCGTAGAGTATGCCAGTCTCCAACCTTGGTAGTGCTCACAAGTGGGTTAACACTCCCAAGAGGCCGAAAGGGTGCCAATTATCTTTCGATATCAGTATGTGTGTAGTGGTGAAGAGTACCTAGATGATGTTTAGTTGTAGAAGAGTTGAGTCGAATAGAAGAGTCTTTAACAGGAGAGCTGAAGAAGAAAAATAAGTTAAGTTAATATTAAAAAGAGTAGGTAAGCCAAATAAGAAGTCCAAAAAGAAATACTAGTGCTAGTTTTATTTAGAATTTTGAAAATAAATGAGTGGGTTCGAGTTGATTTTACGGGGGGCGCCAATTTGTAACAAATCTACTTGCTCCTATTTAAAATGAATGGATAAGCAGACTTGTTCAATTAAATTTTAATAGAGGGGAAAGATAAAAAATACAGCTAGTTATAAAAAAAACTACCTAGCACGCACTCAGTTTTAAAGTTTATGCACTTAGATGGACAATAATGAGTTTACCACACTGTAAGAACGGGAACAGGCGTCAGGGTAACAGGTCGATAACGGAGTAACCTTGAAGTTTAGCTCTGAAGCAGTAGAAACGGCGGCAGCGCAGATCTCAGAGTTCACCAGGACAGCTCAGCAGCAAGACAGTGCAGAATTCAGGGCCAGACGTAGGACAGCCCTGCGAGACCAGTAGACGGACAGGCCCGTAGTAAGCCTCCGAACATCGGGAGTAGAAGTTCCAGGGGAATCTTTAGCTGGTTCCCCTGGGCAGTTTTAGAATCTCACAGCGAAAACCAAGCTGCTCTCTGATACTCATCAAATCAGATCCCAGAGTAGACTTTTTTAGCCGTCCGTCAGCTCGTTTCTCCAAAGTAGTCTTCCTTTTTCAAATCTTAGTTTCCTTAGTGTCGCCATCATCTCAACTGACAAGTGTAGTCGGCCAGGACATATCCATGAGTGCGTTAAGAATTTTATAAATATAATCATTTAATCGTAATAATTTATAAAATACATTGGCTAAGCATATAGATAAAAATAATTTAAATTATACAAACCAAAAAGAGAAATCATAGAGCTAGACCATAGACTGAGCAGAAAGAGAATTAAAAACAAGAACAAATTCGTGTGGGTGCGTAATGGCAGAATTTTCATGAAGAAGACTGACCAATCTGAACGTATTGTAATCACTTGTCAGGAGGTCTTACATACTATTAGTTAATTTTTTATATTTTTTATTACTATTATTGCTTTTTATTGTTCTGTGCAAGATAACGTGTATAACCGGTTTATATTCAATCATGATCTGAAGATATACTACCAAAATGTACGTGGTCTAAGAACTAAAACCGACACTTTTTATCATAACATGTCTCTACAAGACTACGATATAGTTGTGCTAACGGAGACTTGGCTGAACGGTGGCATCTATGACTCAGAACTTTTTGACGATAGGTATGTAATCTAGGATACTAAATATCCGTACTGGTTCTCTAGACAGCTCATTAAAAGACTTAACGAAAAGAACCGCCTACGTCTAAGAGTTAAAAAGTACAATAACCCTTTAGACATTATTGCATTGGATTTACTTGGGAAAAGATGTGACCGTATGGCTACGACTTGTTATAATGCTCACATTGCCGATATAGAGGGAAAAATTGCTTCGAATCCAAAATATTTCTGGAGTTACTTAAAAATGAAAAGAGGCAGTACCAGTAACTACCCTAGTTCCATGACAGATGGTATAAACACCTCTGATAATATAAATGATATATGTAACTATTTCGCGTCCCATTTCTCCAAGGTGTATACTAGTGATAGGAATGGTATGCATGTGAGCGCATGCGACACGGATAGCTGCATAAGCAATACCATGTTAGGCCATATAACTATATCACAAGATCAGATCCGCAAAGAGCTAAAAAAACTAGACGTCTACAAAGGAGCTGGCCCTGATAATGTACCTGCTTTGCTTTTAAGTAGGCTGGCAGATGTTCTATCACTACCATTAAGTATTATATTTAATCATTCTGTTCTTCGGGGTACTTTTCCAACCATCTGGAAGGAGACCAAAATTATGCCTATTTACAAAGCCGGGGATCAGGCAGATGTGTGCAACTACAGGCCCATCGCTATTCTTTCCATACTCGCAAAGGTATTTGAAGCCCTCGTATGCCCTGTGCTAGCTAGGCATTTATCACAGCTAATAATAGACAGCCAATATGGTTTTATGAAGGGGAAATCGACAGCTACCAATCTGGTGACCTATGTTGAGAGCATTGTTGAGGCGGTTGATGCCCGTGTCCAGGTTGACGCAGTCTATACCGACTTCAGCAAGGCTTTTGACACAGTAAACCATGACATACTCGTCAAAAAGCTTAAAATGTATGGCGTTTCGGACCCTCTCTTAAGTTGGTTTCAATCATATTTGTCTGGTCGGATGCTCAAGGTTGTAGTTAATGGCTGCTCTTCTGATTCGTACATTGCAACGTCGGGAATCCCTCAGGGATCTCATTTAGGTCCGCCTATGTTCACTCTTTTCATAAACGACATACATAAATGCTTCCCGAACTCAAACATATTCTTATTCGCTGATGACCTCAAAGCCTTTAAGTCAATAAGGAATCCTGCGGACTCGGTACTATTCCAAAGTGACTTGGATCGGCTGACTAAGTGGTGTGAGCACAACAAAATGTCTCTGAACGTTGAAAAATGCCATCATATCAAATTCACAAAAAAGAAAAATATAATGCAGTCAGTTTACAAATTGAATGGTGAGCGGCTTGAGGAAGTTGAAACAATACGTGACCTAGGTGTTCAGTTCGATAAAAAGTTAAGTTTTGTTGAACATATTGACAAAATTATATTAAAATCGTCTAAGATGCTTGGCTTCGTTATGAGAGAGTGCAAAAATTTCAAAAAACCCAGCATTAAAAAAATTATGTATAATTCGTTGGTCAGAAGCCACCTCGAGTATTGCAGTGTGGTCTGGTCACCTGAGTATAAGGTCCACATCAAGCGCATTGAACGGCTGCAAAAACGGTTCTTGTGGCATCTTACCTATACGAATAATATGGGAAAAAAGCTCAACTCGTACCAAGAGCGGCTGGAGTATTTTGGGATGGTATCGCTGGAGAAACGCAGGATGATGCTGGATTTAGTTTTCCTGAAGAAGCTAGTAACGGGCTCTTTGAACTGTCCCGATTTGCTCAGCAGGGTCTTATTCCACGTGCCACGTAATCTGCCAAGAAGTTCTAATAGGAGACTTTTCTGTATGCCAAGATGTCACACCAACTTGAGGCAATTCTGCCCACTATCAAGGATGTATGCTGCATACAAAGAGCACGAAGGGGACATTGATTTATTTAACTCTTCGTTACGTGCTCTAAAAAAGGTCGCCCTTGCCATTTAATGGATCTCTACTCTAGTCAAATATTTACCTAATCTTATACAACATTTTTTTTTTTTTTTTAATCTATAATAAAATAATTTAATAAATTCTAATTTAATATAATTTAGTCTAATTTAATAAATTATATTTTAATTTATTCTAATTTAATATATTCTAATTTAATTTAATCTATGTTATCTATTTTAATTTAAGTAATTAAGTGTAATCTGCATGTTTTTCCAAAATATTGTTGTGTCAATAAAATTAATGATTTAATTGTATAATTATCTGCGCATAATGTAGTGCATGCTGTGCTTTTCTGTAAGTGATGAGGCGCTTAGACTTTAGTTTGAATTGTACAAATTATAATGTAACAGTGTACTCATTGTTGAGAAGCCTTGTAATAAATAAATAAATAAATCTACAGGCGAGATCGCGAGTCCAGTAGATATAGAGCACGTAGCCACGGAGGTGGCGTCTTAATAGCTGTAGCTAAGCACTTAAATTCATGTCGTATGTCGCACTTAGAAAGTCAATGTGAGGATTTGTGGATTTCCATTGATACGGTCTGTCTCGGTAATAAGAAAAACACGATCTACATTTGTGGCGTGTACTTACCTCCCCCGATAACCCGAGAAACCATCCAAACATTCCTAGACTCAGCTCAAAATGCCCTGGACAAAAGCGAACGTACTGTTATCATTGGTGACTTTAATCTTAGTACCATAACGTGGAAAACTAATGAGGAAAGTCAGGTGAGTCACACTACTCCTTGCCCTACCAACAATAACGATGTTACCAAACACTTCCTCGATTATATTTCTATGAATGACTTAGGTCAATACAATTACCTTACAAATAACAAATTTAGAACACTAGATCTAGTTCTTTGTAACACTACAGTACACAACCTGACACGTTGCCACACACATCTGACACAAGAAGATCCTTTACACCCGCCGCTCGAGTTCGCTATACCCACAATCATCAACGTCGACTCCCTACAAACAAAACCGTCCACTAGACCTAATTTTTTTAAGGCAGACTACGACAAAATCTTAACCTCACTTATGTCTATAGACTGGGAAAGTTCAATGGGAGGCTGTGCCTCGGTTGGAGAGATGGTCAATATTTTATATGATATTTTGCATGACGTTATTAAGCAACACGTACCAATGAAAACGATATCTAGGAAGGAATACCCGACGTGGTACACGCCGAAGCTTAAGCGACTCTTTAAAGAAAAACACAAATTTCGCGTTAGAGTAAAAAAATACAATAATCCCCTTGATATTATATCATTTGAAACACTGCGTGCTGATTGTGGTAAGTTGAGAACGATTTGTTACAAACAATATATCGAGAGATTAGAAACCGCGGTTTTAAAAAACCCTAAAGTCTTCTGGTCTTTCATCAAAAATAAAAGGAAATCCTGCAGCAATTACCCCGCAGAAATGCATTACAACGACAAAACTGCATCAACTGGCCACGACATATGCAATTTGTTTGCTGAAAACTTCGCAGGTGTCTATAACACTACTACGTTCTCGCAACCGTCAAATCTTAATATAAACAACAACTCGCCGACTCTCTGTAAACTAGAACTCAATGCTAGCGAAATATTCCGAGCCTTAACGTCCTTGGATGAACAGAAAAGCGTAGGAGACGACGGTATTCCTCCCGTGTTTATAAAAAGATGTGCTAAAGCGCTGGCTATACCTCTTTGCATTATTTATAACAAATCACTGAAAGACGGTATTTTTCCTGACCAATGGAAAAAAGCACTGGTCATACCCATTTTCAAAGCAGGACAAAAGAACATGGTGTCAAACTACAGACCTATTTCTATTTTAGTCATCTTCGGCAAAGTCTTTGAGAAGCTCATAACCGAACGCCTAACATCGCATGTAAAACACCTTCTCACCAGCGACCAACACGGCTTTATCAAATACAGATCTACGACCACTAATCTCATGTGCTACGTGTCAGCTCTATCTGAATCCTTAGATAAACGTATTCCTGTTGACACCATTTACACTGACTTCAGTAAGGCGTTCGATAAGGTAGATCATTCTCTTCTTTTGGTGAAACTCCAGCACTTGGGTGTAGGAGGATCAATGCTAAAGTGGTTTCAGTCTTACCTCAGTGACCGGTCGTCTAAAGTAGTAATAAGTGGCCATCATTCAAAGTCTTTCAAAGCTACATCCGGGGTTCCACAGGGTTCACATTTAGGCCCAATTCTTTTTAACATCTTCATTAACGACATCACGCACTGCTTTAAGCATTCAAAATACTATCTTTTTGCCGATGACATGAAAATAATGAAACCAATGGTAACCGAATCTGACGCTGCGTTATTACAGGAAGATCTGGATAGACTGACGAACTGGTGCAAAATGAATAAAATGCTCCTTAACGTTTCAAAGTGTTATTATATGCAATTCAGCCGTAACAAAATTGTCAAACCAAACACTTACACGATTGGCCAACAAAGACTAAAACAAATAGAAGAAATGCGTGACCTAGGAATCACACTAGATAAACAACTTAAATTCGACAAACATATCCTAAACACGGTATCAAAGGGGTTTAAAATTCTGGGATTTATCTTACGCAACAGTAAAGAATTTAAAAAAGCGTCTACTAGAATAAAATTATTCAACACACTGGTTCGCCCTATACTTGAATATGGCAGCCCGGTTTGGAATCCTCACTACGACATATACATCAAACACCTGGAAAGTGTCCAAAGGCGCTTCCTGTATCATCTGTGTTACAAAGAACGGTTAGCTAAAAAGGTAACCAGCTACAAAGACAGACTAGGGCACTATAAAATGGTCTCACTTGCTGACAGGCGAAAAACGGCAGACCTGATTCTACTCCACAAAATATTTAATGGAGCCATAGACTGCAGCGAATTACTAGGCAAATTACATATGAACGCGCCATCTCGCCTGCCGCGGAAAACTAGTTACAATTTGTTTTACGTCAAAGGTTCCAAAACTAATTTAGGACATTTCGCCGCTCTCCCAAGACTCTGTAGGCAATATAATGAATTGTCAAAGCAATCTGAAATGGACATAACCTTACCCATTTCTAAATACAAAAAAAAATTGACCACTGCAATATTAATGTAGAATAACTTATAAGTGAAGTACAACTTTAATTTTAACATAATTCTTAATACGATTTTAATATAATACAATTTATTTTTGATTATGATTTTAATTTGAATTTTGACTTTGATATTAATTTTATTTTGAAGTTGATTTTGATTTTAATTTTGATTTTTAATTTGGATTTTGATTTTAATTTTAACTTTTATTGTAATTCAATTTTCAACGCTAATTTTAATACGTATGATTTCTTGTCATCAAATGCTTTTTATTATTTTGGTTTTTGTATTGTTTTTCGAATTATTTATATTTTTTTCATTTTTTTGTGTTAACACCTAGTTTTATGTGCATGCTGTGGTCTCCTGTAATTGAAGGAACACACTTAAAAGAATCTTTGTATAACTGTGACTTATATTGTATCTGTGTATCTTTTGTTGGAGATCCAAATAAATAAATAAAAATAAAATAAAAAACTAACTGACAGTTTGACAATTTGACGCTTGACGTAAATATCACAACATGAAAATTATAATTTAATATTTTATTTCAGCTATTTCCAAGTTAAAGAATCGTATTTAAATCAATTTGCTGAGTGTAGATATATAAACAAATAAAATGCATGATAAATAGTATTATGAATAATGAATATGAAGCGTAAGTATAGCATAATACTATATTTCCCACTACTTTGGAGAAACGAGCTGACGGACGGCTAAAAAAAAGTACGATTGGATCTGATTTGATGAGTATCAGAGAGCAGCTTGGTTTTCGAAAGTAGTCTTCCTTTTTCAAATCTTGGTTTTCTTAGTGTGGCCATCATCTCATCTGACAAGTGTAGTCGGCCAGGACATGAGTGATGAGTGCGTTAAGAATTTTATAAATATAATCATTTAATATTAAGTTATTAAACAATCGTAATAATTTATAAAATACATTGGCTAAGCATATTGATAAAAATAATTTAAATTATACAAACCAAAAAGAGAAATCATAGAGCTAGACCATAGACTGAGCAGAAAGAGAATTAAAAAACTAACTGACAGTTTGACAATTTGACGCTTGACGTAAATATCACAACATGAAAATTATAATTTAATATTTTATTTCAGCTATTTCCAAGTTAAAGAATCGTATTTAAATCAATTTGCTGAGTGTAGATATATAAACAAATAAAATGCATGATAAATAGTATTATGAATAATGAATATGAAGCGTAAGTATAGCATAATACTATAAGTTGTCACTGATCATGGCCAAGAGCAAGGTGGCCCCCCTCCGGACGGCATTGACCATCCCTAAGCTAGAGTTGTCAGGGGCGGCGCTTCTTGTGCGTCTCTTGAATCACGTTGCTCAAACTTTAGGTGGATCTGTGAACATTCGGAATTCTTACGCCTGGACGGACAGTCAAATTGTTTTGTGCTGGTTGAAGACGTCCGTCCACTCCTTGGAGGTCTTTGTGGCGAACCGAGTGTCACAGATACAAAATTCCGAAACGCCTTTGATTTGGAGGCACGTGCCTGGAGACTTGAACCCCGGCGACGTAGCCTCACGTGGGTGCATGGCCCCCCGCCTGATTGTGCACCCCCTTTGGTGGGGACCGGATTGGCTGACTCGCCCCGAGGATGATTGGCCTCGAACGCCAATTTTGATGTCGGATCCTTTGCCCGGGCTTAAGGTGCTCGCTGTTGGGACGAAGGACCCTCCGTTTGATCCGGATATTTTGTTGAATCGATACAGCTCCCTCGACAAATTGTTGAACGTTACCTCGTGGATCAGGCGTTTTGGTCACAATGCTAGGAATCCAGGGGACAAGCGCCTGTCACCGGTTCTCTCTCCTCAAGAGCGACAGGAGTCACTCCTCCTGTGGGTTCGCTCTGTGCAGGCCGTACACTTTGAGAAGGAGATCGAGACCTTGAAGTCCGGTAGAGTTAAGTTGTCGGGAGCCGTTAGTAAGTTGAACCCCTTTTTGGATGAAACGGGTCTTTTGCGTGTTGGTGGACGGTTGAGGCACTCTAGCCTTCCTTATGGGGTCCGTCACCCCCTTTTGTTGCCCAAGGCGGGCCATTTGATTAAATTGTTGGTGACTGATCGTCACATTAAGAACTCGCACGCCGGTTGCAATGCGCTGTTGGCCATTCTGCAGCGAGAGTTTTGGATTTTGTCGGCTCGTCGTACCATTCGTAGCATCGTCTTCCGTTGCATACCGTGTTATCGGACTAAGGCCCCAACGATGCAGCCCCAGATGGGAGACTTGCCTGCTGATCGTGTCAATGAGGCGAGGCCCTTTGCAGGCGTAGGAACGGACTTTGCTGGTCCCTTTTCGATAAAGACGTCTACCCTTCGCAATAGTAAAAGTGTCAAGGCTTATTTGTGCGTATTTGTCTGCCTGTCAACTAAGGCAGTGCACTTGGAGCTGGTATCCTCCCTCTCGACGGAGGCCTTTGTGGCAACTTTGGATAGATTTACGTCTCGCCGTGGGTTACCTTCTCTGATCAGGTCTGATTGCGGTACCAACTACAAGGGTACAAGTAACTATTTGAAGGAAGTGTATGACTTTCTTAATGAGAGCCAGGTTGACATTGGTAACGAATTGGCCCGTCGAGGGGTCACTTGGTTGTTTGACCCGCCAGCCTGCCCCCATTGGGGGGTATTTTTGAGGCCGCGGTGAAAGCGGCAAAGTGTAAGGTCGGGTGTTTAGGAGACAAATGAAACGAATGAGGTTCGAGAATACACTGACTATATTGGAATAAAGATACCTTATTATATACCTTACAACTACTACATCTCACCTTCCCCTTTATTTAAAAAAATAATAAAATTACATAATTATTATTTTTAAATTTTAATATGGTATACCTGCGCAGGGTATATTGCTAATCATAATATTAATTTAACCTAATAATGGCTTAAAACTACATCGTAATATTATAACATAAGTATATAATATTCTATATTAATTTACGCGTCACTTTAGTCATTTTTATAAAGTTTAGTTCTATTTTTATGTACTACATATTCTTTTCCACTTTTCAAAATTTTAACATTAGTATCCATGTCATCAATAACTACATAAGGTCTCAAATATATAGGGTCCATTTTTCTATCTGATATATTTTTTAATAATAACAAATCACCCTTTTTATAATATACTGGGTTTATATTAATATCATAGTTATTCTTTCTCTTAACCTTACTCTTAATTAAATTACTATGTGCATCTTTTTGCGCTACTTGTAGCCTATATTTTAGCTCAAGAGCGTAATTGTCATGAGCATACAAAGGATCTACCGTATGTCCTTCTAAATTTGTCGGTAACACGCAGCGTTTGCCAAACACTAATTCATGTGGTGTGTACTTGGTCTCCGTATGTACTGTATTATTGTATGAGAAACACCAATACGGCAACCAAGTACTCCACGTACTTGTTTGATTCTCACAATTAATCCTAAGATACGCACCCATCGCTTTATGATTGTTTTCCAACGCCCCAATACTTTCGTGATGGTATGCTGTAGACGAAATTTGGTTGATTTTTAAGATTTGACATACCTCTCTCATAGTACTTGATATAAACTCGGACCCACGATCGGTCGCTATTTCTCTAGGTATGCCATATCTTAAAATAAAATTCTCAACAAACGCACGAGCTACACTTACTGTATCTTTATTGTGTAGAGGGTACGCTTCTGTAAATTTCGATAACTCACACTGTAGAGTCAAAATATATTTGTAGTTATGTATATCTGTTGGTAGCGGCCCCACAATATCTAAAAATATTTTTTCTAGTGCTGAATTGGCAGTCGTTGTGACCTGCATTGGTTGCTTGGTGTGTTTAGAATGTTTTTGTTTCTTACACTGCTCACATTTAGAGACATAATCAGCGACATCTTTTTCCAAACTTGGCCAAAAATAATACTTTTTAATATTATTTACCATCCGCCTAACGCCCGCGTGGCCACTTGTGGGCAATAGGTGGAAGTCATTTAATATCACACGTCTGTTATCTATATTATTTATTCTCTGGACATTACTGACTACACAAATTCGTGGTCCGGACCACTTTTCATAACTTTTTATTTCATTTATAAGCCCACTTATAAAATCTTTATTGTAGTCGTTTCTTATTATGCATATTTCATTTATCGATAACTTTTTACATAAACATAACAAGTCTCTCACCAATTCGACTCGCGTAATCGGAGATCGAGAAATTGTTTGTAAATAAATTATAGATTTACTGGGCACATATATAAAATATTTGTATCTCTCCACTGTTATTCCCTTTTTTTGTAAATAATTTAATTTCCTAGAGTTTATTAAAGAAAATTCAACAATATCCTTCGGTCTTTTAATTATTTCCACAACTCTCGGTTGATCAGGCCTCGAGCTTGTGTCTATATTATCAACCGACTGATTATTGCTCTTATCATTTTTCATATTTAATTGACGTAATTGTGCCCTAGTCATTACACTAACTATCTGTTCATTCATTGATTTTAAGTCTTCCGACGTAATTATTATTCGCGACAGTGCGTCTGCCACTGTGTTTGATTGTCCTTTCAAATATTCAATTGTAAAGTTATATTCTTCTAACTGCAGTCTAAATTTCAGTAATCTACTAGATGGATCTCTCATTGAAAATAAATAAACTAGGGGTCGATGGTCAGTCTGTATCTTAAACCGTCTTCCATATAAATAAGGTCGAAAATATTTAACACTCCATACTATTGCTAAGAGTTCCTTTTCAATAGTAGGATAATTAATTTCGGCTTTATTCAAACCTCGACTTGCGTAAGCCACTGGCCGTCCATCTCCGTTACATAACACCGAACCGATTGCAATACCTGAGGCATCGGTTTGTAATACAAACTCATTATTTTCTGAAAAATTTGGATACTGGAGGACAGGTGGGTTTATCAGGGCTGATTTTAACATTTGAAAAGAATGCTCACAGTCTTTGGTCCAATTATATTTAACGTTTTTGCAACACAATTTGTTTAAAGGAAATGCTAACTCGGCGAAGTTTCTAATAAACTTTCTGTAATAGTTTGCAAAAGCTACAAAACGCTTTAATTCATCAACATTTTGTGGCCTTGGATAACTTTCTACTACTTTAATTTTTTCTGGGTCTGGTAAAATACCCTTTCCGGAGACTGTATGTCCTAAATAAAGAATTTCTTTTCGCAAAAATTTAATTTTAAATTTACTTTTCGTAATCTAGAAAAAATATCCATCAAATTTTGATTATGAATACTCAAATTTCTACCCATTACTACTAAATCGTCCTGGTAAACGAGACATTTATCATAATTGAGGCCAGACATTGCAATGGTCATCATTCTACTAAAACTACTGGGACTAGACTTGAGCCCCATCGGCATGCGAGTCATCTGATACTGATTGTTACCTGTAGTAAATGCCGTGTAAGGTCTGCAGCTTTCTTTTAATGTAATTTGAAAAAATCCTTGAGCTAAATCTAAATGAGTAAAGTACATTGCACCTGCCAAAGAATCTAGTATTTCGGTGATGTTGGGCAAGGGAAATTTATCGTCCTGTATGTTTTCATTTAACTTGCGGTAGTCAATTACGACACGCCACTTTTTATTACCGGCTGCGTCACATTTTTTGGGGACCAACAATAATGGACTAGACCATGCACAACGGGATGGCTCAATTATGCCGTCATCTAACATGTTTTTGAGTTGTTTCTCTATTTCCGGTTTTTGAGAATAAGGGACTCGGTATGGTTTGGTATAGATTGGAGCAGTATGTGGTTTCATGTCAATTGTCTGTTCATAAATTGGGGTAGTGGATAATTTATCCCCTGGTAGATGGAAAATATCAGGAAATTTTGCACAAATACATTCTATCGATTTCTGTTCCTCTACATTTAAGCCTTTTAAGTTTAATGTGGAAAGTAAAGTTTTCACTCTTTCAGAATCCACAGTATTCCTATTAAATTGACAAATATAGTATTCATTTAACTTACTAGTGCTAACTTGAAAATAATTTAAATTTACATCTGTGTCTCGAGTATTTAAAATACGAATAGGCATTTTTCCGTTAATCGGTTTATTTATGCTACTCGCTAAATAAACACCATCACATAATTGTTGATTTGACACCACACACTCTTCTTTTAAGGTCGTATTAATGTAATGCGTGGATTCGCTACGAGCTGGTATAGTTAGATAGTAGCCGTTACGCGTTGTCTGATTATTTTCGAACGATAATGTTACTAATTTAGAGTCATTGGTCAATTGTAACGTATTGACTTCAAAATTTAAAATAGCTCTATAATGTGTTAAAAAGTCTTGACCCAAAATGCCGTCATTAATACACGGTAAATTTTTAAATACTGTAAATTTATATGGAAAACTATACTCATTATAATTAAGAGTTAAGTACACATAACCTTCAGAAAACAAATATCCACCAATACCTTTTACGCTAACTCTCTCTTTATGGTAAGGAATCTGTAAACGTTCTAAACATTTCAACTTTATTCCCGATATAGAAGCGCCCGTGTCAATTAGCATGTTATGATTATAGTTACCAATTTTAAACAACACCTTATTTAAAATGTTACACGTGAAGATGACATCAGTCACGAAAAAACTGATTTAATGACTCATTATTCGAAGTGCTCGTTGCTACCTGGCTATTCTCTGTTATGACATTGATATCCTTTTTCAACCCGACACCCCGGCCGCGGTTACTACACGGTGGTCTATAGGTTTTGCGATAACGACTATTATAATTACCATGATAATAATTGCTATTACTATAACCATGTGGTACCTGTGGCCGATGACCCCGATGCTGGTGTGTATTTTGTGCACCACCTCTTGCACCGAAATTTCGTTGAACTCGGTAACCTCGTTGGGCTCGCCGACCCTGGTATTGCGACTGTCTATACGTACCTATAAGTTCTGATGAGCCACTGGGACCGGGTTTCTCCTCGTCTTGAACTGCCTGGATTGCTTCTGTTAAAGAAGAAAAGTTACGCGCGGCAATTATGGTGCTTAATCGACGATCCCGCAAACCATCCGCAAATCGCTTGATTGCTAACTTCTCATTCATGGGTTTCAATAAGGCATACTTGGCTGAATCACTGTCAGCTTGCGATATCGTCAAATCTACAAAGAGTTCTGACATCTCTTTGCCGTAATCTATAATTGTTTTACTGACTTGTTTACAAAACTGTAATTTTGACTGAATTGCAATGTAACTTTTTTGGGGTAGTAGTAATTTACGCATATCCTTTGTAAGCTCTTCTACAGTCTCATATTTTGGAGACAATAATAACTTTGCACGCTGGGATAACCTACTTTTCAATATAAACTGAATTAGTTTGTTTTTACATCCCGGTGTGTCTAACATAGTATCGTAATATTCGATATTTTCGATCAGTTGCTTAGTGTTATTAATGCTATCATCCATAACGGGCAAAAGATGTAGCGCAGTTTTTAAATCGAATGAATCCGTCGCCATGGTTTGTAGTGGGATATCTTTCTCTCCTGTTAAACTACACAAAGAAATTATTTCTAAAAATAACCTATCGATCTCTTCACAAATCTTTTTAATCAATGTAATTTCGGAACTTGTATAATTTTTTAGGTTTTCTTTATAGATTTCTAAAAACTTATTGTACTTAAATAAAACAGAATTTGCCTCTGTTCTTTTTATATCTGAAATCCTTCCTTGTCGGCGGCTAGGACCAATTTTTATCAAGTAGCTTCTTATAACTTTTAACTCATTTAATATTATACCTAAATCCTCGGCCATAACACACTAGCCTTTAAATTAGTCACCAGTGCTTGTTTTAAGCAACGTATTTCATGTATTCGTAATTTCAAGAAAATGCACATAATAATTCTGCAGAAACTACTAATTAATTAGAAAATTCTCTTAAACTAAAATATAATTAATGTAAATATAAAACTTAAATACCATCATCATGAGACAGGTAGTTCCTAAAATTCACAAAATAGGTTGTAAAATAAACCTCATTATTACCTTGATTCACTTAATATTACTTTTTGGCACTGATATAGATATTAAGAATGATCACAACGCTGCCTACTTTTTCACACCAACACTACACTAGCACGTAGAACGTAGAATTACGAGCCTTGATGATGCCATGAATTTCGCCGTCGTAGTTATATATCGAGAACTTCTGCCTTGCCAGGCTGCGGCACAGCACCCATGTATGCCTGCTGCCTGCGTAGAATACTGGAGTATCGCTTCAATGTCACCTCATCTATGCGACGCTGTATTTGCTTTTTGTGACAACGATTATAAAGCTTGTATACTATTATTAAAAGGCCGATCGCCAATATGGTACATATCACCACCAAAATAGTATTTGAGGTCTCCTGTAGCTGCTGCGTACGAGCCGTATTACTACCGACTCCAGCGGTCTGAGCAATCACCACTTCTTCCTTGCTGTTTATGTTTCCCATTTTTCAAAATTATAAATCATGCACGAATACGCAACAGTAAAACACGCTTTGTGCTCAGGGAGCCCAGTGTATTTTTGCTT
Organism: Xestia xanthographa; assembly: GCA_905147715.2. Taxonomy (NCBI): domain Eukaryota; kingdom Metazoa; phylum Arthropoda; class Insecta; order Lepidoptera; family Noctuidae; genus Xestia; species Xestia xanthographa. The sequence goes on along the minus strand of LR990654.1, from coordinate 17,240,354 downwards.
CATTTTAAAGTCCACATTAACTGCACTGATTGTTTATAATATTTTGTCCTTTTATGGTACACACGCGCGCGCGCCCGTGCCGGCTACTGTTACTGGCAGGGTCGCCATGTAAGGTCGGGTGTTTAGGAGACAAATGAAACGAATGAGGTTCGAGAATACACTGACTATATTGGAATAAAGATACCTTATTATATACCTTACAACTACTACATCTCAAAAGGGACTCTGGCGGAGATTGTTGGGAGACACCGTTCTCACCTTTGAGGAATTAGCTACGGTATTTTGTCGCATTGAAGCGGTACTAAATTCGCGTCCATTGTGCCCGCTCTCTTCGGACCCTAACGACTTGGAGGCTCTAACCCCGGGCCATTTCTTGATTGGACAGCCACTTGTCGCTCTGCCTGAGTACCCTTTTGTTGATGTGAGCCAAAATCGGCTATCGCGGTTTCAGTTGGTGCAACAGCTCACTCAGAGCTTTTGGAAGCGTTGGAGCTTAGAGTATCTGCACATCCTCCAGCAGCGCGTCAAGTGGACTGATAAAACTCATCCGCCCAAGATAGGAGACCTCGTCCTTATTAAGGATGCCAACCTTAAGCCTCTGTATTGGCGCCGGGGGCGCATTCTCAATTTGGTGGCTGGCACCGACGGGGTACCTCGTTTTGCTGAGGTTTTAGTGGATGGATCGGTTATGAAGAGAGCGGTCGCCACCTTGTCAAGACTGCCAATTGATTAGCGGACGGGACGGCCCGTCCGGGGGGGGTAGATGTTTCATCCACCAAGTTCTGAACGCACCTTTTTTGACGTTTGACAGATTACGTTCAGTTGTCTGTGGTGCGATGACGTTTGCTTGTCAGTGCAATTTTGGTTGAATAATGGTCGCTCCGTGCTTGTAATTTTTGGTACACGCTGTTCCGTGTAATTATTGGTTGAAAACTTTGAGTTATTGTTAATCCGATGCAATCCTGTTCGGTGTTTGATATTTTGTTGACAATTGAGTGAAAATTGAGAAATCTCGCCATTTTGGGTCATGACCGCGAGTGATTTGTGGGTTATGTAGCCGGCCTTTGTGTTTTATTTGAACGCCGGTAATTTCCTAAATTCAGTGCTGGACTATTATATCCCCGATTGGGTTAGCAAACCGGGATAAAATTTAGTTGGACATTGGTGAAAGGTGCCACGTGTGGGATCTTGGAAGGTTTGTCCGGGAGTCGACGGTACGAGCCGCGCGCGTCCCTTGGTTGCTGTCGAATCTGCATGACTACACATACACCACACAAACCACAGTTATACTTACACCCCACTCAGATAAGACGTGACCGGGACTGCTTCACATCACCGGTACCAACGTGATGGGTAAGTGTAACTAATATTTGTTTTCCCCTTGTCGATTGGAAGAGTATTGTTTGATTAGGGCTCCGCGTAATCGCGGACATCGTGAGTCTGTTCGTGCAGTCTCACACAGTTACCACTCGAGAATTCCGTATACACAGTTACTACAGCGGTATAATGTTTTAAGTTTACAGTCTCGGCGTTTACTTCTGGTGGCCATGATGCTGCATGGTTTATGTAACAACAGATTTGACTGTATTGAAATCACAAATAAGTTACGCTATACGGTACCAAGAACTGTTGTCAGACGGGCGGCCCGTGTGCCCCGGTTGTTCCACGTGGATTCATGCAGGACCAACGCCGGCGGGCACGCGTGCCTCTTCGTCAACTAGTGGAAACCTATAACACACACTTCATGGACATAGATATCTTCTCTCTTTCTAGTAACAAATTTAAAACACTGGCTATCAATATTCTTTCACCACAATCTTAATCTAAAATTAATTAATTAATTCAACAAAATTATCTTCTCGTACTTTATTTGCTCATTTATTAATCCGTGGACAATGGTGTGGGTTATATGTTTACCAATTTATGTAACTACTCATAATTTTAAACCTGAACATGTAACTGTTTATTTGTCCCTAATAAATAAAATAAAATAAAATAAAAACTGACCTAGGTGAACCAGGGGTACAGAAAGTTAACCGTGGAACACCTAGGTGAACCAGTTTGGTGTTCCATGGGTCAGAAAGGCCAAATCACTGGATTGATTTTCATAAACCACAAATTTTATCTACCGACCGATACTACATCCCAAGGCTAACCAGAGAAGCTATTGAAATTTCAAAACACAAAAATTTCAATCGTGAGGACGGTTTTCTAAACTATCAAGTACCTACGTGGAATCTAGTCATAAACCTAATAAAAAAATAACATAGGTCTCCACTATCAAGAAAAACCTAGTGATACCGTGAGTGCGTTTTGTCGCGATTTACAATCGAGTTGCAGTAGTGCGCGTAATAAAAGACTAAGAAAGAGGGTAGACAGATTTGTCTGCTCATAATAATAATTTTCGCCTCACCCGCATACCTCTTCAGTATTCCCGCGATCATGATGCTTGCAACAGCGTCGAAATATCGGGAGCTCAACAATATAGAAAACCACGGATATTATCCCGTAAGTACTTTGAGTGTGATAAATAAATCGTCACGACATAGTGGGAACGGGGCCTAAGTGTCGGCGAACGAGAGTAGGATCAGGTGTAAGAGGGGGTGACAGTGTTCCCTTTGATCAGAAAGTGAATAAAACGCCACATGATACCGATTATCAATACTTATTTCACAACAGATCAGCTTTACACAGGATTACGCTTACACCGGTATCTTTAACTACTGAGTCACAATCTTAACGAGTACCTATCTATTTACTTAACACAAACTAGAAAACTAGACTGCCTTCTAAAACATTTCACGACTACGAGTAACACAGCGTGATGTTACTATAACGGAGGATGTGAGAAGATGTGGGGCGCCGTGATTTCCATCCATCGCAAGGAGTTAGTCCTTGCGATGGATGGAAATCACGGCACTCCCGTCGATAGGTGCAACAGGCGGTCACGGGGCTTCACCCCCTGGCCGCAGAGGCCACCTTGGCCTGTGACAACAGGCCCGTTATTGTGTTGCCTGTTAGGCTAGAGCCTGTTGGCCTGCGAACAGCAATGTCGCACGCCTGCGAGTGGTTGCTATTGAGTTTTCCGTAGGCGCGCCTACAGCGCTGTCAGTACAGGCTGTTTTCTTCACGACACACGGTGGATCGAAAATCGGCTGTAGAAGACATAGGATCTGGATGTCTTAAGAGCGGGCCTAAAGCAAAATCTTCAATCTTTGATTAGATTTTTAGATTAGTAAATCATGTTCCAATTGGAAAAAAAGTATATGTCAGGAAACGTCATTATGAATGTGATGGTTGACATTGGCGAAAAACATAATAGGATAAAATTTTCTCGATAGAAAACCATCACAAAGTTACCTCTAATTTTCAACATTTTTGGTTTTTATTCTATTTTGGTGCATGTTACTGAACCATAAACTTGATAAATAATATCACTCATGTATAACCTATAGCTGACATTGGCATTTTTTCAAAATATTTTCTATTTTAAGAGATAACAGACTCAAAGCATTTGGCGCTTACTACATTTTTATTCCGCGCAATACGCAGTCTTCCGTCCCGCGTGACGCGAGCTTGAGACATCAGTTTGTTTCACCGATCACTCGCCGATCAGTTGCCCTCGCTCTGTTGAGACGGGTAGTCTATGTCACTTTGCTCCGCGCCAATTCGCCATTAATAATATCATTGAATCAATTATTTTTTTTGTGTAACATGGGTAACAAGAAAAATACAATTGAAAAGCGATAACTAAAACAGTTGAAGACTCAAATGATGGCTGATTGCCGAAGTCGAAGGTACTATGTATTTTTTACGTGCATAAGCTCATAGTAAACGCAAAATAAACGGATGATTGATTTATGTGCATTGTTTTTGTCCGAAATTATTTTAAATATATTCAACCCGTCCGAATTAACCGGTAGGTAGTAGGTAGGTAGTAGGTAGGTAGTAGGTAGGTAGTAGGTAGGTAGTAGGTAGGTAGTAGGTAGGTAGTAGGTAGGTAGTAGGTAGGTAGTAGGTAGGTAGTAGGTAGGTAGTAGGTAGGTAGTAGGTAGGTAGTAGGTAGGTAGTAGGTAGGTAGTAGGTAGGTAGTAGGTAGGTAGTAGGTAGGTAGTAGGTAGGTAGTAGGTAGGTAGTAGGTAGGTAGTAGGTAGGTAGTAGGTAGGTAGTAGGTAGGTAGTAGGTAGGTGGTAGGTAGGTGGTAGGTAGGTGGTAGGTAGGTGGTAGGTAGGTGGTAGGTAGGTGGTAGGTAGGTGGTAGGTAGGTGGTAGGTAGGTGGTAGGTAGGTGGTAGGTAGGTGGTAGGTAGGTGGTAGGTAGGTGGTAGGTAGGTGGTAGGTAGGTGGTAGGTAGGTGGTAGGTAGGTGGTAGGTAGGTGGTAGGTAGGTGGTAGGTAGGTGGTAGGTAGGTGGTAGGTAGGTGGTAGGTAGGTGGTAGGTAGGTGGTAGGTAGGTGGTAGGTAGGTGGTAGGTAGGTGGTAGTAGGTAGGTAGTAGGTAGGTAGTAGGTAGGTAGTAGGTAGGTAGTAGGTAGGTAGTAGGTAGGTAGTAGGTAGGTAGTAGGTAGGTAGTAGGTAGGTAGTAGGTAGGTAGTAGGTAGGTAGTAGGTAGGAGGTAGGTAGTAGGTATCAAGAAACTTGCGCGAAAGACACTTGCGCGACTGGACTTTTGCGCGACTTAATGGCCACTGAGGTTCACTCTAAACATTCACGCCTGTTATTTATACTTGAAGTTGGTTTTTTGGTTTTTCTGTCGTGGGTGACATTTTCATGGTTTCGGAGTCGCTTATAACGAAAATGAGGTCAAAATAAAAATCCAAGATGGCGGCGAGCAAAATTTTAGGTTTTTCAAACATGGGTGTCGTTTTCATGGTTGCTTATTACGAAAATGTGGTCAAAATAAAAATCCAAGATGGCGCTGATGAATTTTTTTGGTTTTTCCATCATGGGTGTCGTTTTCATGGTTTTTGTGGTCACTGACAACGAAAATTAGGTCAAAATGAAAATCCAAGATGGCGCCGAAGAAAATTTTAGATTTTCCGTCATGGGTGTCGTTTTCATGGTTTTCGGGGTTGACGCAAAAATATTTTTTTTTGGGCGCCATCTTGGATTTTCATTTTGATCTCATTTTCGTTATCGGTGACCACGTTAACCATAAAAATGACACCCATGATGGAAAAACCACATTTTTTTTCCCGGCACAATCTTGCCTTTTGGGGTCGCTGAATACGAAAATGAGGTCAAAATTGACCTCATTTTTGTATTCAGCGACCCCAAAAACTATGAAAACGACACCCATGATCGAAAACCAAAAATGTTCTGGCCGCCTGGGATTTTCATTTTGAGCTCATAAATTTTACACATTCCTCCATTTTTACTTTTTGTTTCTGATTCTTAGTGTATGTCATCAAATTTATTTTTGTTATCAATTTTATAAAATTTTCGATTTTATCTTTTGTGCTTTTTATTATTATTGCCTTTTTGTTCTTTTTACTAACGGGCACAGTATTTTATAAATATTTATTCTACCAATGTTATTAATTTTACACATTCTATAATTTTTGTTATTGTGTCTTGATGTATCAATTTAAAACAATTTTCATCAATGTTTTTATCAATTAGGTATATATCATGTATAGGTATCAATCTTATGCATTTTTAAATATTAGCATAGTTATCAATATATTATCTTTATTTTTTTTAATTTCATCAATTTTTATTCGTTACCTATTCAATTTTACCAATGTCATAAATTTTATACATTCTATTATTTTTACTTTTATTATTGATTCTTATTGTACGGTATGTCCTCAATTTTATTATGGTTATCAATTTTATACATTTCTCGATTTTGTCATGTTTGGTGTTTATGAATGCCTTTTTGCTCTTATTAATGGTCACAGTATTTATAAATTTTATAAGTTATTAAAAAATTGAATGTTATTTATTTTATTATTTCATCATTTTACTTTTTGTTATCGTTTTTAATGTATTTATAATATAACATTTTCTTTTTAGTTGGTATTTGTGCAAAAATTGTAGACATTAATATGTGTTTGTTTATGTTGTCGAGCGTATGGCACTCGTGGGCCAAAAAAACAAAAAAAAAACCACCTTCAAGTATAAATAAATAAATATTGCTGGACATTACACACAGCGCCATCTAGTGCCACACTAAGCAACGAGGCTTGTGTCGTGGACACCAGATAGTTGATATACTACATAGATACTTTTTGTTTGTAAATACATACATATTATACATACATATAAACATCCATGACTCGGAAACAAATGTCCATGCTCATCACTCAAACATTTGCTCCGACCGGGATTTGAACCCGGGACCCTAAGAACGTAAGGCAGCCTCACTACCGCTGCGCCAATCGGGTCGTCAAAATAACAGGCGTGATGATAAAACGAAATGGAGAAAAAAATTAAGATGCAATGGAGTACTCAAAAGTCGAAACTTTTATTTCACGACATACAAACAACATAGGAATGTATTGTATAGAAGGTGTTAAAAAATGAATACAAAAAAAAATAAGAAAAAAAGTGGCTTTATTTAACTGTGTTGCTTGCTTATACTACGCCCTACCCGCTACACTACGCAAGCTTGGTCCCGCGCTTCGCGCATCGTGGCGCCGCGGCCGCCCGTGTTTGTTATCGGCACTAATGCGGGTGTAGCGAGACGCGCGGGGGAAATCAGAATTTATCCTGGCGTTAGGCCCGCTCTTAAATGTTATTGTTTTTGCTGGAAATGACTTCTGCCGATCATTACTGTTCTATAAAATGTCATATGAAGTAATTGTGTGCACAAATGGAAGAGTTATAATTTTTATAAGAAAAAAATGTATGGAGCTGACATGAAAAATGAGGATATCTCTGGAATCGCAAAGTTGGCCATTATATCCTTGCACACTGTTATAGTACTATTTATTTGTGAATTTTTGACATACTTAATATCGCATATCACTTGCGATTTTTTTTTTAATCTTCAAAATTAAAAAAAAATAAGAAAAGTATATGATACATTTTAATGCTTAATTAAGGCTATACCAAGTGTAATTTACGATATTTTTTAAGCTTAGACCAAAATATTCTAAGAAATCACAAAGTCGTATTACCTACTTTGTGATTTTCATTTGAAATGACATGGTAATTATGAATTACGTAATACTTAATCTTGTCTAATGCCTCAAGTCCACATTAGCTAATGATTAATAAAACTTAATACCTATATAACTGATAAAAGGATACGTACCATAATGAGGGTAATTAGATAAACGTGATCATTAGTCAATAACAATAAATGGTAAACTATTGTATGATTAAAAATAAAAGCAAATTATTAAAAAAAAATATTAACTTAACCTAACCTAACATAAACAATAAAAGTTAACTTATTTTATACTTCGTTACCATCAGAATCCACTTCAGAATCAGGCTCTACAATAGATATAACTTCTAAGAACTCTGTCGGAGCTTCCTGATCCTGAAGTTTCAGTAGTTCTACTGTTTCCTTAAAGTATGTCTGCCTCTTGTGGGCATCTAATTTTGGTCTTGTGGAAGAAATTAGAAGATCAGAAGAGACGATAAGCATATTGAGGATATCCTCGTTTGATGCTTGTCTACTCTTTTTCCTCGAATGGTGTTCTCTGAACCTCCTAAAGTCTTTGTTTCGGGCCTCTGAAGCTTCTTCCGAAAGACTTTCAATTGGTACAATAGCATTTTCTGCAATTATGTCCCCTCCGTGAATCAACAATTTGTGGACGGTTGATGACATGTAGTACCAATCATACAGTTCCACGTATTTTTCAGCGGTTGTTCTAGCGTATTCTTTAAATTTCGGCACGTCTACAATCTCTCCAGATGTGATAGCTTGCAGAATCACAGCAAATCTGCGTATTAGGTCTTCATCTAATCCAGTGATCGCTGCAGTTTTACCAGGAAATTCAAAAAACCGCCTTGCTGTGTTCCCGTCGTTAGTTGTGCCTGATCCTTGCTTAACGATGTCAATCAAAAGGTTGAGATCATCTTTGAATCGATCTTGAATGAGTTTTTTTCGTGAATGCAATAACTCTTGATGACCTTCTCCTCTTGCAGACCACTTTTTGAAGTCGAGACGATACGCTATGTGTAGAAGACATTCCATCACATTAATGCGGGCATGAAGTGATGATAATCCGAACTCATACACACCAGAAGAAATGGTTTTTGACGCAATGACATCTAACTTATTCATTTCTGTAGGCTTAGCCAAACACAGGTAGCAGGCCGCATTTGACTTAGCTTCAGACAGATATGTACAAATTTTGCCGTCAATCACCGTCATCATTAATTTGTGACTAATTTCATGTCCTTGACATTTTGAGGGAACGAAAGCTTCAATTTCGTTATCCATTGCAGGTTTTTCATTTATGACAACGTCTTTGGTTTCTTTCACAAAACTAAACTGGACTGGACGGCAATACATAGGTGAGCAGGGTTTTGGATTCACCCATACGGTATCACCGTCAGCTGTCAACTTTAATGGAACCAAAGAGGTCATAAATATGCTGGAATCATCTTGACCACTCACTATGTTTTGCTTATATCTACTTTGGTTAGATGCACCGTCAAATCCCCACTTTGATATTAATATCAATTGTTTATCTTGTATCGCATCAGGACTACGAATAGTTTCAAAAATTCTGTTCACTGTTAAATCTAGTAACGCTTGTAGTGCAATCTTAGCAGATGAATCCGTTAGAGTCACAAATGTCTTCGGAGGGTAGCACTGTAGCTTAGCCTTTTGCACTTTATAGTAAGACGGATATATCTCCTTTGAACCTTCTCGAATAGTCGTTTCCCTTAATGTGTTATATTGCCATTTCGATAGTTTTAATGAAAGTAGCAAACCCAGTGCTTTTTCTGGTGAAAATATTGTTGAAGGAGCTGGTTTGTTCAATATATCCTTGATTTTTGCTGCTGCTTCTGGATTTTGGAGCATATATTCAATAACAGATGCAATATCCTCACGACCATCTTCTTTCAAAAGTGCTGCAGCTGAATAAGCTACTTCATTAGGGTCATCGCCTATATATTCATCAGATCGTCTCTTCTTCTGCTTGTTACTTAGATCTTCAAACGGCTTTCGAGATCTTTTTGTCATCGTTGAAGTTGATGGTACAGGTTCAGGTACAGGTTCAGTAGAAATATTTTCACTTGTTCATTCTTGAATGAGCAAATTGGTTTGCACGCAGTTTGGCCAGTGAATATTTGCCTCAAGCCAATTACTGTAATCACGTCTAAAAACTTCACTTTTCCTGTGGGATCGTAACCATCTCTTTTGAACTGCCCGTGTAAATCTTCGACAAAATTCTTTCACGGTAACACTGTCTTCATCTGAAAGGCTAGAGCCCAGTCGAATAACAAGTGTGTTGAACAATATTTCGTGATCAAAAGACGAAGCATCCTGATTGCTCAGAATAACAAACAAATCCAAATTTGTAATAATGCTTTCCATTATTCACGATCACTGAGTAAAAAGACACGGTAGGATAGATGTTAGTATTAGAAATGCTCTAAATTAACTGAAGTTGTGAATCCAATGTTTGACTATTTATTGTTATTGACTAATGATGGTATCACATTTATCTAATTACTTTCATTAAGTTAATCCTGCACTAATTGCTAAATTAGCGAGTACCCCAAATTATTTTGGTACGTATCCTTCTAACTAGGTATATAGGTATTAAGTTTTATTAATCATTAGCTAATGTGGACTTGAGGCATTAGACAAGATTACGTATTACGTAATTCATAATTACCATGTCATTTCAAATGAAAATCACAAAGTAGGTAATACGACTTTGTGATTTCTTAGAATGTTTTGGTCTAAGCATAAAAAATATTGTAAATTACACTTGGTATAGCCATATTTAAGCATTAAAATGTATCATATACTTTTTTTTTTTTTAATTTTGAAGATTTAAAAAAAAAATCGCAAGTGATATGCGATATTAAGTATGTCAAAAATTCACAAATAAATAGTACTATAACAGTGTGCAAGGATATAATGGCCAACCTTGCGATTCCAGAGATATCCTCATTTTTCATGTCAGCTCCATACATTTTTTTATTATAAAAATTATAACTCTTCCATTTGTGCACACAATTACTTCATATGACATGATCGGCAGAAGTCATTTCCAGCAAAAAAAATAACATTTAAGACATCGAGATCCTATGTCTTCTACAGCCGATTTTCGATCCACCGTGCGACACCCCGGCGGGTCCAAGCCACCGGGTCCATCTCCAGCCGATATGTGTGTGTAGGCGGTATTATGTTGTGTAAACACCGCCCAGTGATTGCGTGGGTCGGGAGCCTGCACTGCACCGCGTCCCTACGAGTGAGTCTACGCGATTGCAGAGAAATGCATGTGTGGTTTTAGCTGCGCGACGCGCGACATGCCCAGTGTGTGGAGTCGTATTGTGTAGATAAGCTGCGTGTATCCTGAAAAACAGTTTACCCAGGCGTTAACCGGTGGGGGGGGGGGTCAATTTGCGCTACCAGTGCCCTGTTTATCAAAACTCACAAGTGTACACAAAAGTACACTTGTGACAAGTTTACAAGAAAGTTTTTACAAGTTTGTGTAAATTACGTTTATAAAAAAAAATCCAGGGCTTGTAATTTTCCCGCAATTTTTTTGTTTATTAAATATCGCTACTTAAACGCATAGCTGAATGGTATATTGTCTGTGCCTAATATTGATGCGACATAAAAAAAAAGTAGGAGCGACAAAGTATTCCCTATTCCCTCCCTCCCAGCCTTTTATTTACAATCTGAAATTAGCGGCAAGGTTTTCTTGAAAAATGTCTAGAAATGATAATAAAATAACGGTTTTACAACTGATTCGCGAAAAAACAGACATTTTATTTGGTGCATTTAGCGACAGGATGTCCAAACAACAAAAAATAGAAGAGTGGAAGAATATTGTAATTACTTATCAGTCGCTTGGTCTGGCTGGTTCCTGCTGGAAAAGATTACATCTATGTCCGAGATAAATTTTACACAAATTTAAAAAGAGCTTTTATGGTAAGTCTTGTATGTTTTAAACTCATCAATAAAAAGTTCAATCAGAACTAATATTTTTATTGAACAGTATAAAGCAGGGCAATTCATCGAAACATTAATTCATTATTTTAAAAAATAACATAAGTAGGTATTTTAACAAGAAATAACTTTAAAATAGACACACTAAATTAGGAGCAGACAATTTTGTCAGACAACTCGACTTAACCTTTTGACCCGCCATAGTCACATATACGTGACAAGCAAATTCAAAAGGTTAAGTCAAAAATATTTTTTTTGTGTATGGGAATAATAAAGTGTTTTGTTATTAGAAAAATTGGGTTGTCTGGTCGTCTTTTACTTACCTACTTAAATCTCTTAACCTAAACCTAAAAAATAAAAAACTTCTTAACAAAACATAAATTGTTTAATGTTCCATTTAGTCGCACTGTAGCTCGATCCACTTCGCCTGTACCACGTATGCTTACGAACCTCAACGCTCTCGTGGAGACCAACCCTGGATTGGACTTGTTTGCTGATGAATGGAAGACGATAATGTTGGAATGTTTGTGGTTCTGCGAGAAGACCGAGTAAAAGGATTAGGTATTTAATTTAGTGTTAATGGTTTTAAATACTGTACTAAATAAATAATAAATGAAAAAACCTGCCAAGTGCGAGTCGGACTCGCGCACGAAGGGTTCCGTACCATTATTATAAAAAAAATTACGTTTGTTGTATGGGAGCCCCCCTTAAATATTAATTTTATTCTGTTTTTAGTATTTGTTGTTATAGCGGCAACAGAAATACATCATCTGTGAAAATTTCAACTGTCTAGCTGTCACGGTTCATGAGATACAGCCTGGTGACAGACAGACGGACAGACGGACAGACAGCGAAGTCTTAGTAATAGGGTTCCGTTTTTACCCTTTATTTTATTTTTATTTTATTTATTAGGGACAAAAAACAGTTACATGCAAAGCTTAACTAGAGATTCTTAAATTAGCATAATACTAAGAAATACATTTAAACACAATCTATTCCATATTTATGTTAATACACATGTAACCCACAACATTGTTCACGAATACACAAAAAAAAAAATTAAAAGAAAACAGACATAATTGACTTGTTCAAAAAAAAAAAAACATCATTTTTTAAATATAATTTAAATCTTTATCATAAATGATAGTAATGATAGAAGCGAAAAACTCTCAATTCTTTTTTATTTATTTATTATAGACAATTTAAAATTGATAAAATTTTGAAATTAGTCACGTGACTAGAAACGCGCCAACGTCACAATGTTAACGGACTTGCTCAACAATACAGTGTGAATTTTCGTGAACTTTCAGCATTAAATTTAATAATGAAAAATATGTCACGGCAGCTGTTTCATACAATAAGTTTGTAGTTAATATCTACAATAACGTGTTGAGGTCGGTAAAACGACAGTGACATCAGTTTAGTGCCAAATATGTGTAAAATACTTAGTAACTACACCCTTCCTAAAATAGGTAACCTACATGCACTGAAAATATTGTACTTATAGAAGCTTCTCGTTTGCTAATAAAACTCGAAAGGTCAAAATGAAAACAGTAACATTCTACCTGCGTTCTTATTTCCGTCATTATTCATACATAATTTTCATACACAAGCCCAACACAATCAAAGTCTTGACAATATTACTAAAAAAAACCATGTTGCAACATAACACTTATTTTAGTAGTGCTGACCGCAAACCCAAGTTTCGCAATCACGATTAAAAAGTTGCATTCAGCCTAATCGATACTCGCAATGAAATGAAGTCTGGAAAAAAAGAGTTGATACTGAATACTGAAAGCTCCTTGGTATAACTTTTATTAATTATTCTAAACTATCATTTTTAATAATGTAATCTAGTAATTATTCGATGCTTTTGATTGATTTCACGAGAAGGAGATTATATTAATGAGAAACAAGGCTACGGCTAAATTCGCGTCGATTTTTTAGTTTCTAAATTTAAACTTGGAATGCGCTCGCAATTCACATTTATGAGTATTTTTATTTACTACATCATTTATTTATTGTGAATTTTGTTTTGTAATAACTGAAGGTTGGATATAGTGCGCCAATGATCTTGGTAGGCATAGTTTTGATTAATCCACCAAAGATAGATAAATATTATCAACTCTAAAACCTCAACAGATTTTTACAATACCTACCAAGATCCTTGGCGCACTTTTTCCAACTAACGGGACGCTAGACTGAAGTGATAACTTAAATTAAACTAATTTATGTTGAACTACTTAGGTATTTGATATTGAAATTATTTAAAAATAAACAAATTAGTGGCGTTAGTTCAGATTTTGTCCACTCGCCAAAGATCCTTGTACAGTCGGGTTTTTTAATACAATCGGATTGGGTTTTTAGACATGTGTCAAAATAAAAAGTAATCTAAATCAAAAGCACTAATATGGGGTAGAATTTCGGAAAATGCTTTCTTATCGGATGCCTACGTCATACAAAGAACACACCCTCTGTTTCAGGTCTCTATATACGATTAGCGGTTTGGCTGTGCATTGATCCATCAGTCAGTCATTCAGGAACTACTTCGTTCCTTCGTTACCGTTCCGAATCGAGTCTCCCTCCCAGAAGAAGTTATCACTTCAAAAAATAGTAAATTTAAATACAATGTAATTTTGAACAGCGAGTGCATTTCTAATTTAAAATTTTGATTTCAAAAAAATCGGCGCGAATTTAGCCATGGATCAATCTGTACTGTTTATTGTTGGGTTGGTTTGAATACCTACGTATACAATATACAAAATACTATTAAGATTACCTATAAAAAGCACAATAATATTATAATTATTTATTGTTTTACGCTTAAAACAAGATTATTTTAATTTCCATTCGTCGATTATTACAATCCTTAATTTAATTACTCGAGTTAATCCAAATTTACAAAAAAATAATCGATTGGAATAATCGCTTTCACACACATCACAAAGTTTTAAAAAAAATGTATCGGCATGTCATGTCGTCAACGTCAATAACAAATACAAATTGAGTAGTGGTAATAAATATTACGTGTTATTGGTCCTGTGTTAGTAAATTACGCTTAGATCTGGGTATTTTCATGTTGTATAAAATATTTGGAATGGTATTTGTCATATTTGTTTTCGAATCTTTGCGTCTGTGTGATACAATGTGAAAAATAAAAATGTAAACACGCAAGATTGCCGCGAAACTTTGACTTTAGATTTCAAAATCATCATTACCATTAATTATTTAAATGGAACTATGGATGAATTCGTCACATAGTTAAATGACGAGTCAATTATTCTCAACATAGTGGAGCTTGGATGTCCGAAAACTATTTTTTTATGATTTCTAGCCTCGGCTCACAATATGGCGATGACCGTAATACGCACTTGGATTATAATAGGGTAAATAAAGAATCTTGCGTGCTAAATATATAACTTTTAATGGTGTTGACATATGATCCTTTTATTCAACTCTCTTAATTAACGCACACTCATAGTATTTGAGGAACAGAATTTTAATAACAACAAGAAATCATTGATGCTAGGTCAAAACACTGTATCAGCTGTATGGTACGATGAGTAAGTATTAACATTGTGACGTCACATACGCGCTCGGGTTTATTCGGGAACTGTCGGCGTGTTTTCGGTACGGGGTTCGAGAATGTATTTTTAATCTAATATAACTTTCTAATTAGAGCGAAAAAAAAAAAAAAAATTGTTTGTTATAAAACATATATATGATCTTTCCATTTATGACAAAAAAAAAATCTAGTATAATACTCAATTGTGTGCATCTTAAAAGCATAATAAAAGAAAGGAAAAGAACCAAAAATAAAATCCTACTTATGAATTTAATAACTCTATTGCTCTTGCCTTGAAACGATCCTTGGAATTTGTAAATATGTCAAGCTCCATAAAGTGAGCGTTGTACGCATCAACAAGGCGACGAAGAGGTACACGCTCCCCAGCGTTAGTCCTGCACAAGTTCGTGTGGAATAGTCGAGGCACACGTACCCCACGAAGCATGACAGATCTAGGTACTATATAATATCTATATCTAATACCTTTGGGTACGAAACCCTAAAAACACATTAAATCACATATATACAAATTTCTGAAATGTAACTCAAAAGAAAATCAATTAAGCGCAATAATCATAGTTACTAACCAAGAACAACATTTTTTTTTAAATATACAGAAATTACGACGTCGACGAATGACGATACATTTGAATAAAACCTGGCTTTCATTTCTTAAAATAAGATATTAAACAAAGTTATACTACCTACTTCTGACACAACAAAAGTAAATAGAATCACGAATCCATCATGTTATAAATTATGAACTAACATAAAGAGTAAAAGAGAATTACAAAAGCACAATGTTAATAAAACTAAGAATAAAATTTAGTTAAAATGTTTAAAATTATTAAGCAACTGCTTGACTATACATACCTACTAAATGTTAAACCAATTTTAATTATAGGTCTCTCTTTCACGTTTTTACTTAGCACAAATGAATGGTGGATAATGATCCAGTATGTAAAAAAAAAATGAAACCTTAAATATAAAGCAAAAGAAAAGCACAATATTAATAAAGTTAAAAATTAAGTAACAACAAACAATGTTGTGTAGGTCTCCTACCAATGGTAATTTTAAGAGCAATTTAAAAATAATTACCAAAAAGCGCTGTTGGAATTTAAAGGCTTGGTTCAGCACTAAGGATGGAAATTCCAACAGCATAATAATTAGGAATGCATTGAAATATCACTTGTTGAAACGGTCATAAAGGTCTCCTGTAGGTTCTATAGTATCCACTGACAGTTACAACAACGTTATACGCATATGTATATGTTTATCAAGCCCTAAATAAGTTTGTTTGTGAACATAGCAATCTATTCTAATTTCTGTGAGAATGTTCAATAAGAATGGATGCAAAGTAGCTTCTCTAGTTGGTTTAATTAAATTTAATGAAAAATTTTACTTTAGCTTGGTTTAAATTCATTTAGGTACGTAAAATGAATATTAGGGCTATTTGAAAGTCTCCCGATGGGTTAAGCATATAGGTGCTCCTATAGTAAGTCCACATTACGCACGTTATGTTAAGTCCCATGAATAGTAAATAACAGGTGAGCCTTTTACAATCAATCGGACACAAATCCAGTCTGGGGTGCTACCGAGAAATACCGATGAAAAACACAAACACACTTTGCCTGACGCGAGAATCTAACACAGGAACACATGCTCAATAGAAGAGCTATGCGACCACTAGATCGACGAGGCAGTCAAAGTTTAAACATAAATCAATTTTTAACTTACATAATGTCAAATGATTCACTTACACCAACTGAAGAAGCTACCTGGCATCTAGTTCGTTCACTTATTCGCGTTTAGTGTTTAGGACACATAGGTGTCAATTCTGTTGTGCACACACTAAACTTAGTTTAGGCTATTGCTATCTTTTTCTCTCTAATAAAACGAGAAAGAGACGGACGTAATTTAGAGCAGTCAAATTTAGGTGGAAGTAATATTTCTATACAAATGAAGGGTGCACGTAAAAACATGTCGACTAAAATCACGGTTAAGCGCAAGGCATAAACTAGTTTGACATATTTAACTTAGTTCATAGCTATCTATAGCCGTCCTTTTCTCGCACTGCGTTTTAGTATAAGATAGCAATAGCCTAAAGTAAGTTTAGTTTGTGCACAACAGAATCGACACCATTGACTGGAGTGTATAATTTGATTCATTTATGATGTTTGAAAACATGGTATTTCAAAGAACTTTTTTTTGAAAAGCTTGTCGGACAAAGATCACATTTATAAGGTTTCTCACCAGTGTGTATACGAATATGAGTTACCAAAGTACCCTTTTCACTAAAATTACTCTGACAAATATGACATTTATAAGGTTTCTCACCAGTGTGTGTACGAATATGAGTTTTCAAATGACTACTGTGACTAAAATTACTCTGACAGATATCACATGCATAAGGTTTCTCACCAGTGTGTGTACGAATATGAGTTTTCAAATGACCACTGTGACTAAAATTACTCTGACAGATATCACATTTATAAGGTTTCTCACCAGTGTGTGTACGAATATGAGTTTTCAAATGACTACTGCATCTAAAATTACTCCGACAGATATCACATGCATAAGGTTTCTCACCAGTGTGTGTACGAATATGAGTTACCAAAGTACCCTTTTCACTAAAATTACTCTGACAAATATGACATTTATAAGGTTTCTCACCAGTGTGTGTACGAATATGAGTTTTCAAATAACTACTGTTACTAAAATTACTCTGACAGATATCACATGCATAAGGTTTCTCACCAGTGTGTGTACGAATATGTTTTTTCAAACCGCCATTGTTAGTAAAACTCTTCTGACATACATCACATCTATAAGGTTTCTCACCAGTGTGTGTACGAATATGAGTTTTCAAATGACTACTGTGACTAAAATTACTCTGACAGATATCACATTTATAAGGTTTCTCACCAGTGTGTGTACGAATATGAGTTTTCAAATAACTACTGTTACTAAAATTACTCTGACAGATATCACATGCATAAGGTTTCTCACCAGTGTGTGTACGAATATGAGTTACCAAAGTACCCTTTTCACTAAAATTACTCTGACAAATATGACATTTATAAGGTTTCTCACCAGTGTGTGTACGAATATGAGTTTTCAAATGAACACTTTGTCTAAAATTTCTCTGACAAATATCACATTTATAAGGTTTCTCACCAGTGTGTGTACGAATATGTTTTTTCAAAACATACTTGTCACTAAAACTACTCTGACAAATATCACATTTAAAAAGTTTCTCACCAGTGTGTGTACGAATATGAGTTTTCAAATGACTACTGTGACTAAAATTACTCTGACAGATATCACATTTATAAGGTTTCTCACCAGTGTGTGTACGAATATGAGTTTTCAAATGACCACTGCATCTAAAATTACTCCGACAGATATCACATGCATAAGATTTCTCACCAGTGTGTGTACGAATATGAGTTTTCAAATTATCCTTTCGACTAAAACTACTCTGACAAATATTACATTTAAACGGTCTATCTTTATAACATAAACGATTGTGTCTTAAGCTATTTCTCTTGATGTCACTACTGCTAATACCGCTGTAACTACTTTTGTGTGATATTAAATCTTCGTTTTTATATTTCTGCACATCTAGCTTCGGTTTCTTTGCAGCGGGTACACCTATTATAAGAATAAAACATTAATATTATATCATATTATGAAAGAAATTATTAAATGTAAGTTTAACCAGGACACCATATTATTAATTTTGATAGGTAATAGAGGAAAAGTGAACAAAGGAGAATTGCTCCAGTATTTTAGAACTTTGTGAAACTTAAATTTAAGAAAAATTGTGTTGTTTACATTTCCTTATAGAAAAGTTTGCCACAGGAAGAAAATGACTATAGATTTAATATGATATTAATATGACATTGCATAATTTGACATTCAATAATAATTCATTACATTTACTTGACATCAACAATTATATTGGCAACAATTTTTATTTGACAAAACATAGATATCTTGTAGACAGGTGCTATCTGACAAACTATTGTAAAAGACAAGTAGCTGTGTCGCTATCTTATTATTTTTCTATTACAGCCAAGAACTTGGCTAATCAAGTTGCCTCTGTTGATCAATGCAATATTAGCCTAAATTACTCTACCAATAGTTTGTCAACAATGAATGAATCAGTGAATCATTTAAATTAGCAATTTCGACAACAGAGGCAACCTCTTGCAATATAAGGAAGCCAGATAGTAAATCAGGCGAATGTTTTGAGAATTTTAATAGTATCAACCTGGTTCATCAAAATATTCAAGGATTTTTGAACAAAGAATTAGAAGTAGAACTTTTCATGAATTGTAATTGCATAGATATTCTTTGTATAACGGAACATTGGCTCAAATGTCACCAATTAATTTTCAATTTTAGTAATCACCAGGTTGGTAGTTCATTCAGCAGGGTAAATGCTATACATGGCGGCGCATTAATCCTAGTAAATAATCAGCTTAAGCTTAAAGACCGCAAGGATATTGTAAGCCGATAGGCTGCTGAGCTGCTAGGCCGCTGTTGAGCGAACAGTTGATATAGCCTGTATAGAATTGGAGCAGTTTATCATATTAAGTGTGTATAGACCTCCTTCAGGATTGTATGATTGTTTTCAAAAGGTAATGGATGAAGGTTTGCATAAAATCTGTAATTCTAAGAAGTCTATAATTATTAGCGGTGATTTTAATATTAATTTGTTAGGAAGTTCTGGGTTAAGTACTAAAATGTTAAGCCTGTTTCATTCATACAATCTTGAAAACAAATTTCTGGAGCCTAGTAGAATAACACCAACTAGTGCCACTTGCCTAGATAATATTAACACAGAGGTTATACCTACCCACAAAGAAATTATTAACTTATTAGATTCTGATCATTGTGGGCAATTGATCACAATTCCTAATGTAAGCAAGAAAGTCACTAAAAAGGATATCATTGTTAATCCAAAAACTAAAACTCGCCTGGAAACCTTTAAAACTAAACTTTTGTCTAAATTACCACTACTGTCAACTAATGATGATCCCAATCAACATTATAACGATTTTTTCAGAATGTATTGCACAAAATTTAATACCACATTTATTCCTAAGACAATCTCGGTTAATAGTAACGCTTCCTTCAACGACTGGGTCACTATTGGTATTCATAAGAGTCGAAAACGACTTTATGAGCTGTATGCAGAGCGAACCTATATAAACACTGGAGAATTTAAGTTGTATGTTAAAAATTATTCTAAAATATTTAAAAAAGTTTGTTTTATAGCAAAGTCACGTTACTTGAGTTCAAAAATTAAAAATGGTAGTAATGTAATTAGAATGACATGGAATATTATTAATAGCGAAACGGGAAAGTCTTGCAACCGAAACAGTGACTACAGCCTTGCTATTGGCGATAAAATTTTAAATTCAGACACTCAAGTTGCCACAGCCTTTGAAAATTTATTTGCGGATATTCCCGTCGACTACTAAATTGCTAAACTCGTCACCTGCTGCTGCCGAGTCTTTACTAAGGGAAAACGTTTCAGTCTGTGATTCCGAATTTAATTTTGAATATGTCACCTGTAAAGATATAATTAAAACTTTTCATACCTTAAATGTTAAAAAGACCGCCGATCTATGGGGTCATTCTGTGTAAGTTGCTAAATCCATTATAAACATTGTAGCTCCTTCATTAGCTGTAATATTTAACGATTGTATTGACCGTGGTGAGTTTCCTGATCTAATGAAATATAGTAAAATAATACCATTGTTTAAATCGGGTAGTACATCAGACCCCACTAATTATAGACCCATTTCAGTACTACCCACCTTTAGTAAAATTTTTGAAAAATTAATTTTGGCACAAATGCAAAGTTTTTTCAATAAACAAAAGTTATTACATAAAAAACAGTTTGGTTTTACAAGGGGTCGTTCAACTACTGATGCTGATGTTGAACTTTTAGGACACATTTATAATGCCTGGGAGGACAAATGCGATGCTTTGGGCATTTTTTGCGATTTATCTAAAGCTTTCGAATGTGTTCTTCATGAAACATTAATCAGGAAACTACACCACTACGGAATCCGTAACGCCTCCCTGGATCTTCTTATTTCATATTTGAGTGACAGGATTCAGAGAGTTGATGTTAAAGGGAAAAGATCTCCCGGATCCGTAGTAAGAATGGGGGTACCCCAGGGCTCAATTCTTGGTCCATTTTTGTTTCTTATTTATATAAATGACTTGCCTTACCTCATAAAGGATAATCATGACATAGTATTGTTTGCAGACGACACTTCTCTTTTATTGTAACTCAAACGTCAGCAGTTAGTTACGGATGATGTTAATAGCGCCCTGGCGAAAGTCGTTAATTAATAATAATAATAATAATAAACTACTGTATTAATTAAGGATGAAGAGTTAAAACCGGAAGATAGCACAGTCTTCTTAGGCATAACTTTGGATGCCAAGCTTCAGTGGGGCCCGCATATAGACAAATTGTCGAAGAAACTTAGCTCTGCAGCATTCGCCGTTAGAAGAATTCGTGATTTAACTAATTTAGAGACAGCCCGTTTAGTTTACTTTAGTTATTTCCATAGCGTGATGTCGTACGGTATTCTCTTGTGGGGCAATGCCGCCGATATTCAGACAATATTTGTTTTGCAAAAAAGGCCAATACGTTCAATTTATAAATTAAGTCCCAGATACTCCCTCAGAGAAAAATTTAAAGAGACTAGTATTCTTACTGTGCCCTCTCAGTTTATTTATGAAAACCCTTTGTACGCACACAAAAATATTAATTTATTTAAAAAATACAGTGATATCCACAACATAAACACGTGGAACAAACACAAATTTGTTGTTCCTGCAACGAGACTTAAAAAAAAAGGGGGTACGTTCAGATGCCAATGTATACGCTTTTACAATAAACTTCCGAGCCAAATTCAAGCACTAAGCCTAAATAAATTCAAATCGTTCATAAAACGGAAGCTGTGCCTGAAAGCCTACTATCATGTTAATCACTATCTTGAAGATAAA
The DNA here is from genome assembly GCA_905147715.2 of Xestia xanthographa. Lineage (NCBI taxonomy): Eukaryota > Metazoa > Arthropoda > Insecta > Lepidoptera > Noctuidae > Xestia > Xestia xanthographa. The sequence goes on along the minus strand of LR990654.1, from coordinate 17,218,660 downwards.
AAAGCTTGGGATTAAGCTGCTCCAATGAAATTTGCTCTGTGAATGTCGAAATTTCGGACTTCGCTTGTTTATTATTGATTCCTTTCTTTTATACACTCTGACATTGAATTTTTTTGACATGTATTTTATTATTTTATTTTTTTATTATTTTATGTGACATTTACTGATTTGACATGAATACTTATTTTATTAAGTACTTATTTAACTTTTTTTTTATTATCATTGCGTCACTTAATGATTTTTGTGTTTTTTTTTTTGTAGGAAAAAGCTATTAAAATTGTCCAGGTTGACCAAATGTCATCAGATAATCGACTTTTATTGGAGACTCGTGGTGCTGATACTTCAAGATTGGTGCAGATCGATACAGTTGGTTTGCGCGGTGTAGGCGGCCGCGGTAGGCGCGGTGGTTGGCGCGGCAGTGGACATCGACAAGAGCGCGGTGTGGCAGGTGTTGCTGCTGGTTCCAATACAGAGCATTATTCAAGCGAGACCGGACATTGTCTTATGTGCGGAGGCCAATGCAATGAACCCAATCTATGTCCGGCTATTTCTGTGCAATGTTATTTGTGCGAAAATCATGGACATTTTGCTAGAATGTGCAAGTTGAAAAAAGGGAATAAGAAAATGTACCATATAAGTTTAACTGAAGCAAAAAGCAATGAAGAAAATGATTGTGAGTCATTTTTTTTGTATCAGTTTTGTATACTGTCTCCGAGATTAACTCTTCGTCGGAGGAATGGTATGAATAACTCCAAGGGGAGTGCCGTTCAGAAAAAAAAAATTAGATATTAGCGATTTTTATTATTAGGCTATGACAGTAAGCTAATTAGTGGCAAGTAAAGTGGTAGGTTGAATTCTTATAGTGGTGATTTTATTTCTATTAAAGGTACTAGCTGACCCACGCAACTTCGTCTGCGTCACATAAGAGAGAAAAAGCTTAAACGGGGAAAATGTATTCCTTTTATACATTTTCCCCGTTTTTGCAACATCTTTCATTTGCTCCGCTCCTTTTGGTCGTAGCGTGATGTTATATAGCCTATAACCTATTTGTTGTTATAGCGGCAACAGAAATACATCATCTGTGAAAATTTCAACTGTCTAGCTGTCACGGTTCATGAGATACAGCCTGGTGACAGACAGACGGACAGACAGCGAAGTCTTAGTAATAGGGTTCCGTTTTTACCCTTTGGGTACGGAACCCTAAAAAACCGGCCAAGTGCGAGTCGGACTCGCGCACGATGGGTTCCGTACCATTATTTAAAAACATTAAACAAAACTAAAAAAAAAATCACGTTTGTTGTATGGGAGCCCCCCTTAAATATTAATTTAATTCTGTTTTTAGTATTTGTTGTTATAGCGGCAACAGAAATACATCATCTGTGAAAATTTCAACTGTCTAGCTGTCACGGTTCATGAGATACAGCCTGGTGACAGACAGACGGACAGACGGACAGACGGACAGACAGCGAAGTCTTAGTAATAGGGTTCCGTTTTTACCCTTTGGGTACGGAACCCTAAAAAGATGTGACTTGGTGTTGGGAAGTTGGTCATAAAAATGCATTCAATCAACTTAAAGAATTGATATGTAATGCACCAGTTCTATCTTTATACAATGTTAGTAGTCCGGTTGTAGTGTCAGTGGATGCGAGCAGTGTGGCACTGGGTGCCGTGCTCATGCAGGAGGGGCGTCCAGTAGAGTATGCGTCACGCACGCTCACTGACACACAACAAAGATACGCACAAATAGAAAAGGAAATGTTGGCAATAATATTCGCTTGTGAGAAGTTTCATCAGTACATTTATGGAAAAAGTAGTGTGGTCGTCGAATCGGACCATAAACCACTGGAAAGCATTTTAAGAAAATCGCTAGACTCAGTCCTAGCTCGCTTGCAGCGGATGATGTTAAAGGTTCAAGCTAATGAGTTGGTGGTCACTTATAAGCCTGGGAAGTATATGTATACGTACATACCCGATACATTGTCGCGGGCACACCTTCCAGATTTGTATGACGACATAATTAGCAGGGCTATACTATGCCAAATTAAATGGTTGTCGATAACATACCCATGTCGCAGAATAAGTTTACTCTCGTCAAGCGGTCCCAACTAGTAAGGATGAGTGTTTAAAATTTGTGCTAAAATATATTTATCAAAGGTGGCCTGATAAGTTTAATATACACAATCATTTAAGATACTATTGGTCTATAAGAGATGAACTGTACTGTGTAGACGGTGTTATATTTAAAGACAAACAGGTTTTAATACCTCATTCTATGCAAAGGGACATGTTAAAGCTTATTCATGAAGGGCATTTACGGATTGATCGTTGTAAGAGAAGTGCTCGTGAAGTATTATTTTGGGCAGTTATAATAAGAGATATTGAGGATTATGTGAGAAGATGTAAAATATTTCAGGAAACAGCACATAAACCGTGTAGGGAACCTATGATTCCGGTAGCTATACCAGAATTGCCATGGAATTAAATTGGAACAGATATATTTGAGTATGGAAAGCAAAGTTATTTAATATTAATTGATTATTATTTTCTTATGATTATCATTCTTTTAAATTCTATAGTACGCGAGTATCAATGGAAGTTTCTTTAATATCAAGGTTGATGTCCCCAACTAATGCACAGTGCTGGGTAGTGCAGTTACTCAGGACGTTTTCTAAGGAAGTAAAAAAGTTACTGAGGTTATAAAAAGATGGTGAACGATAAATTACTATAACTGAATATGTTTGACCAACTTCTACTTGTAGACAGTTAGCATTACTGAAAGGGGGTTCTGTTACAAGGACGCAAAGTTCAGATTTCGAAAACACCACAATGCCGTCATTTTGTTTATGTATTTTTTTTGAATAATTACAGTTGTAGCCTTCTAGATTGACTGCATTAAAAGATTCATCAAGCCAGCACTCGGTAAGTATTATAAGGTCAGGTTTGAATTTCAAGCGTTGTAGAAATACGAGTATAAATATATACGTAGTATAAATAAAAACTTCGATTCATCGAAGTTTTTATACCTCTATAGTCCCGACCGGGTGGAATTCCAACCGATCGGAAAACTCCGTTGAGTCCCGCCGGGACGATAAAATAATATAATTATTGATCATTAATCATTACTAGTGAAAATGAAAAGCCGGATAAACTGTTGCTATTAATAAATTTAGAAAAAAATTGTCTTTTTTATATAAATTTCACTGCTCCATGTCCATGCTTCCCATCAGAGTTTATTTTTAAATGACTTTTTTTAGATTTCGCATTTATGCTGCTATTCAATTTAATAAGTAGGTAATCGTAATTTTAGAGAAGGCAAGATATTAAGAGACATTATAATAGAGTAAAACAATTGTAATTATAAAAGTTTTAATTAACATTTAAATAATACCTTATACATTAAAGTACAAAAATGTTGGTAGTATTTTATTTTGAGTACTTGAGGCAACCCTACCGACTGACCATTAAGCAGTGAGACGCCGAATAAAATACGCTAACGCGTGGCGTCAAGGCACAATTTTGATTGAGCGGGCTCAGTTTAGGTATTTATAATGTCGGCTTTCTTCAAGATCAAAGGAGTGCAACTTCTGTACGCTAGTACTATTATCTATTCTGTGGTGCAGGTAAACATTGAGTGCCACTCGAGTGATTTATTGTGTTTTTGTTTAGATAAGTGCTTGAAAACGTTGTGAAGTGAATGTTTATTACCTTATTATTGTATAATGCTACTTTGTAGCAAGATATTTAGGTAGAACAATGAACCAAAATTATTTTGTGAGCCAACAAAATTTTCGTCGAACGATTTTTTTGTCAACATGGAGTGAACAATTGGAAATGTGAATTTGACTGTTCTAAAATGAAATATGGTCTTGGAAACAGTACTAACAAGGTAAGAATTAGTGATAATTCAATATTTCCACTTATTTGAAGCATAAATATTCATTTTTTATAGATTTCAAGTATTTTCAAATGAAGGTCAATGACAATAAAATGACAGTTCGCCGTATACGAATTTTTTGTTACAATCTAGTTGAAATCTGATTAGAATGTATCAGTAAGACTCTTATATGAATTATGTATTAGGTTACCTGTGTATTTGTTACATTGGTTCTAAAGTTTCGTGTAAATTGAATCAGTAGTTTTACCAAAAAAAAATAAGATACGGCCACAGGTCTTAGCGCGGCAAATTCTCATATGTCATCTAACTCATATCCTTTGTTTATAACACTGAAGTGGTTTCACAAGTGCTGTTTATATAATAAAACACGTCTGTTAATTAACGATTCCAACAATGTTTACGGCACAAGATAAGCATTCATAGAACTCGAGCTATAAGTGGTTTTACCAAGCGGGGTCGGATGACGCATGCGATGACGTAACTGCGGCTGCGACGGCGGGGCGGGAGGGAGTTTACCGTTATTGCGCGCGGGCACTTGAGAGGTTATACTACGTATATTCTGAGACAGGATTGTGAGTTTATCATGGGCAGCATTTAAATATTCTTTGCCAAGTTCCGGGTTATCGAGTTCAGCGCAACTTAAAAGGTTCGTGATGTCAATATCCTCAAGAAATGTGGTGTTATCGAGCACTGTGCCTTGACGAAAATATAGCCAGTACTATGAAGTAACCAGAAGTCTGAATATGAAACTGCGACCAACACGAGCCCATTGTTATTAAATATGACAGCCGTAGTAATATAAAAATTCTTTTAGTTCCTCGATTATTGTTACGTAAAGCGCGTTTAAGTACTAAGTTTTGAAATTTTGAAAGTAAACTTCTGGATATTATTACTTGGGCCAGCAAATTGTTAAGCATTTTCAACCAATCCTCGAATATACGCCACGACGAAAATAATATTTTAGTTATTATTTGCACGCTAGAGAATTTAGTGTAAAATGTACCATTAGGAAGTACGAGTTGTGTGATGATGTGTAAGTGTAGGTTGTGTGTGTAATCAGAACTGTTTGTTACAGTGAAGTTACAAAAGCATAGAATATAATCATATAAGGAAGAACAATAGTATATAAGCATGCAAGTTATCACTACTCTTAGCAATTCTATTCAATTTGACTGCCTTAGTTTATTTATCTGTATTTCATCGCTGATACGTACATATTCAGAACCGTCCTGTTTCTTCACATACACGTTACCGTTTGATGTCCAGCAATATTTGTAGTTTTCCGTTTTAGCAAAGTCTCTTGCGATGAAGTGAAGTCGCCTAGTTTTGGCGGTCAGGGATTCCGAAACAAAAAGTGGAGACGAGTCATTGTCTATCCCCAGGTGGCTGACTTTCAGCTCGTTTTTTCAACCGACTTCCAAAAAAAGGAGGTTCTCAATTCGACTGTATTTTGTTTTTTTTTTTTTTTTTTTTTTTTTTTTTTTTGTGTTTGTTACCTCAGAACTTTCGACTGGGTGAACCGATTTTGACAATTCTTTTTTTATTTGAAAGCTGGTGCTTCCCGTGTGGTCCCATTTTTATTTTGTGAACATCTGATGCTGATCTTCGGAGATATACAATGGAACTCTTCAAAAATAGACAGCAAATGTGCCGTGAATGTTGCAATCGCTTGGATGTTTATGGTTTATACAACATCTTGACGTAACATCACGCCTGTATGCGCTGAGGGGGTATGCAGATGTTTAAAATACACCGAGATTTCGACAGTTAGGTATGCTAAGTTGGCGCGATCGTGTTCAGCGCGCGACTCAAAAAACTTAACATCACGCCTGTATGGTCTGAGGGGGTACGCAGATGTGTACAATACACCCAGATTTCGACAGTTCGTTCTTGTTCCGTGCACGCCTCAAAAAGATGTCAGCAAAAGGGACTGTTCTAAAGAGATACTGCGGCCCTGGAACACAAAGGGCTAAGAAAGAACATGGATGGGTTCAGTAAAAGTCTGACACTCACTTCCGCTCCGCCCAGAGCGATAATTTGATGATTTCCCATCCGAAAAAAAAGGTATGTTAAGTTCCATATATTGGGGATACGCCTATTACCATGACATGTATTGTTAACAATGCCAAATAAATTCATGGCAAATAATAATATTTGGGAACAACTAAAAATGGAAAAATAAAAAACTTTTTTGCAAAAAATAAAACCGACTTCAAAAAACACAAAAAAGTGAAAAATAACTTTAGCTTCAGAAGTCGGTGACAAAAAAACGAAATCAATCAAACAAGAGTCACCGACTGAAAAAACCGAAAAAGTGGAGACGAGTCATTGTCTATCCCCAGGTGGCTGACTTTCAGCTCGTTTTTTTTGTTGAACGTTTTTGCAGAGGCCAAGAATTTGCTTTTGACTAAGGTTCCACAATGACAGTACAAGTAGAGTTCCATAATGACAGTTGACTTCGCTGGATCTTTCCTATTGGGTACCCGGTACACATCACGCACATCTCTAGAACTCAAGGTAATGTTGAGGCATTTTGAAAGCTGGGTTACATATTTGAAAAGAGTTTCCTTGTTTTCTTTATCTATTCGGGGAATATACTTTAATTCAAGGCTCGTCTTTTTGAGAGCTTTTTCCAAGAAATCACATTTTTGGTCGATGTTGTTTAGTTGTGAAGCAAGGTTATTTCGTTGTTTTTCCAGCCCATCGTTTTTAGACTGTACGGAACGCAACTGGTCATTCATGTCTTCCAAAGCTCTCTCAATGTCTTGGTTCGTGCCGCATATCGAAGACGTTTGTTGTTTGACTTCTTCCAGTTGTTTGTTCAGTAGGTCAAACTTTTTATTCTGGGTGTCCTGGAAGTCACGCAGTAATTCTCTCATTTCCATTTTGAAAGCCGTGAGTTCATCAACATCTTCCCCAGAAAGGCGGCGATGCTTGTCTCTCAAGGTTACATTTGGCTGATTGTGATCTTTGGCGCCTTTTTTAAACATAATATTCGAATCAGATACTGACTGTGCTTTATTTAGTGGCGGAGACTGCATCTTGCTTTGTTTATAACAAAAGTATCGAAAAACAAGTTAGCACAAACAGATACCTTGAGATAGATACAAGTACCAGGCGCACAGTTGTAGGTGCAAGCTCAAACAGTCTTTAGACGTTGGTAATTAGGCACTTATTTGAAGAAAAATAAATGTAATATGTATTGACTCACGCGTCGGTGACCTTGGTCCTCATGAGCTTCCTAATGAGATGCGTCCTGATTTGCTTGCGGCAAGTGAAGGCAGCGCCCGCGCAGGTGACAGCACCCCACTGGTTGGCCGTTGCACATAGGGGTATTTTAATTATCTAGGCGGCCAAAAGTCAAAATAACAAAGTTTAAGGAATGCTAATTACATTGACTTCCTGAGGCAGGGGACATTCCAACACACAATAGACCGCCACCCCCACGCTTCTTTTGTTGCGTGTTATCAGGTAAATTCAGTCGAAAGTTGATCATTGAACCTTGTGTACGTGTCTCTTATCGGCTATTTAGAAAAGCGTTAACTTTGTGTGTTAAACTGAAGTTTTCTGTGTTAACCTGGTGCAAAATAGCAATGGATTCGGAAACTACAGGTATGTGACAATCCAAATGTAATATACTTGTTAAAATTTGTTTTATTTTGATATACTTTTAGTGGTCGAGAAATAACGTCTGAAATAAGGATTTTTTTTTCGAAATTTATGTTTAGGAAGCTATTTGTTTTATTATCCGGATAGATCCGGCCACTTTTGTAATTAAAAATATAGACCCTTAAGTAACGAATACTATAAATTAGCCGCGGAATAGCGCGGATGCGCAAAAACGTAAAACATTGAATTTCACGGTCAAAATAAGCTAAATTTGTGAGAAAAAGTATTTATGTCTAAAAACAATATTTACTTGGTCCAGATATAGTGGGTACTTCCGGAATGAGAATAGTGACTCGTAAATCTCTCTTTGATATTATGAAAAATGAAAATTTACGCAATTTGGAAGAAAACTAAGTTTTTTGAGAGACCACCTTTTCACTAGTGACGATCTTACTGAAGATCAGTTAAAAATACTGAAAAACAATTTTGCACATTTTAAATCGGAAATGAAGCAAAGGTGGATTAAATCTCACAAAAAAGAAGAGGCTTTTTTGGAAAAACAACCAACTTTGGCTGGAAGGTACATTCGAAATTCCAGTCGAATCGGCAAATCGTCCAGAGGGCTAATTCACGTAATTTTATGACGCGCCCATGAAGTTGTAGTGCAGTTGCAGTTAAGTTCAAGTTCGAGTGATAAACGGTATTCTTGTAATCTTTGAACTGCGCGTAAGCTGCGCGTGAACTGTACCTCAACTGTACGACAACCAAACTTTACCAAACTTATTATGGTGTGGCCATATGAGAGAAAAAATATTACTCACTAAATAATCGAATAGAATCGATTACATTTCAATGAATATAACGTAATTAAAATAATATCCCAGTACAGATTTTAGTGCTTTTTCTTACTTAGTGGAATACCGATCATGTTGCGTTCCGAAGCACGCACCAAAGACGCGCAACAGTAGAATGCCGATATTGCGCTCGTGTGACGCGAACTTGACGCGAGCGTGTCTGACAGCGGTAGAGAATACGAAAAGCGTTGTTTTGATCGAAACGTAACTGCAACTGCACTGCAACAGCACTTCTTTAGTTACGTGAATTAGCCTACAGGTCGCCCTTGTAAATCGTATGGGAAATCTAGCGAAAGGACCAAAAGAAGAAAAACGGAAGGGATCCGATCTAATGTAGAAGATGGTGTAATACTTCACGCAGCTCAAGTTGAATTAAGTAAATCGGGAAAACGTGATGCTTCCCATGTGCTCAAAGTTATTATGAGCTCTCCGACCCGTGCAACGAAATACAAAAAAGCTTATAATTCGTCTAAATGTGAAAAACCATCGCGTCTAACCTTAACAAGAGGACAGTATGAAATTATAAGAAACACGAACAAAAAGTTCTTTCCATGTTAGAGCTTAATTCAAGAAGCAAAAAAGAGTGTTATCCTCCTCCAGAAACGTGCACGGTAACGAGCACCTGCGCCGAAATCCAACTGCAACCATTAATTGATAGTACCATTACTGTTATTGGTAAATTAATTAATTATTGTATGAATATGTAAATATATAGTGTGTGTATATAAGTGTATGTAAGATTAAGTAAATATATAGTGTAATGTAGATAACTGTACGTAAGAATATGTAAATATATGGCCTATTTTCAGCATTTTTATATTATTTTTTTGTTGTATTTGTGTTTTGTTGTTTTTTTTTTTATGAAATTATAAAAGTTATTGTCCGAATATGTTTCGCTTGTTTTATTTCCGTCATTTTAAACCAAAAAACCCGCACTAATATTTTTGGCCGCCTAGATAGTTAAAATACCCCTATGTGCGTTGTCTGCTGTAGGAGGCGGTGCATCTTTGGGTAGGCGGGGTTTCTTTTGTCGAGGGATAGGCCGCTCTTATCTTGTACTCGTAGATGCTTGTAGTTATTGTGTTGACAGCTAACTCTTTGATTTTTATGAACTCCGAATATTTTACTTGAATTTATTGGTTTTTTGAATTTAAATTAAATCAAAATAACAAGCAGCAGCGTTTTTGGTACATGTTAGCTCGTGAACGAGGTCCGGAGGGAAGAGGAATTGCTCCTTTATTATCTATTTTATACCGTGACACAAACGAAATACACAACTAAACACACACACACGCACTCATACACCCACACCGCACATACACATGCACCACACACCCACCCACACCACCCTCATACCACACACACCCATTCCTTACTTAATTACTAAGTGATAAGTTGTCTTTATGTCAAACTAATTTTTTATGCTTACAAAAACTCCTACAAAGTGCAGAAAATTGTCGATGAACTGTAAGAGGAAGGCGCCTGTCTGTAACACAGTTTATACTAGCACAGACACAGTCGTTCAATCTGTCTCAAATAATGCATAGTGTTGTTTTTCATGTAATGGCGTTTTCAACCGACTTCCAAAAAGAGGAGGTTCTCAATTCGTCTGTATTTTTTTTTTTTTTTTTTGTGTTTGTTACCTCAGTACTTTCGACTGGGTGAGCCGATTTTGATGCTTCTTTTTTTATTTGAAAGCTGGTGCTTCCCGTGTAGTCCCATTTAAATTTTATTAACATCTGGTGCTGATCTTCGGAGATATACAATGGAACTCTTCAAAAATAGACGGCAAATCTGCCGTGAATGTTGCAATCGCTTGGATGTTTATTGTTTATCCCATATCATGTCGTAACATCACGCCTCTATACTCTGAGGGGGTACACAGATGTGTACAATACACCCAGATTTCGACAGTTAGGTATGTTAAGTTGGTGCGGTCGTGTTCCACGTGCGCCTCAAATGACGTAACATCACGCCTGTATGCTATGAGGGGGTACGCAGATGTGTACAATACACCCAGATTTCGACAGTTAGGTATGTTAAGTTAGCGCGTTCGTGTTCCGCGCGCGCCTGAAAGAGACGTCAGCAAAAGGGACTGTTGTAAAGAGATACTGCGGCCCTGGAACACAAAGGGCTAAGAAGGAACATGGTTAGTCAGTAAAAGTCTGACACTCCCTTCCGCTCCGCCCAGAGCGGGACCCGTAATTTAATTTCCCATCCGAAAAACAAAACATGGTATGTTGTTCCATGTATGTTGTTGGTTTGTTGTTATTGGGGATACGCCAACGCATATACCATGACATGTATTTTTAACAATGTCAAAGAAATTCATTCAATTAATTTTTTTTCATACTAATATTGAAAGGTGTATAACTCTATTATTAAAGGGTTGATGAAAAAGTCGTAAAACATAAAAATATTGTATTAGTATAGATACTTCAAAAATGTAGTTACCAATCCTTAAGTCCCTACTTCGCAATTTCAGCCCACTGTGCGACGGGCCGCCACCACTGGGCCACCGCTGCTCACGCCTATTACCAGTCAAATAAATTCATAGCAAATATTTGTTTGGGAACAACTAAAAATGGAAAAATAAAAAACTTTTTTGCAAAAAAATAAACCGACTTCAAAAAACACAAAAAAGTGAAAAATAACTTTAGCTTCAGAAGTCGGTGACAAAAACACTAAATCAATCAAACAGAGGTCACCGACTTCTGAAGCTAAAGTTATTTTTCACTTTTTTGTGTTTTTTGAAGTCTGTTTAATTTTTTGCAAAAAAGTTTTATTATTTATTGATTGAGATGGACTAATTGTATTTGGCTTTTTTGAAATAAAAGATTATTATTATTATTACAATGGGTTCCTCATTTAACATCTCTTGCAGGACGGCTGAGCTCAGCAGCATATTATGATGTTAGAAAAATCTGTCAATTTACTGATGTTGATACGGCGCACAGACGAGTATTTCATCTAAAAACCCGATCAAAAGTCGAAATTTGTTATATTGCTTTACAACTTTTGTATCGTGAGAGCCCAATAGCTATTACGTCACTTAACGGCCAATTTGGCCATACACCGCCTCTCCACCAACCGTAGCAGCAGTCGGAACTCAGTCCTTGCGTGAATCGTATGTCTTTGTTCTCGGCACTACAGTTAAACCGTGATCTTTAAATTGTATTTAATCTGTGTTTGGTGAAATTGTGTGATAACCATTATGGATATTTTGGAAGAAGGTATGTCGTTACTTTATAAAAGCATGTTTATTTTGGTTTGACATTTTGCACCTTAAATTTACTCCATAAAAAAACTTTTTTGCAAAAAATAAAAAAGTCTGTGACAAAAAAATATCAATCAAACAAAAGTCACTGTATTTTACTATCCCGAGGGTCCGTATATAGGCGAGGAGTAAATAATATAGCACTATAATCGGCGTGTATAGCGTATATTTAAAGTACTGTAAGGCTCACACCAAACAAAAAAATCAATCTTGCCTAGGTAAATGCATGCAACGAAACCATAGCGAGATCTAATTCGACGTCAACGCCATCTATCGAGCATAGGGTTCAACTCTCCGATTTATTATTGATCTCGCCATGATTTCGCCGCTGCCCGATCCGAACATACCGCCCACCAAGGACATATTGGCAAAATGTCCTTCTATACAACTCACTGTACCTTTAAACAATACAAAATTTGGTGGGAAAATAAAAAAAATAACAACAACTAAAGTTCTGGATCTACAATTAACAACATCACTTGACTAACTTACTCTAAAACATACTACAATAGTGAAAATACATCCATATACTAAATTGCTACAGGTAATACACACAATTTAGACGTTGGTCTCTTTATAATTGACGATTGGGTGCGTAATGTAACCACCCGAGTAATCCCGTCGAGCCCAGGATGTTTTTGTTCGATCCTACCCAATAACCACTTGCCAGGGGGCATATCGTCTTCTTTTACTAATACTACTTCCCCAACAGATGGCTCTGGACTTCTATGGTTCCATTTATGTCGCTGTAGGAACTGGTGAAGGTAGTCGTGCGACCATCGACGCCAGAACTCTTGCATCATCCTTTGATGAAGCTGCCATCGTTTCAGACTACTAACATTAGCCCTTTCATAATTGTGATCAGGCGGTAGCACTAATGGCTCCCCTACTAGGAAATGCCCCGGAGTTAAGATAACTAATTTGTCCTGATCTTCTACGTAGGACAATGGCCTCGAATTGAGGCATGCCTCAATTTGAGCCAACACCGTAATGATCTCCTCAAATGTCAGCGTTGAGTTCCCAATAACCCGCTTGAGGTGATACTTGGTTGACTTTATACCTGCCTCCCAAAGACCCCCGAAATTGGGTGAGTGAGGAGGTATAAAGTGCCACTGCGTGCCATTGTTTGCGAGTTCTTCTGCCAATTCTTTATTAACGCCTGACTTTTCCACGTTAAACAAGTACAACAATTCTCGTGCAGCACCCACAAAGTTGGTCCCGTTATCGCTATGAATCTCCGCACATCGACCACGCCTAGCCACAAACCGTTTGAAAGCAGTCAGAAACCCCTTAGTGCTCAACTCGCTTACTGCTTCCAAATGCACTGCCCTGGTGGCCATGCATATAAATAGGGCGATGTAGCCTTTGTATGACTTGTTACCGCGACCTTTCGATACTCTTATATTTATGGGACCAGCGTAATCTACTCCACTAGACAAAAAAGGTTTATTTGCCGTTACCCGAGAACAAGGTAACTGCCCCATAAGTTGTGCCCTTACTTTAGCTGAATATCGGATACACCTTACGCAGCCCCTTACATACCTTTTTGCCAGCAACTTAACTCCCATGATCCAATACTTTGACCGCAAGTATGTAAGCATCAGCTGCGGACCCCCATGCATGGTTTTATCGTGTGCATCTGCTATCAAAAGATTGGTTAAAAAGGAGTTATTTGGTATCAATATAGGATGTACTCTTTCATAATTCAGCTGCGACATCTCAAGTCTTCCTCCAACTCTGATTAATCCTTTAGAATCCAGAAATATGTTCAATGATTTTAACTTTCTATTATTATTTTCTACCTGGTTGTTTTTTAGTTCATCCAACTCACTTGAGAATCCTTCTTCTTGACATTTCCTTACACATATCTCTGTTGAGTCTTCTAGCTCTTGTTTAGATAAATGTCGTGACCCTGTACCAGTCCTAGTCCTTTTTCTTAAATTTAAGAACCTACGGCAATAAGCCATAACTCGAATCAATCTCGAAAACGATGAAAATTTATTCCAAAAAGAACTGTCAAATGTAATCGTATGTACTTTCACTTCTTCTAAGTGTGTTACCAGATGTTTCGGCCTTTTATACTCCACCACTTGGTCCCTTAAATAATCCGGACCTTTCCACCATATAGCAGTGGATTCAAGATCAGCCGGGGAAACTCCGCGCGAAGCACAATCTGCTGGATTCTGTTTTGACGACACGTGAGACCAGTAATGTGTGTCTAATATGTTCAAAATATCTGAAACACGATTAGCTACAAAGGTTTTCCAGCGGCTCGGGTGGCTATTGAGCCAAGCTAGCACCACTTCACTGTCTGTCCATGCATGCCAATTGACCTTTGGTATATTCAGCACTTCGCCAACTTCCACCATCAATTTTGCAAGGAGAACTGCACCACAAAGTTCTAAGCGTGGAATAGAGACTTGTCTTATCGGTGCCACCTTTGTTTTTGAAGTAACCAAATGAACATGAATCTTTCCTTCGTGATCCACAATCCTAATGTAAATGACTGCTGAATACGCCAGTTTAGAAGCATCTGAGAACCCGTGCAGTTCAGCGCTCACGTTGTTTGATTCTTGGTGTAACCATCGTGGGATTTTAATACTAACCAAAGAAACTAAGTTACGGTGGTAAGTAACCCATTCTTGTAATAAGTTGTTTGGAATTGCTTGATCCCATTCTAATCCTGATAGCCACAATTTCTGAATGAATATCTTGGCTAAGATAATACTAGGTGCTAACCAACCCAAAGGATCAAACAACCTTGAAATCTCGGAAATAATTTTTCTTTTTGTTACAGGTGTCGTCAGCGGCTGGAGTTCTACTGAATACTGGAAGAAATCTTCGTGTGAGTTCCAGGTAAGTCCCAGTATCTTCGTAACACTATCCATTTTTATTTTTAACTCTTTATCCGTAGTTTCTTTCTCATCCCTTATTTTATTTAGTAATTCTTGACTATTACTCCTCCATTTTTGTAATGGAAAACCCCCTCTGGATAATACTTTAGTTAACTCTGTGTATATATCAAAACATGTTTCTAAATTTTCAGCTCCTGTCATTACGTCATCCATATAAAAATCATTTAAAATGATCCTCGCTATTACTGGCTGATCTGGGCACTCATCGTATGCTAACTGTTGTAGCGACCGTACAGCTAAATATGGTGCCGAAGCCGTCCCGAAAGTGACTGTTTCCAATTCATATTCTTCTATTTCCTTTTCAGGGCTGTCTCTCCAGAGAATACGTTGTAATATTGCATCCTTCCTATTTACCAAGACTTGCCGGTACATCTTAATTATGTCCGCTACGAGACATATGTGATGTGTTCTCCATCGCATAATAGTGTGCCGGAGTTCCGACTGCAAGGTAGGACCAACTAACAAATTGTCATTAAGTGACATCCCATTCGTTCCCTTGCAGGAAGCATCAAAGACGACGCGGACCTTCGAAGTTTCCTTATCCTCTCGGATAACAGCGTGGTGAGGTAAGTAGACAGCCTTTTGACTATTCCTTTCATCTTCTGCCACCTTCCTCATGTGTCCCAGCTCTAAATATTCTTCGAGGACCTTCGAATATTCTTCCTTGAGTTTTCTTTGTTTGCTGAATTTACTTTCTAATGCTCTCAATCTCTTTTCAGCGATGCCCTTTGATTCACCAACCTTGCTGACTGGGTCTACATCACGCAACGGTAGCCTTACTACATATCGACCACTCTTGTCACGTTCCGTAGAAGCTATGAATAAATTTTGACATTTATTTTCCTCCTCAGTTAGCATTTTTTTTTCAGATGGTTCCGCTTCTAGCTCCCAGAATCTTTTAAGCAAATCATCAGCTCCAATACTTGAATGCATCACGGTGATATGTGAGGAATTGCTCGTATGATCCACTTCACTGGAACCTGACAATATCCATCCTAATGTGGTGTCTTGCGCTAAAAGAGATCCACTAACATTCCTTTTAATGCCCTCCTGGATGACTTGGCTGTAAACCTCAGCACCTAATAAAACATCAATTTTATTAGGCCTGTAGTATTCCGGATCAGCCAAATCATCATCGGTCAAGTCTACCCATTCTACCCTAGTTACTTTCGTAGCTGGGAGAAGGGAGGTGACTGACTTTAGGACGAAAGCGTTCACATTAAATTGGACAGTTGGATCTATTCTAGACCTCACCTTAAGCACAGCAGTTGCTTTAGCCGTCGCACTTTTTTCTCCGCCTACGCCTATCACAGTTTGCCTGGATGGCGTCTTGTTTAATCCCAAAAATTGAACCGTAGATTCCGTCACGAATGAACCCTGCGATCCTTGGTCAAGCAAAGCCCTAACTACTCGATAAGTCCCGTCTTTCGACTCCACCTTAATTAAAGCGGTAGTTAATAAAACGGTTTTCCGGCTACGTCCCGTCGAGAAGCATGAGACTAGAGGCTTGCTTGGCCCCTCCGCTTGCGCGGCTACTTCAGCGTTACTATTTTTTATTTCCTCCTTCATCACCTTTATAACGGATGATGAGGTTTCCTCGTGAGCCCCACGACTATCTTCACCAATAACAGACCCAGAAGCACCTGTTGGGTGCAACAAAGAATGGTGGCGGCGTTTACACACCTGGCACTTGAGAGTGTTTTTACACTGTTTGGCAGAGTGGTTATTATATAGGCAAACAAAACACAAATTATGTTCTTGGACGAAATTACGCCTAGCTTCGTTTGACTCTTTACAAAACTTTGGACAGGATGTAATCTTATGATCGGCTGAACAAAATGCACATACTACCTTTTTATCTTTCATTACATGAAACGATTGAGTTCCTTTTGGGTGTGGAGGTCTATCCTTGTTATCTGTCTTTTCTAAACTTTCCAAACCTCTAAAGCGACTAATTAAAAATTTCGAAAACTGTTCAAACGTAGGAAACTCATCACTTGAATCAGAAGCCACTTTGAGTTCCCAACATTTCCTGGTCTCTTTATCTAATTTTCCACTAATTATGTGAATAACTATCAGATCCCAGGAAGAGACATCCACCCCTAAATTTCCGATTGACTCCAGACATTCTGACGTAGTATTTACAAGCTTTTTTATTTCGCTAGCCGATTCATAGGACAAAGTCTTTTGACTGAGCAATCTTTTTATTATGCCATTAGCTAGAAACTTTTTATTATTATACATCTTATCTAATTTAGACCACGCAATTCTATAGTTATCAGATGTAACATTTATGTTTCTTAACAATTGCTCAGCCTCCCCACTTAAATGTCCCTTTAGATAAAAGAATCTCTGTGCATCGTCTAGAGTTGTGTTCTCGTGCACCAACCCTACAAATAAGTCTCTAAATGTTTGCCACTCTGAATATTTTCCCGAAAACGAGGGTATTTTTATTTCTGGCAACTTAACTCTGCTGACACTCTTTTCATTTTGACAGCTAGACTTAGAATCCACACATAAATTTGTTGAATTTCTGTTAGATAACAATTCCTTAATTTCACTTTTAAAGTCGACATAAAATTCTTCAACTTCATCATAAAGACCATTTTTAATGTAATTAGTGTTAGATAATTCAACCTTTTTTATCGTACTTAATATTTCCTTATGAGTGGCCGTGAATGTATTCCATAATTGTTCCAAATTATCAAGACGTGTCTCTAAATATGCATTAGTTAAACGCTCTTTAGGAGATTTCTTAAAATTTGACTTTGCCTTGACCATTTTGGCGCTAATATCCTCTTGTATAGTACATAAGTACTCCATTTTGAATCAATTATATAATACCAAAACAAATAGAATTTAATAAACACTTATGTTGTAAACACTTATGATATGTTTAACGTAAATTAACTTATGTTCCGATTATTCAACTAAAAGTTTCTAAAATTTTACAAGTCTTTACACTTTGTCACTTGGGACTAAAATCGGGCATGGATTCCCCGTCAGAACCACTTTTCGCATAAAATTTTACAAGTTCTAAATCTTTGCAACAAAACGTTAATTTTCTGATTATTAAAAGAGTTCAACTTCAAATGCACTTTTTCTGAGATTGCCAAAATTAATTTGATTCTTCTTGATTAAGATGAAAAATGTACTCACGATTTTTTCACCAATTCACTCACTGACACTAGCGCTGTCCGCTGTACTGCACCACCAAAGCGGCGGCGCGCTGTACTTCACCGCACAAGTGGCGCCCTCTGCTTGTCCACGATCTGCCGCACTTCACCTCCCTTGCGTCGCTCCTCCGGATGTTGCTACCAGGTGTGGCTGCTCGACGCTCCACCTGGCTGCTCCTTGCTCCACCGGTTCCACCTTCAGCTCCTGGGCACTTCACCTGGTGCCCACTGAAGGGGCTGCTCTGGACAGCGATCCACTGCCCAGTATCGACGCGAAGGGTGGCAATTCGCTACCACCACCGGCGACTACCACAAACACTCCCGACCGAACCGACTCGAAGGACCATGTATTTTACTATCCCGAGGGTCCGTATATAGGCGAGGAGTAAATAATATAGCACTATAATCGGCGTGTATAGCGTATATTTAAAGTACTGTAAGGCTCACACCAAACAAAAAAATCAATCTTGCCTAGGTAAATGCATGCAACGAAACCATAGCGAGATCTAATTCGACGTCAACGCCATCTATCGAGCATAGGGTTCAACTCTCCGATTTATTATTGATCTCGCCATGATTTCGCCGCTGCCCGATCCGAACAGTCACCGACTTCTGAAGCTAAAGTTATTTTTCACTTTTTTGTGTTTTTTGCTGTCGGTTTTATTTTTTGCAAAAAAGTTTTTTATTTTACCATTTTTAGTTGTTCCCAAACAAATATTTGCTATGAATTTATTTGACTGGTAATAGGCGTGAGCAGCGGTGGCCCAGTGGTGGCGGCCCGTCGCACAGTGGGCTGAAATTGCGAAGTAGGGACTTAAGGATTGGTAACTACATTTTTGAAGTATCTATACTAATACAATATTTTTATGTTTTACGACTTTTTCATCAACCCTTTAATAATAGAGTTATACACCTTTCAATATTAGTATGAAAAAAAATCTTAAAATAATACTAGTATTGCAAAATATAATCGAAGTAGACGTTTTTGTGGGCACGTGCAAATATATTGCACACTACTCCCGTGACGTCATTTGTTTGTGTCCAAAACACGGCCAAACCGGTTTTCTTATCAGTAGGCGCGTAGTAATTAGTGACGTGCGCCAATCAGAGGGCAGCAAATTTGCAGGTTGATTAAAAAAAAAATTACACCGGATGAAGCTTTAGGCTTGTTTTTGTCTCTTATAATGACGAAGTGGCAATACAATACGCTGCGGAAAAAAAACCAACAAGTAACTAATGTTAACATATTTCCATCCTACTATGCACTACAAAATGAAAAACCGAAATGCTATCCACCTAAAACTACTATTACAGTAACAGACACATCATCTAAAATAGAATTACAAGCTCTTTTGGATATTACTGTGAAACGACTGATTAAATGAATCTTAATTGATGAGACATATAAAGAAATGACACTGATTAGTAAATGGGGTTTTGACGGTGCTTCAAATCAAGCCATTATAAGCAAAAAATGAATTTAGTGTGACGGAAAGGGTGTCCGTGGGGGTAAATAAAAGAAAACCACGGACCCAGGTCAACATAAAAAATATATTTAATAAAATAAACGGGTGTGGGTAGGTCTATGGTCACAAGTTTCTCCAAGCCCGCCTGGGGGTTTGCACGGTACTCTCCTGGCTCAGCCCGGCGTGACGATGACCGTAGCGGTGTGCCACGCTGCAGACGCCAGGTAGGGTGACGGACGGCAGATGATCGCGCCGACCCGTAGAATTTCGACGCGGCCACGCAGGTAAAGGGTACCCGCTGCGGAGCCCGCGGCAAATTGGATGCCGGTAAAACGTTGTCAGCCGAAATCCTGACTGACAGCCGGAATCTTGAACCCTGGAAAATAACGTCCAGCGTGTCACGGAATGGCTAGCAGTCATCCCCGCTGATTGTGACACCAAGGCAAAAGCAAAGCGAGAAATACCCGTGCGCCAATGAAGGTGATGTGTGGTAGTCACAATCAGTACGGAGTTTACATGATGGTGGTGGTAAGCACGACATGATTTGCACATTATGAGTGTCATGAAAAATGTCAAACACACTCGGCTGAAGGCTACAAGATTATGCATATACATATTAAGCATTTGAATGTGCATAGCAAAAACGGTGATAGAAAGTGGCTCACATGTTGAGACCACGTAGCTAGTGATACACAAAATATGAGAACGTGAATTGCTGTTCAACACTTACCCAGTATGGGGTTTACGTAGACACAAAACGAAAAGAGTTAGGTAACTAACAAAAATTAAAGCTGCCTGCTTTAAGCCCGAATATTCTAGATCACGAATACTCTTCTAGAAATTTAATTTCTGATAAATAACGCGTCTAGTCACTGGGAGCAGAATATTTCCAAAAAGGACTCGTCATGGCGAGTCCGTGACATTTATACTGGCGTGTTTACGCATAGACAAGTCTTCACTCATTCGATCCGATACACGTAACGCGCGCACAGCACTGGTAAAAACAGCTAATTTTAGTCGTATAGTAACTGCACGGCCCAATGAGTACGTATACTCTGTGGTGTTTGTTTTGACATTTAACTTAATTAAAGTGTTGAATAGGTTATGTTTACAAAGTAACGGTAGAAACTATTTTGTGTTTCTACAACGTTACAATACCCCCCCGCTTGGTTAGGGTTTTTACCTCAGTAAAAATCCTTTACTCCTACTATACCTCGCATCTGATTTACGACCCCTTTTATTCGTCCACATTCATCCATCATATCACCAAATCGTATCCTAACATATTTAACAGACCACCTTTACATGAGGTGGGTCCGCTTCCTAACAAGTACGTGAGAGTATCATGTCCGTAGCTGACGTAATACTCGCGCAAAACAGACGTGCTAGCAGCTGCAACCGCTTACGAGCAAGTATGCAAAAGTTAAAGAAGTCTACTGGGTTACTAAATTTGAAAATGGATTAAGGCTTATTTTAAGAGTATCCAACCGCTCCTGCCTAGGCTTATTTAATGAGTTGCAACCGCTCAGATATATTGAATTGAACTGGATTAAGGCTTATTTAAGGAGTATCCACCCGCTCCTGCAAAGGCTTATTTAATGAGTTGCAACCGCTCAGATGTATGAAGTTATAATTAATATATTAAAAACTCATTTTAAAAAAATGCCGTGATGTGAACATGAGTTGTAGTTAAGTTATAATTTATTGCTATTTATTGACGCCTACTAATTTTAGATCTTTGATGTGCCAGGAACCTATGTTTTTTCCCGTCATATCCTGAAGAATGTAGACTAATGGTGATTTCTTGGCTATGATCTTTGCCTTTATGAATTTAGGAGCTAATTTTTTCGAGAACCTGTTCCCTTTGTCACTTAAGAAGTAAGCGCGTTTCATGACCACGTCACCAACGTTAAACTCGGCAAACTTGCGACGCAAGTTGTAGTGCGAGGTGTTCTTTTCATGAGCCTGCCAAAGTCTTAATTGCACCGTATCGAAAACGCTGGATAAGCAACCTAGGTTTTCGGCGTAAACATCCCGTGGCAAAAACACTATTTCCTCACCGAGGTCGTTGTCCGTGTAATGAGTGCCACAAGTTACAAGTTCGCGACCGAAGACCAGGAAGGCTGGAGTGAATCCAGTAGCTTCGTTCACGGAGTTGTTAATGGCGAATTGGACCTTAGGGATATACAGGTCCCAAGATCTGTGATCATCATCCACGTAAGTCGATATACATGTTATTATCGTCCTATTATACCGTTCCACCAAATTTACCTGTGGGGTATATTTGGGGGTATAGAAAACGTTTGGAATAGCGTATTTCTTAAACAAGGCATCTGCGACCTTTCCAGTAAATTGGGTACCATTGTCCATTAATATCGCCTGTGGTATGCCGTGAATGAGAAACACTGATTCCTCTAAGATCTTGGTAATGATGTCGGCAGTAGCTCTTTTTATTGGGTAAATTAAGCAATACTTTGAAAAACAACATGTAATCACCAGTATGTAATTATTTTGCTTTCGCGAAGTTGGAAGTGGGCCCATTAGATCAATTGAAATCATTTGAAATGGTCGTGAACAATGTTTAGGACGACCCATTTCTCCCAGTATCTGGTGATTCTGGGACTTATAAGCTAAGCACTTATCACAAGTACTGATGAATTTTACCACCGCCTGATACATGCCTGGCCAGTAGTAACGTAAAGCAAGACGTCGGTATGTTTTAAAGATACCCATATGACCAGCCGTTGGCTCTGAATGGTTTTCATTGATGATATGCTCACGTAGTTCAGTTGGTACGACTTCCTTCCACGTGAATTCTGAAGTTAAGTTGTGTTTGTTCTTTGAAATTCTATATAATGCGTTATTTTTAATTATGTAGTTTTTAAATTTGGCAGGATCAATTAAACAACCGTCATAAATATTCCTGTACCAAGAGTCTTTAGTGTCCAAAAAGGAGTTGGATGTACTAATGGTACTAATTGAGACGATTCTAGACAAAGCATCTGGAATTACGTTATCCACGCCACGACGATGTTTGAGGACGAAATTAAATGCCGATAAGCGAACTCCCCAACGAGCCAACCGACCAGTTGGGTTGCTTATTGAGAGGAACCACTTAAGCGCGCTGTGGTCAGTATACACTGTGAATTGTTGACCATTCTCGATGTAACAACGCCAATATTCTAGGGCAGTTACGACGGCCAACGTCTCGCGCTCAGTAATGCTGTAATTCTTCTCAGCCCCAGTCAATGACTTACTCATATAAGCAATTGGATGTTCTTTACCATCAACTGTTTGAGTGAGCATTGCGCCAAGACCAAAATCGCTTGCATCCGTATGCACCTCGAACGGTTTACTGTAATCTGGGCATGATAGCACTGGAGCTGACACTAGGCTTTTTTTTAATGTTTGGAAGGCGGCGTCGGCTTCTAGGGTCCATTTGAATGGTGGGGAACCTTTTTTAGTCGAAGTTAATTTGTTTAAGGGACCAGCTATTGTACTGAAGTTGGGAACGAAACGCCTATACCAGGTTGCAGTTCCTAGAAAACGTTTAAGATCCTTCCTACTGGTAGGTGTTGGGTATTTCAAAATAGCATCGACTTTGCAAGGATCGGTCCGCAAACCTGTGCCATCAACTACGTAGCCTAAGTATTTCAGTTGAGAGCTGAAAAAATTACATTTCTCTAGGTTGATTGTCAAATTTGCCTTTTTCAGCTTTTCTAGTACACGCAGTAGTAGATTGACGTGACTATTGAAATCGCTACTAACTATTATTATGTCATCTAAATATGCGAAGACCTTAAGATCAAATTCAGTGAACAACAGGTCTACTAGACGCTGTTGAGTGGCCGGGGCATTCGTAAGGCCAAAAGCAGTCCTTTTAAAGCGAAAAGTACCCCTGCCTTGCACATAAAATGCTGTTTTGTCACGATCCTCCTCGGCTATCGGTATCTGCCAAAATGCTTTAGATAAATCGATGCTAGAAAGGTATCGTGCGTCCCTGAGGTTATCTAGGATCTCCGATATGTAAGGTAAGTTGTACGCGTCGCGTTTGGTAACCGAATTTAACTTTCGGCTATCTAAGCAAAATCTGGGTTGTCCGTTCTTCTTGGCTACAAGGAGTACAGGAGATGACCATGCGCTTTCGCAAGGCTCGATCACGTCGAGGGAAAGCATCTCATCCACTTGCTCTATCAGTATACGTTGTTTTTCTGGTGATAGACGGTAATAACGCTGGCGAATTGGTTGACTGTCACCTGTGTCGATGTGATGAGTTATTAAGTCGGTTACTCCGAGACCTTTGTGTTGTGACGAAATGTTTTCAAACTGTTTAATCACGTTATCCGCCAAAAGCTTTTGTGATTCATCTAAGTTACTGTAACCCGTAATAAAAGTTTGGTTACAAGTTTCTAGAGTACAATTTTCTAATGAATTGTTTGTAATCATTACGCTACCAACATACTTTGGACATAATTCGAATTTGCGCCAGAAATCAACGCCTAAAATGAGACTTGATTTAATACCTGGTATTACAAATGCCTTGAGAATGTGAAGTTGGTTTTCAAAATGAACTGGTATGTGAATATAACCAATGCTTTGTAAATTTTGTCCGCCTGCTGCCCTAACCGCAATGCAGTCCTCAGTGATTAGAGTCAACCCGCGGTCCACTAATACCGTATGAGCATCATTGCCCAAAATTGTGACGGCCGAACCAGAGTCTAAAAGTCCAGTAGCTGGAACTCCTTCTATTTGCACTGATACATAAGGTCTGTTATCTAAATCATGTTCTTTATCGAGAATTGTGTGTACTTTGAAAGACTTGTGGAACATTTTTACTGTATACAACCAATTTTCCCAGTCTTTCCTATCAAAATAGTTAACGACACAATTCTCGGTTATTAGTTTTTTTTAGTAGTTGGACCTTTCTTGCTACATTTCTTGCAAGCAGGGAACTTAATGTCCTTTTGTCCGCAGCCAAAGCAAAAGATCTCGTCCGTTTTTGCAGGACACTGCCTGTAATTATGATCGTTAGTACGACAACGTGGACAATAAGGAGACCTCCGTTGCGAGTTTTTATCAATAGCGTGAACATAGTTAGGAGATATGGAGGAATCGTTACCGTTGTTCGAAACCTTTTCTTCCGTCTTGTTATTACTATTGCTATCCTTATTATGAACGTGTTTATTGAAATTGTTAAACTTCCTATTGTAATTAAGGTTTCCTTTTATAACGTCAGGTGAATTCCCTGAATAAGCAAACTCTGGTGCTAAAGTATTTGGTGTGGGTCTTGGTGGTTCTTTGAATTGAGCAAGACGCGATTGTATGTTCTCGTAGTTACGGCAAAGAGTTCTCAGCTGCTCGATTGTTTTAACCTCGGCAACTGTAGATAGAATATTAGCATAGCAAGGACGAATATTATGTAGGAGTAGCTCTAATTTATCTTCTTCTGATAATGTCTTTGATAGCCTTGAAAAGAGGCCTGTCATTATTGACAAGAAAATAACTATGTTTTCTGACTCTCCTTGAGTTCGTGCCCTGATTTCAGTTAACAGTCTATAGTCATAGTCTGACTGATCAAAGTCACGTTTTAATAACTCTGCAAGTTCGTCCCAACTAGATATTGAATCCCTAATGCTTCTATACCAGTGCAGTGCGCCGCCAGTAAATATCTCGGTCGCGTGAGTGAGGACCTTATCTGTTGATATTCCTTTTGTCAGACAAAGCTCATCAACCCGCTGTAAAAAGGAACGCACGCAGGTATTTCCCTCAAATCTAATTTTTGCGAATCTACTTGGGCCACCATCACATGACACTGATACGTGAATCGGAGAAGTTAAGTTAAGTGGTGTAGAAGTAGGCTGGTTACTAAATGCAACTAAGGGGTCAGATGCTGATGCGAGAAGCGCGTTCGATTTTACCACCATCGACTTGTAGAGGTTTACACAATCGTCGTAGGCTGCTTTTTCCGTACCTTCGCACGTAATCCTATTTAATCTGTGGTAAATATGATTTAAAAGATTTTGTATTCTCAGCAATGCATTTTTATCAGTAGTTGCTGATTCTAAGCTAGTGTCCGCCTTGGTTAATACTTCTAAAACGCCGCTTATATCCACCGATACTTCAAATGGGCTAGTAAGAATGTCCTCCGAGGGAAACATTGGTCCGCACTTTGCGATCTGTTTTCGCAATTCCTGAACAGTAGTAGCGGGTGTTTCACCTCTGATAGCTACCTCGTATTCGAGCTCTGCCTTTTGGAGCGACATAAATTTAATTGGATAAGCCATTTGAAAGATTAAAAAAAAAATGTATGTTCCTAAAGTTAAAAAAATAAATAAAAAAAACCGTTAAGTGTTGAACAGCAATCAACAAGGTATGTGAAATGTCAATTACTCCGACTGTTACAAATCTAAACTAAAAATAACGTTTCGGTTGTTATCCTAGAAATGTTTAGAAAATAAAAAAAAAATCAAAGTAATTAAAAAAAAACTAAATTATAATAATGAAATTACTAAAGAAAAACAGGTGCAACTAATGTGTACGCGTTCAGTTGTATGCTTTGGAATAATAAACAATGATTTTTGCGACAAAAAAAAAAATACTAGTGTAGTTACTTATTTTTGTTGTTGACTGTACTCAAAATATGTGAGAACAGACAAAATCATAAAACTGTTAAATGTTGCTAAATGATTATTATGAATTAACTAATGTTGAGTTATCAATAACAAGATAATTCACATGAACAAAAATGATCAAAATCCAAAGTTAAAAGTTAACAGTTAATAAAATTGTGTGACAAGTTAAAAGTTAATTGTCACTCCATACAAAGTCAATGATACAAGTGAATAAGTAAAATCCTGTGATTGTACAAACAAAAGAAAAAACTATGAAACGTTGTGAATCTAAATTGTTGTTAATAAATAGATGTTTAATATTATATTTCTATGGAATGGTCTCCTTGATATGTGTTATTACTATTATTTGGAGAAAGGAAAAAAAAAAATTGTCACCTAACGAGCAAACTTGTTGGTTCTATGAACTCAACAACCCGCATAATTCATTGGTGACGAAAGACAAAGTTGTTATTGTCTTATAAATTTTAGCCAGTAATTTATACCCGGCACCCAAACTCTTCAGCCGGCACACAGCAACGCTGATTACCTGAAGAATTAAGTTTGGTGGTAGTACTTCCCCGGGGCGAGCCGTTACTATTGGCCCTACTACTACGAAGAATGATAAAATAATTCGTTATTTCTTTTTCCTTCTACCTCCACTTATTTTCTCAAGAAAAAAAAAACACTTAAATAACGTAGAATACTGTACCGTTACGTACACCTTAGTTGCTGGCAACCAAACAAAACGTTTTACACAGCAAAGACAACCACACAAAAAAAAAACACCAACATAAAAAAAATACCCTCAAGAGAACTTGAAGAAAAGTGACCATAAAACCACGTTTTTGGGCGCCAATGTGACGGAAAGGGTGTCCGTGGGGGTAAATAAAAGAAAACCACGGACCCAGGTCAACATAAAAAATATATTTAATAAAATAAACGGGTGTGGGTAGGTCTATGGTCACAAGTTTCTCCAAGCCCGCCTGGGGGTTTGCACGGTACTCTCCTGGCTCAGCCCGGCGTGACGATGACCGTAGCGGTGTGCCACGCTGCAGACGCCAGGTAGGGTGACGGACGGCAGATGATCGCGCCGACCCGTAGAATTTCGACGCGGCCACGCAGGTAAAGGGTACCCGCTGCGGAGCCCGCGGCAAATTGGATGCCGGTAAAACGTTGTCAGCCGAAATCCTGACTGACAGCCGGAATCTTGAACCCTGGAAAATAACGTCCAGCGTGTCACGGAATGGCTAGCAGTCATCCCCGCTGATTGTGACACCAAGGCAAAAGCAAAGCGAGAAATACCCGTGCGCCAATGAAGGTGATGTGTGGTAGTCACAATCAGTACGGAGTTTACATGATGGTGGTGGTAAGCACGACATGATTTGCACATTATGAGTGTCATGAAAAATGTCAAACACACTCGGCTGAAGGCTACAAGATTATGCATATACATATTAAGCATTTGAATGTGCATAGCAAAAACGGTGATAGAAAGTGGCTCACATGTTGAGACCACGTAGCTAGTGATACACAAAATATGAGAACGTGAATTGCTGTTCAACACTTACCCAGTATGGGGTTTACGTAGACACAAAACGAAAAGAGTTAGGTTACTAACAAAAATTAAAGCTGCCTGCTTTAAGCCCGAATATTCTAGATCACGAATACTCTTCTAGAAATTTAATTTCCGATAAAAAAACGCGTCTAGTCACTGGGAGCAGAATATTTCCAAAAAGGACTCGTCATGGCGAGTCCGTGACATTTATACTGGCGTGTTTACGCATAGACAAGTCTTCACTCATTCGATCCGATACACGTAACGCGCGCACAGCACTGGTAAAAACAGCTAATTATAGTCGTATAGTAACTGCACGGCCCAATGAGTATGTATACTCTGTGGTGTTTGTTTTGACATTTAACTTAATTAAAGTGTTGAATAGGTTATGTTTACAAAGTAACGGTAGAAACTATTTTGTGTTTCTACAACGTTACATTAGATACATACAGATACACACATACGACACTGATTATGATGATTCTAGTGTTTTTATGGGTAGTTTGATACCCATCAAATTGGTAATGACGGAAATACCGCTAGAAGATTTTTTGAAAACTCTGATATTGCGGTTTCGATCACAGGAGTCGAGGAGAATTTAATAAAACGATTTAAAACCTACTAGAGGCAATTTCTTCAGGTCATCCTTTAGATGTAATTAAATTCAAAGATTATACCAAAGCTACCATGACATTGTATGTTAATTTGTATAATTAAATTGGTATTACATGCCAGCAAGTGTACATAAAGTTCTTGCTCACCGAGCAGATATAATTGAGAATTTGGGTATAGTGCCAATTGGAAAATTATCCGAAGAAGCTGCTGAAGCTCGAAATAAGGATTTTAGGAGATATCGCGAACATCATTCTAGAAAATTCCTTAGAAAAGCAACCAATGAAGATATTATGAATAATTTATTAATTAGTTCTGACCCGCTTATTTACAAAATACGTCACAAACTGTTGCGAAAACACAAAACCCTCTCAGAAGAGGCAAAAGCTTTGTTGATCGTTACGGATACATATTTTGTTCACGATAATGATCAGGAAAACATAAATTTAACTTCAAACCTATCACTGAATCTGAATCTGATTTTTCCGAATACTTAATAAATGATGGCTTCGTCTAACCACAAGAAACGTTTTCTTTATTGGATTATTGCTATTGACGATACCACTGTTAAAAAAACGCGCTTAGTTCTCCATCTTTAGGATGGTGTGGAATCGAGAAATAAAAAAAATATATCTCCAGTATCGCTAATTATCGCAGTCCCAGATTATATGCTAAAATAGGCAAATAATTTGTACTTTCCAAATTTCTAAACTGTTTTCTGAGAAAACTTGAGAATTTCGAGATTTTCATTAAGTTATGTTTTTTTTCATACAAAAAAATCTTTAAATCTTAATAACATTGAAAATAATGGTCAAAACGTAAAAGTCATAGAACATTATTAAATTATATTTGATAGAAGATTCCACTTCCATAATTATATTTTTAAATAAACTCAATCAGTTTTTGTTGATTCCTAAGTCTTCTACGATTCCAAATCGGCCCACCGTGCGTCGGGGCGATACGAACAGAAAGTCGTGGGCTCGAACCCAGGCAGGCATATTACTTTGTGTAATTTATTTCATCACCACTGCTCTCAAAACGGTGAAGGAAAACATCGTGAGGAAACCGGCATGTCCTAGAACCAAAAAATTCGAAGACATGTGACATCTACCAATCCGTGGGCCCGCGTGCTGGATTATAGCCCATTCTCTCTTATAGAGAGGAGGCCTGTGTCCCAGCAGTGGAAACATTAATAGGCTAATGATGAATAGGCGTATCCCCAATATATGCAACTTAACATAGGTACCTTTTTTTTCGGATTGGAAATCATCAAATTACCCCTCCCGCTCTGGGCGGAGCGGAAGGGAGTGTCAGACTTTTACTGACTAAAACCCATCCATGTTCCTTCTTAGTCCCTTTGTGTTCCAGGGTTGCAGTATCTCTTTAGAACTCTAGGATCTTTTTGAGGCGCGCGCGGAACACGAACGAACTGTGGAGATCTGGGTGTATTGTACACATCTGCGTATCCCCTCAGAACATACAGGCGTGATGTTACGTCATTTGAGACGCACGCGGAACACTATCGCACCAAGTTAACATACCTAACTGTCGAAATCTGGGTGTATTATACACATCTACCTACCCCCTCAGAGCATACAGGCGTGATGTTACGTCATGATGTCGATAAACAATAAACATCCAAGCGATTGCAACATTCATGGCACTTTTGCCGTCTATTTTTGAAGAGTTCCATTGTATATCTCCGAAGATCAGCATCAGATGTTCACAAAGTCGAAAGTTCTGAGGTAACAAACACAAAAAAAAAAAAAATACAGTCGAATTGAAAACCTCCTCTTTTTGGAAGTCGGTTGAAAATGCAACTTTTTTTAGTAAACTCTGTAATTAAAGGTGTTTTTGTTTATGAGTTAAGCCGAGTTAACTTATGATTTTGGATGTAACATAATTATAGTTTCATTCTAGATAAGGATTTTAAAGGAAAATGTCCCGCATATTCACGGCATTTTTTTATTTTTATTTTCTACAATATTAGTCGAAATCAGCTTCCATAAAACAGTGTTTTATTTTTATTTTTCTATTCCAGAATCTCCAATGACGTCGATAGAGATGACCAGAAAATCACTCTATGAAGTCATACAAGAATCTTCAGACAGAAAAAATGACCAAAAGTTTGAGTTTTTAGAAAATCGTCTGAAATAATAAAAAAAAATGGCAGGCAAGAACTCAAGAACATAAAAATATAGTGGCAGAAAGGAAGAAGAAAATTCAAGAGGCTTTTAAAGAGGAAATGGGGCTGCTAGTGGATATTCCGAAGGCAGGGTTTGGGAACACCAATGATGGGAACACTTCAAGGAGGTTTTTCTCAAATCCCGAAACTTCTTCCCGCATTACTGGGATTGACATCAATTTAATTTTAAAAATGCTGTGTCATATTGGAGACTTTGTCAAGTGGGCCTAAAATTGATACGCAGAAATTTGAAAACTTTGCTGAACAAACTGCAAAGCTATATGTAGATTAGTATGAGTGGCACCCCATGTCGCCTACAATGCACAACATTTTAGACATGGGGCCACAGTAATTGATCACGCTTTTCTGCCTATTGGCCAGTTGTCGGAAGAGGCGGCTGAGGCCAGAAACCTCACCAGAAACAAACACTTCCGCATGTATAGGCAGAATTATTCCAGAAAGACAAAGACAAACAACACAAAGATGTGCTAAACAGACTTCTGCTAATTTCGGATCCTTTTTTGAGTAGTACCAGGCAAAGGCAACGAAAAAAAAGTAAGCCATTTTCCGTTGAAGCATTAGAACTCTTGCTCCCGGAATCGTACGTCTCGTCTACAGAGTTTGACAAAGAGGAGGACGATGGATCTAGTGAAGGTGATCCTGACTAGAAGATTTTTATGTAAAAACTGTTTATTTAAACTTCATGTACAGTAGTGGTGCATAGGCGGACTTAATGCAACAAGGAATTCATTACCAGTCAACCATTCTCTACTTTTATGTAAAATTGTACATGTGCCTGGTGTCTTAAATACAAAATTATCATCATAAACCACTTTTTCAACCGACTTCCAAAAAGAGGAGGTTCTCAATTCGACTGTATTTTTTTTTTTTTTTTTTTTGTGTTTTTACCTCAGAACTTTCGACTGGGTGAACCGATTTTGATGATTCTTTATTTGTTTGAAAGCTAGTGCTTCCCGTGTGGTCCCATTTAAATTTTGTGAACATCTGATGCTGATCTTCGGAGATATACAATGGAACTCTTCAAAAATAGACAGTAAAAGTGCCGTGAATGTTGCAATCGCTTGGATGTTTATTGTTTATACAACATCATGACGCAACATCACGCCTGTATGCTCTGAGGGGGTAGGTAGATGTGTTCAATACACCCAGATTTCGACAGTTAGGTATGTTAAGTTGGTGCGATCGTGTTCCGCGTGCGCCTCAAATGATGTAACATCACGCCTGTATGCTCTGAGGGGATACGCAGATGTGTACAATACACCCAGATCTCGACAGTTCGCTCGTGTTCCGCACGCGCCTCAGAGATGTCAGCAAAAGGGACTGTTCTAAAGAGATACTGCGACCCTGAAACACAAAGGGCTAAGAAGGAACATGGATGGGTTTTAGTCAGTAAAAGTCTGACACTCCCTTCCGCTCCGCCCAGAGCGGGAGGGGTAATTTGATGATTTCCCATCCGAAAAAAAAAGGTATGTTAAGTTCCATATATTGTGGATACGCCTATTCATCATCAGCCTATTAATGTTCCCACTGCTGGGACACAGGCCTCCTCTCTATAAGAGAGAATGGGCTATAATCCACCACGCGGGCCCAGTGCGGGTTGGTAGATGTCACATGTCATCGATTTTTTTGGTTCAAGGACATGCCGGTTTCCTCACGATGTTTTCCTTCACCGTTTTGAGAGCAGTGGTGATGAAATAAATTACACAAAGTAATACGCCTGCCTGGGTTCGAACCCACGACTTGCTGTTCGTAAGTCAGGGCCGCCACCACTGGGCCACCGCTGCTCACGCCTATTACCAGTCAAATAAATTCGTAGCAAATATTTGTTTGGGAACAACTAAAAATGGTCAAATAAAAAACTTTTTTGCAAAAAATACAACCGACTTCAAAAAACACAAAAAAGTGAAAAATAACTTTAGCTTCAGAAGTCGGTGACTTTTGTTTGATCGATTTTTTTTTTGTCACCGACTTCTGAAGCTAAAGTTATTTTTCACTTTTTTGTGTTTTTTGAAGTCGGTTGTATTTTTTGCAAAAAAGTTTTTTATTATTTTATATCCAATCTATAATTATCACAAAATAATTTTGATCGACTTTTTAAGTCAAATACTCCTCTGTGCGGCGAGGCTAGTCTATTTTAGTTATTTTTATAGTATTGTGTCATACGGTATTTTACTACGGGGACGGGCTGCAGACATCAAGTATTCTCTAAGAGAACTGTATAAGGAAGTTAATATCATGACAGTAACTTGTCAACACATTTATGAAAATATAATGTACGTTAGGAAAAGGAGGTGACAGACACCACTATAATACTAGAAATAGGGACCAACTAGTTCAGCCAGGTTTCAGGCTCGCTAAAGTAGATTAATCTTTCTTGGGGTGCTGTTTTAAATGTTACAATAAAATACCTCCCCACATTCTACAACTGTATGAGACGAAATTTAAATCTTGTAAAAACGCACACTGTGTAGGCAAGCATATTATAAGTTGGGAGATTACATTGATGACAAAAATGCTTGGCTCAATGCTGATCCTGCTCCACAACCACAGGGGGAAAAAAATTAAATGGTTGATTTAATCTTTTACTCTGGACGCTCTTAATTTGCACGTCTTTCTACACCATTCTCACAGTCACATTATATATATATATATATAGAGATACCATCACGGTAAATGTTGATCTTTCAAGACGTACGATCAGTTAAAAGTTGATCCAAAAACAAATGTTGATCCGAAGGCCTTATGTTGATCCATTACGCTTTTTTTCATACCAATGTGGCTCCAATCGGATCAACATTTGACATTCTTGTGACGTCACTCGACTGAAAAGTACGCTTGTCAAATGTGGCTCCAATATACAAATCCGCTCCGATAAATGTTGATCCGATTCAAACGGACCAATCACAATGAAGCACTTTTTTACTTCCTCCGTGATTGGCCGACGGTGGTCACTCCAACGTTGCCGTTCCGCTTACTACAAATCTTCGTGAATTTTAGTACTAAGATTGCTAGCACGCCGGAGACGGACATAGGCTACTTTTTATCAGCTATCGAGGGTCTGCAGTACCTGACGTGGAACATCAAGAGTCCAGTTAAACTGTACGAGATACGGAAATTATGCCTTTGTAAAAGTTGTTCATCGTGATGGGCCGCTTCTGCTGGCACTTAGAAATTGAGGACCTGGAGTACCTGATGTGGAATATCAAGAGCCCCATTGAGCTAGTACATTAACAACTCACAGTATTAGAGCTAATAAAAAATAAAAAAAATAAAAATTAAAAAACCTGACTGCGTAAAAAATAACTAATAACTTTAAATAAAAAACTGAAAAGAATAAAACAATTCAGGAGACCGGACATATTGACTGCAACAGTCGGGACCCATATTGGATGTAATGTCTAGATTATTTAATGGGTCCCGACTGTTGCAGTCAATATGTCCGGTCTCCTGAATTGTTTTATTCTTTTCAGTTTTTTATTTAAAGTTATTAGTTATTTTTTACGCAGTCAGGTTTTTTAATTTTTTAAATTATTTTTTTTATTTTCCACTAAGACTTTTTAGTTACATCATATCAAACCATTTCAAAATCCTCATGATGAGCCCTTTATCGAGCCGTCTAGGATGCAGAGCGCGCCAAAAATTTGAATTTGGCGCTAAAAATCCGCCATTTTGTGTCTTGATTATTTTGATATACCCAGTGTCACTTTCACAGTAAATACGAATCTAACGACACCTCTCAAGCTAAAATCCATCTAGTCGTACAGGCTGCAGAGCGTGCCAAATATTTGAATTTTATTTAGGTACTTTTATTATACTACTTGCTGTTGCCCGTGGCTTCGCCCGCTTGAAGTTCGGTAACTGTCCCATGGGATCATACTAAAGGGATAAATAGTATCCTACATGTTAATTCAGGTTATAAATATGATTCAGGTTATAATTATGGTTATAAAATTATGTGCCAAATTTCATAATCATCACAATAATTATAATCTATTTATAATCTATTTATTTATTTATTTATTTAATCATCACAATCACCATCACTGTCACATTCACCATCCCAGTCACCATCACCATCACTATCAAAATCACCATCACCATCACTATCACAATCACCATCACCATCACTATCACAATCACTATCACTATCACTATCACCATCACAATCACTATCGCTATAACAATTACCATCACTATCACAATCACCATCACTGTCACATTCACCATCACAGTCACCATCACCTTCACCATCACTATCACAATCACTATCGTCATCACTATCACAATCACCATCAATATCACTATCGCAACCACCATCACTGTCACATTCACCATCACAATCATCATCATTATCACTGTCACTATCACAATTACTATCACCATCACTATCACAATCACCATCACCATCATTATCACCATCATTAGCACCATCACTGTCACATTCACCATCACAATCACCATTATTATCACTGTCACTATCACAATTACTATCACCATTACTATCACAATCACTATCGCAGTCACTATCACAATCACCATCACAATCACTATCGCAATCGCCATCACAATCACAATCACAATCACCATCATCGTTATCACAATCACCATCATCGTTATCACAAACATTATCATCGTTATCACAATCATCATCATCATTATCACAATCATCATCATCGTTATCACAATTATCATCATCGTTATCACAATTATCATCATTATCACAATCATCACAATAAATCAACAATAACCCTGTAATGAAGTCGAATCCGCCATCTTTTGGATCTCAAAATAAATGCCATATTCGTAATCAGCACCCCTGATAATCTCGAAATCGACACACATATTGATTTTTAGACATTTTAACCCCATCGCACCCCAACGTTACAGGGGATGAGAGTATTTCAGGTCCGCCACATTAAATCTTAAAATAGTTTTTTTTGTAATACACTCGACCCAATACACCATACAAACAATAACCATGTTGATTTTCAGACTTTTTCGCCCCATTTCCCCCTTTAGGGGTTGAATTCTGAAAAAACCTAAAACACAAAATAATGTTAACAACTCATATATCAATAGGAGTATTCTTGTGGAGTTTCGAACAAAACAGTCTAACTAATTTTGTTTCCCCATACAAACTTTCGACTCCCGTTTCACCCCCGTAGGGGTGAATTTTGAAAAAACCTTTCTTAGTGTACCCCTAAATCTCATTAGGAACCTATGGGCCTAATTTGGAATCTCTAGACTCAGCGGTTTGGGCTGTGCATTGATTTTTAGAATTTGTCACCCCAATACCCCTCTTAGGGGCTGAATTCTGAGAAAACCTGAAACCTGTTTCTACTCATTTATCAATAAGAGCACTCCTGTGAAGTTTCGAATAAAATAGTTTAACTAATCTTGTTTCCCCATACAAACTTTGGAGCCTCGTTTAACCCCCTTAAGGGATAAATTTTGAAAAATTCTTTGTTATTGCACTCCTAGACCACATAAGGGACCTACGAATCAGTAGACCCAGTGGTTTGGGCTGTGCGTTGATATATCACCCAGTCAGTCGGTCAGTTTACCATTTTATAATTATATGGATTTGTAATTTCAAATTACTTTCAAACATATAAGTTGCATATATTTTTGTAATCACCTTTTAAAACCCTTCAGTTTGATACCCCACTCGATGGTATTAGAAGAAGAAAAAAAATCGAACTCCACAATATGGCACCCCAAATCCACGATATTTAATTGCTTTTTAATTATAATGTAGCCAGTGACACTCGCGCCATCAAGACGAATCTAACAACATTTATTCTATCCAAATCCTTCCATCCGTTGAGGAGTTACGAGGGAACAAAGAAACGGACATACACATAACACTCCTTTTGGGCTTCGCCGCAGTCGGGTAAAAAACGTGGATTCTCATAGATTTTTATAGGCAATATCTGTAGTCTAGACGTTGAAGTAACAAGTAAAATCATGTATGAAAAAAAAAACTAGATCTAAAGTGTCACCAGTGCATAGTTGAAGCCTTAGATTAGCGAAAATAATTATAAAATTCTATGTTTGAATCTTAAAGTCCAAAATAAATTATTCATAGTATTCTGGACAGACAGCTCTCCAGTTTTAAATACAATAATAACAGGGCTATAAAAAATCACGGCAAGAACACTCAGAATTTATTCAAAAGTATCAGCAGAGCATGGTTGAAGATAAAGATTAGCAAAAAAAAATGAAAATTACTGTCAACAGATTTCGTGTTCGCAAAAAAAAATCTATAATTAATTATAAGTGGTATAGAGGACCTAGAACTCCTCGGTTTCAGATACAATAAAAGTAGTGCTAAAAATTACTTGGAAAGTAGACCTAGAACTTACACTCAGATATCAGCAGATCACGGTTGAAAATGAAGAATTGCAGAAATCATGAACAGATTTCGTGTTTGCATTAAAAAATCTAAAATTAATTATAAGTAGTATAAAGGACCTAGAACTCCTCGGTTTAAGATACCTCAATAGTAGTGCTAAAGAAAGACATGAAAATCAAACCTAGAACTCATACTCAGATATCAGCAGATCACGGTTGAAAATTAAGAATTGCAGAAATCATGAACAGTTGTCGTGTTCTTATTATAAAATCAATAATCAATTATGAGTAGTATTGAAGACCTAGAATTCCTTGAATTTACATACCGCAATAGTAGTGCCAAAAAAAAACATGGAAAGCAAACCTAGGACTCACACTCAGATATCAGCAGATCATGCCTGAATATTTAAAAATACAGAAATCATGAACAGATTTCGTGTTCGCATTATAAAATCAATAATTAATTATAAATAGTATTGAGGACCTAGAACTCCTCGGTTTTGCATACCTCAATAAAAGTGCTAAAGAAAAACATGAAAATCAAACCTAGAATTCAGACTCAGATATCAGCAGATCATGCCTGAATATTTATAATTGCAGAAATTATAAACAGATTTCGTGTTCGCATTATAAAATCAATAATTAATTATGAGTAGTATTGAGGACCTAGAACTTCTCGGTTATGCATACCTCAATAAAAGTGCTAAAGAAAAACATGAAAATCAAACCTAGAATTCAGACTCAGATATCAGCAGATCATGCCTGAATATTTAGAATTGCAGAAATTATGAACAGATTTCGTCTTCGCATTATGAAATCAATAATTAATTATGAGTAGTATTGAGGACCTAGAACTTCTCGGTTTCAGATAAACCAAAAAAGTTCTGTAGAAAAACATGAAAAGTAAACCTAGCACTCACACTCAGATATCAGCAGATCACGGTTGAAAATTAAGAATTGCAGAAATCATGAACAGATTTCGTGTTTGCATTAAAAAATCTAAAATTAATTATTAGTATTAAGGACCTAGAACTCCTCGGTTTTAGATACCTCAATAGTAGTGCTAAAGAAAGACATGAAAATCAAACCTACAACTCACACTCAGATATCAGCAGATCACGGTTGAAAATTAAGAATTGCAGAAATCATGAACAGATTTCGTGTTTGCATTAAAAAATCTAAAATTAATTATACGTAGTATTACGGACGTAAAACACCTCGGTTTTAGATACCTCAATAGTAGTGCTAATAAAAAACATGAAAATCAAACCTAGAACTCACACTCAGATATCAGCAGATCATGCCTGAATATTTAGAATTTTCGTCTTCGCTTTAAAAATCAAGAATTAATTATGAATAGTATTGAGGACCTAGAACTCCTCGGTTTTAGATACACCAATAGTAGTGCTACAGAAAAACACGGAAAACAAATCTAGAACTTACACTCAGATATCAGCAGATCATGCCTGAATATTTACAGTTGCAGAAATCATGAACAGATTTCGTGTTTGCATTATAAAATCAATAATTAATTATCTATACATATAATAAAACAGTAGAAAAACTGTGTCTGTACACTGAATATATTAAGAAAAAAATAATTGAGGGGGGTTTAGAAACAGCAATAGAGCACGAATCCAAAAAAAAAAATCTGTCTGTGGGTCTGTTTGTTTGTACACGCTAATCTTCGGAACTACTGGACGGATTTGAATGATTTTTTTGTTGTTGTATAGGTATTAAGTCTAGGCAAGATATAGGCTATAATTTATCTTGGAAACTTGAACACCTGATGCAGAACCACAACAGACCAGCTGAACTATAAGAGATACAAAAATTGTACCATAGCAAAAATTGTTCCACGTGATGGGCATTTTCTGCTGAGAGAATAAATTTGAAGATCTGGAACACCTGATGTGGAACTCCAAGAGCCTAGCTACACTTACATATATATAGGAATGACGTTTTAGCAAAAGTTGTTCAATCTGATGAGCACTCTCTGTTGACTTATAAAAATCGAAGATCTGGAACACCTGTTGTGGAACTCCGAGAGCCCAGCTATACCATAACACATATAGGAATGACGTCTTAGCAAAAGTTGTTCGGTCTGATGGGCATTTCCTGTTGACTTATAAAAATTGAAGATCAGAAACATCTGATGTGGAAATCAAAGCTATCACTAATTTCAATGTATAATTATAAAATATCCACGCGGTCAAGGTGGTAACAGTTTAGGACTGATTTTCGATGATTGGTGTATCATTGAAAATTTGATTCTACTGGCCAAAACTATGTCTTCCGGCTTATGTTATTTTAGTGTTTAATTTCCTTTTCTATTTATCTACGTGGCACGGTAGCCTACCCGGTAACGCAGCGGAGCAGTCACTTAGATTTTAATAAAACTATAACCATGCCTAGAAAGAGGTCAAATCTTTCCCAGTGTTCCAAAGGAGCTAAAAGATTGAGGATCATAAGATCCCAAGAATCTACCGAAGAGCGTCAGGAGAGACTTAATGCTGTTCGAGAACATCAGGCTTCAACTTGCTCCGTGGAAACCTCTTCGGATCGCGAAGCACACCTGCGTTCTCAGCGTATTTACGCATCTACATCCAGGTGTCTAGAGACCAGTGTAGAAAATGATGCGCGACTGACCGCTGATCGTGAACGTCTGCATTGTCTCGCGAGTTGGAGACATTCACGGAAAGAGAATTACGCTTGAGTTTTCAGCGTATCTACACATCGACTTCTAGGTATCTAGAGACAAGTGGGGAACGTGATGCGCGACTGACTGCTGATCGTGAACGTCACGCATTGTCTCGCGAGTCGGAGACGTTCACGGATAGAGAATTGCGCTTCGACATCAGACGTATCAGATCTTCGATTTTGACGACCCCGTTGTCGCTGGCATAAGCAACAGGTTCCGCGTACGAAGTCGCGGGCAGAAGCTAGTGAAAAGTATAAAGGAACTAAACTTCCTTGGATTTACATACCTCAATAGTAGTGCCAAAGAAAAACATGGAAAACAAACCAAGAACTTACACTCAGATATCAGAGGTCCTCAATACTACTCATTATTAATTATTGATTTTATAATGCGAACACGAAATCTGTTCATGATTTCTGCAATTCTAAATTTTCAACCGTGATCAGCTGATATCTGAGTGTGAGTTCTTGGTTTGTTTTCCATGTTTTTCTTTGGCACTACTATTGAGGTATGTAAAACCAAGGAATTTGAGGTCCTCAATACTTTTCATAATTAATTATTGATTTTATAATGCGAACACGAAATCTGTTCATGATTTCTGCAACTGTAAATATTCAGGCATGATCTGCTGATATCTGAGTGTGAGTTCTAGGTTTGCCTTCCATGTTTTTGTTTAGCACTACTATTGGTGTATCTTAAACTGAGGAGTTCTAGGTCCTCAATACTACTCATAATTAATTATTGATTTTTAAATGCGAAGACGAAATCTGTTCATAATTTCTTGAATTCTAAATATTCAGGCATGATCTGCTGATATTTGAGTGTAAGTTCTAGGGTAGATTTTCATGTCTTTCTTTAGTACTACTATTGAGGTATCTAAAACCGAGGAGTTCTAGGTCCCTTAATATTACTGATAATTAATTTTAGATTTTTTAATGCAAACACGAAATCTGTTAATGATTTCTGCAATTCTTAATTTTCAACCGTGATCTGCTGATATCTGAGTGTGAGTGCTAGGTTTACTTTTCATGTTTTTCTACAGAACTTCTATTGGTTTATCTAAAACCGAGAAGTTGTAAGTCCTCAATACCACTCATAATTAATTATAGATTTTTTTTACGAACACGAAATCTGTTCATGATTTCTGCAATACTTAATATTCAAGTGTGATCTGCTGATATCTCAGTGTAAGTTCTTGGTTTATTTTCCATGTTTTTCTTTAGCAATACTATTGACGTATCTGAAACCGAGGAGTTCTAGGTCCTCAATACTACTCATAATTAATTATTGATTTCATAATGCGAAGACGAAATCTGTTCATAATTTCTGCAATTCTAAATATTCAGGCATGATCTTCTGATATCTGAGTCTGAATTCTAGGTTTGATTTTCATGTTTTTCTTTGGCACTTTTATTGAGCTATGCAAAACCGAGGAGTTCTAGGTCCTCAATACTACTCATAATTAATTATTGATTTTATAATGCGAACACGAAATTTGTTCATGATTTCTGTATTTCTAAATATTCAGGCATGATCTGCTGATATCTGAGTGTGAGTTCTAGGTTTGCTTTCTATTTTTTTCTTTGGCACTACTATTGCGATATGTAAATTCAAGGAATTCTAGGTCCTCAATACTACTCATAATTGATTATTGATTTTATAATAAGAACACGACATCTGTTCATAATTTCTGCAGTTCTAAATATTCAGGCATGATCTGCTGATATCTGAGTGTGAGTTCTAGGTTTGCTTTCCATGTTTTTCTGTAGCACTACTATTGTTGTATCTAAAACCGAGGAGTTCTAGGCCCTTTATACTACTTATAATTAATTATTGATTTTATATTGCGAATACGAAATCTGTTCATGATTTCTGCAATTCTTAATTTTCAACCGTGATCTGCTGATATCTGAGTGTGAGTTCTAGGTTTGTTTTCCATGTTTCTCTTTAGCAATACTATTGAGGTATCTGAAACCGAAGAGTTCTAGGTCCTCGATACCACTCATAATTAATTATAGATTTTTCTTACGAACACGAAATCTGTTCATGATTTCTGCAATTCTTAATATTCGAGTATGATCTGCTGATATCTGAGTGTGAGTTCTAGATTTAATTTTCATAATTTTCTTTAGCAATACTATTGGTGTATCTAAAACCGAGGAGTTCTAGGTCCTCAATACCACTCATAATTAATTATTGATTTTTAAATGCGAAGACGAAATCTGTTCATGATTTCTTGAATTCTAAATATTCAGGCATGATCTGCTGATATTTGAGTGTAAGTTCTAGGGTAGATTTTCATGTCTTTCTTTAGCACTACTATTGAGGTATCTAAAACCGAAGAGTTTTTGGTCCTAAATACTACTGATAATTAATTTTAGATTTTTTAATGCAAACACGAAATCTGTTAATGATTTCTGCAATTCTTAATTTTCAACCGTGATCTGCTGATATCTGAGTGTGAGTTCTAGGTTTGATTTTCATGTTTTCTTTAGCACTACTATTGAGGTATCTAAAACCGAGGAGTTCTAGATCCCTTAATATTACTGATAATTAATTTTAGATTGTTTAATGCAAACACGAAATCTGTTAATGATTTCTGCAATTCTTAATTTTCAACCGTGATCTGCTGATATCTGAGTGTGAGTGCTAGGTTTACTTTTCATGTTTTTCTCTAGAACTTCTATTGGTTTATCTGAAACCGAGAAGTTCTAAGTCCTCAATACCACTCATAATTAATTATAGATTTTTTTTACGAACACGAAATCTGTTCATGATTTCTGCAATACTTAATATTCAAGTGTGATCTGCTGA
Organism: Xestia xanthographa; assembly: GCA_905147715.2. Classification (NCBI taxonomy): domain Eukaryota; kingdom Metazoa; phylum Arthropoda; class Insecta; order Lepidoptera; family Noctuidae; genus Xestia; species Xestia xanthographa. Next base: position 17,176,615 of record LR990654.1, on the reverse strand, counting down.
TATCTGAGTGTGAGTTCTAGGTTTAATTTTCATGGTTTTCTTTAGCACTACCATTGAGGTATCTAAAACCGAAGAGTTTTTGGTCCTAAATACTACTGATAATTAATTTTAGATTTTTTAATGCAAACACGAAATCTGTTAATGATTTCTGCAATTCTTAATTTTCAACCGTGATCTGCTGATATCTGAGTGTGAGTTCTAGGTTTGATTTTCATGTTTTCTTTAGCACTACTATTGAGGTATCTAAAACCGAGGAGTTCTAGGTCCCTTAATATTACTGATAATTAATTTTAGATTTTTTAATGCAAACACGAAATCTGTTAATGATTTCTGCAATTCTTAATTTTCAACCGTGATCTGCTGATATCTGAGTGTGAGTGCTAGGTTTACTTTTCATGTTTTTCTATAGAACTTCTATTGGTTTATCTGAAACCGAGAAGTTCTAAGTCCTCAATACCACTCATAATTAATTATAGATTTTTTTTACGAACACAAAATCTGTTCATGATTTCTGCAATACTTAATATTCAAGTGTGATCTGCTGATATCTGAGTGTGAGTTCTAGGTTTAATTTTCATGGTTTTCTTTAGCAATACTATTGGTGTATCTAAAACCGAGGAGTTCTAGGTCCTTAATACTACTCATAATTAATTATTGATTTTATAATGCGAACACGAAATCTGTTCATGATTTCTGCAATTCTTAATATTCAACCGTGATCTGCTGATATCTGAGTGTGAGTTCTAGGTCTACTTTCCAAGTAATTTTTTAGCACTACTTTTATTGTATCTGAAACCGAGGAGTTCTACGTCCTCTATACCACTCATAATTAATTATAGATTTTTTTTTGCGAACACGAAATCTGTTGACAGTAATTTTCATATTTTTTGCTAATCTTTATCTTCAACCATGCTCTGCTGATACTTTTGTATGAATTCTGAGTGTTCTTGCCGTGATTTTTTATAGCCCTGTTATTGTTGTATTTAAAACTGGAGAGTTGTCTGTGCAGAATACTATACATAATTTATTTTGGACTTTATGATTTTAACATAGAATTTTATAATTATTTTCGCTAATCTAAGGCTTCAGCTATGCACTGGTGACACTTTAGATCTAGTTTTTTTTCATACATGATTTTACTTGTTACTTCAACGTCTAGACTACAGATATTGCCTATAAAATTCCATGAGAATCCACGTTTTATGTAATTATTGGCATTTGTATGTATAGTATCGACTTTTTTCTGGTTTGAAGTCACTATGTTTCTTTTTATTTTTTTCTTTTTTATGGTCACAGAACTATATCAAAAATGTATTAAGAACTATAGAACTCATCATTGTGCGCCTAATCACTTTGAAAAATTTAGTTTTGGAAGAAATGATCTGCTACCGGAAGTTAGCAGATCATATTTTCGTTTGACTTTTTTTCCTGAAAAAGGGCAGAACTATTTCTGAAAAGTATCAGGAACTCCAGAACTATGCTGCATGCGAATAGAACTCCGATTTATTTTTGATCTGCTGGACAATGATCTGCCAACTTCGCACACATTTATCTATATATGTCCGGGTTACCGTGTACGCAAGAGATGAAATTACCGAATTGAAACAAAAAGAGAGATAAGAGCGTATGTTTCGCGTACGGTTTTGAATTCATGATCTTACACAGCACCAGACATTAAAAAGTCGTATAAACACGATTTAAATCGTACGGTTGGCAACACTGCCTTTGACTCGTATCGCTCCTGACGCGAGCGCCGCAAGTCGCGAGACGAGGCACGAGCGTCTGTTCACACTCTCACCTCGCGCCTCGTCTCGCGACTCGTACGCGAGTGTAAATGCCGTATAAAATAAAGCTGTCCACACACAGAGTAGGAGGCGGTTTTTTCGGTGTTATTCGAATTAGTATGAAATCCGGAGAGTAGGCATGGCTAGCTTTTCGTCGCAGCGCGCAACGTCTACGTGTGGACACCTCCGCTCCGCGCTCTGTGCCTGCACAGCACATCGATAAACAACTTTATCATGCCTTCTGGAGCAAGGATCATCTGATTCTGTCTTTTCAATTTGCTTCCTTCGGGAATGTAACCTACGATCTGATCGAAAAACCAACACCCTAACCACTAGACCACGGAGGCAGTTTAAGAAGAGCGCCAATGAATTGTGGTGAACGTGAGGGAGTGAGACCTAGGTTCTACAGTGGTCAACTAACATGTGGTCAATCTAAAGCTACGTTCGTGTGACCAAGCGTCACACGAACTTTTTTAATTTCGAAAATGTGGAAATCTTCTTAGTTTGCGAGCACTAATCACTACACCACTTGAAAAACTACTGGTGCATTGCTGCTGCCACAAAGTAGGTAAGTAGGTACCTACCTAAGTATGGAGCGGCGGCAGCTGCTATTGCTAGCTAGTAGGTACCTACCTACCTAGATCTGTAATTTTACTTCAACGTGAAGAGACTCTGGTGTTGAAACTAGAATGAGTAGGTACCTACATCAGCTGTAAGTAGGTAATTAGTAAATGGCCTTGGGTCAACTTTTATTGCAGACGTTAGAAATAATCTTAATTAAGGCGACGTATCACTGTGCACTTGCTGCTGCCACAAAGTAGGTAAGTAGGTACCTACCAAGTATGGCGCGGCGGCGGCTGCTACTGCTAGCTAATACCTACCTAGATCTGTAATTTTAGTTCAACATGAAGAGACTCTGGTGTTGAAACTAGAATGAGTAGGTACCTACATCAGCTGTAAGTAGGTAATTAGCAGTGTAAAAAGCCTAGGGTCAATTTTAATTGCAGACGTAAGAAAAAAATCTTAACTAAGGCGACGTATGTATCACTGTGCACTTGCTGCTGCCACAAAGTAGATGACGCGACAAACGACGAAGAAATGCGCGACAGCATCTTGTCTCATTTTAACTTGAAGTAGGAACTTATGTTTATTTCATTCGCACGCTAGTGCGATGTTGCCGTTCTGTTTTTTAGTACGTACCCTTCATATTCAGCTCCGGAGCAACATTTACCACTAACAGTCAGATATAAACCGGAGCCACATTATACGCTTCAGTATCATTTTTTTTACCGTTATTGGATCTACTAAAACCGTTAAATTTTATGACGAGTAATTTAAAAACAGGCAAATGCACATCCACTAACGTCACACGCTGAATTCATATATTCGATAAATACAGCTCTATCTCACTCCGGAGCCAAATGTACACACGAAATAGGCGGATCAACATTTGTTCTAAATCTAAACTGGATCAACATTTACCGTGATGGGTTGATTATATATATATATAATTAATTAATAATTACTAAATATTATCATTATTATTTATCATTATTATTATTATTTTTATTATTATTTTGTTATTTTTTTTAATAATTAATTTTTAATTACTCGTCATAAAATTTTACGGTTTTAGTTGATCCAATAACGGTCAAAAAAATGATACTGAAGCGTATAATGTGGCTCCGGTTTATATCTGACTGTTAGTGGTAAATGTTGCTCCGGAGCTGAATATGAAGGGTACGTACTAAAAAACAGAACGGCAACATCGCACTAGCGTGCGAATGAAATAAACATAAGTTCCTACTTCAAGTTAAAATGAGACAAGATGCTGTCGCGCATTTCTTCGTCGTTTGTCGCGTCATCTACTTTGTGGCAGCAGCAGGTGCACAGTGATACATACGTCACCTTAGTTAAGATTTTTTTCTTACGTCTGCAATTAAAATTGACCCTAGGCTTTTTACACTGCTAATTACCTACTTACAGCTGATGTAGGTACCTACTCATTCTAGTTTCAACACCAGAGTCTCTTCATGTTGAACTAAAATTACAGATCTAGGTAGGTATTAGCTAGCAGTAGCAGCCGCCGCCGCGCCATACTTGGTAGGTACCTACTTACCTACTTTGTGGCAGCAGCAAGTGCACAGTGATACGTCGCCTTAATTAAGATTATTTCTAACGTCTGCAATAAAAGTTGACCCAAGGCCATTTACTAATTACCTACTTACAGCTGATGTAGGTACCTACTCATTCTAGTTTCAACACCAGAGTCTCTTCACGTTGAAGTAAAATTACAGATCTAGGTAGGTAGGTACCTACTAGCTAGCAATAGCAGCTGCCGCCGCTCCATACTTAGGTAGGTACCTACTTACCTACTTTGTGGCAGCAGCAATGCACCAGTAGTTTTTCAAGTGGTGTAGTGATTAGTGCTCGCAAACTAAGAAGATTTCCACATTTTCGAAATTAAAAAAGTTCGTGTGACGCTTGGTCACACGAACGTAGCTTTAGATTGACCACATGTTAGTTGACCACTGTAGAACCTAGGTCTCACTCCCTCACGTTCACCACAATTCATTGGCGCTCTTCTTAAACTGCCTCCGTGGTCTAGTGGTTAGGGTGTTGGTTTTTCGATCAGATCGTAGGTTACATTCCCGAAGAAAGCAAATTGAAAAGGCAGAATCAGATGATCCTTGCTCCAGAAGGCATGATTAAGTTGTTTATCGATGTGCTGTGCAGGCACAGAGCGCGGAGCGGAGGTGTCCACACGTAGACGTTGCGCGGTGCGACGAAAAGCTAGCCATGCCTACTCTCCGGATTTCATACTAATTCGAATAACACCGAAAAAACCGCCTCCTACTCTGTGTGTGGACAGCTTTATTTTATACGGCATTTACACTCGCGTATGAGTCGCGAGACGAGGCGCGAGGTGAGAGTGTGAACAGACGCTCGTGCCTCGTCTCGCCACTCGCGGCGCTCCTCGCGTCAGGAGCGATACGAGTCAAAGGCAGTGTTGCCAACCGTACGATTTAAATCGTGTTTATACGACTCTTTAATGTCTGGTGCTGTGTAAGATCATGAATTCAAAACCGTACGCGAAACATACGCTCTTATCTCTCTTTTTGTTTCAATTCGGTAATTTCATCTCTTGCGTACACGGTAACCCGGCCATATATAGATAAATGTGTGTGAAGTTGGCAGATCATTGTCCAGCAAATCAAAAATAAATCGGAGTTCTATTCGCATGCAGCATAGTTCTGGAGTTCCTGATACTTTTCAGAAATAGTTCTGCCCCTTTTCAGGAAAAAAAGTCAAACGAAAATATGATCTGCTAACTTCCGGTAGCAGATCATTTTTTCCAAAACTAAATTTTTCAAAGTGTTTTAGGCGCACAATGATGAGTTCTATAGTTCTTAATACATTTTTGATACAGTTCTGTGACCATAAAAAAGAAAAAAAGAAAAAGAAACATAGTGACTTCAAACCAGAAAAAAGTCGACACTATACATACAAATGCCAATAATTACATAAAACGTGGATTCTCATAGATTTTTATAGGCAATATCTGTAGTCTAGACGTTGAAGTAACAAGTTAAATCATGTATGAAAAAAAACTAGATCTAAAGTGTCACCAGTGCATAGCTGAAGCCTTAGATTAGCGAAAATAATTATAAAATTCTATGTTTGAATCATAAAGTCAAAAATAAATTATGTATAGTATTCTGCACAGACAACTCTCCAGTTTTAAATACAACAATAACAGGGCTATAAAAAATCACGGCAAGAACACTCAGAATTCATACAAAAGTATCAGCAGAGCATGGTTGAAGATAAAGATTAGCAAAAAATATGAAAATTACTGTCAACAGATTTCGTGTTCGAAAAAAAAATCTATAATTAATTATGAGTGGTATAGAGGACGTAGAACTCCTCGGTTTCAGATACAATAAAAGTAGTGCTAAAAAATTACTTGGAAAGTAGACCTAGAACTCACACTCAGATATCAGCAGATCACGGTTGAATATTAAGAATTGCAGAAATCATGAACAGATTTCGTGTTCGCATTATAAAATCAATAATTAATTATGAGTAGTATTAAGGACCTAGAACTCCTCGGTTTTAGATACACCAATAGTATTGCTAAAGAAAACCATGAAAATTAAACCTAGAACTCACACTCAGATATCAGCAGATCACACTTGAATATTAAGTATTGCAGAAATCATGAACAGATTTCGTGTTCGTAAAAAAAAACTATAATTAATTATGAGTGGTATTGAGGACTTAGAACTTCTCGGTTTCAGATAAACCAATAGAAGTTCTGTAGAAAAACATGAAAAGTAAACCTAGCACTCACACTCAGATATCAGCAGATCACGGTTGAAAATTAAGAATTGCAGAAATCATTAACAGATTTCGTGTTTGCATTAAAAAATCTAAAATTAATTATCAGTAATATTAAGGGACCTAGAACTCCTCGGTTTTAGATACCTCAATAGCAGTGCTAAAGAAAACATGAAAATCAAACCTAGAACTCACACTTAGATATCAGCAGATCACGGTTGAAAATTAAGAATTGCAGAAATCATTAACAGATTTCGTGTTTGCATTAAAAAATCTAAAATTAATTATCAGTAGTATTTAGGACCAAAAACTCCTCGGTTTTAGATACCTCAATAGTAGTGCTAAAGAAAGACATGAAAATCTACCCTAGAACTTACACTCAAATATCAGCAGATCATGCCTGAATATTTAAAACTGCAGAAATTATGAACAGATGTCGTGTTCTTATTATAAAATCAATTATGAGTAGTATTGAGGACCTAGAATTCCTTGAATTTACATATCGCAATAGTAGTGCCAAAGAAAAAAATGGAAAGCAAACCTAGAACTCACACTCAGATATCAGCAAATCATGCCTGAATATTTAGAAATACAGAAATCATGAACAGATTTCGTGTTCGCATTATAAAATCAATAATTAATTATGAGTAGTATTAAGGACCTAAAACTCCTCGGTTTTAGATACACCAATAGTATTGCTAAAGAAAATCATGAAAATTGAATCTAGAACTCACACTCAGATATCAGCAGATCATACTCGAATATTAAGAATTGCAGAAATCATGAACAGATTTCGTATTCGCATTATAAAATCAATAATTAATTATAAGTAGTATTAAGGGCCTAGAACTCCTCGATTTTAGATACAACAATAGTAGTGCTACAGAAAAACATGGAAAGCAAACCTAGAACTCACACTCAGATATCAGCAGATCATGCCTGAATATTTAGAACTGCAGAAATTATGAACAGATGTCGTGTTCTTATTATAAAATCAATAATCAATTATGAGTAGTATTGAGGACCTAGAATTCCTTGAATTTACATATCGCAATAGTAGTGCCAAAGAAAAAAATGGAAAACAAACCTAGAACTCACACTCAGATATCAGCAGATCATGCCTGAATATTTAGAAATACAGAAATCATGAACAAATTTCGTGTTCGCATTATAAAATCAATAATTAATTATGAGTAGTATTGAGGACCTAGAACTCCTCGGTTTTAGATACCTCAATAGTAGTGCTAAAGAAAGACATGAAAATCTACCCTAGAACTTACACTCAAATATCAGCAGATTTTGCCTGAATATTTAGAATTCAAGAAATCATGAACAGATTTCGTCTTCGCATTTAAAAATCAATAATTAATTATGAGTAGTATTGAGGACCTAGAACTCCTCAGTTTTAGATACACCAATAGTAGTGCTAAAGAAAATCATGGAAGGCAAACCTAGAACTCACACTCAGATATCAGCAGATCATGCCTGAATATTTACAGTTGCAGAAATCATAAACAGATTTCGTGTTCGCATTATAAAATCAATAATTAATTATGGAAAGTATTGAGGACCTCAAATTCCTTGGTTTTACATACCTCATTAGTAGTGCCAAAGAAAAACATGGAAAACAAACCAAGAACTTACACTCAGATATCAGCAGATCATGGTTGAAAATTTAGAATTGCAGAAATCATTAACAGATTTCGTGTTTGCATTAAAAAATCTAAAAATAATTATCAGTAGTATTTAGGACCTAGAACTCTTCGGTTATAGATACCTCAATAGTAGTGCTAAAGAAAGACATGGAAAACAAACCTAGAACTCACACGCAGATATAAGCAGATCACGGTTGAAAATTTAGAATTGCAGAAATCATTAACAGATTTCGTGTTTGCATTAAAAAATCTAAAATTAATTATCAGTAGTATTAAGGACCTAGAACTCCGGAGTTTTAGATACACCAATAGTACTGCTAAAGAAAGACATGAAAATCAAACCTAGAACTCTCACTCAGATATCAGCAGATCATGCCTGAATATTTAGAATTGCAGAAATCATGAACAGATTTCGTGTTCGCATTATAAAATCAATAATTAATAATGAGTAGTATTGAGGACCTAAAATTCCTTGGTTTCACATACCTCAATAGTATTGCCACAGAAAAACATGGAAAACAAACCTAGAACTCACACTCAGATATCTAGTTCTAGGTCCTCAATACTACTCATAATTAATTCTTGATTTATTAATGCGAAGACGAAATCTGTTAATGATTTCTGCATTTCTCAATTTTCAACCATGATCTGCTGATATCTGAGTGTGAGTTCTAGGTTTGTTTTCCATGTTTTTCTTTAGCACTACTATTGAGGTATCTGACACCGAGGAGTTCTAGGTTCTCAATACTACTCATAATTAATTATTGATTTCATAATGCGAACACGAAATCTGTTCATGATTTCTGCAATTCTAAATATTCAGGCATGATCTGCTGATATTTGAGCCTGAGTTCTAGGTTTGATTTTCATGTTTTTCTTTAGCACTTTTATTGAAGTATGTAAAACCGACGAGTTCTAGGTCCTCAATACTACTCATAATTAATTCTTGCTTTTTTAATGAGAAGACGAAATCTGTTCATGATTTCTGCAATTCTTAATTTTCAACCGTGATCTGCTGATATCTGAGTGTGAGTGCTAGGTTTACTTTTCATGTTTTTCTACAGAACTTCTATAGGTTTATCTGAAACCGAGGAGTTCTAGGTCCTCAATAACACTCATAATTAATTATAGATTTTTTTTACGAACACGAAATCTGTTCATGATTTCTGCAATTCTCAATATTCAAGTATGATCTGCTGATATCTGAGGGTGAGTTCTAGGTTTAATTTTCATGGTTTTATTTTGAAGTACTATTGGTGTATCTAAAACTCCGGAGTTCTAGGTCCTAAATACTACTGATAATTAATTTTAGATTTTTTAATGCAAACACGAAATCTGTTAATGATTTCTGCAATTCTTAATTTTCAACTGTGATCTGCTGATATCTGAGTGAAAGTGCTAGGTTTACTTTTCATGTTTTTCTACAGAACTTCTTTTGGTTTATCTGAAACCGAGAAGTTCTAGGTCCTCAATACCACTCATAATTGATTAATGATTTTATAATAAGAACACGACATCTGTTCATGATTTCTGCAATTCTTAATTTTCAACCGTGATCTGCTGGTATCTGAGTGTGAGTTCTAGGTTTGATTTTCATGTTTTTCTTTAGCACTACTATTGAGGTATCTTAAACCGAGGAGTTCTAGGTCCTTTATACTACTTATAATTAATTTTAGATTTTTTAATGCAAACACGAAATCTGTTCATGATTTCTGCAATTCTTCATTTTCAACCGTGATCTGCTGATATCTGAGTGTGAGTTCTAGGTCTATTTTCCAAGTAATTTTTTAGCACTACTTTATTGTATCTGAAACCGAGGAGTTCTAGGTCCTCTATACCACTCATAATTAATTATAGATTTTTTTTTGCGAACACGAAATCTGTTGACAGTAATTTTCATATTTTTTTGCTAATCTTTATCTTCAACCATGCTCTGCTGATACTTTTGTTTAAATTCTGAGTGTTCTTGCCGTGATTTTTTATAGCCCTGTTATTATTGTATTTAAAACTGGAGAGCTGTCTGTCCAGAATACTATGAATAATTTATTTTGGACTTTAAGATTCTAACATAGAATTTTATAATTATTTTCGCTAATCTAAGGCTTCAGCTATGCACTGGTGACACTTTAGATCTAGTTTTTTTTTTATACATGATTTTACTTGTTACTTCAACGTCTAGACTACAGATATTGCCTATAAAAATCTATGAGAATCCACGTTTTTTACCCGACTGCGGCGAAGCCCAAAAGGAGGGTTATGTGTATGTCCGTTTCTTTGTTCCCTCGTAACTCCTCAACGGATGGAAGGAGTTGGATAGAATAAATGTCGTTAGATTCGTCTTGATGGCGCGAGTGTCACTGGCTACATTATAATTAAAAAGCAATTAAATATCGTGGATTTGGGGTGCCATATTGTGGAGTTCGATTTTTTTTCTTCTTCTAATACCATCGAGTGGGGTATCAAACTGAAGGGTTTTAAAAGGTGATTACAAAAATATATGCAACTTATATGTTTGAAAGTAATTTGAAATTACAAATCCATATAATTATTAAATGGTAAACTGACCGACTGACTGGGTGATATATCAACGCACAGCCCAAACCACTGGGTCTACTGATTCGTAGGTCCCTTATGTGGTCTAGGAGTGCAATAACAAAGAATTTTTCAAAATTTATCCCTGAAGGGGGTTAAACGGGGCTCCAAAGTTTGTATGGGGAAACAAGATTAGTTAGACTATTTTATTCGAAACTTCACAGGAGTGCTCTTATTGATAAATGAGTAGAAACAGGTTTCAGGTTTTCTCAGAATTCAGCCCCTAAGAGGGGTATTGGGGTGACAAATTCTAAAAATCAATGCACAGCCCAAACCGCTGAGTCTAGAGATTCCAAATTAGGCCCATAGGTTCCTAATGAGATTTAGGGGTACACTAAGAAAGGTTTTTTCAAAATTCACCCCTAAGGGGGTGAAACGGGAGTCGAAAGTTTGTATGGGGAAACAAAATTAGTTAGACTGTTTTGTTCGAAACTCCACAAGAATACTCCTATTGATATATGAGTTGTTAACATTATTTTGTGTTTTAGGTTTTTTCAGAATTCAACCCCTAAAGGGGGAAATGGGGCGAAAAAGTCGGAAAATCAACATGGTTATTGTTTGTATGGTGTATTGGGTCGGGTGTATTACAAAAAAAACGATTTTAAGATTTAATGTGGCGGACCTGAAATACTCTCATCCCCTGTAACGTTGGGGTGCGATGGGGTTAAAATGTCTAAAAATCAATGTGTGTCGATTTCGAGATTATCAGGGGTGCTGATTACGAATATGGCATTTATTTTGAGATCCAAAAGATGGCGAATTCGACTTCATTACAGGGTTATTGTTGATTTATTGTGATGATTGTGATAATGATGATAATTGTGATAACGATGATGATAATTGTGATAACGATGATGATGATTGTGATAATGATGATGATGATTGTGATAACGATGATAATGATTGTGATAACGATGATGGTGATTGTGATAACGATGATGGTGATTGTGATTGTGATTGTGATTGTGATGGCGATTGCGATAGTGATTGTGATTGTGACTGCGATAGTGATTGTGATAGTAATGGTGATAGTATGATAGTGACAGTGATAATAATGGTGATTGTGATGGTGAATGTGACAGTGATGGTGATAATGATGGTGATAATGATGGTGATGGTGATTGTGATAGTGATGGTGATAGTAATTGTGATAGTGACAGTGATAATGATGATGATTGTGATGGTGAATGTGACAGTGATGGTGGTTGCGATAGTGATATTGATGGTGATTGTGATAGTGATGACGATAGTGATTGTGATAGTTATGGTGATGGTGATTGTGATAGTGATTGTGATGGTGATTTTGATAGTGATGGTGATGGTGACTGTGATGGTGAATGTGACAGTGATGGTGATTGTGATGGTGATTGTGATGATTAAATAAATAAATAGATTATAATTATTGTGATGATTATGAAATTTGGCACATAATTTTATAACCATAATTATAACCTGAATCATATTTATAACCTGAATTAACATGTAGGATACTATTTATCCCTTTAGTATGATCCCATGGGACAGTTACCGAACTTCAAGCGGGCGAAGCCACGGGCAACAGCAAGTAGTATAATAAAAGTACCTAAATAAAATTCAAATATTTGGCACGCTCTGCAGCCTGTACGACTAGATGGATTTTAGCTTGAGAGGTGTCGTTAGATTCGTATTTACTGTGAAAGTGACACTGGGTATATCAAAATAATCAAGACACAAAATGGCGGATTTTTAGCGCCAAATTCAAATTTTTGGCGCGCTCTGCATCCTAGACGGCTCGATAAAGGGCTCATCATGAGGATTTTGAAATGGTTTGATATGATGTAACTAAAAAGTCTTAGTGGAAAATAAAAAAAATAATTTAAAAAATTAAAAAACCTGACTGCGTAAAAAATAACTAATAACTTTAAATAAAAAACTGAAAAGAATAAAACAATTCAGGAGACCGGACATATTGACTGCAACAGTCGGGACCCATTAAATAATCTAGACATTACATCCAATATGGGTCCCGACTGTTGCAGTCAATATGTCCGGTCTCCTGAATTAGTTATTTTTTACGCAGTCAGGTTTTTTAATTTTTTATTTTTTTATTTTTTATTAGCTCTAATACTGTGAGTTGTTAATGTACTAGCTCAATGGGGCTCTTGATATTCCACATCAGGTACTCCAGGTCCTCAATTTCTAAGTGCCAGCAGAAGCGGCCCATCACGATGAACAACTTTTACAAAGGCATAATTTCCGTATCTCGTACAGTTTAACTGGACTCTTGATGTTCCACGTCAGGTACTGCAGACCCTCGATAGCTGATAAAAAATAGCCTATAGTCCGTCTCCGGCGTGCTAGCAATCTTTGTACTAAAATTCACGAAGATTTGTAGTAAGCGGAACGGCAACGTTGGAGTGACCACCGTCGGCCGATCACGGAGGAAGTAAGAAAGTGCTTCATTGTGATTGGTCCGTTTGAATCGGATCAACATTTATCGGAGCGGATTTGTATATTGGAGCCACATTTGACAAGCGTACTTTTCAGTCGAGTGACGTCACAAGAATGTCAAATGTTGATCCGATTGGAGCCACATTGGTATGAAAAAAAGCGTAATGGATCAACATAAGGCCTTCGGATCAACATTTGTTTTTGGATCAACTTTTAACTGATCGTACGTCTTGAAAGATCAACATTTACCGTGATGGTATCTCTATATATGTATAATCTCAACATGAATGATGTAACCAAGATTTTTAATAATATTTTGATTTAAAAGTGTGTTCATGGAATATCTTGCCCGTTCTTCTCCATAGCGATCTACGCTAGGGAATGGGCAACTACAGTACTTTCTCAAGTGATTGTCTTGTTACTGGGACTGCAGCTTTTTTTTTTTTTTTTGTATTTTTGACATTCAAAAGAGCCGTAATGGTCTAATTGAAATAAATGGTTTGAGTTTTCCACATCAGGAATTTCTCAGTAGCAGCATCTTTTGAAACTTTCGAGCTCGCTTTATTTTATTTTATTTATTTAGGGACAAAAAACAGTTACACATTACAATTTATACATCGGAGCTAATTAGGTTCATATAATAAACGTATAACCCACACTATTGTCCACGGATTAAAAAAAAAATACTGAAAAGAGGAAAGGACGGACGGTCGCATATTTAAATTATTAATGAAAATAAGAAAATAAAAGAAAAGTAAGTTATGAAAGGTTGTCGGTAAGTAAAGCTATAGCTATTTTTTTGAATCGTGCAGGAGAAAACGCAAAAATATCAGTATCAGTAAAGTGTGTGTTATAAGTTACTACAAGTTAGTTGCTTTGCTTTCTAAAACCTCATTTTGGAACTTCAAGTCAGCAAAATAACTTCTACATCTACATACACACATACATACGTCAACTAATGCCTGGTAGGCAGAATCCACAGCACGCCACCTGCTACGATCCTCACTCCTTTAGCCTCGTCCACGTTCATACATCTGGTCAGACACGCACGCCGGTTGCGAGTACTACGCACCTGACCTATGACGTCAGTGACGACTGACGATTCTTTTTTTTATTTGCATGTGGAAATCCTCCACTCTGGGATGGGCGAAGGGGTCTGTCAGACACCTACTGACTTAAACCACACGGTGTTCTTCGGCTACGTAAGTCGGGGTGCTGGAGTACTTGCGCAGGTTATCACGCTCACCGGGCCAACTTTTAACCCACATAAACATGCGGGCCCGTCACCCTCTGCAGCCGTACACGACCACAACTCCTCATCAGAGGCGCGCGCAAAACATGGTGCGCTGCCGTTCCGGGCCTGTGGCTGTTCAGGTGATAAAGTTCTCAAATCTGTCATCCGCAGGCCACACTCTACGGCGGCCGGTGATCGTTGAGCTCCTCCCGACCTTGGACTGAATCACGACCGCAAGTGAGATGTTTGTATCCACAGCACAGACCTGCATAGCCCAGGTTGGGCAGACTTCCTGAGTGTGCTCCGTTGTGACGCCGGAACAGCCCCAACATTGTAATATTGGACGCGCAAGGCATTTAGCGTCCCCCGCGAACAGCTGAACCACAGACTTCCCGTGTACAGGCCTTGACAGTACGCTTTTAACAAGGTTATTTGACCTGATCGGTACAACGAAAAAATCTGCGCGCCAACATGTTCCCGAAGACAGCCAACGCCCTGCGCTCCCTCTCCACGTGATCGTCGTCCTTAAGGTCGTCGACAAGTATATGGCCCAGATATTTAAACTTGGTCACCTACTTTATATTAGCGCTGTTGTGTGTGTTGGTGTCTGGGCACTTGCCGGCGGCCCTGAAGACCGTGAACTCGGTTGTCCTTACATTATAAATAAGACCATGTGATGCGGCGTATTTTCCATAAACCTTCAACATTTCCCTGATTGACCTCGTAGTCGGGCCCAGCAACACCATATCGTTCGCGTAGCTGATATTGTTCACACAAAAACCCCCATTCGGCAACCCACACTCATGCCGCTGAGCTCGACTATGAGGTCATTTACATAAAGTTAAATAGCTTAGGAGAGGACAACCTGTCTCACTCCGCACTCCAACCCATATGACTCTGAGAAACACTCTGACCACCTAACACAATTAGTCTGCCTTGAGTACCAGTATTGAAATTTTTTCAATAGTTCCGCCGGTATACCTCCATCTTTCTCCAAAGCTCTTCGTATGAAACGAGATCGAAGGCTTTGGAGAGATCCAAAAAACGGGCATACACCGGAGTCTTCCGTTCAGTCTAGTATTGGACAGTGTGCTTAAGAGCCTGTATTTGCTGTTTTGGTGATATTGGGCGATCTAGATCTCGGTATCTATAAGACCTAAGAGTTCGCTATTTGGACACCATTAAACTTGGGCTTATAATCATTAAATCTGTTGAAGCGAAAACACGATTGGATAAAAAAATCACGATAGAAAAAAAATACAAAAAAAACTCGTTTTGCACTTATTTTGTGTTGGATCTCTGAAACCCTAAGGAATTTAATGATGATTTTTAGCCTAATAGATAGGTAACAATATTATCTAACATCGTGTTGACTTAATTTTTTATTTTTCTACTTGGTTTTCTCGTAATTAGCTACATGTGATTTGGCGCTTATGTTATTTTATTCTAAGCGAGCACGCACTCTTTCTGTTCCTTGTTTTGCACGCGGTAGTAATAGCGCTATCCTTTTCAACCGTTCCCTTCAGTAACGAACGGGCCATCCCAGAGTGAGGACGTATGACTTTGCTGCGCGCGGTCACGTGTTCTACGTAAATTATATTCCGGAGATTGTACACCGACTACCATATTTTGATCTGAAAAGTTTTTTTTTATATTTTCATTTTATAAACAAAGAACTTTGCTTGTTTACTGAGATTGTTCAAATTTTGTTCAGATTCAATACTAATGTTATGATGACGGCGTAAAGTTTGTATTCTATGTTTGGTTTGCGTGTTTGCAAGTTTAGATGTAGAGGGTAATTCGGAACTACTGATCCGATTACAAAAACTCTTTATATATTTTTTTTAATTATATTATCGCCGAGTGTCAAAGGCTATTTGCAGGACGTTCCCGTGGGATAGATAGAAGCGTCACGTTTCCGAGATTTAAGCTATCAAAGTTGTACTGGTAGCGATCACAACGCTATATATATTCGAAAACGTAGCTAACGTTGCTGTCTCAGACATAATGAATGTGGACCACCATGAATGGACTTTAGCTTTCATAGCTCATATTTCTGAAACGTGACGCTTTAGAAGATTATGTACCCAACAAAATTTGCTTGTATAAATGTCGCAGCCAATTCGTATAATACGCTGTTTCACATAATGGCGCGCCGGATTGTAAAACGCCGTCGTTATGTAATACGGCACCCTCACGTTCAGCCGGATTGTGGTGGCGATACGTTTGATAAGCGGCGTCCAACGTTTAGCCGTATTGTCAGCAATTCCGATACCTCAAATAACCTACTAAAATTGTCGTAAAAGTCTTGCTAGCTGGCATGAGGAGTGTAGGCCGAAGGCCGGTGGAGCGACGACGACATTTGTGACAAAAAGTGGATGTGTAATGTAAAATCTACGACGAGCGTCATGGAGTCGTAGCAGGTTCTAAATTTGCTTATATCTCGAAAACGGTGCGTCCTATCGCAAAAATACTGAAAAATTCACCCCGCTTTTAGAAACTCCGTGCCACGTAATTCTCAACATGTAGGTAAAAAAAAAAATGAAAAAAAAACGAAATAAAAAATGAAAAAAAAAACTGAAAAGCGGGAAAAGTGGCCATTTCATTGTGACATCGTTGTCGATTGTGACGCCATGTTTCTTGTTATGATCATGCAGCGCCACGTGCGGTGATAAATGGAACTAAAACTTTCAAAGCGGTATCGACGATGCGCCAGTTTGTATAACGGCGGCACGTTATTACGCCGCTTTGACGAACGCGAAGAGCTCATTCAATGCGGCGTACTTTATTTCAGCCGAATTGTAATCCAGCTGAACGTGAGGACGTCGTATTACATAATGGCGGCGTTTTTCAACCATACATAATAACGGCGCGCCATACATAATAATGGCGCGGCATACATACAAATTGTCTACGACATTAATATGACCATTTTCTTTCTTTCTTTTCACTTAGTTTTTAACTAATGTCTGACAGTTTCGGTACTTTATGCGGGTTACAAGTTGAACACAACAATGTTTTTTTTTTAGGGATGATCCTGACTAATAAAATATGATTCTGTTTAGTCCGTCCATTAGATTATCGAAAAATATTGGATACATGTTTTTTATTTTATCAAATTAATAAAATTGACGAAGATAAAACGCGTCAAAGATAGAGAGAGGCTTGTGACGTCACTTTCCGGTAAAAACTGTACTCAAATGTGACGTCACACGAGTTTTCGACGCACTGTATCGTCTTCATTTTTAGATTACGTGAAAAAATAAAAAAAATCTGTGTCCAATATTTTATGCAAATCTTTCTGACGTTAATTTTTTGTTTGTCATCTACCCTATTGTATTGTTGATGAGTCGACGTACACGATAACTGTCAAATGTTTGCAATCTAAAATGGCCGCTTTAGCAGAATCCACGCAGAATCTTAGCATGAATCACGTTAAAAAAATAAATTTCTTAAAATGGACTTTATAGTTATGGTCATAAAGTCCATTTTAAGAATTTTAAATTTTTAACGTGATTCATATTACGATTCTGCTAAAGCGGCCATTTTAGACCCCCAGGTCTCCTCAAATGTGTACGGTTCTTTCCTCAAAATCATCTTAGATATTAATCTGCGTGGATCTAATAATTATTACTTAACCATCATAACATCACGCCTTTAATCCCCGAAGGTATAGGCAGCGATGCACCTAACAGTACAGTACACCCACATTTCGCCAGTTCTGTGGAAATCCCATGTAACAGGGGCCGAGCCTATTGCCATCAACCGGGCACAAATCCTGACTCCATGGCTGCTACTGAGAAATTCCTGATGGAAAATCCAATAAGACGACATATTGATTGTGATAAGCACACAAATTCATGACTTTTATTTCTAAACCGTACTTACTAGTACTTAATATGTTAGGTACTTAAAAATAACTAAAAGATCAAAATGGTTTAAGCGATCACTACACTCGATCTTCACCCGTGTGTGCGTGTATCTGCATGAACAATGCACACAAACATAGGATCGCAACGAATTTGCCTAAACTCTAGCGAGTGGATTTTATACGGCGGACTCTTAAGAGCTAGAATCGCGCTTTCAGTTTTACAGTCCAGGTCTAAAGTCTAAACCCGAACTGGGCGTCATGTATGTTTCTGTACTATTGTGGAAACTCCCGCCTGATCACCACTAAGCTAATTTTTGCTTGCACTAGCAACATAGAAACGCCCTCGGCGCTCTCTAGCCCCACCCCGTTGACTTTGTATATAAATAATGAATGAAAGACAATACCGATCTGCCGAGCGCACTGACGACGCACGCCAAACAAGAGTTATTGTTATTTTGCGCGTCAAATTGACTAAACTTTAAGGGGGCGTGGCTCGGCGCCTCCGCATGATTTAAGCGAAAAAAATTAACTGATCAGGTGGAAAAGACCACAACTGTACTTATCTCGACACGACTCAAGCACACTATCTAACAGTTTTGCTACAGTTGTCGCGAGAGAGATCGGGCTATAGTTTTATGTCTGCTGTCCTATTCTTCACTACGGGCACCACTGTAGTTTTCATCAAATCATCCGGTAAGTATGAATGACTAATGCACATATTGACGACCCAAATGGCGCAGCGGTGGTGAAGCTGCCTTATGTTCTTCGGGTCCCGGGTTCGAAACCCGGTCGGGGCAAATATTTGTGTGATGAGCATAGACATTTGTTTCCGAGTCATGGATGTTTATATGTATAATAGGTATGTATTAACAAAAAAAAGTATCTATGTAGTACATCAACTATCTGGTGTCCATGACACAAGCCTTGTTGCTTAGTGTGGCACTAGATGGCGCTGTGTGTTAATAATAATCATTTTATTATCAGGCTACTAAGGCCCATAGATAAAATACACAAATAATGTCCAGCGATATTTATTTATATTGAAGAACAAGGACAGGATACTCGGCACGTGTACGCCAGCATATTTTAAGTGCTCAATACTGAGCCCATTGTGGCCTGGAGATTTACCTCTAGGCATACTGTTTATCACTTTTTTAAGTTGCTTCTAATGCAACAAGTTGTCCGCCAACCTATTGATAAACAAACAAATACTTACTGTTTGTCTTCTTAGCTTTTCGTTTCTTTTCAGATACTTCTGGTTCTTCTACCACTTCAGTTTCAAACCCCAAGAAAGGCAATTCCTCTTCTGAATCTGACTCCGAATGGTGTGACTGTAGTTGTATGTCTTCTATATCCAGATAGTTGTCGTATAGATTTACTGGTTTTAGATCTGTAAGTAAACAAAAACGGTCATTCATTTAACATCCTATGATAAGTTACTATCTTGAACTATGTAGGGTAATTTTGCAAATTAATTGACTATTTGAAGTGGTCAGGTATTGGATAAAGTAAATGGTCATCCGTTGGTGAATGGTGGTCAGGTTATGGTGACTTTTGATTTTTTTTACTTTGGACAAACCGCACAAAAAAACTGTTGTAGCATCTGAATAAACGTTGGCCTCATTTGTATAAGCATGTATCTAAGAATCATTGTGCCAAAGGCAGCATCCCTCAAATTTATACTGTGTACACAGTGACCGCAGTAAACTCTAATTCCGCTTACTTAAATGATCCTCTATTCATACCGTCACCATACATACACACGAGTCAAACTAACAGCGGGTTTTAGTTGTTCACATTGTTAACGCCTGTGATCCCCGAAGGGGAGGCAGTGATGTATACCTACATTTACACCAACGTGTCGTCAGTTGTGTTTAAAACATAAGTAATCCAGAGGACCCTATTTCCATAAATAACTAATACTTATAACCCAAACGATACTAAAAACACATAAAACCCTCCCTTATCATTTATAGGTATATCACTTATGTTGTCATTTTGAAAAATTAATCGATTTTGTCATAATTCTGTTTTTACTGTTTCAAGTTTAATTTAATTTAATTGAATGTTGGCGCTTAGTAATTACTAAGTTAGCTTATCTTCCGAATTTATTGTTTTGTGCATGTGGTGTTTACCTATAAGTAATTGTTGCGCTGTTATTTAATTTTAAGAATGAATTATGTCGCTGTATCCAGTGTGAACAATTGTTAGTAGACCTATAATAAATAAATAAATTATCAGATGAATAAGAAACACAAAAGGAGAAAGGATATTATTGCAGTTGTTCCCCAATGTAAAACAAAATTTAGTAGCAGACAATTTTACCATCTCTCAGCTCAAATATATAACAGGATTAATAAAAACATATATGTACAGTCAAAGGTCAAAATTCCACTTCCACCGCAATGCACATTATCGTTTGCGCTATACGGGCGGCGGCGCCTATACACACATGCGCATATTTATCCGTGTGAGTGATGTTCCAACGCTAACAAATTAACATGTCGTGTAGCATCGCTACGAGTAATAATATAGATGTGGTCAATGTTAGACAAGGATGACAATATCAGTAACTTCTTTTTATCACCGTCTGATTATTTTTTTCATAGTAATGCAAAATTTTGACAAGTATGCGTAAGTTAACATTAGCTAGATCGGTAACGAGGCTAGTGTGATCGGGATAGATGTGAGTTCGAATCCAAGATGGACCGGTTTTTTATGTTTTATTTAATTATGTTTAATAATTTATTTTTGTAAGTTATTTTGAACAAATAGATATTATAATAAATATATTATAAAGGTAATTTATTATTACTATAATGATAATAAATGAAACAAACAAGTAATATTATTTATGTGAACTAGTAAAGTAGTTAAAATATGCAGGTAGATTTGAAACAAAGTGAACTTATCGCTTTGTTTCAAATCTACCCTCATATTTTAATAACGACGCTAAGATTGAAAATTATTGTAAAACGAAAGAATCTTCGTTTAGTTGTGGAATATTTTTTAACATTATATTTTGTTAACAACTCGGCATTTATATTTCACATGTAATACTTAAAAAATGTTTTCCATGTTTGATGTGAGACTCGAACCCGAACACTCGCCATGCGAGGCGCGGTGCTAACCAATTTGGCCACCGTATCACTTACACAACTCATTGAAATTTGTAATAACAATCTTAAGCGGGCAACAATTTGCTAATGTGTAAGTGTTGTCAAACGTTCTTATAGAAGAAGGTCATAAGTACAACTAATATTGCTTTGCCATTGTGTTGCGAGATTGGCAGTCGACTTCTGACTGTTATAGTACACAATAAAAACAATCACGACTGTAAAAAAATTATAACAAACTGGATTAAGTATCTTAGTTATGAAGATACGGACGCTCTTCTGGTTTACTATGAGTAATATAATCACACACCATAACGATAAACACCACACTCCACACACTACACTACTCAATACACCTCACCACACCACACCACACCACACACCACACCGCACCACACACCACACTACACATCACATCTGATCACATCAAACCACACTACATCTCACACACGCTCCACACCTAACTTAAGCACACCATGCTACATGATACATACTTAAGATGTTAGATTAAATAATAACAATATGCTGTAAATATGCAACATATACCTAAGATATGGAGGAGTGGAGTCTCCTAATACAGGCATTGTTTGCCTAAAAGGAGGCTCCAAACACAATTAATTGTTTATGAAGCATTTCGTTAAAATAATAAATATTTTTCATTTTCATAAATAACTATACATAATAACTTATACTAACTATTGGTCTCCACAGCTCTTTGCTTCTTCTCAGATATTTCTAGTTCTTCCACTTCAATTTTAACATCACCTCCTGAATCTGATTGAGATAGGTGTGGAAGTATATCTTCTGTAACTAGACAGGTATTTTTTTGAATATCCAGGTCTACATCTGTAAGTTAACAAAAACAGTGAAAGTTATAAGAGCATTGCTTGTATATAGTGCCATTTGTAGTATCTGAAACAATTTAATTTAAGATTGCTTAATCACATTATGTTTCATTCTTAAAACATACCATCACTTTGATATTCGTCATTTGGCTCAATAACATCTTGTCTCTCACAAATAGCTCGTACTTCTTCTTTGATAGCAATGCTGTCAGTTTCACATTCATCAACTACACTTACGTGCACTGTTGGACTTTTAATAAACCCAGTGCAATAGTGTAAGTCGTCTTGGCTTATTGAAGGATTTGTCTGTAAAAAGATGATTCCAGTATAAATATTTTAAAGTGACTCAAAAGAGCCTCTGTAAGTGTTTATACTTAAGTAAGCCCAAGGCGCCCTAGACAGATGGCCGTGCTACCAACCTCACTGACCACTGCGCAAGCTATCGTTGCCATGACAGAGGACCGTAATCAGACTGCCATGTACATGTACATAGCCATACTATGTGGAGTGCCCAACATGTCATAGGTATTTGTTAGCACCTACATTTGACCAAAGCGTACACTCAACACTAAGGTATTGTTTGTATGATATCCAGACAAAAAGGACATGACTTTGAGCTAAACAATATCCATAAAAACCTCTTGTATGCATGGCAACACTGCACAACATATTATGCATTGTCTGCTGCAGAAAATGGGACGCACACATCTGGGCATTTAAAAATTATGTGAAGACGTAGGCTCTGGCAAGTGAGGTTAAACTGAAATAAAAGTAATGAGAATAATACTTTACCTCATAGCCATCATTCATTATTTGAGCGAACAGCTCTTCAGCTTCCAAACATTTTCGCAGAAATCGGAAGCATTGCTTTAGTTTAGCACAACAGAAGAAACAAGCAAGGATCGGTCTTCTGTCTTTAGTAACAAACTGCAACGAAACTTGTCTTAGACACATACTATTTTATTTCTATGAATAAAATACTTTCAATACTAAGAATATTTCGTGTATTCAAAGACAGATTGGGCATGTTAGTCAAGGTTTTGTGTATTAATATTATAACAAAGTCACACTTATATGGCAAAGTGTGTCTTTGCACCACATGTTATTTTTACCATCTTTTACCATCTTCTCAAACAAATTCAAAGCCAAAAGGTGGTACCCTTTTGGCTTTGAATTTGTTTCATCAAACTGGTTTCTAATTCTACTTTCATAAGAGGACACCGACCGAAAATGTATTAAAATTATGAATCCTCGTGTATGAGATGAGAGGCAGCTAAAACAAAATAACAATCTCAAAGTATCAACTTACTGGATTATCAGTCAGCTTTTCATAAAGTTCATGCAAGTTCTTGTTGACCACTACATACATGTTAACATTCTCCACTAAACACATCCTACACATTGGCAGTTTATCCATCTTTTAATTCTCAATCACAAAGTAAGTAACAAACAAAACAATATATCAGTATTATTTTCCGGATAATTTCTTCAACTTGCTTGACATTAGTTCGGTGTTGCCAACTTTATTTTTAGAAGATCGTACCATGGACTAGAAAAGATCGTATTTTGCCAACATTTGAAGGAAAAAAATAGATCGTAATGAAATTTCAATAAAACAACGTAAATAATTTTAAAACAGAATGTAATTATAATTTTGAAAAAATATTTATCATTTAAGGCTGATGCTCCAGGGTAGCCCGCGAAATTCAAATTTTCTTATGTTTTTGGCAAATTGCAGGCCATAACACAACATACAACCTAGCACTGGCTTGCAATTTGCCAAAAACGTAAGAAAATTTGAATTTCGCGGGCTGGTCGAAGCATTCACCTTAAGGAACATGAATCAACATTTTGCGTTAAAATTTTTGTCTGAATTTTTATATTTTTAGAAATGAGAAATAGTACGTATATATTTTAAAACTCAGATAGACACTGATTTAAAATCTCGAATAATTATGTATACGGATGAACGTAACCGTACTTTCAAATGAAACCCAAATGAAACCAAAAACACCAACACGTATTTATACTAATATTGATTGCCTTGGATGACTGTCAGATTGTGCGGGGATTCCCATTCCCATAGACATCGCCGAGTCCACAGAATACTCATACGCTGCGTATCATTAAAGTGCGAATGAGATAGATCAAAAAATATTGGATGAATTCTTAAAAATACAAAAAAGTTTAGCTCGTTCAAGTCTTCTAACTACTTGTTTTTTTTTTTTTAATATCAATAATTTATTTATTTGCCATACGTTTTTACTTCGATAAGATGATGGGTACAAGATTTAAAATGATCGTATATTTTGCGTACGATTTCGATTACGATCGAGTAATCGAAATCGTACGCAAAATATACGATCATTTCGTACATCGAACAAGAGCCAAAATGGTCGTATAAATATGATTTAAATCGTACGTTTGGCAACACTGCTGATTAGTTACACTTACTTATGCTGCGTTCCGAATTACGTTGTAATCGATTTGAGCGTCCATAAACCCGTTCCGAATTACCGTGAGCGCGATATCGATGTCCCTTGAATCGTCATAGATGACGTCATGACATGCGCCATCTTGCGATTACACCCCTAATTATTTATCACCGTGAGCGCTTTCAAAAATGACAGTTGTGTTGACAGGTTGTGTTGTTTTGTTATGAAGTGGAGTCACATAAAACCATACATTAAAATGTAATTTGTATTTTTTTAAGGGGTAAATATTTCCGGGAGCAAAACACGCTACTAAAAACACTTACGTCATCCTTTTCATCACTGGACGAATCGTCGTTCTCTATCTCAAAATCTGAGTTATCAGTCTATAGAGTCAACCAACGTAACTTACATTTTCCATCTTGAGCTCATCATTCTTTCCATTTTGAGCGCTGTGAACAATGATATTTTATAGAAGATACACCATGTTCATACTGAATGGCGTTCAGATATCGTTGCGTTGTTATTATAACTACGACAGCGATAGATAATACGGAACGTATAAGATAGAAAGAGACAGCTAGCTATCAAAGTGCAACAATTGTGTCACGAACATCGCAACACTACTCCATAGACAATTTGCCGAAAAAAAAAAAAAACTTTCATTTGACAGACGGTGAACACTCGAATTTACCTGCGCAGCAAATGTCGTGATAACTCTGGTATTTTTAATGGTAGCTGATACTATTATATATCAAAATTATCCTTGTGAACCGTGCTTCATTATTTTGTCAACGTAAATTCGTTTTGGAATCTCGAAGTTGCAATATTTCGCCCGTGAAAAAGTAGTTACCACTCCGGCGCTATCTGTCACACATTGTATATCGCTGTCCTACACATAAGCGCTATCTGTCACGCTTGTACTACGCGCACCCGCCTCCCAAAAAACTGCATTAAAAACCGTCTAAAACTGTCTCCTCTAGAGCTTATACCTCTGTGTTCAATTCGTTACTAAATTCCTCAATAATAAAATCGAACATCGCAACACTACTCCATAGACAATTTGCCGAAAAAAAAAAAAAACTT
Organism: Xestia xanthographa; assembly: GCA_905147715.2. Taxonomy (NCBI): domain Eukaryota; kingdom Metazoa; phylum Arthropoda; class Insecta; order Lepidoptera; family Noctuidae; genus Xestia; species Xestia xanthographa. The sequence goes on along the minus strand of LR990654.1, from coordinate 17,151,229 downwards.
TCATTTGACAGACGGTGAACACTCGAATTTACCTGCGCAGCAAATGTCGTGATAACTCTGGTATTTTTAATGGTAGCTGATACTATTATATATCAAAATTATCCTTGTGAACCGTGCTTCATTATTTTGTCAACGTAAATTCGTTTTGGAATCTCAAAGTTGCAATATTTCGCCCGTGAAAAAGTAGTTATTATATGTACCTATAGTGATTGTGTTGTGTGAAGAAATACGTGATTTAGTGACTAAAACGTGTGTGAAATGGGAAAAACAGTGCTTAATTAGTGAGGTGATTAGATTGTTCAACTATCTACACCAAAAAACATGTGGGTTTGTGTGTTTTTTCATCCAACACCGGCTGGCAAAAATTAGTTCCCAGATGTAAACAAACAGTGAGTATCTAGTTTCATAAGTATATTTAGATATGATGCTATTGAGCTATAAATGAGATTGTGGTCTTGTTGGAAAGGAAATATAGTCTAGTTTATTTCTTTAATGTTAAAATGGATAAAAAACTAAGAGAAAACTGATATTTCTAGCGAAATATCAGTTTTTGTAACTATTTTTTGCTATACATTATGACTTGGAGTATATAATTAAAGTATTTCATTTTGATTTCTAGATAAGTAGATTTCTTATCTAATCAGCTTGACAACAGTATTTTTGAAATTGCTCTAGGACTTGTAGTTTTTGAGCTACAGGTGTTTTTATCGGATCAGCACTGCAAGTACGTAGCAATCGATAACGATCGAATCGATACGATTCGATAAATCCGACTTTTCGATTGGTTAAAAACTCATTTTATCGAGAATAACTGTCAGATTTATCGAATCGTATCGAATCGAGTGCTACGTACTTGCACTGCGGGCAGAAAATGTTTTGAAAACTTGCAAAAATTTTTGCATGTTAGCGTTTGGGGTATTTGCAATCCGCGCGCTTAGCTGCGAGGTGGTTAAAGTCACTTTGTCCTCAACAATTTGTGCGTGCTAGTGCGATATCTACCTCTTTTTACTATATAATATCATTGGCTGTGAGCGATTATTTTGTAATACGGAATGCAACCTTACAGTGCACAGACTACAGCATGACAGCAGACCAACATTTTTTTTTATGGCAATTTGCCGAAGACTGCCAGTGTCATGTTACGTAGTGGCTTATTACGAGTACCTATTTTACTAAATAGATAATTACAAAGAGATTATGAATTTAAATTTTTTGTGGCGATCCTCTTAGCCTTGAAACAAACACAAATAAAAGGAGTTACAAATCTATACTAATATTATATAGAGGTAACATTTGTTTGTAAGTTTGTATGTAGGGGGTACCTACTCTCCGGAAGTAATTTAACCAATTTAAAAAATTGTTTAATTAGTAGAAAGCTACATTATTCGTGAGTGCTATAGGCTATATTTTATTCCCGTACTCTCACGGGAACGGGAACTACGCGGGTGAAACCGCGGGACGTCAGCTAGTAAAATATATAGCTACGTTTAAACAATTTCGACTAAAAGTTAACTTGATGTGGCAGTAAATTGCAATGGTTTAATCTTTAAAACTTATCGACTAAGATAAAGCATATTTATATAATTGGATTATAATAATATGTCTGAATAGGTGACTAAGTACTATAGGTAGTTTATTATTTTAATGGAAATAAATTTATTGCACGTGAGCTATGACGGACATTCACGGGTTTTTGGATGTTCAATTTTGAAATAACTTATATCAAAAGAAGCAACATTATTCAAAGGGCAATTTAAAAATATGATTTATCGTACCACTAGCTAGCCCAAACTCACACAAAGAACTGTCCCGGACCGGACCATAATTTTATGGAGAAAAACTGGGGTAGGTACAGCACTGCCGCGCTAGCGATATCAGCAGTAAGTGCATTTTTTGACAAAATGAGTTAAATATTGATTCTGAATCAGCGCAATGAGTTCTACCAGATGTGCTGACAGCAGTTTTGATAGCTCGGGAACCGTTAAATGTTGTTCAGTATAAATCAGTAAGTTCAATTAAATGAGTAATCTTCCTTAACATAACAACATTATGTAAATAAATAAATATTGCTGGACATTACTGTAGCGGCGTGATATAGCTACTTGTTATTTTGGTTTTTGGCTGCTACTTTGCCCAGATTAGGATGGGGTTTTAAATGAAAAAAAAACAATGTTGTCTTATGTGGTGTTCGTAAGCAAGTGTAATAGCATAATTTTTGTACAGCGATCGAGGAAAGGGGGGGTATGGGAACAATGGTGGCCAATCAGAACGCAGTATCGCGTCATTTTACTGTGCGCTGATTGGCTGACGATGACGCGATGCGATCGGTACGAAACCGTTTAATGAATGGAAGATGGATGAAAACCAAACATGCCCGCGGCCTTGAAAGCTCCAGCTTACAATAGGTGTTATTCAGGTTCCACCAGTGGACAGATCTTCGTATATGGCCGTCTCACGATGCCTGACGATATCTGGATGTCGGCTACTCGTGAAATACCATCGTTGCCAGGTATCGTCTTTGCAATCCGACCTAATTGCCACTTCAATGGCGGAAGGTTGATGTCTTTGATTACGACAAGCGTGTCGGGTTTCAGATTTGTTGTATTTTCCCTCCATTTAGTCCTTGTTTGTAGCTCCGAGATGTATTCCCTGGCCCAGCGTGCCCAGAACTGTTGTCGAAGCTGCTCCACTCTCTGGTAGCGACTCAACCGATGGACAGGTAAGTCTTGTAAGTCATATTCACAGACCGGTGCGGTAAGCGGTCGACCGATCAAGAAGTGTCCAGGGCTGAGGGGGAGACAATCTCGAGGATCCGAAGATAAAAGTATCAGAGGTCGAGAGTTCAACATCGCTTCTATTTGTGATAACACCGTAGTCATTTCCTCGAAGGTTAAGTGCGCGTTGCCCACCACTCGGCGGAGGTGGTACTTGCAAGATTTCACCCCAGCTTTTTTTTTTTTAGGGACAAGCCCGCCACACTGTTCCCAACCACTGTAACTCCTGAAAGCCAGAATCAACAGTGGCGACCACCAGAAAAGCGCCGAGACAATGAAGCTCGACGAAGTCCCAGAGAATGAATTTAACTGTCTTGGATCCCGCAACGAAATTAATCAGAAAAGTATAGCGGAGGAGTAGGAAAATCTGTAATTTCCACTTCCCTCCATATCAGCAGGAGACACAAAGAAACAAGGCCAATAGGCACAAAGGGACGTTCACAACTGGGATAGGCCCAGTTGCCTAGCACCACGGATAAAGTATTAACATTAATGGGTCCTAAGTTGTGAGCAGTTATATTTGATTCCAATAATAGGTATGGCAAAAACGCTTGAACGCACGGAAATTTGTTCTAGTTTCTACAAGGTCTGTGTAGTAAATAACTCCGGATGTAACCTGTACACTATCCAACATAATATTGCGTTCATTCTGCCAAAGACTGCACTCCCATAAAATATGATGTGCTGATTGTTCATATTCGCAGTCAGATGTGGAACATTGACAAAGAGGCGAGTCAACAAGCTTGAAGGAAAATAATTTACTCTTAAAGTTACCATGACCGGTGAGAAATTGAGCAACACAGTGATCAACCTCCAGCCATGTCCTGGCCAGCCGTTCACGAACGGATGGAAAGAACTGGTGGAGGTGTCGGCCCTTGATGGAATCATCCCACCTACATTGCCATTCAGACAAAAGTTCCTCCCAGACGTCGGTCTGTGGTTTGAATAATCTAGAAACCTTATCACGGTCACGTAGGGTTAAAAAGTCTGCGTCCGTGGTCTCACGCGCGTTATAGTACATTGCAGCCCGTCGCTGCACTTCAAGATCGACTGGAAGTACACCTGCAAGTACCGGTAAGGCTTCAGTACTAACCGTCCTATACGCTTTGCATAAGAATATCAAAGCCAAACGCTGGCTTTGAAGCAATTTACGTCGTACCGCTCCTATGGTGGCCCTATCGGCCCAAACAGGTGCCCCGTAGCACATACACCCCAAATAGGTAGCCCCATAAATGGTCTTTAAAGTTAGAAATGACAGACCCCACGTAGATTTGGATATTCTAGTTAAGGCATAAAAGTTCTTTTTAGCTTTTTCACCGACAGTTTTTATATGATCTATGAATGAAAAATTCTTCTCTAAGACCAAACCAAGGTAGCACACGGACTGCTTTCTTTTCACGGGAACGTTATTAAATTTAATACTAGGCCACGATTTAAGATTACCTTTTAAAATTAGTTGATAAGTTTTTTGCGGTGCAAAGGTCAGACGGTTTCGATCGCCCCACTGAGATATTAATCGTAGGCAAGTGTCAGCTAAATTCTCGAGTCCAGCCCGAGTACTCGACTGAATGAGCAGCAGGCCGTCGTCCGCGTAACCGGTTAATGAACAGCCGGGTGGGAAAGGAATCGCGAGAAAATCATCGAAACCTAAATTCCACAGATACGGAGCGATTACCGAGCCCTGAGGACATCCCATGGTAAGGGACTTTGACACAGAATGATGTCCGAGTTTGAGTTTCGCAGAACCATTTAAAAAATATGAATAAACAAGATTATATATATTATCACCCCAGCTTCCCACAAGCCACCAAAGTGCGGGGAATATGGAGGTATGAAAGAAAATTTAATTTGTTGACCCCTTGCATATTCAACAATATCTTTCCTACACTTTGATAAAAACTGAGCAAAATCATTACTTCGTCCATTGTCCGAAAATATTTCTGACGGCTTACCACGACGTGAAACAAAGCGCTTGAGCGCGAGTAAGTATGTGTCAGAAGAAAGGTCACTAACTAGTTCCAAATGTATTGCGCGCGTAGTGAAACAGATAAACAAACAGATATATGATTTTATTAATTTCGCGCCTCTGCCTTTCCGGTTTAGAACGAGCACTGGCCCTGCGTAGTCTACTCCTGTATGAAAGAAAGGAAAACTAGCAGTTATCGGTTCTTTAGGTAAGTTGCCCATAAGTGGGGTTAACGTTTTACCCTTAAAGCGTCTGCAGACAACACATTGCTGAGTCACCTTCCTAGCTAGGTTTTTACCTGACTGCGGCCACCAATTCTCACGCAAGCGGTACAGCAAAGCTTGAGGTCCGCAGTGCAGAGATTGGTTATGTTCGTGCCTAAATAATAAAAGCGTAAAATAATGCTCAGAAGACAAAAGAATCGGATGTTTTTTGTCATAACCAAAGTCAGGCGAATTCTTTATTCTACCACCTACTCTAATTATGTTATTATTATCGAGAAATAAATTTAAACTAGCAAGTCTATCGCTTGACTTGACACTTTTTCCATCTTTTAATAAATCGTACACAACTGGAAATGATTCCATTTGCGATAATCTAGCAAGTATATTAATGGCATGTCTCAATTCAGTAACACTAATCGTACCTGTCAGCTGATTTGTTTTGTTTCGTTTAGTGATAGGTTTGTTGCCGTTATGTATCTGCGTAATGAAATTAAACTCGTCGGTGACGTTACACCAACCCAAACCAAGTGTTCTACACTGACTAATATCATTTTATTATTTTTTATACACTCTGACATTTAATGTTTTGACATGTATTTTATTATTTTTTACTTTATTATTTTTTTATTTGACATTTACTGATTTGACATGAATACTTATTTTGTTAAGTATTTTACTTTTTTTTATCATCATTGTGACTTTTAATGATTTTTGTGATTTTTATTTACATTCTTTTTGAATAGAACTTGTTATGAATTTTATATGATTATTGTGAATGTGGGGACCATGTGGGTCACATTTATATTGTTTGTTTATTTTTTCCCACAACTGTCTGACAGTTTGAGTACTCTAAGCGACCTACCCAAATGTCCTTTCTTTAGTATTGTTCATCGTTTCGTTGAGCTCCTTGAGTTACAAGTCGAGCTACACGTTAACTGACAAGTGCTTGCACTGACTGGACAGGTCCACTCAAATCTGTATGGTTCTTTCTTCAAAAGACCATCTCAGACACTAATCTGCATAGTCCTCATGTGAATTGAGCAAAATTGTCTGGACTTTAAAAGAGACTATGACCTCTGAGTTTGTTTCGGCTGTTTCTTCTCAGAGTAGTCAGGTACGAAACACCGGCCCCATCTAGTTTAAAAAAACCGGCCAAGAGCGTGTCGGGCCACGCTAAGTGTAGGGTTCCGTAGTTTCCCGTCCGTCACAATGAGTGTTCACTTATGAGTTTAAAGGTGGGTATCCATTATGTAAAAATGCTTGCATATACGAATATACTACAAACTTAGTCCAGAAATTATTTTGTACAACTTTTTGTCTTTTTGTACAAAAACTGTTGTTTCCATCAAGTTCAAAATGATTTTCCTAGAAAGTCCTTATAAAGTTCTACTTTTCAGATTTTTTTCATATTTTCTAAACTTATGGTTCAAAAGTTAGAGGGGGGGGACACATTGTTTTTTACTTTTGGAGCGATTACTTCCGAAATTATTGACATTATCAAAACATGATTTTAGGAAACCCCTATTCATTTATAAATACCTTTCCAACAATATATCACACGTTAGGGTTGAAATTAAAAAAAAAAACACTTGCCACTTTAGGTACATATAGGGGGGCTACCCTAATAAAACATTTTTCTCCAATTTTTATTTTACCACTTTGTCGGCGTGATTGATATACATATTGGTACCAAATTTCAGCTTTCTAGTGCTAACGGTCACAGAGATTAAGCGAGGACGGACGGACGGACAGACATGGCGAAACTATAAGGGTTCCTAGTTGACTACGGAACCCTAAAAATGACGTGTAAAAGTGTTTGTAAAAAATACTTGCAAAATAAACATCATTTATCATTTAGATTTAAATCTCGGAAAATACTGTGTTCATTTGGTGACGTCATTGGAGCAGATGCACCGTCGAGCTCAAAGTTAAAAATCCACTTGCGAAGTGGAAAGCAACCGGATATTAGTACATCTACGGTGCTTTTACATTATGTCAATTAATTTGACCTTGTCCTCACACGAGGTCAAGAGGTCATCTACGTAGAAATCGTCAGATATGACCCTTTTGACCTCGGGGTCCGTACATTCAGCTGCTAGTTGCTTCAGACACCTAACACTAACAAACGGCGCCGAAGCCGTAGCGTATGTGACGGTGTTAAGCCGATAAAACTCGAGTGGCTTTGTAGGATCGTCACGCCACATAATAAGTTGCAGGTCCTGTTGAGAAGGATCAACAAGAACTTGACGGTACATTTTCTCACAATCTGCAATTGCCGTGTATTTAAACTGTCTAAAGCGTAACAAGATAGCTAACAAGTCTCCCTGAATAGGAGGTCCTACAAGCTGGATATCGTTGAAGGATTTACCGTTGCTGGTCGCAGCACTGGCGTCAAACACTACACGAAGCTTCGTAGTCGTGCTGTGCTCACGAAAAACGCCGTGATGCGGCATAAAGTAGTGAGGATTCGTGTAAGAATTATCCTTAGTCATGTGACCTAGATTAATATATTCGTGTATAAATTCAGTGTATAATTTCTTATAACTGATTGGTGCGTGTAATAACCGTTTTTCTAAGGACAAAAAACGACGCTCTGCCTGTGGGTATGATTCACCCAAAGCATCGTGCGACTCTTTGAGAGGAATGTGAACACAGAATCTTCCATCTTTATTGTGCGTAGTAGTTGTGATGAAAGACTGTTCACAGGCCTGCTCTTCGTCTGTGTGCGCATCCCGACACTTTGGTAGCTCTTCCAGCTCCCAAAACTTACGTAGCTGATTGTCCATAGATTGTGTGAAGTTACATTGGACATGTACATTATTATGCGTGATAACAGGACCCGATATTATCCAACCCAACTTCGTATTTTGTAAGAACGGACCGTTCGGTAAACGCATCTTGCCATCGATAAGCAAGTCCCAAAACCGATCCGCGCCTATTAAAATATCTATCTTTTGCGGCCCTAAGAAATGCGTATTTGCCAGCTGCAGGTGTTCAGGAATCCTGAACTGTGCGCTTTCAGCCTGCAGAGCGGGCAGTGTGGCCGTTATTTCTGATAGAACAAAACATTTTATGGGTCGTTTTCAAAATTTATGTACATTTCTTTTGTGTTTATTTTGTGTTATCGTGACGCAAAAGTAACACAAAAGAAAAGTAAGGGCAGAGTCACAACGAAAGATTTAAAAACCAATTTAGTTGTACTAAATCAGTTTAATCATAATTTCGAAAGTTAAATAACTTAGAAAGTAAATAAAAAATGAGTTATTATCTATTTAAGTCTTAAACATAACAAGGTCATAAAAACCGGCCAAGTGCGAGTCGGACTCGCGCACGAAGGGATCCGTACCATTATCTATACATTAGACAAAACGGCAAAAAATCACGTTTGTTGTATGGGAGCCCCCCTTAAATATTAATTTTATTCTGTTTTTATATATGTTATATTTGTTGTTATAGCGGCAACAGAAATACATCATCTGTGAAAATTTCAACTGTCTAGCTGTCACGGTTCATGAGATACAGCCTGGTGACAGACAGACGGACAGACGGACAGACAGCGAAGTCTTAGTAATAGGGTTCCGTTTTTACCCTTTGGGTACGGAACCCTAAAAATCATATTTATAGATAATTTAACGGTTTTAGCAGTCTCACATTTTTAACATACCTACGCTTACGTATTATTCATATTATTTTTAAGAAATTTAACAATCAGTCATTTAAAAACTATTTAACAATACAGAAAAAAACCTTTATTTTTCTTAATAATTTGGTAACCAAAGCTTTTATCGTTTAAAAATTTGTGCAAAAATCACATTTAAAAATTTAAGATAATATCTTAAATTTAACGTGAGTATTATAAACAAGCCCTTGTCCATTACATTTTGTAGCGTAACACAAAAATAATAACACAATGGTTACCCAAATGAACAAAATCAACGTGTCCATAACCTTCAAAAAATAATATTCTTGAAATTTCACACTAAAGATACTCGTAAAACATGCATTTGATTACAATTTACCATACACTACACTAACGTGCTGCACTGTAAAGTATAATACTTACCAAATTCATATAATTTGGCACTTTTTAAACAGATTCTTATTGTCTTATTTACGACGCGCACGATGTTTAACCATCAGTCACAAAACAAAATGGCGCAGCCGAAGGAAACTAGCGCCCTCTCGTTGTAACTATTTTGACGCATGGAGTTGCCATTCTAAATTTTAAATTTACTACTATTATTATTAAAATGTCAAAGTTACAAAAAAGAATAACACAAAGGAATGAAATATGAGACACGTCTTAATGAGCAAATAAATAAATGATTTATTATAATTAAATTATTTTATAGTACATATCATATGTCTTACAAGTTCACCTGACCAAACATTGTTGAATCAGGTTACTTGTTGCGTGTATTATTGATTATTTTTTGCATTTTTTTACATAAGCACGACTATGGACATTGCTCTTTTGTATGGGAAACAAATGACTACAGAAATATAATTTAGTTTTTTTAAACAATAGAACCAATTTCCACATACAAATGTTTCTATTTTTTACTATTTTATAACCAATTAGTATGAATGGGGATTATAAATATTTACATTTCGAACTATATTCAATTTTAATATACCAATAAGTTTGATGGACACATAATTACATCAAAATGTACACAAATTTTGAAAACGACCCTTATGTGCATCGAGTAGGAATTAATGCGTGATTTTATTTTAATATCGCACGTTTGTGTAGAATGTGATATTAAATTACCTACCCCACGTATTTCATGAGTGGACTGTATTAGCGGAATATCTAAGAATTTGCACAACGAATGTGTAACAAAACAGCTCTGACTACCACTGTCTAGTAATACGCAAGCGACATGATGGTTATTATGGCGATCGGGAATCTCAACTAAGGCAGTAGATAACAAAAGGAAGGGGTCCGTAAGGACCGATGCCTGCCGGGGTTGCGGGACTGTTCGAAAGAGATACCGTGGCCCCGGAACACAAAGGGCGATGAAGGAACATGGATGGGTTTTAGTCAGTAAAAGTCTGACACTCCCTCCTGCTCCGCCCAGAGCGGGAGGAGTTATTTGATGATTTCCCATCCGAAAAAATTTAAAAAAAAAAGGCAGTAGATAACAGAACTGGTTGCACATCTGTGCATTGTGTATTTGTGTGTATCAGTATGAACATTGCTAACTTGAATAAATTGTTTTTCGTTATTAGGATTACGTACTACGTCAGTGACACACGAGGGGGGCGCGCTTACGGCGCCTGCCGCTGTCATCGTAGTCGTCGTAGCCTTTGCAGTACAGCTAGTCGTATGATTCGAATCATTAGGATGAATAGTGAATTATGTTTCATGTTACAGTGTTTACAAGGCCCCCACAAACAACCGTCTACAGTGTGTCCGGAGCGCAAGCAGTTCTCACATATTATTATGTTATTATCTGCTATTCATAAAAGTATATTTCAACAGGTCCGCGGTCAGTTATCAGACTCACAGCATGGGTTCCGACCGGCAATAAGCACTACTAGCAATCTCCTGAGCCATATGGTTAGTCTTGTGCCGTCGGTGGACAGTGGAGGGCAGACTGATGCTGCTTATTTCGATTTTAAGAAAGCATTTGACCTGGTAAATAATGATATTTTGCTCAAAAAGTTAGCAGTATTTGGTTTCACTCCACATTTGCTCAGGGCCTCAAGTCTGCTATTACAATAGTGTCAGAATAGTCGTTCATTGATCTCATAATTGTCGATTTTGACAAGTTTGGTAATCTACTAATATAATGGCGTCATTATGGCTTTCCAATGAACAACCAATGACACTCCATTGAAAGAAATGGCATAGAATGGTAATCTCGTACACAATGACAAATGAATGACTGACATAAGCGGTAATCTGCTAAAATTTTGACAGTTCCTTTGGATCATTGACTTATCATTGAAACGTCATTGTGCGGTCATGGTTTTTAATTCGATCGTGTTTGTGGATTATTGAATGGAGACAATGAATTCACTACGAACAAAATATTCTCGAGCCAGCCAACGCAAATCAAGTTTGCTATTAAAATAGTGTCAGAATGATCTATCGTTGATCTTCTATTTGTTGATTTTGACAAGTTTGGTAATCTACTAATATAATGGCGTCATTATGGCTTTCCAATAAACAACCACTGACACTCCATTATAAGAAATGGCATAGAATGGTAATCCCGTACACAATGACTAACTTAAAGCGGTAATCTGCTAAATGCTGCTAATGCAATCATTGCTTTTATTTCGATCGTGTTTGTGGAATATTGAATGGAGACAATTAATTCATTACGAACAAAATATTCTCGAGCTAGCCAACGCAGTGGATGCTAGAGAAAGAAGATGGGCGGAATGCAGAAGACGTCGTCGTGCCCTTCGCTTGACGCGAATGATGGACGTTTTGGGAGAGTGGACGTTTTGGGAGAGTAGACGTTTTGAGCCTAAAGGGATTATTTGAACCCTTTTAAGATATTCCCGAGGCGGAATTTGTAAAGTCGTTTCGCCTTGGAAAGAACTCATATGGAGGTTAATAAATTGAAGAACTCATTCCCCATTGCATCAGCGTATTAGAAGCATGTTTCAGGTAAAGACCCATTATTATAAGCAATTTATTGTTTTAGGTACTCAATAACCAATGATTAGATGCAATAGTTTATGTCAAGAACAGTATTAATTAAATAAAAGTTAAGTTACCTGCGGTTGTACTTATAAAAGTAAATTGATTTTTTCAGGTTGCAGTTCATGCTTTACATTATAGTCGAACAACTGCAGGCAAGATTGTGAATGCATGTTACATATTGCACAACATTCCATACATGGCAAGAACACCGTTGCCACCTGATGAAGTTTATCTAGAAGTACTTGGCTTGCAACAGGTGATTTACATTCCACTATTTTAGAATGAAGATGGAATTTAAAATAATACTGCTATGTTAAAAATCAACATTTAAAATAATCTTTATTTCTCATAAACTAAATATTTATTTAACATTTTAAACTTGAATTTCAAGTCAATTGAAAAACCTGAAATGTAAATATAAGTACTACATAAAACAAAAGACAAGTTACAATATCTAATGTAATAATAATAACAAATCAAAATCAGTCTTCATACAAATCAAAAAGATCTTCAATATTTTAATTTTAATCATCAGTCTTCATACAAATCAAAAAGATCTTCAATATTTTAATTTTAATCATCATTTGAATAACAAATCACAAATATTACCTTTTAATAAAAATAATAACAGTCATGTCATTAATCACTAATCTGTCTTTTAATTTAGGAGGAAAATAATAATGCAGCACCTAATTATTAAAACCATCAAAGGGTGAATCGGGATCTTCTTGAAGGTCGGGCACTGCAGCAGGCTCTTCTTGACAGACTGTGGAGAAATGCATAAATTAAATTAGCAGGTATGTACTGTAAACCTACCTTAATGTTCTAATGAAGTACGAAAATGCTCTAAGGATTTATAAAATGATTTAACTCTTTGTTACAGATCCACAGTGACCACACTATTGACAAAATATGATTTAACGTTTCAAGCCCGGGAACAGAACATTGTTATTTCTGTAATTACGGGTATATTTATAGGTTAAAATAAATTAATACTCTTTTTATAAACACTGTTTCATTTAATCATTTTCTCATGACATTATAATTCTGCAGAGTTTGTGTGAAAACAAAATTAAGTTTAATACAAAAGTTGCAACTTCTTAAGCATGTTGTGTAACCTAGCGCTTAGTATCAGAGTTAAAATCAAGATGTCAGATTCTGGCCAAAGTACTACTACTGATTGAGCCTAAACCTAACACAAGCTTATAAGCTTAGATGGAGGGGTCATATTAATTATTATAATTTTTATTGTATTGTTTTCAATGCTCCTTATTACTTATTGTGGGTATGTTGGTAGCACACACAATGAGTAGAAGTTCCGATTTTGGGTGAAACCATTACATAAAGGTGAATGACTTACCTATAAATCAACAGTAATTAGTAATTACCTTTTTTGGCACACAGTGGCCTCTATGGTTCACCATTTTTTCTGTGGTGGAGCTGTCCATCAATGCAGCAGTTGAGTTGTTGAAGGCCTGCCCGAGCATGTTTTAAAGTCGCCTCGTTCCTGGCTTCAATAGCATCCAGCCTTGATTGAGCAACTTCGAGAGGGTACATGGCCTATTTCAATAAAAAAAAAAAAATTGTAACATCGGGCGACATACTTTACCCATAAAGTGGGGCGTTAATGGTCAAAACAAATAATTGCAAGATCTTTACCTTCAATAAACTTCGCCCTTCATTGGTGGTTTTCCAAATAATCAAGTGGAGCCGAAAATTGCTCAATTATCACTATTTTGTATAAAATCAATAAATATAGGCTTCTCGGTCAGTGGGTTGTCTTAGGGGTAAAAATATACAAACAAAAATCTAACTAGACAAAACTACAAAAACAAATAAACGTCAGTAAACAGTAATGCCACATTTGACTTTGACATCTAAACAGATAAAATATTAAGTTTTGAACGTTTTAATGTTTTTTCCTATTTACAACTTTTTATTAATTCAGATATCACAAACACTAATAAATAATATGTAAATAAATAAATAAATGAAATCTGGCATGAATAGATGTTCAAATTTAATAGTAGTTTATCGAAAATCATTTCTACCACCGGGTTTTACAATAATGGCAATACAACAATGTCATTCCAACACAATTCTATTACGAGACCATTGACCGGCCAGTGATCGATCATTATGAACTTAGCAGACTACGAACTTTTACCAAAATGACAATGGCGTCGTGTTGGAATGACGAACTTTATAAAAATAGTAGACTTGGGGCCCTGGTGTCATAAAAAAGGTCTACCAGCATAATCGCTTACCCCGGTAACATCTAGCGACGATTGCGTTAGCTGGCCCGTGCTGCGGGCGTTGTCTGCTGCCGACCTCGATATGACCCGCGCGAGGTGCTCGCGGGCGGATTTCTCTGTGCAGGCTCCCTCGTCCTCTGAGTCCCCGTTTGCCTGCGACTCGGGGGAGGAGCCCGCCAGTTTAAATTGTTCCGTTGTTGGAACATTGATTGAGGTGGAGTCGGCGCTGTCTTCGCTCTGCTGATGGGTGGCCTAGAAATGGTGGATTTTAATTCTGATCAAGTTTTTGTTATTGTTTTTGCCATTTTTAATGTTTCAGCTAAGTCTGATCCGAAAAGGTGTTTGTCAATTGTTGTTTTTGTATTTGTTCCTTTATCTCTTTTTTTAAATTGTTTAAAATAAAGTTTCGGCGGAGTGTCGAGTTCGAGTGTTGATTGTCACAAAGAAGGCGTACAGTGTCCATCATCATTTGTATCAATTCCTTGTCTTTGTCCTCTTTAGCAATCATAAGAGTAATAACATTACTTAGGCATGAAATGACACAACCTAACTGTTTTTGTTTCATCTCAATACCCTTATCTCTCTTTAAGACAACTTCTGATATGGCTGCCTTTATTTCTAAATTCAGTACCGGTGAGTCAATTAGCTTGCAATTACTAGGAGGTAAGTATCTTTCAATAAGTTCCTTGCGAAGTTCGCTAGACAAGCCCTTAGTAGCCACATGCTGTAGCCGAATAGCCAGGTCGGTCGGAATTTCTTTGCCGTAGATCTTTTCCACAGACGGATCCTCTCCAAATATTTATAAAATTTTCGGGTCCAGCTCGATGCTCGGATGTGTGTCAGTTGTAATAAGGACTTCAGTCAATGAGGAAGATATCTGTGGCTGTGAAGTGCTTGTGGATGGAATTGGGTCTGCAGCGCTAGTTGAGGGAACTGGTTCTAAAGCATTGATCGAAGGGGTGGGATCTCCCGCGCTCATGGATGGCTCATCATTATATTCAGGTTCCAATTCCACTACTTCTTCAAAAGGTTCATCGTCGTAATATCAACATCGGGGAGAGGGTGTGTCCTCTGTAATGTGTAATTAATACAACAATAAGATAAGCGCGCGCAGGTGGGATGGTGTATCTATGGATATAGACACGTACCGCGTACGGCTTAGTATATATAGTGAAGTGACAATCCCAAAGACTGCCCGCATCATCATAGCTTCACGTATACTAATAAAGTAACAGTTTTTTTTATCTGATCGCAATATTAGCCTTGCACGTGATATAAATTAAATGACGTTCTTAGATATATTATAACGTTTATAAATCTGAAGTGTTAACCCCAAAAAATAACCGAAACGGAATTTGATAACGCTAAAACCTTGATATGAGAGAGAAGAGAAAAAAAATACACTTGACTAACCTCTAGAATCCGACGCCGCCGCGCCGATCTTGTCTCACGCTGAAGTTTCTTCTCCCATTTCTTTAACTTTTTTGTAATATAATCATAATCGTGTTTTCTTTTTCTTTTCCCCATGACACTTTTTTAAACTTCACTAAAACTCACGTAACACAACTTATGCACTGCTAATAAATGATTAGAAAATTGTGTGCGCTCCGGCAGAGCACTGAACTGTGAATGAGCAATAGAACATGCAATCGAGCAAAGGAAATACGAGCACCTCCCATATTATTATTATGCTCTTTGATGTCTACCCTCACCTAAAAATTTTAAAATAAACCTATTTTTTTTTGTTTTAGGTATAGGGCTTTTGACTTTCATCAAAAGCCCTATACCTAAAACAAAAAAAAATTGGTTTATTTTACCTCCAAGTTCATAAAGGTCTAGCAATGAATTTGACCTTGAAAAAATCGTTTCTCGACCTTTATGAACTTGGAGGGTAGTATTGATGGTTTTGATGATTATAATTCTGTAAATACATACGTCTTACAATCGCGTCCAATATTTTAATCAACATACAACCTAGCACTGGCCTGCAATTTGCCAAAAACGTAAGAAAATTTGAATTTCGCGGGCTACCCTGGAGCATCAGCCTTAATATGCTAATCTCGAGGACGAAGCTGAGTATAATTTATAATTAATCATTTTATTAATAAAACAATATTAATATTCACAAATGCAGAGGTTTTATCTAGTTAAAGCTAATTAGTCGTTTTTTTCTTTTACAATAATATTCGATCTTGCTTAAAACCATTTCCGGTAAATCAAAGAACACCTAAGAATTCTTTCACTAATAAATTGTTCTGTAAAACAATCTTGTTACTTTTTAGTTTGTAATTTAGTTAGATAATCTGATTTAGTTGTAGTTTCAAATTATAAATTGAGTTATTGCTCAAATCGTATTCGGCGCCATCGTCCACCTGTGGAATGTTGCCTCATAAACAATCTTTAGTGTCAAATGAACAATAATAATTACAAATCCAATGTCCTATAATACTTGCTTATCATAATTTTAACTATAAATCTAGCTAAAGACCTACTAAGAGTCTTTAGCTAGACTTTTGTTTAATAAATTACTATTTGAAACCACATACTATCTAAGTACTAGGTAAGCCAATAGATGGCGCTTAACTCATCTGTCAATTAATTAAGCTCTATGTAAAAATTGTACTGCCAAGCAGAGATGGCAGGTTCACCAGTTTTATCATGGAATAGAATTATGAGTGCTATTAATTAGATTAAATCTTAGCAGATAGAGCCTCTTGCGGCGACATGGACATTCTGATCGGCGGCGGTGCGCGCTCTGCACCTGCCGTCGCCGCCAGTATGTAGAGTTTTGTGGTTGCTATCTGAAATAGTGGATATAAATTTTGTCGGCAGATTATTGTTGCTTTTATTGTTATCCTACAATGTTCATTGAATTGTAGGATTTGGTAACAGAAAAATTCAGTCAACATAGAAAGCTTTTAAAAGATCTGACATCTATTCAGTTTTAAATTAAATGCGTTTGTGTATCACCTAGAAACATAGACACAGTCACAGAGTTAGGTCTGCTTTTATTTAATATTTTAGTAGTGCTTAGATTGAGGCTGGTATAAGCTGTTAGCTGAATAAAATGTTGTAGCCTGAATTATCCAATAACATTAATTGAATTGAGGTTATTGATATTGTTTAATCAGCTATTAGCTGAATAGAATATTGTTGCTTCAATTTTCCTACAATATTCATTGAATTGTTGTTTAGTTTCAGTTAGTGCAAGCAGTTTTGCAACTTGTATTTGAATTCGTTGATGTTAAATGGTCAGCTATTTGTTAAAAATAACATTGTCGCATAAGCTATTCAACATGTTCATAAAATTGTTAAGCTTAGTAGATTCGTCTTAAATAAAATTATTGATTGCTTTAGATATTCTGTAATTTGTATTTGGTAAGAGTAGTATGTTTTTATTTGTTCATGCTCATGGGAAGGTATTGCTCTGTGATAGACACAAAGTCTTGGATTTGACAGGATAAAAGGATAGGATCAGGAACACCGCTCTGTGATAGACACAAAGTCTTTGATTTGACAGGATATAAGGAACCAAGCTCTGGGCGTTGGTATGCCGTGGACCCAGCAGGATAACATAAGAGTATTGTTTATTAGATGCCTCGACGGCTGCTAATAGTTTGTTATTTTCGCGAAGCGGTTAATTCCACACTTTATGTCATCACTATCTTGGAGTTACTGGGTGCATAGAGTTTTAGAAGAACTTGAGTCTTCTTTATAGTTGCTCTCAATTTTGTTTCAATTTCTTTGATAAAAGGTATCATTTCTTCTATGATAAGACAATTGCCTGGAACCTGAAATGTGAGAAGTCATGCAGGTAAATAACATAACATCAAGCATGTTGTCCCTGAAAGGTTCGGCTGATGAATAACTAATAGTATGCCAGAATTTATTTTGAAGTCCCATGTAATAGGGGGCAAGCCTTATTGCCATCAACCAGGCACAAATCTGGACTCTGTGCCTGCTACAGAGAAATTCCTAATGGAAAAACCCAACAACACCTTGCCTGACCTGGGAATCGAACCCAGGGCCTTATGCTCAACAGTTACGCTTGCAACCACTAGACCAACAAGGCAGTCAGTGCAGGTAAATATTAATAATAGTGTAATGTCTACACTAATCGTGTGGTGTGTAGGTACATAACATCACACCTGCAATCCCTGAGGGGTTAGGCAGAGGTGAAAATAATAAATCCACACTTTGCCTAAGCCTCTAGTTTAGCAATATGGTTATTTGCCATTCATATGATTGGCCAGCTACTGAGAAATTCTTGATGGAAAAACCCAATAACACTGCCAGGCCTGGGAATCAAATCCAGGTCCTCATGCTTTAATAACAGGGCTCATGACCACTGGACCAAATGTCAATAACAACAAGTTTTGAATTTGTTACTAATCAGTTATTTAATTAGTAGTAATTAAAAAGTTAAATCTGATTCATGAGTTTAGTTTCTGACACATCATTACTGGCTATATTTCAAAATAACATTGCAGGCATAGTGAGTGAATTAAATGGAGTGTTTTTATTTCACTTCTACAGGTGTCAAGTTACCCTAACCAGCATGGGATGTGTTAAGTTAAAATAATATTAACTGTAAATATTCTCTACAGTAACAAATTACTAAAATAAATAAAACATAAATAATCCATTAGCAGGTTTATTTATTGATAATTTTGCTTTCCCGGAGTCCAATCTTTGTTTATTCTGCTTCGGTCATTCTGTGCTGTACATGTTGGTAATATTGAGTGCAATAAATGAAGTTTTCCATCACATACAACTTCTTTGTTTGTTTACCAATGTAAATTGCATTTTCGTGTTATAGTGGTCTGTTTTGGGTCAAGTGTTGCAACAAATTATCATGTTGATAGCTGTCAGCCACTTGGATGAAAAAGCAGCCAACTCTTTGGCTATCTTAGTCATCGGTATATTCTCGTCTGTCAATTCATTGCCACTTAACACCAGCGTTGCCGGCGCGGAACTTTTGCTTCGGATTCGGAACTTTGAAGCCCTTGGCGGAACTTTTGCGGAACCTCAGCTTTGGCGGAACTTTTCGGAACTTTGGCATAAACCAACCAACAAACAAGTGACATTGGAATGACGTCAATGATATTCTATTAAACCATAGAGATAGAAATAAATATGGAGAGGCCACGATATTCTATACCTACATTTGCATAGACAAATGTGAGTGAAATACGAAACAGAATGTGAAATATCGTTTTGCTTCATTCTATCTAATGTGGTAATCGTATTTGATAAAAGAGACAACAATATTTCAGCTGTTGCTTATAATGACAACATTTTGTTGTGACGTAGTAACAATTGTAGGTAAGTGCCGTATCCGCCATATTATGCGACGACTTTTGTGGTAGTTCTGCTGTCAAATGAGTGTTTACTTTTGCATTTATTGAGATTTGTGAGAAAATTACGAAGAGTTTATCTTTAAAATTGCACGTATATGGTGGAAAACAGCTATTCAACATGCCTGCGTGTTGTGTTATGAAGTGTGGTGCAAGAAAGAAGGAAAATCAACCTCAATTGTCTTTGCACAGGTTAGTAGCCGGTTTTCATGAATTATTATACATAGTAATACACTTTTGAGGAAAAAAATGCTAAGGGATCGTGAATTTATGGCTGTAGTGTTCATATTTGGGCTTATTTTCGTTCAACAGACCTTTTTTAAATTTCATAATTTCATTCGTTTGTTTACAATAATATGTCATGGTGGAATAGTGTAGTACCGTTGCTGTAATATTTTCCGATACTAGTTCCTTCGCTGTGCTGGTACGATATCGGTATAGTACATACGTGTGCTAATCGGTTCGAAAAAATATGATTATTATTGTTCGCACGCAAATTAGGTACGCGTTTTGACTGACGAATTTGACGTGGAGTTACGGACACCAGCCCGTTACACAATACAAAACAAATATTGCATACCGAAATTCCTATTTTTTTCAGGCATCCATCAAAAAACAACATCAAGAGCCATATGTTTTCTGTGAGACGAGCAACGTTAAAAAATCGGATGTTTCTTGTACATCTACTGTAATGCCTCCATTGCAGCTACCCCATCTAATTGTGGAAACAGATCACAAAGAGGTATGTATCCATCTACTTAGAAGTCGGCCGTTTTACGATTCGCTGGCCTTCTTGCAAAGGGTGCGTGTTTGCCTAGGTTATACTGAGGATGGGTGACCACCCATTACATACCGAGTTTCCTGCGTGGCTCGGAAAGCAGTTTTTGAACAAACTAACATTGTTTAGAAATGAATAGGTAGTTTAAGTTTTATTTTGATACTTATGCATATTGTTGTTTTCATACCAAATGTTTATTGAATAAATAAAACACATGTTGATTTTTACCGAAGTTTTATTTAATGAATAACTAAAAACGAGGTGCGATACTCAATTAATGTTTGTGTTTTCATATTTAAAAATAATCTGTATAGTATGAGCAATTAAAGCTGGTAAGTTGATTTTTGACATACCTAGGTGTATTGGTATGTTTGTAAAATATTACAAGAAATGCAATTTACAAAGACCAATAACTATTTTCGTACCCACCAAATTAGTATTCTTCGAATTGGCCAGGAAATGACATTACTGTATCTGGCAAACCTAGTCCGCATACCTACTAGAAGCTACAGACCAGATATAAAATAAGCGAAAGCGCAAAAGTAATCCGACTAAAATTGTTTATAAATTCTGTGCAGAAAAAACACTACATTAATTAACGGTCAGATATCAGAGGAGCATTAAACTTACTCATTTTTTTGTTACAACAGACTGTAAGAATCTATGCTATAATAATATAGAGGAAAGATTTGCTTTTTTGTTTGTGTGTTTGTTACGATTTAACTCAAGAACTACTGTTAAAAATTATTTTAAGTACCATTATAAAGCTACATTCTTACCGAGTAACATAGGATATAAATTATATTGATGCCTTGCAAATTAGCCGAGCTATCACAATTTTCGCGGGCGAAGTGCTTAGTAAATTATAAATATGATTCCAACGTGATATCTAGTAAGACTCGTAAAACTATTATGTAGTATTAGTATCGATACTTGTTATAGTAACACTATATTCCATAATTGGTACATCCCTATCATTGGCAGCCATTTTATGAGAAATTTTGTGGCACCTTTTTTTTGTAGGTATTTCCAGTCCATCTACTTCTCAAGTCAATGTATTAAACAGATATGTTGTGAGCGCGCAATCGTGAAGACTCGAAAACAGGCCAATTGGCTTGTTTTGCCTTTATTCTGCGTCACTGCGTGTATGTGAGCTGGCTCTGCCCCGCGGAACACTTTTTTCGGTGGTTTTGTATAATATGAAGGCAGAAAAAGAACGTTGCTGCCAGGTGCCGGGAGAATGCTCAAGCCTTATGATGAGAGGATATGCAGGGCGCCGGGAGATAAATTGTACGGGTCCGATGTGGAACAGCTGGGAGTCAGTTCGAGTCCAATGCTGAGGAGTTCATTCGTCCACGCCACGCGAGACGTCGTGACCTACAACGTTGTCAGTAAAATACGAACCTACTGCAATGTAAGTTTTGCACTGCAAACATTATTATTTTATATTCTACAAATTCTTCATGATATTGTAATTAGATCATGCTGTGTTATTTAATATTTTCTATTGGGCATTAGGAATGGCCCAACAAGTGCAAGATTTGCTCGCTAAACTAAAATATTTAAGAGAAGATTTAGTAAAATTGGCTCCAGATAGACGTAGACCAGATTTAGCTTATAAGAAACTAGCAGAAGCTGAAAAAGAATACTGAGGGTTTACTTTCTTTGGTAGATAGTAGTGGTCAAACTAGTTCTAAGGATATATAGAATATTCTGATTGCGTTACAAAAATGGCTGACGCATTCGATATTAGAACTGCTTTTCCTGTTGCTGGTGATGAATGGCCAGGAGCAGGTGACAAATCAGCTTATTGATGGTATCTTGCTTTATAGTTTACTGATGAAGCCAGTAAAAGTCAATTGATAGAGTTTGTATTAAAAACGCGTCTCTCGCCTAGTGCAAAATTGCGTCTTAAATCAAATTACGCAGATATAGAAAGTTTGATAGAAGATATTCGCGTTCATTTGTTACCGAAAAAATCGTCTGAAGCTTTACAAACACAATTGTTTAAAGCAACTCAAGGCCGCTGGAGTATAGAAAAAATCGGTACAGAGATAGAGGAGTTGTTTGTGAATCTCACGATGCTCAGGCTAACGATAAACGTGATGCTTATGAGGTTCTGCGTCCACTTAATGAGAAGACTGCAATTAAACGGTTCAGCGATGGTTTGGCTGACAAACGGCTCAGCACCATCATTGCCTCACGACAGTTTGCGTCGTTGTCTGAAGCTATTACGGCTGCGGTAGATGAACAGTCCATGTCTGTCCAGCTACAAGATCAGGTTATGCAATTTAGGGCTAACTTAAATTATAAACGTGGAAGCTTTAGAGGTTTCCGAGCCCGAGGAAATTCACAGTTTTTTTTTTTTTTTTTATCTTTATTTAGGGGGGGGACTCGGTCAACAATGACGATGTCGGTCGCCCCGTAATTCTAATTATACTATAACTCTTATGGCCAGATACATCTTAACTTTTCAAAATCTTATCCAAATCTTATCTTAACTAAGGAGTATTATCCCTGTGCCGTAATTGGCACATGTACAATTCACACAACTTCCTGGCCTCTTCCGAAAGGGGGAAGGCCAAGAAGCTGCTGCATAACCCTATATTGTACTGCGTATCCCCAAGTACCTGTCGCCGCTGAGCTTCATTCCGGACACACTCGACCAAAACATGGTGAACATCCTCGATCGCGTTACACTCCGTGCAATTAGGTGAGTCCGTTTTACCCATTAAATGTGCAAATTTATTTGATGGAATGTGCCCGGACCGAAGTCTCAGCAGTGTCACAATATATTGTCTATGGGCTTCCATCTCCTGGAACCATGGGCAACGAAAAGGTCCTGCCTGTATAGTTCTGTACCATATGCCTTTGGTGAGCGACCTCTCATCAAAATATTCTTGCCACAAGTCTTTACAGATCTTTTTGACTGTCTGAACCTGATCTGTGTGTAACGGTAAACAAGTGTATGTGATCCCTTCCGATGAAGCTAATTTTGCTGCCTGATCTGCTTTTTCATTGCCCATGATGCCAATATGAGATGGAATCCACTGTAAAACTATAGTTTTATCAGTCATACGCAGCTCTAAAATGGTTTGGAGGATAACAAAGGCTATCGGGGAACCTCGAGAATTCGAGGGTAGCCGAGCCAGATGCAATAAAGCACTCTTAGAGTCAGTTAGAACCACAATATGCTGAGCGTCGAGGGTTAACGCGTACGACAGGGCTTCGGAAATCGCTATCAGCTCACAGTACATTACAGCAATATTAACCTTAATTTTAAATTGAAGCGTATTATTTAATTGAGGGTTGAATACAGCCGCTCCCGCATACTGCGCATCCTTAGATCCGTCTGTATAAAGTTGATAGAACGAACCGTAGTTTTCATTCAAGTATTTGGCACACTTTTGTCTTAAATCTAATACATCCATTGATCTCTTTGGAATGCGTACATGCGGAATATCGTAAGAAATGTTCTTTGATAAGTCAATGCTGGAGAGCCATGTATCCAACGAAAATACACCCAATATGGAACTAGAATAAATAGGTAAATCTTGTGTTTGCCTATGCATGTCTACTAATAATGGAATCTTTTTGTTTCTCCAGTATTGACCCTCACACAGATTTGACAATTCTCCAATAATATTTATAGTCACATTATCTTTTACCGATCTAGATTTAAGCCATTTTAAGAATTTTCCAATAATCCTCATACATAAATTTTGGATTCCGTTAAGTTTACCCATCAAAACATAAATGTGAAACGAGAGCCAAGTTCAATATTATGATATATATGAATTATTATATTCGATGGTTAGTTTCTATCAGCAAGCCAAATTTTCGGAATAATAAAATAAGAACCGACAAGTAACAGGTTGAACTTGCGAAGGCTATAATATAATTCGTATATGAAAACTAGCCAAGTCTGACCTTAGGCTACAATATATTTTTCTAAGTTATAAGAAAAAATGATATTTTATGTGGTTATAAATGAATTTCAGGACTGACCATTGAACTTGGCACTCATTTAGATTTCACTTCTTTTGTCGTTGAAGTCAACAATCAAGGCATATATCATAATATTGAACTTGGCTCTCGTTTCACATTTATGTTTTAAGAGTGCGGCGCCGTCCGCTCGCAACTGCAATTCGAAGCGAAGGCAAAAACACGTTGAAATATTGTTGTCTCTGTTTCACACTCCCCGGCCCGTTGCGTAGCCGCGCGTGAGCGTGTGTGAATAGTGTTTACCTATGCGTGTGTTAATCGTGTTTGGTGTTTACCTTTTAGGTAGTTATCATGTTCATTATTTGCTTTATTTTTGTTAGTTACTTTGTGCAATCGTTAGTGTATCTGCAGAATAGTAATGCGTTTTTAGGAAATCTGTCTACAATATTTTTATCTCAAATGTTAGATTAACTCAAAATCTAGGCTTTGTTGAAAAAAAATCTGGGTTACTACTCTTTCTATACCACTAATGTAGGTAAGGAATAAGTATACGGTTCGCCTGAAAATCTGAAATAAAAGTACGTACTGGTGGCTCAGTGGTGGCGGCCCCGACTTACGAACAGTAAGGTGCGGGACAAATACAAGAGGCGTCGGGCGCGGACATGGCGCGGGCGACTTCCTAATACCATTCAAATATCATACAAAATGCATGGAAATAAAGTGCAATTTAGGCTACACGGTATATCATTGCGCTGACGAGGATGTGACGATATACCGTGTGTTGTATTTGTCCCGCGCCCATAGACTTAGTACTTATAATACTGCCCGCGCCTAAGTCGTAGGTTCGAACCCAGGCAGGCGCATTACTTTGTGTAATTATTATTCATCAACTCTGCTCTCAAAACGGAAAAGGAAAACATCGTGAGGAAACCGGCATAAGTATCCTAGAACCTAAAAGTAGGTAGCTAGTAGGAGGTAGGTAGAAGGTAGGTAGTAGGTAGGTAGTAGGTAGGCAGTAGGTAGGCAGTAGGTAGGTAACAAGCAGGTAACAAGCAGGTAGTAGGCAGGTAGTAGGCAGGCAGTAGGTAGGCAGTAGGCAGGCAGTAGGCAGGCAGTAGGCAGGCAGCAGGCAGGCAGTGGGTAGGCAGTAGGCAGGCAGTAGGCAGGCAGTAGGCAGGTAACAGGCAGGTAGTAGGCAGGTAACAAGCAGGTAGTAGGCAGGTAGTAGGCAGGCAGTAGGTAGGCAGTAGGCAGTAGGTAGGCAGTAGGCAGGCAGGCAGTGGGCAGGCAGTAGGCAGGCAGTAGGCAGGTAACAGGCAGGTAGTAGGCAGGTAACAAGCAGGAAGTGGGCAGGCAGTAGGCAGGCAGTAGGCAGGTAGTAGGTACTCATCAAGATGAATCAAACGAGCCCAAACTCGAAGCGGTTGCGTCGTTTTATTACGGAGATCCTTTGGCCCCCCTTTCAGCTTCATCATCAAACCCTGATTACCATTTAGGACCAATTTACTCTTCAAGATCAATCAAACGAACCCAGACTCGACGGGATTATTTCGTTTTATTACGGACTTCCAATGGCCACCTTCCAGCTCCATTATCAGACCCTGGATACCACCTAGCACCAAAGTACTCGTCAAGACAAATCATACGAGCCCAAAATCGATGGGGTTATGTCGTTTTATAACGGAGTTCCCATGGACACCTTCTAGCTCCATCATCAGACCCTGGATATAACCTAAAGACAAAGTACTCGTCACGACGAATCAAACAAGTTCAAACTCGATGGGGTTACGTCGTTACATTACAGAATTCTTATGGCCACCAGTTGTCACGCGATATACCTACATAATGCGTGCAAAATTTCAGCTCAATCGGTAATCGGGAAGTGGATCAAATTTTACTTGCAAGATTTGATTACTTACAGATTACAGACAAACATCGGGACACGTGAAACTATGTCAAAGCTTGTAAAATAAAACATAATATTTATTTAGTCGGTAGGTAGGTACCCTTATGTTATGATTGATTATGAATGAAACCTATTAGTCGGACATTTGAATCCTAAACACATCTAATTCAGTATGTACTAACCCAGTGTAATGTAATTTCGATTATGAACGAGAAAAAATATGTGTAGGTAGGCAGGCATTTTCTTGGTCTGAGTTTAAAAAAATGATGAAAACAAAAAGGTTGGTAGATACTTATTGTGAGATACATCCCAACGTTTGGAGTCCATGGGGTCTAAAATGGCCACATTATCAGAATCGTAATATGAATCACGTTAAAAATTTAAAATTCTTAAAATGGACTTTATCATTATGGACATAAAGTCCATTTTAAGAATTTAATTGTTTTAACGTGATTTATACTAAGATTCTGCGTGGATTCTGCTAAAGCGGCCATTTTAGACCCGCATGTTGCTAACCTTTATATAATTATGTTTATGTAGGTACCTGTTTTGTAACCTAAATTTAACCAAATCGTAAGCAAATATCGAAGTCCGTAAACAAAACAAAAGTCGTAATAAAGTAGGTAGGTAGGTTACTCGATTCCAAATCACAAGGCAAATCTAAATCCAAATCCGTAGCATAGGTCAAGAAGTGTCAGAAATATTACGATACAATTGGCAAACAAATACGCACCAATACGCACGCACAATGCAATCAAGTAATCGTCTAACACTGACGAACGATTCCGAACGAATTGCCCGGCCCGGCCGGGTGGCGAGGTGCGCACGCACACATTTACATTTGTCACTATACTCAACACAGTCAACACATCCAAATGTTCTGTCCCGCGCCCTGCGCCCCGCCCCAGCTCAATGCTTGATGCGATAGCACGACTTCCGATGAACATTTGTGATTAATTTGAATGTGTGCCGTAATACCAAAAATGATGAATGAAAACTCAATGCTTTTCCATTATTTTTTTTTATATTATTTAACATAACAATATAAGACTTGTTTCGATTTTAACAATATTACAAATACTACCGTTTTTAATATAGAACAGATGAGATGAAAACATCGTATTTAAACTGTAAAAATGTGAGATATTCAATATGTTTGCATTTCGCTTTTGGTAAGTATTTTGAAAAAAAATAATATAGAAACCTAGGTAATTACCATCTTGTTCCGAATAACAGCATATTAAGGTGGAAATATGCTCATACTGAAAATGATTTTGGTATTACGTTTGTATGGACAAATTCATGCTCCCCGGCCCCTTAATGGGATATCATTACTTTTTGTACATACGCCATCTAGTGTTACTTTTAAATAAATCAATGGAGGCGGCATGCTGTAGTGAGTGAGTTTCTGAGAATGATAATTGGTGGCGCTAGTGGTTGTAAAATATGGTTATTTAAGCGTAATAAATATGAAAATCTACTATATTCTTATTTATAAGTACAAAAACGGAAATATTTGGATAAAAAAATTAAGGGTATTTTTCAACTCGTTATGTATTCACGTAAAGTTCTTATAATCCACAAATAGAGATTTACGGGCACTAATTATAAGTTAACTGAAAATAATAATAAAATGATAAAAAACTACCAGTTTCGGATTTTTTCCTTTGTATTCACCTAATTACCTACCTGCATACCAAATTTGAACTTTCTAGGTCATCTGGAACTGGGTTATAGTTTTGATCTATAGGTCAGTCATAAAAATGACGGTTTTTGGACGTTAATATCTAAATAACCGTTTGAGATTATGCTTATAAAATTTGGAACACATATAAATCTCGCCAGTCTCAATATATGAGCCAAATTTTACAAGTTTTGGTCAAATAGTTTTTGAGTTATGAGGGGCTCAAAAGTGGCTCCAAATGGTTCGTGTAATATTACACACTGTGAGCTGCGCGCCAGAACTTGGCTTGACACGCTCCCGCGTGTCTAGATTCAATTGACTGTTAGCGTAATTACCAAATAAAAAACTACAGTAATCAAGTCTACTTCGGATCATTGAGATATACAGGCGTCTCAAATGTTTCAGGTGGACTCCCCATTTGGATCCAGCTAGTACCTTAAATATATTTACTAATCTTGAGCACTTCTCCCGCAATTCGTTAATATGCCTTTTCCACTTCAAAGATTTGTCCAGCCACATACCTAGATATTTTACACAATCCAAACAGTATACATGCACAGCTCTTTATTTTATTCTCCCACGACGACTCTGGATTCAATATTTTTTCTTTTACTTAGCTCCATATCCCTCCAATTTTCGATCTTTTACTTTTTGAACTGTTCCTTCTATTATTGTCTTCTGACTTTTTACTTTCAACGTCGCTGTCTGCCTCTTGAGAACTTTCTTTTGCTATATCTTCGCTACTATGTTTTGGGAGGGGGGGAAGGGGGGTGCCCGCCTTTCTTTACTATTCTTCTTTTTCTTTGGGTTTTTATTATCTTGATTACTTTTTACTGTGTCTGCGTAGGTATTCTTACTTTCAGAGGGAATAACTACAGTGCGATCTTCACTTGACTTCTGTATCTCTTCTGTCACTATGTATTGATTCTCTCCTCTAGAAGCAGGTTCCGTTATAGGATGCTCTGGCGGGACATACATGGTATGGGCCCGCTTATACGTGCAGTTGAATTCTGCCATCAGGTCTCTGATCTTATTCTCTTTAACATATCAGGACACGACTTTGCTAAAGTCATGTGATTTCCGGAACAATTATTACACTTGTAATCCACTGTGTCGCAATTAGAATGATTCCTACTGCATTTTGGACATATCACTTTATTGGATGGGCATAATTTCATTACGTGTCCAAATCGCCAACACCGTGCACATTGCGCTACTGGATATTTATTTATTTATTTATTTATTTTATTTTACAGAAGGCTTACAGACTAACAATCAAAAAATGATAAACAGTGTAGTATTTCCAAATCGCTAATTACAAGCCTCCACACGTAGATAAAAAGAAAATACATATAACGGGGAAAATAAAAAATAAAAGTACAGATGACAATTCATTGTCATCATCAGATTACATGCGAGAGAAGCTACTTAATCATCGAAAAAGTTGTGTGCCATTTGCCGTCGCAAGGACGCCACACTAGTGCAGAACAAGTCGATATCATGGTCCCTAGAAAGTTTATTGAAATCACGTGCACTCCTTATTGAAAAAACATTTTTCACATAATTGGTCGTTGTGAAAGGTACACTTAATATTGGTCGCTGACGTAATCCCATTAGGTTCGTGCGTAATCCTATATTTGCAACAAGGTCAGGACAGTCAATATGGCCATTTGCGACACCCATAAGCAGAGTCATGTCTCCAATATGACGCCTCATCTCCAGAGGAAGGAAATGGTACCGTCTACAGCGGTGCTTATAGTCAACCGAGTATTGCTGTGCTCTATAATCTAGGTAACGTAGAAATTTTCTTTGGACGCCTTCAATACGGGCCTTATAGATCTCATACTGCGGGTTCCAAACCTGAGATGCGTATTCTAAATGGCTACGTACAAAAGAACAATATAAAATTTTAACCGGTTTAAGAGATCGAAAACAGGCCGTGGTGCGTAGTATAAATCCCAGAGCTTTTGATGCCTTTGTAACTATGCTATTCACATGTTGATCAAACAGAAGCTTGTTGTCCACGATCACCCCCAAGTCTCTTATGCTAATTAGCCGGCTAATTAATTCATTGTTGATAGTGTAATTAAAGTTGATCAAAGACGTACGTCGTGAGAATGTTAGGACGAAACATTTAGAGACATTTAATTGGAGTTTGTTACGTTTGCAATATATCTCAAATCTGTGCAGGTCGTCTTGCAATTGATATGCATCAGACATGTCTCTTACAACTTTGTGAATTTTCATGTCATCAGCATAGAGAAGAATATACGAATGATGAAAGCACTGCTTGATATCTGTAATGAACAATATGAATAACAATGGACCCAGAATGGAACCTTGTGGCACTCCTGAAGGGACAGAACTCCAACCAGATGTGTACCCTTGAAGCACGACAGCCTGTGTTCTGTTCTCTATATAGGATGAGAACCATCGGTACAAGTCTCCGTGAATTCCGGCGAGAAAAAGCTTTTTTAGTAGCATGCGATGATCAATACGGTCGAAGCATTTGCTGTAGTCGGTATAAATTACGTCAACTTGACGCTGTGCCATGCCGTTCGTAATAAATTCTTGTGACAGAAGTAAGTTGGACGTGGTCGAGCGATTCCTAACAAAACCGTGCTGTTCATCACCAAGAACAGTCTTAAAAGCCGCGTAGACATCAGTGTAGACAATACGTTCAAGAACTTTGGAAAAAAGGCAGATTTTGGAAATCGGACGGTAGTTTTCTATATTTGCTTTATCGCCCTTTTTAAAGACGGGAGTGACGAAAGCAGACTTCCAAATCCCTGGAACTTTACCTTCAGACAGAGAACGCCTGAATAAGATAGTGATGGGTTCAGCCAGACTATCAGCACAAGTAACAATGAACAATGGAGGTATAAGATCTGGTCCACCTGATTTAGTTAGGTCCAAGGATTTGAGCAACTTCAATACACGTGATTGGTTTATGTCAACTGAGCTGATAGACATAGCAGTATTACTATATCGCTCACTGGAAGTACATTCATCATCAGCCGTTGTTGTTTCAGGTTCTAAAAAGGTGGATTGGAAATAGCTAGCGAAGAGGTTGCTAATATCTTGCCCTGTGTTCACAGAGGTCTCACGGTAGAACATCTCACTAGGAAATGAGCCAGCCCTCCGCTTGCTTTTAACAAACGTCCAAAAAGCTTTCGGATTTTTTACAATAGAAGCCTTGTTAGTCATATAGTTATCATAACAAGCCTTTTCCAACTCAATAATCCTGGTACGCAATAATGAAAAAGAATGATAATCAGATGAATTATTGTATTTTTTATGATATTTATGTTTTTCTCTAATAATTTTAACTAATGCTGGAGTGTACCAAGAAGGATAAGAGGATTGTTTTACCGATTTTAAAGGTATGTGTTTATCCCTCAGTTCATACAGTTTATTATAGAATTTAGTGACCGCATCTTCTAAGCTTGTTGACAGAAGAAACTGAGGCCAATTCATTAGATCAAGTTCAGATTTTATAGCGTCACAATTGCCCTTTGAGAAAATATAACGTAGCTTAGGTTTGTCGACAAGTGTATGAATTTCGACAAATTTTGTCGTGACAATTAAAGGCTTGTGATGAAGATCAAGAGGCAGAGCAAGAGGGTCCGTACATTCGGATACAGTTACAGTGTCGTTACAAAATACAAGATCGAGTAGTCTACAGTTGACATTCAGCTCACCATTATACTGTGACATATTGAATGTTTGCAACGTATCAAAGAAATGAGTGATATGCTGAGAGGAAATATTTTGTGGTATTAACTCCCCATTAGTAGCAATGTCCCCATTACACCACTCGACATCATTTCCGAAATTAAAATCACCCACCAGCAAAAACTTGTCAAGTGGATGGGTCAAAACTAAGTTATTCAAACTATCAGTGAAATTGCGCAACTGAGTGCTATACGAATTACCTAAATTCTCCTTGCATAAATAAAGCGCGCAAATATGCAAATTTTTTTTTTTTTTTTTATTTAATTAAAGGGCTTTGTCGCTTAGCGACCACATCGCCCAGTGAAGGAAAGCAAATTACTTAAAATCTATTTAACACTAACTTACGATCTACTTAATACTAGCTCATACAATTCTTTTGCTTTCTCGGACACTGGAAAAGCAAGGATGGTATTACAAGTGCCAATATTATACGATTTATATCGTCCAAAAACATTTATTCTACTATTTTCATTCCGGACACACTCCATCAGGATATGAAAAACATCATCAATTACTCCACAGTCATCACAATTTGGAGACAAAACTTTCTTCATTAAATGATAGAACTTATTCGAAGGAGTATGGCCGGAACGAAGTCTTAAGGCTATAGTTATTAATTTTCTGTTCAGATCACAATCAATCCACGGAGCCCGAGAAATCTCTGGCTGGATAGTTCGGTACCATATCCCCTTTTCTTTTGATCTTTCATCAAAATACTCTTGCCAAAGATCTAAACACTTTTTTTTTGCCTTTCCAAAATAGTCTGAATACAGCGGGGTAATATTCGTAGGGACTCCATCAACACACGCTTGTTTGGCGAGTATATCAACCATATCATTTTCTTCAAATTGAATATGCGATGGAATCCATTGGAGGCGCACCGTTTTGGAATTAGCTTGAAGTTTTAGGATTAATTCATATATCGCGTAGGCTGTCGGAGTACCTCGCATGTGAGAAGTGTGCCGAGCCAAGTGTTGCAGCGAGCTTTTGGAGTCTGTCAGAATCACAAAATTATCGCCATTAATTGATAGAATATAGGACAAAGCTTCCAATATAGCAATCAATTCAATGTGCATAATAGAAATATCTGAATCAATCCTAAGCTTCATGTGGTTCAG
This sequence comes from Xestia xanthographa, assembly GCA_905147715.2. Classification (NCBI taxonomy): domain Eukaryota; kingdom Metazoa; phylum Arthropoda; class Insecta; order Lepidoptera; family Noctuidae; genus Xestia; species Xestia xanthographa. The sequence continues at coordinate 17,118,823 of LR990654.1, read as the reverse complement.
AAGAATGGGATCCAAAAAGGCAGCGCCTCCTACATGTTTATCTTTGGAACCGTCAGTAAATAATGTGTGATAACCAGAATATTGTTCTTTTATATACGAAATACATAAGTGTTTTAGTTGTAAAATACTGTAGTGGCGTTTAGCTTTAGAAATACTTGGGATGTTATCGAAGATTAAATGAGAAATATTTATACTACTAATCCATTTATCAAGTGAAAACATACCAAGTTGAACACTCGAGTATATTGGGACGGAATTATAATGGGATAAGATGTCAACAAGTAATGGCAGTTTCTTGTTCTGCCAATAGTTGGAACCTGTAACTAGTGAAAGGTTTTCTAGTGATTTTAATGTTTTATTGCTTCGAAAAGATTTTGATTTTAGAATAAATTTGCAAGCTAGGTATCTCCGACGAATATGAAGTGGCGGAAGGCACAGTTCGTTTTCCATGACATGTATTGGGGTGCTCCTTATAAATCCGCCGACAACACGTAATGCCTGGTTTTGCACCCTATCTAATTTTATTAGTTTAGTCTTGCAACCATTGTCGAACAAGAAACTGGCATAATCAAGCCTACTACGAATTATGGAAATATAAATACGTCTTAAGTGTTTTTGATGGAGTCCCCATCCGGGACCGGATAAAACTTTAATCAAATTAATGAACTTCATTACTTTCTGTGAAGTTTCATTGATATGTTTACCCCATCTTAATGAGCTATCCAGCCATAGACCCAGATATTTCACATTATTAACAACTTCAATAGAAATATCATCAAAATCAAAGTTGACAGCCCTTCTAAAGCAACCTTTTTTAAAGACGCAAATTTTAGTTTTATTTGGAGACATAGTCAAACCTAGCTTATCTATTAACACTTGGGTATATCGTAAAGCAGACCGAAGTTTTTCAAACGCTAAATCTAGATTATGATTTGTTGAATACAACACGAAGTCATCAGCATATTGAGACATATTAACCTGTCCAACTTTTTTACAAATATGCAGTGTTAAAATATTAAATAAAAGTGGAGCCAGTGGATCTCCTTGAGCTAGCCCACGGCCAGTAAATCTAACAACATCACAGCCGTACGTCGCCACTTGCAGATGTCTATTTGATAAAAAGGACCACAAATATACACAGATTTTTGATCCAACCCCAAACTGGTCTAAAATACGTAACAGGCAAGGAATATCAACATTGTTATAAGCGCTCTCGATGTCTATAAAGCACGCCGCTGTAACCAGGTTTTTAGAGAATCCTAGTTGAATTTGGCTTCTCGGACGAGCAGTGTTCGCTAGCGCACGCTCATTTCAAGCTCTCAGTTTTTAAATTGCCAACCCCAGTAAAAAGTGCATTACTATACCTAAAAGTTATATCAGTACAAAGCTGAATTCAATACCTATATAACAGTGCCAGTGAATCCGTATTCTGACTACCAATGCTGAAGATACGACAGTTTTTAAACCAGTGCAAAACATAAACTTTGAACAGCTGACCGGTACGGGTGAGTCACAGAGCGCGCGAGCGCCGCACTACCACATCACACTATAGCTGTCGCAGTCACACTTTCGCAATACGGGCCGCTGCTGTCCTGCTCTCAAGCCGATCACGTACACAGCACGCATTTGCTCGCATGCAATACAAGTTTGTGTGTTTATTAAAACTTAAACCGAACTGCATTATGAATATGTCGTGTGAAGCCTGTAAACAAGACATAAAAACGACAGATAGACCAATCAAATGCTCTAATTGTGAGACTAACTACCACAAAATATGTGTTAACGCTTCATCGATCGATTCTAGCAAACAAATAGACATCTGGCTATGTCCTTCCTGTCGGGTTAAGACACCTCGCACTGATAACAGCAACACGCCCGCTCGACCAGTGAACACAAGCGCCGAGCTCGACGTCTCGAACATAAATACTCAATCGCGCGGGCACAAGCGCGTAGCTATTGGGTCACCCGCTCGAGACTTCACTGACAAACCTTCTTTCACTGAACTTCTCTCTGAAATCAGGCTTATGCGATCGGACATGGATGAAGTTAAAACATCACTGAAGTCATTACTCGATGGTGTTATCCAATGCAATGCCCGTTTGGACAGCTATGAAGGTAGGATAAAATCCCTCGAGCAAAGTAATTCGCAAGTCGTTATCTTAAACGAAACAATTTGTAACTTGAAGGACCAACTAAACCATCAAACGCAGTCAGCAATGCGTAATGAGATTGAGATCATGGGCATCGAAGAATCCCCCTCCGAAAATCTTCAACACATAGTCTTACTAACCGCGTCAAAGCTCGGTGTCGCGGTGACTGTGGATGACATCGACTGGACAGTTCGGGCAGGCCTTAAAAAAAAGTCCTGTGCGCGACTCAGACACTAAGTTTCCCAGGCCAATTATCGTAAGATTATTAAGAAGGGCAAAAAGGGATGAGCTCATAAAGGCATCCAAAACTAGGCGCAACTTCTCCTCCAAGGACATTGACATCCAAGGACCTGTCCGTAAGATATTTGTCAATGAGCATCTTACCAAGGATAACCGTATCTTGTTTCGTGAGGCTCGGGCCCGTGCACAGAGTGCGGGCCACAAATACTGCTGGACGAACAACGGGCGCATACTTATCCGCAAGATTGAGGGGCAACCGGCCATCACGATCAAGAGCATCAAAGAACTCGATATTTATCTTGGAAAGCAAACGAGTTCTCCTATACCGGCTTCCTCAACTCAGGAATAATATTGTCGTAATTTTGGTCTTTGTTATGCCTTTTTATAATTTAATAATTATTATTATGTGCAAAAACACAGACATGACATTCACAACACATAAACACAATAAAAAAATAAACACACACCCCTCACGCACACTCATACACACCCCTACTATTTTCCCTCCAGTAATCTCCATCGGTCGATTAGTGACATTCCATAAAAAGATTTTTACTACAACATCAGTTTTTCGTACCTATACAGATGGCTTTATTTAAAATAATGCAAGATATTGATGAAAGTCTCCAAATTAATTGTCACTCTTACGATCTGATGGAAAACTGTAGGGAACAGCTACTACATACTGACTACAACTTTAAAATTCTCACATTTAATATTAGGAGTTACCAACGCAACTTTGATAACTTTTACGCGATTCTACAACGTCTTGATTGCGAATTCGACGTCATTGTCTTAACTGAGTGTTGGCTGAGCGATGGGTTGTTGTTGGAACTATTACCAGGCTATACTGGCTCCAGGACGCACTCACAGTCAAATAAAAATGGTGGAGTAGTCGTTTACATAAAATCTTCTTGGAATTTTACCGTCAGTGAACCAACAATAGCAGACGCAGACAGTCTATTAATCAAAATTAACAGTGATATTGCCATTCTAGGTATCTATCGATCCCCATCCTATACTAATCCGGACAACTTTACCACATCCTTAGATGCCACTCTGAACCAGTTAATTAATTATGACAAAATATTTGTAACAGGAGATATAAATATCGACATATGTAATGAAATTAACAACAAAAATGCGGACTATCTACGGATGTTGGCTACACACGGTCTCCTTCCTGCAATTACCATTCCAACGAGAAACAGTACTTGTCTTGACCATATTTTTATTAAATCTAGAAATAAATCTACGGGAGCAGTTTCTAAATGTTCTGTCACTGATCATGACATAGCGATGGCTGCTACCAGCTTACAAAATAATAAATCTTGCTCCATCAGACCAAAATGGAAAATTAAAATTGACGAGGAAGCCGTTGTCGCCGAGTTAAATAATATTTCATGGACTGAAGTCCTGAACCAGCATTGCACCAACTCCGCCGTTAATATTTTTGTTGACATCATCTCAACATCACTAAAAAAACACTCACGAAAAGTCAAAGTTAGCAGAAGTAATTATAACATCAGGCCCTGGATTACCTCAGGCTTAATAAGGTGCATGCGCCACCGCGACAAACTCCACCTAGACTCACGTGCGCACAAAGATGATCAAACAAAAAGGTTAATCTACACCCGATACAGAAACTCTTGTAACAGCCTGCTACAAAAGTTAAAAACCAACTACCACAGCAATCTAATCGAAAATAGCCAAGCTGACCCGAAAAAACTTTGGAAGTCAATAAAATCTATATACAGCGATAACAAAAAGACGTCAAATGATTCCTATAAATTAGTTACCAATGAGAACCCAACAGAATCACTTAACAAATGCAATACTTACTTCACTGCACTGGGAGACAAACTGTCTGACATCATTCTCTCGAGACTCTCGGAAACACAAGCCTCTCTTGCCGATAAATATACCCCAAATATAACCTGTCCACACACATTCTTCTTACACCCCACAGATGAAACTGAAATAGAAAGCCTTATAACTCAACTCAACAATGACAGCGCTCCCGGGCCCGATAATCTTAATGTAAGACTAATAAAAAAAATCAAAACCGCCATTATTCATCCACTAACTCTTATATTTAACCTCAGCTTAGAATCTGGAATATTCCCGGACCGATGGAAAGTTGCAGCTGTCAGCCCAATTCACAAAAGTGGTGCAACAGATATCCCCGATAACTATAGACCTATCGCCCTATTGCCTATACTATCTAAGTTGCTCGAAAAGGTTGTAAACAAACGACTTACGAATTTTTTCGAGAAACACAACATTATTTCCAATAAGCAGTTCGGATTTAGGAGGGGTAGGTCAACTGAAGATGCAGCCAGGCTCCTAACAAATATTGTGTCGTCAACTATCGATAAAGGAGAACGCACTATGTGCGCTTTCCTAGACCTGGCTAAAGCTTTCGACACTATTTCAATAGATCTCCTGCTAAAGAAGCTGGAAGCGGCAGGTATACGCGGTACCCCCCTAGATTGGCTTAAAAGCTATCTTTCCAATAGAAGGCAATTTGTTAAGCTCGGAGATATCTCTAGCAGCCTACTTCCTGTCAACTATGGAATCCCTCAAGGTAGTACGCTTGGCCCAACGCTTTTCTTGCTTTATATGAATGATATATTAAATATTTCACTCACCAGCGCTGAAATAATAGCTTATGCAGATGATACAGCGGTCATATTTCATGGCAAAAATTGGGACCAGGTGTACAGCATTGCCGAAGAGGGACTCCTCAGAATAGCGAATGCTCTTGATAGGAATTTACTAACCTTAAACGTTAAAAAGACTAAGATAATTACTTTCTACAAGACCAAGACATCAAAACCCCCCCAACATCTCACCCTCACAATTCATTCTTGCTCCCATAACCCTCACACTCGTACTGCGGGCTGTTCGTGCACTGTGATTGAGCGTGTGCAGTCCATGAAATATTTAGGAATTACTTTAGATGAGAACTTATCCTTTAAACCACAAATACACACACTATCCGGCAGAGTCAGGAAACTCATCTACATCATGAAAAAACTTCGTGACTGCACACCCACTCCTGTACTGCGTACTGTTTACTTTGGTCTCTGCCAATCCGTTCTCCAGTATGGTATCTCTGTCTGGGGTGGCGCAGGTAAGGCCACATTTATTGAGGCTGAGAGAGCACAAAGAGCGGTCCTGAAAGTTATGCTGAAAAAACCTTTACTTTATTCAACTGACCATCTATATAAGGATTTCCCAGTCCTCCGTGTCCGACAGCTTTTTATCTTAGATGCAGTACTACAAACACACAAAAAATTAAAATCCAGACCAGACTACACAGAGATAATCTCCAAACGTATATTTAGCATACCTGTGCCCCGGGCAAACTCTCTTATGGCAAGACGCTCTTCAAATTATTTATATCCACGCATTTACAATGAAGCTGTTAAGAACTGCAACATAATAGATCTCAAAATATCCCTGTGTAAAAAGATAATAAAGAACTGGCTCCTCACACTCTCCTACGACGAAACAGAAAGAATCATTTACAAATAGCTACTACACTAACTGACAGCACTCCTAATCTCACTCAGATACACACACAGACACACACACACAAACACACACATACACACACACACACACACGCACGTACCAAGTTTTTGTTTTTAATTACTTGTAATTTCTCTGTTCTTACCACAAATTTTGTAAATAATCACATTTTGCATACTATTTTAAGTTATTTTCGATGTTATTAATTATTTATTTCTTTTCTTTTTATTTTGTAATCAATGCTAATAATTTTATTAATCCATGATATTTTTCTTGCGCTAGCAGAACATTGTAATTTGTTTTAACTTGTGTTTTGTCTGGGTCACCAAGATACAGGCTGTGCCTAGTTTGGGACCCGCTGTTAATCCTGTCAGTATTCTGTTGCAAGCTAATAAAATGAATTTGAATTTGAATTTGAATTTCAGAAACCAACCGCGTAAGATTATTCAGACAAGATCTTGCCTTACGAAAACCTACCATGTCCTCAGGAAAAAGGTTTTGTTTTTCAAAGAACCATTCTATAGGTTTGGCCAAAATGGCATGGAAAATTTTACAAATACAAGAAATCAGGGAGATAGGGCGTAAAGAAGAATTACTATGCTTGGGAATTGGAACTATTTTGATTTGACGCCATTGTAGAGGAACAAAACCATCAGAAAAACATTGATTAAATATTAGAAGTAACATAGATTTACCGGAAGGAGGAAGATGTTTAATCATGGAGAAGGAAATTTGATCTGAACCAGGAGCTGTGTCAGTAGCTTTAATACAGTTGACCAATTCTGGCATTAAAATTGGCGACTCCAACATTGCATTATTAGAACTAAAAGTAGGCTGCGATGGACTTACAAAATCTGGAGTAAGGTCACTAAGCAGACGCTCGGCTTTTTCTTTATCTACACATGCGTTAGGAATTTGTCGACCCTTTAACCACCTCATCTTGCGCCACATTTCAGAAGCTGAAGAGGTTTCATATACAGATGAACAAAACTGCTGAAAAGATTTACAACTAGCGCTGCGAATAAGCCTTTGAGCAATGCTTATTTTTTCTTTGAGGATATCTAAATTCCTTGGAGAAGGGCAGCCTCTCAGATTCGCGAGAGCCAAGCGCCGCTCCGCAACAGCCCTGGACAGCTCTGTAGACCAATATGGTTTGGGCTTAAATGTGTTGCAGATGTTTTGAGGGATTTTAATGTAGGGAATATACTTTTCCGCGGCTTTTTGCATTATATTATGTAGAAGGTCATATAACTCCTGAGGATCCAGGGGAGTTACGCAGTTTTGTAAATAATCATCTATAAATCCAGAATATAAATTCCAATCAGATTTTTTAAAATTCCTTCTGCATTGGTATTCACGCCTAATATTAAGTACACAATTTAATTGAATAATTAGATGATCACTTCCGAGTGATTCGTTTGTTGGTTTCCACATAAATAGTAAGGACAGATCTGATGAAACAAATGAAATATCAGGACTAGATTGCTGGAGAACTCCGTCAACCATTCTGATTCTAGTGAAACTACCATCGTTCAAATGAATGAAATTATAATCCAACATGGAGTCAAATATTTCGGAGCCACGCCGATCAGTTCTTACAGACCAATTAGAGTGATGCGCGTTAAAATCTCCTAGTATAAGAGTTTTACTGTTCCCAATAGAAAAGATTGCGTCCCAATCCCCTTGAGTGGTATGTACTGTCGAAGGGCAATAAATGGAAATTATATTCTCAATATGCTGACAACTCAGAATTCTAATATGTAACAATTCAATACCGGGGTTACGACTTCGCGTTGTACAAACTACAGACTTAACAGAGCGATGAGTCATAATGGCAACGCCACCGTAACCATCTTCTCTGTCTAATCTATACGTATTATACTCACTAATTTTAAAATGACTCTCGGGCTCCAACCATGTTTCGCTTAACACGGCAATATGGATTTTTTCTTGACTTAGATGCAATTCTAGTGGACGAGATTTATGCCTTAAACTTTGGCAATTCCATTGTACAATATTTAAGTTCGTACAATTATTGTTATCAGCCATTTCCAACAAATAAATTAAATAGCCAATCAAATGATAAACTACTTACAATTTTATGTGTCAGCCACTCTGAAAATATGGAAATTGATTGCTGGATTTTAATCTGAAGAGATTCTTTGCTTCTTATAATATTTTTAATTTTTCTAATCAAATGCCGAAAACTTAGATTATCGGAAGACTTATTATAATCGGAATGATGGTTTTTATTCGAATGAGGTGTGTTAATTTTCTCCGAAGAATCTGAAGATTCTGAGACTTCATTCCATATCATCTCCTCGGCAGGAACAGGGGTTACTGGTCGGGGATTTTGTTTCTTTAAATTACGTTTAGGCAGAGGCTTACTTCGTTGATTTATTGTGGATGTACCTGGGCAGACCACTTGAGAGGCTGTGCCGACATTTTCTTCAGTTGGGAGTAGCGTTGGAACCGCACTGACGGTTGTGACAATCACTGTAGGAGACGGTTCGACTTCAGGCATTGGTTCAGAAACTACTTGTGGGACATTAGCAGGGGAGGGTGGGACATATAATGTAAGAGCTCTCCTGTAGGTGCAATTAAATTCTGACATTAAATCCCTCAGCTTCTTTTCTTTCTTAAAAAAGGGGCAGATTTTGTCAAAAGCCATGTGACCACCTAAACAATTCACACAAGTAAATGATGTAATTGTACAGTTTTCGTGTTTTTGAGAACACTTAGGGCATACGGGCTTCTTTGATGGACATCTTATTTTCAAATGGCCATATTTCCAACAGTTAGCACATTGTGTGACAGGGAATACAAACCGCTCCACTGGAATCCTCAAACTGTAAATGTAGACATAAGGCGGAAGAGAAGATCCTTTAAATCCTAGCCGAATCGTTTCACTCGGAGTCCAGCCGTTACCGTCAAGGTCATCCGGGCACCGTTTATTTAGCCTCTTGATAGATATAATTTCAGCACTGCTTGACAGATTAGCTTTCAGATCTTCATCAGATATCTCCAGTTCCATGGCTTTTACAAGGCCGTACGACACTCCTACTTCGGAAGTTTTTTGGCAAGACCAGCCCATCTCAGTAAATACTGAGCAATTTATAAATTCATCGGCACCGATATCGTTATCAAACGTAATGAACATTTTATTCCGATGTACGTATTTAATTCTATAAATCTTGCCACTGGCAATGTTATGCGTCTTAAGTAATCGAGCTAAGGCGAACTGTTTTGGCAGAGGTTCTTTACAAGTAACGGCCACCTGTGTCCTCTTTTCTTTTTCCTTCTCACCTTGGTCTTCTCAACAACATACTTCTTTGTTTCGTCCTCTTTTCACTACGCTCCATCCTTCTTCATGCGAGGTTCCCTCCCGTGTTCTTTTCCTTCCTATCACCTCCGTGTCATCTTGTTGAGTATTGTCCTCAAATTCCATATTTGTACCGTCCTCCAACTCGTCAGCGCTCGATAATGAATTGATGTTTACATTACTTAGGTTTGATTCACTCATATGCAAAACAACAGCTGCAGGGACCGACCGGAGAACCGGTTGGCCCGAGCGTAAACAAACAAAAAAAATTTGCGCACTAAACTGTAACCGATGTTAGCAAACGTCCGATCACAAGGATAGCTCGTGCGGCACTGAATATGCAAATTGTAACTTACCTGTGGTTTGGATGTTTTAAGGATTAATGATAGCCATATGTCCTCCGCAGAACTACGCCAATCCAACCTCTCAACTATTGTAAGTTCACGTTTCACTGCTATCAGAACACCTCCACCACGCAGCTGACCGGTTCGGGAATAGTCACGATCACGTCTCCAAACAAGGTAACGTCCGTCAAATAATTCACTGCTGTTAAAACTATCATCTAACCACGTTTCCGTAAATATAATTATATCAAAGGAACTAAGACACACTCCGCGAGACACTATGTGTTCGCGACGAACGTCACCAATCCAGCACATAGAGTGTTGATTATAGTTAAAAAATAGTGTAGAGTCAGTGTATGGGCAATATAGTGAGAATAACAAAGTGCCATCAGTGAATCTAGAATAGTTAGATAGTAATTTTCAGGCGCGCTAGACACATATGGGCTCGCAAGTGGAGTTTTTTAGTATAATTTAACGCTTTGGCGAGGTCCAGGGAGCCTAGGTTGCGACCTAGGCCTGGATATAGTAATTTTTTATAACTTAGCTTATAGTTGAACCACTTAGACGAGAGTATGACGGTCTAGCGCGGCCATATTAGACAAAAACTGAAAAAAATTGTCTTACAGATTTTCAGTTGAAGGATCGCTACAGGCTGAAAGATACAGACACGAAAAAATAAGTAACAGTTTTAAATGGACCATATACTCGTCTAGTATATGGCGATTATATACTTACATTCACAGCAACGCAATTTGTTTCTGACAGCAACAGTTTTCGTGTAATTCAGCCTGTAAGACCCTTCATCCAAACACTTTTGGAAAAGTTGTCTGGTTTTTTGGAAATAATTTCCACGTTTTAATAAAGATTTTCGTTGTTTTTATGTCTGTACATAAATAACGTTATGTGGAATTGTGGCGATGTATATAATGTGTTTAAACATAAGCTCAAAATTGTAATTTGCAGAAAGATTGTACATTTCCATAATCAAATTTTCATTAAAGTTTTCCGAAATCAGAAAGCGAAATCAGGGTTCTCGTTACAGTAAAGTTCTGGAGTGCCTTAGTAAACTCGACTTTTCTTAGAATCGTAGTCATCAGTACGGCAATTAAATATGTATAAGTAAATAGTGAAAAAGTAGTGCGCGAATTAATCCTGAAATCGCTTCCTGTACAGTCATGAAAGTTAAATAAGTGTCTTATTTTCCCAGTAACCCCTATCCTCCCTCGTTAGGTCAACGCCCTGAGATAGCGAAGAATGATCAGCTACAGCTACAGTTAATTAGGTGTAGGACGTCAGCGCCGTCTGGCGGCGAAGTATAGTACAAACGTGCGCCCGGTAGTAATAGGGTATAGGCAGAGCACCAGGTACACGTATCCACGCCATCAGCGGATAACGCCCGTCCGGCACATTCTTTGGTCCTTCAGAGCCGGATTATTCTCGCGAATCTCAGTGCGTCGAAGTGTCGATACCTATGTGAAAGTGAATCGAAGTTATATACATTCCAAAACTTGAGTAATAGCAGTGCAACGAAGTTATAAACCTACGAGAACAGTGTATCAAAGTTAAATACTCAAAGCTTGTGTCAACAGTGCGTCAACGTTATATACCAAGCTTATGTGAACAGTGCCTCAACGTTATACACAAAAAGGCTTATGTACACAGTCAAGTACATAGGTTACAGTAAATAGTCACGTGTATAACGATATAACCACATAAGTTTTAGTAAACAGTGAAGTATATAACGACAGTACACAAGTGATAGTAAATAGTGAAGTATTTAACAACAGTACATAGGTGACAGTATACAGTGAACAAACAGTGAACAGTTTATGTGACAGTGAATAGTGGAAGTATATAACGACGATAATACGAGGGACAGAAAATAGTGAGGTAAGCAGATATATTTGACAGCCAGTGTATAACAGCAAGTACATATATAACAGCAAGTATATAACAGCAAGTATATAACAAGTATATAAGTCAAGTATATAAGCCAAGAATATAAGCCAAGTATATAACCAAATATATAAGCCAAGTATATAAGGCGAGTATATAACCAAGTATATAAGGCGAGTATATAACCAAGTATTTAACCGAGTATATAAGACAAGTATATAAGGCGAGTAAATAACCAAGTATATAAGCCAAGTATATAAGCAAAGTATATAAGCAGGTACATAACATAAGTACATAAGAAAGATTATAACACAAGTACATAAGTTAAGCTCATAAGAAGCTAACAGAGTTAAGATTGTTTATTTACACCGAAGGATTATACAGAGAAATTTACAGAGAAGCTTATATTACGTTGATAGTTATACAGTGAAGATATAGAGTAAAGATTGTTTATTTACACAGGAAGGTTATACAATAGAGTTTACAGAGAGTTTACAGAGAGGCTTATATACATATTATACTTATATACTGAAGCAAATAGTTAAACATCAAGATTTAATTGTTTAATTCCGAAACCAAGATGCCGGTAACAAGATCGCAAGGCAAATCGTACGCTGAGCCACGCCAAGAGACACCGTCGGCATCAGCTATTCATCATCAGTTGCCGCCACGATCACCGTCATCTATAGAACAGCTGGCAATTCGCCCTACTGTTACACAGGGGGCTCAAAGCGTACCTGGTTCATCAGCTGCTACCAGGAGAACCAGGTCCAAGGAAAATTCGGAAACAACAGTGAAGCCTTCAGATAGCGCAAGAAAAATACAGGATGAGGAATCATCACGAGCCGTACCGATGACTACCCGGGGTGACGCCCGTAACGAACAGATTCGGTCGCCGTCAAACAGGACGACGCGACCAAACAGAAAAATTTCACGAGCCCGCGAGGCTTTATTAAAGATTAAGTTGGAGCTTGCACAAATAGCACTTCAGAGGGCCGAAGAAGAGGACTCCGAAGCTGAATACATGGATGACAGAAACTCTAACGATGAATACGTGCGTTCCTGGTTGGAAGAAGCGCCCGACGCAGCGCGGATTCCGCAAGATGACGTCGCCGAGGGGAACCCTACAGATAGACAGAACCCCCCCCCTGCGGTCATCAACAGTACAGATATAGATAACCAGAGACAGGCACCATCGTTACATCCTACAGTTCCTACAGATAGAAACGTGCAAAGCAATATAGAACCAACTCAGAAGATCAAAGACAACAGGGGGGGAGATTTACGTCCATTTATTACGGAACTTACGTCCGCCATAGCGTCGCTAGCCGACAAAAAAACAGATACAGGGACATCGAATCAACCCTCGGCGTCGAAGATCATCATGACCCTACCGAATTTCAGTGGGTCACATACAGAATGGCTTTCATTCCGCGCCATATATGATACGACTCGGGCGTATTTCAACGATGTCGAGAATACAGCAAGACTCAGGAGGTGCTTACATGGAAGAGCATTGGATACAGTGAGTTCAGAGCTCATAGGACACGCAAGGCCAGATGACATCATGAGGGAACTTGAGCTGCAGTTCGGCCGTCCAGATTCGATAGCACAGGCCGAAACAGAGAGGCTGAAAGGATTGCCACGCTGCAGCGAAGCACCGAAAGACATCTGCACGTTTGCCAGCCGGGTGAGAAGCGGCATAGTGACTCTGCGAGCACTAAAAAAGGATTACTACCTCGTCAACGCTGAGCTAATGAGAATCCTAACAGAAAAGCTGCCGAACTCCCTGCGTGTACGTTGGTACAGAACATTCACAGATAAGTACCAGTCAGTGCCAGATCTGTCACTTTTCAGCGAGTTCATTACAGAACAAGCTCGCTACTGCAGTGCCTTCGCTCCACCTGAGAACATACACTCGACAGAAAATCCGGGAAAGCGGGTTGTGCAAAGAGCACATACGACCACAGACAAACCGACTTCAAAATGTCGAATCTGTGAAAAAGAAGGTCATCAAGAGTCTGATTGCAAAAAGTTCAGAGAGGCATCCAACAACAGCAAATGGGAATTAGCGAAGAAGCACGGCCTCTGCTTCCGCTGTCTGCAACGTCGTCGCAGCGACCACAAGTGCAAGCCGAAGAAATGCGATATACAGGGGTGCAAAGCCACGCATCATAGACTGCTGCACTTCGTCAGGAAGACAACGGAAGAGGAGCCGAGACAGGAAGCTTCAAACGAAATAGTCGCCAGTTCACGAGCAACAGCCAGTCAAGCGTACCTCAAGATGGTACCAGTACGAGTCGTCGGACCGGCGGGAGAAGCATCCACGTTCGCTTTCCTCGACGATGGATCTACAGTTTCGCTCATCGATGAGGAAATCGCGGAGCGAGTTGGAGCGAGGGGCCGCATCGAACCCCTGAAGATAGGCGCCATCGGAGACACCGTGATCGACACACCCATGTCGAGAAGGGTAACAGTTACACTCTCCAGCCAAGTGAAGGACAAGATGCCCTTCAGAGCGCGCACCATACCGAAGCTCAACCTCGCAACGCAGACGGTCAGTGAGGAAGACATCGCTCACTGCAAACATCTGGATGACCTCAGGCAACAGTTGACGTACAACAGCGGCGCGCCGAAAATATTGATAGGCCAAGATAATTGGCACCTTTTGCTGGCCACCGAGGTCCGCAGAGGGCCCAAGAACCAGCCAGTCGCCTCACTTACGGCACTGGGCTGGACTCTACACGGCGCGCAAACCCGAACACTGGGTCACCAAGTGCATTTCGTCAACAGACTCACAGCAAAAGAAGAAGATCTCGACGAACAGTTGCGTGAATTTTTCGCGCTTGAATCGCTGGTCATTAACCCCCGCAGACCAGACTCCGACCCGGAACAGAAAGCGGAAGCCATATTGGACCGTCATACCAGACAGACAGAAGACGGCCATATAGAAACAGCGCTGCTCTGGAAAAACGAAAATATCGAAATGCCAGACAGCTACGGGACAGCACTCAACAGGCTCGTCTCAACAGAAAAGAAGCTCGATAGCAAGCCTGCTCTTCGAGATAGATATACAGAACAGATGAACGCGTACATCAGCAAGGGTTACGCCGAGAGGGCACCCAAAACAAGTACAGTTGGTAGGACTTGGTACCTACCCCATTTCGACGTGTTCAATCCGATGAAACCGGAGAAACTCCGCATAGTTCACGACGCCGCAGCCAAATCAAGAGGAATGTCATTGAACGACTTCCTACTCACGGGTCCAGACCTACTACAGTCGCTGCCCGGCGTCATGATGCGATTCCGCCGACATCCGATAGCAGTCGCCGGCGACATAGCAGAGATGTTCATGCAGGTGAAGGTGCGTAAACAGGACAGAGACGCCCTTCGTTATCTTTGGAGAGGCGACAGACGAGAAGGCGCCCCTGAAGAATACCGCATGACGTCAATAATTTTCGGCGCTGCAAGCTCACCATGCACAGCTATATACGCGAAAAATTGGAACGCAAAAAAGCACAGTGAGACTCAACCAGAAGCGGTGGAAGCCATCATACAGAGTCACTATATGGATGACTACCTAGACAGTTACAGAACCGTCGAAGAAGCGACAAAAACAGCAACAGCGGTGAAGAACATTCACCTACAGGCAAAGTTTGAACTCAAAAAGTGGGTGTCAAACAGCGCAGAATTAATAGAAAATATAGACCCGACACAGAACAGGACTGAAGAAGTCAATATCGGGAAGACAGACACAGAAAAAATACTCGGACTAATATGGAAACCGAGTGAAGACAGGCTAGGCTTCAACCTTACGCTCGCACGATTACCGAGCGGAATCCTGGATAAAGAGGCGCCAACGAAGAGAGAAGCACTCAAGATCGTCATGTCGTTGTACGATCCACTAGGCCTCGTCTCCCCAGTAACCATTCGAGCCAAACAGATACTTCAGGAGGCTTGGAGGCGAGGAACCAACTGGGACCAGGTGCTCGAACCCGACCTGTCCGCCCAGTGGAGGAACTGGGTGCAACATCTACGACAGCTGAAAAACGTCAGCCTACCGAGGTGCTATCCAGGATACAGCGAAGCTCTAGAAACAGAAGTCCACGTATTCACCGACGCGAGCGAAATGGCATATGCGACAGCGGTCTATTGGAGATCAACAACAGCAGATGGCAAACAGCACGTCACCCTCGTCATGGCAAAGGCGAAGGTGGCACCGATTAAGCTACAATCAATACCGCGCCTCGAACTACAGGCCGCGGTGTTAGGAACCCGCGTAGCAGCAGCCGTCATAAAAGAGCACAGCATTAAACCCGCATCAGTGACATACTGGACAGACAGCAAGACCGCCCTCACGTGGATACGAAGAGGATCGCGGGTATACAAACCGTTCGTAGCCCATCGCATAGCATCCATTGAGGAAAACAGTAAAGTCGAAGACTGGCGATGGGTGCCCACGAAAATGAACATAGCAGACAGCGCTACTCGCGACGTACCGCACCACTTTGACTCGAGTCACGAGTGGTTTAGTGGACCAGGTTTCCTGTATAACGAACCATCCACATGGCCAACAGAAAAACCTCCAATAAACACAGAAACAGGGGAGGAAAGAACACACACAGTCACCGAAAGCAAGGGCAACAATACCCCATCGCTAACAGAAGTGATTCCGGATCCGATACGATTCTCGAAGTGGGAGAGACTACTTCGTACTACAGCTTGCGTTCTACGCTTTATAGATCTCTGCCAAAAAAGGAAAGAGAAAACGTTCTACAAACGAACGCAGAAGAACGCCGAAAAGGATCCGGATTGGAGGAAACAGAAGAAGGCGACCACCCTTCCCAAAAAGACGGCGAGAACAACCGGCACTCAAGTCGAGGGATATCCCCTAGAAGCGGAACTTCTACGAAGAGCAGAGACATTACTCATACAGGTCTCACAACAACAGTCGTTCGCCAAGGAAATAGCGAATCTACAGCAAGGGAAGTCCGTGGAAAAAGACAGTCGACTGAAGCCACTCCGCATAGAACTTACAGATAAAATTATACGACTGAAAAGTCGTATCGCCGCCGTCACAGAAATAGCCGATGATGCGAAGCGACCACCCATATTGGACGGTGACCACCGCATCACCCAGTTGTATATAGACTGGACTCACAGGAGCCTACAGCACAGCGGCACAGAGCTCACCATCAACGAGGTGCGACAACATTTTTGGGTCATCAGAATGCGACCCACAACAAAGAAGATACTGACACAATGTCTACAGTGTCGTATTCGCAAGGCGCAACCATCCGTGCCTGCGACCGGCGACCATCCGAGAACGCGCCTAGCACATCATCAGAGGATGTTCACCTACACAGGGCTTGACTATTTCGGGCCATTGTCAGTTACAGTTGGTCGACAACACCAAAAAAGGTACGTAGCCCTATTTACATGTCTGACCACCAGAGCCGTCCACCTCGAGATAGCCGCCAGCCTCAGCGCAGACTCCGCAGTACTGGCACTGCGCCGGTTCGCTGCGCGTCGAGGCTGCCCAGCCGAGATCCACTCCGACAACGGCACCAACATGCACGGTGCCGACAGGGAGCTCCGAGACGCCTTCCGATGGGAGGCCAGTCGCCGTGGCATCGTGTGGCGCTTTATAACGCCCTCAGCGCCCTTCATGGGGGGCGCCTGGGAGCGCCTCGTCCGCTGCGTGAAGACCGCACTGTCTGCCGTCCTCCACGAGAGACACCCGCACGAAGAGGTGTTGTCTACCCTATTGTGTGAAGCGGAATATACAGTAAACAGCCGACCGCTCACACACGTATCAGTGGACAGCAACGACGACGAAGCCATCACGCCCAACCATTTTCTTCTCGGCGGGTCAGCAAGGTTGCCAACCCCTGGCACCTTCACCGAACAAGACATCGACAGCAAAAAGATGTGGCGGCGCTCACAGATTCTCGCCGACATGTTCTGGCGTCGCTGGGTACGCGAGTACCCGCCAGAGCTACAGTACCGGCGGGAGCCGCACAGCCGCGGGCCGGGTCTACAGGTCAATGACCCCGTCCTCATAGCCGACGGCCAGCTGCCACGAAACACGTGGCCGCGAGGCCGCATAGTAGCTGTCTTCCCCGGGGGCGACGGTGAAGTCCGGACAGCTGAGGTGCGCACTTCCGGCGGCACCTTGAAGCGTCCGGTGAAGAAACTCGTCCCACTACCGAAATGATCCAGACATCGGGGAACCAGGCGGTGAGCATCGTGACGGCGGGAGTCACGACTACGGTCGTCGCTCGCCGGCATGATGTAGCGCCGCGCCGACATGACAGCGAGTCGTCACTGCACTACACGGCGGGAGAAATGTTCGCGACGAACGTCACCAATCCAGCACATAGAGTGTTGATTATAGTTAAAAAATAGTGTAGAGTCAGTGTATGGGCAATATAGTGAGAATAACAAAGTGCCATCAGTGAATCTAGAATAGTTAGATAGTAATTTTCAGGCGCGCTAGACACATATGGGCTCGCAAGTGGAGTTTTTTAGTATAATTTAACGCTTTGGCGAGGTCCAGGGAGCCTAGGTTGCGACCTAGGCCTGGATATAGTAATTTTTTATAACTTAGCTTATAGTTGAACCACTTAGACGAGAGTATGACGGTCTAGCGCGGCCATATTAGACAAAAACAGAAAAAAATTGTCTTACAGATTTTCAGTTGAAGGATCGCTACAGGCTGAAAGATACAGACACGAAAAAATAAGTAACAGTTTTAAATGGACCATATACTCGTCTAGTATATGGCGATTATATACTTACATTCACAGCAACAGTTTTCGTGTAATTCAGCCTGTAAGACCCTTCATCCAAACACTTTTGGAAAAGTTGTCTGGTTTTTTGGAAATAATTTCCACGTTTTAATAAAGATTTTCGTTGTTTTTATGTCTGTACATAAATAACGTTATGTGGAATTGTGGCGATGTATATAATGTGTTTAAACATAAGCTCAAAATTGTAATTTGCAGAAAGATTGTACATTTCCATAATCAAATTTTCATTAAAGTTTTCCGAAATCAGAAAGCGAAATCAGGGTTCTCGTTACAGTAAAGTTCTGGAGTACCTTAGTAAACTCGACTTTTCTTAGAATCGTAGTCATCAGTACGGCAATTAAATATGTATAAGTAAATAGTGAAAAAGTAGTGCGCGAATTAATCCTGAAATCGCTTCCTGTACAGTCATGAAAGTTAAATAAGTGTCTTATTTTCCCAGTAACCCCTATCCTCCCTCGTTAGGTCAACGCCCTGAGATAGCGAAGAATGATCAGCTACAGCTACAGTTAATTAGGTGTAGGACGTCAGCGCCGTCTGGCGGCGAAGTATAGTACAAACGTGCGCCCGGTAGTAATAGGGTATAGGCAGAGCACCAGGTACACGTATCCACGCCATCAGCGGATAACGCCCGTCCGGCACACTATGTTTGTTTTCGTACGCAAACCACGGACGTTCTGGTAATAAATTTTAAGCGTAGACATAATTACCTTTTACTACAACTAAATAACGTATGAATAGATACATATTTGTCAAATATAAATTAAATATTACTGATAAAATCAAATTATAACTATTATAATGCTTAAGACGGGTAGTGGTCAAATAAAGTAATAGACACAGCAATACACAGTGTTCACTAAAAATAACATTATAAAAACAGCTGTTGTAAAAGGAAACAAAAAGCGACGACCTGTACCAAGGAACTTATATACTAACTGGAATGAGGACGGGCAACCCAAAAACGTTCCGAGCGAGAAAGCTTCAAGAGTGGATGTTGTCTCTTTCTAATAGGGTGTCCAATAATCACACTAACTCTTGAGACAGTTACAGACTACTGTTACGAGTATGTTATTATTTTATGATGATGACCTGCAACTCCATAGCATTCTAGGCGACATAGCTTCAGCCACCGTTGCTGCAGATTTTCATTATTAGGGAATCTGTTTGGAAACAAAACAATGGTGCCGAATTCCTTGTTCACAAACTAAACTAAATTTAAGTTGAATGCATCTATTTCTTTCTATTTCATTATGAAAAGGACAGAAGATAAATATTAGTTTAATCCTGTCAAATTAGTCAGCATCTGACGTAACTTGATATAATTTTAGTAGTCAACTTTTTAATCGCGTCCAAAACTTGTCTGGCGCTGATTCATTTGACAGAACATAACTAAAATTTATCTTTTGTCCTTTTCTTAATGAAATAGAAAGAAAAAGATGCACTGAACTTAAATTTGGTTTAGTTTGTAAACAAGGGAATCGGCACCAATATTTGTATGATGACCGATGTTACTAATATATAAAATGAAAATAAACTTTTGATTAGTATGTACGACAACGATGTTCGAAACTTCAAACTTAACTGTTTTAATATTTTTTTTGGATATTTCCCGTTTGTCCATCTAAAACATTGGTAACCCTAGTCGTAGTATACAAACAAAGTTAAAAAACTTACCTGAAAAACGAAATTCCACATCCAGCATACCCCTTACTACTACACCCCTTCACACAACACAATTTTACCATATTTATAGCGGATGATTTCACTATAATACAATGAAAAGAACTTGAGAACGCAAAAATATGACTTCAACGCGAACGTGTATCGGCCATGTTGTTTACATCGGTGACAAGGTAAGACAGAGACACCATCCACCAATGTCGGTTTCTCGCTCGGAACGTTTTTATCTATTGAATCCATTAAACAAATTTGAACTCTAAGCTTTTGAGATAGAGTTTCTTTATTTTTTTAGCATTTTGTTCGTACTCATTCCAGTTAGTATATAAGTTCCTTGACCTGTACAGAGATAACAGCACCTCAGAGTAAAACGTCATAATTGGGGACGGCGCACGAAGGAGAATGTACTCTATAATACGGTGAATAAGGTTCAAATTAGAATAACAGGAAGCGACATTGCAAAAATAATATTGAATTAACTTACTTGGGCACACAGTATAATGACACAAAACTAATAGGAATACGCAACTAGCACACATAAGACTGAGATTCTCAAACTTTTTTTCGCACTTGGAAGACACAAACTTTAAACATAATGTTATGATATCGGATTTGACAAGTATTAACAGTGAGTAATTTAAATAATTTTTTGTAGATCTTTCTCCGATTTGATAACAAGTGATGGCGACGTATCGTTTTTTCTTAAGTGTATCTTCGCGTGTTTGACCCAAACGTATTTGAAATCCATTTCTGCCGAGGTTTTTTTAGTTTTAGTAAGCAACATCTTGTTTCTTATCGTCAGGTGATCATTTATAAAGATTTTATAGGGGGGTAACTTCTGCTCTTGTGTTAAATATATGTATGTAGGAGGGCAACGACGACCCTATGAAACATATACGAACTGCCTCCGATGGCTCCCATCGAGAATCTAAACTACTTCTGCGTTTTAGCCTTTTCACTCCTATTATCTGAATATCACTCTCCAAACCTTCCACTATTTCTTCTTCAGATAAATCCAGGTCAATATATTTCACCACCCCGTAAGACTGAATTGTTTCCAAAGTTCTTTGACATTTATAACCCTCATTCTTAAAATATTGTAAGTTAATCAATCGATCACAACTATCTTCATTACTAAATACAATCAGCACTTTGTGAGGGTTGACGTATTTTATTCGTGTGATATCACCTATGTTCTCAGCCAAATTAAATTGTTTCGGAAGTACACTTGTCGATGAAATGCTTACTTCTATTCTGTCTTCTGCTATTCTAATTGTATCATGTATCTCACTCCTTCTAGCATATTTTTTACCTCTTCCGTTAACTGTTGTCCAATCCTCGTCTTGGCTTATTTCTCGGTTCCTCTTACTTTTTGATATCTCTGTTGTCGAATGTTGTTGAGACACACACAACATATCTACCTCTTGATTATCTCCAACTTGATTTAATTCTTCCATACTACTTGTCAACTCACTGTTTTCCCTTGTCATTCTGCTCACATTATCACGATCGTTAAAAGAATCTAACTCATCGCTACCGCTAGCCATTCTTAAATAACATCGTAATGAGTTTAATAAATACAAACGATAACACTCGAGCCGTAGTCGGGTGATTCAAACCGGTTTGGCGTCGAGCGAACAGCGCGTCTAACGATAATAAGCGCCCGCGCGCAACGAAATAGACAGTTTTATAACAGCAATAAAACGTACAATTATAAAAATAGCACATGTCAAAGACCTACAGTGTAAATCGAGGTAATCACTCAGGTGGTCAGCGTCATCATTTTCGCGGACGTCCGGTGCGTTATCAGCATGTTCAGCATAACGCGAAGCAGTCCAATGTCCAAGACAACACCAACACCAGCTATATTCCAGGACGGCACAACGCAGCAGCAGAAGCATTGAGCCGTATACCTATTACATCCAACAGCTTAAAGGATATGAACAAGCATGTAGTCATGACAAGAGCACAGACTCGAAGGTTACGCACTGACTGTGATAGCAATGACATGACTACCGAGGTATCCTCTACTCCAAGGCCTGATCAACCTAAGGTAGTGGAAATCCTCAAACGACCAAACGACAGCGTAGAACTGATATTATATAGTAATAAAAATACAATAAATCAGATAGGAAAATCAAAACATTACACAAGTGATAATGGTAACTGCAAATTCGTGCCTGAAAAATCAGCAATTTTTGTGATTTCTCAACGTAAGTGTGTTAGCGAGAAAATTACAACGTTTTTGCAAGCAAATCAAAACAAAGGAGCTCATAATGTCGTCGGCCGCCGCCGGTATCCCGACCCTTGAAGGTGTCAGGAGGGGTCGGGGGTGCGTAGCAGCCCGGTTTGGGGAGATCGTAGTGGTGGGAGTCTACTTCTCCCCGAGCCGAACTCTCGCCGAGTTCCACAACTCTCTCGCAGAGTTGAGTGTCGTCGTTGGAAACCATTCCCTCCCCGTGGTTGTCCTCGGGGACTTCAATGCCAAGAACTTGGCTTGGGGTTCTCGTTGCACAGACGTGCGGGGAAGGATGGTGGAAGACTGGGCCCTGGAGAAGGGCCTGGTTGTCCTAAATCGGGGTTCTGTCCCCACGTGTGTGCGGATGCGGGGCGAGTCGGTGGTGGACATTTCGTTCGCTAGCCCCGCTCTGTCGCCGCGTGTCGTTGACTGGCGTGTCATGGAGGGGGTGGAGACCTATTCCGACCACCGGTACATCCGGTTCGACGTCTCCACCCAGACCTCAAGCGCGCCGGTCCAACTGGCCCCGAGTGGTCCGCGCTGGGCGCTGAAGCAGCTGGACCGGGAGCTCCTCCTGGAAGCCTCGATCGTGCAGGCCTGGGTGACATCACCGGACAGGCCTGCCGACGTTAACAATGAGGCAGGGTGGTTCCAGGAGGCCATGTCTGACATCTGTGACGTGGCAATGCCCCGTGTTCGACCAAGAAGCGCCCGGCGTCAGGTGTACTGGTAGTCGCGTGAGCTGACATCTCTGCGCAAGGCGTGCGTGGCTGCACGACACCTGTACGCCAGGCATCGCAGGCTCCGCATCCGCCCACCGGATGCGGCAACCATTGAGGCGGAGCTCTATGAGGGGTACAGAGCGGCGAAGACCGCCCTCCGCGAAGCGGTCCTGCGGGCCAGGGATCAGGCCCGCGAGGAGTTGCTGGGGACTCTCGACAGAGATCCGTGGGGGCGCCCTTACAAGTTGGTGCGGGACAAACTCCGCCCCTGGGCGCCCCCACTGACGCAGAGTCTCCGGCCTGAGCTCGTGGAGGACGTGGTGAGCACTCTGTTCCCTTCGCGAGGGGAACACCCACCCCCGCCTATGGCTCCGCCGCCTGCGGTGCTGGAAGCGGATCATCAGGACGACGACGACGACACTCCGGAGGTGACTGGGGTAGACCTGAGAGTGGCGGTACGCAGGCTCAGTGCCAAAAATACCGCCCCAGGACCCGACGGCTTACCTGGCAAAGCCTGGGTCCTGGCCTTGGAGGCTCTCGGGCCCCGACTGGAGGGGCTCCTAAGCGCATGCTTGGAGAGAGGCCAGTTCCCGCTTCGTTGGAAGCTGGTCCTCATCCGGAAGCCGGGGCGCCCTGCGGACTCTCCGTCCACATACCGGCCCGTGGTGCTGTTCGACGAGGTGGGCAAGCTCTTTGAAAGAGTCATTGCAAACCGCCTCGCCGAGCACCTTGCGGGGACTGGGCCGGACCTTGCGGAACACCAGTTTGGTTTCCGCAAGGGGCGGTCTACGGTGGACGCCATCATGCGCGTGAGAGCCCTCACGACGGGGGATGCGGTGTCCAGGGGTGGGGTTGTCTTGGCGGTGTCTCTCGACATCGCCAACGCCTTCAACTCCATGCCCTGGAGCTGCATTAGGGAGGCACTCCGGTATCACCGGGTGCCGACCTACCTCCGTCGAGTGGTCGGGGACTATCTGACGGACAGAGCCGTCATCTACCCCGGTCGCAGCGGAGAATGGAACCGGCGAGAGATGTCGTGCGGTGTTCCGCAGGGATCGGTCCTAGGGCCGTCCTTGTGGAACATCGGTTACGACTGGGTGCTGCGCGCCGACCTCCCTAGTGGTGTCAGCGTAGTTTGCTACGCTGACGACACGCTGGTGCTGGCCCAGGGGAGGTCGCACGAGGCGGCGGCCGAAGTGATGACACGCGGGGTTGCGACAGTCGTTGAGAGGATCCGGCAACTGGGTCTCGAGGTGGCATTGCACAAGTCCGAGGCCATGTGCTTTCATGGGCCTCGGAATGCGCCACCTCCGGGATCCTTACTCACGGTAGGAGGGGTATCCATCGGTGTCGAGTCGACTTTGAAGTACCTAGGACTCGTCCTCGACAGCCGGTGGAACTTCGTGGAGCACTTCCGACGTTTGGCCCCCAAACTGGAACAGACTGGGGCTGCCTTCAGGCGGCTCCTGCCCAACCTGGGGGGGCCGAACGCCTCCTGCCGGAGGCTCTACGCGGGAGTCGTGCGGTCCATGGCCCTTTACGGGGCCCCGGTGTGGGCGCGTTCATTGAGGCGGCGTGCCGCCCACTACCTGAACGCGCCCCAAAAGGTAGGAGCCGTAAGGCTGGCCCGGGGCTACCGCACGATTGCCCGCGAGGCGCCGAGCCTCCTTGCCGGATTGCCGCCATGGGATCTGGAGGCGATAGTCCTCGCGCGCCTGCATGAATGGCGCGCGGAGGCGCTACGCCGGGGGGAAACTCCGCTGCAGCGACAAATTGTCGCTCAGCGGACAGACTTCCGGCGGGATCTCATGGCGACATGGAGAGAGCGACTGTCGCAACCCCGTGCAGGGCACGCCACAATAGTGGCGATGGGGACTTATCGCCACTATTGTGGCGTGCCCTGCACGGGGTTTTCTTTGAGGAGTGGCTTGAGAGACGCCACGGCGTCCTCACCTTCCGCCTGACGCAGGTCCTCACCGGACACGGAGTGTTCGGGAGGTTCCTGCACCGAATCGGGCGGGAGGAAACGCCCGGGTGCTTCCATTGTGAGGATCGACCGGAGGACACGGTGGAACACACGGTGGAGGTGTGCCCCGCGTGGGCGGAGCACCGCCGTGTCCTCGAAGCGGCGATCGGCGGCGGCGACCTCTCGCGTCCGGCCCTGGTGCAAGTCATGGTCCGGAGCGAGACGGAATGGGACGCCGTCACCTCCTTCTGCGAAGCAGTAATGCTAGAGAAGGAGGTGGCGGAACGTGAGAGGGAGAGAGCCTCTCAACGTCCCGGCCGCCGCGGGAGACGCCCCGGGCGTCGGGGGCCACCACCACGTAGCCCCCGGCCACCGTAGGCGCGGGCCTGTGGACGGTGAGCTATGGGCTAGCTCGCCGTCCGTCCGTCTCATGACATGACGACAGGCCGTGTCGACGGCGCGTTCGTGTTCCACGCGCGCCTCAAAGAGAGTCAGCAAAAAGGAAGGGGTCCGTAAGGACCGATGCCTGCCGGGGTTGCGGGACTATTCGAAAGAGATACCGTGGCCCCGGAACACAAAGGGCGATGAAGGAACATGGATGGGTTTTAGTCAGTGAAAGTCTGACACTCCCTCCTGCTCCGCTCAGAGCGGGAGGGGTTATTTGATGATTTACCATCCGAAAAAAAAAAAAAAAAAAAAAAATAGGAGCTCATAATAATTAAAAGCAAGCGAAACGAAATAATTGACAACAATTTTATAAAGGAAATGAGTCATTTAAACGATATTCTTAAGCTACTTGTCATTAAAGATGTGACAAGAGTTACTGACAAAGACACGAAAACTGTGATCTTGAATGACTTCCACCTGTAACCCACTAGTGGCCACGCGGGGGTAAACAGAATGTTAAATAATATTAGGAAGTACTATTATTGGCTAGGAATGACTAATGACGTAACAGGATTCGTAAAGAAGTGTAGAAGCTGCCAGATTCAAAAGCATTCCAATAGGCATACGAAGGAACCGATGGTAATTGCAACCACGGCATCCACTGCTTTTGAAAGAGTTAGTTTAGATTTAATGGGTCCTTTAGATGTAGATAATTTAAACTATAAGTATATTCTGACGTTACAGTGTGATTTAACGAAATACGTCGAAGCATACCCTTTAGAGAAGAAAGATACTGTTTCTGTAGCTAGGTCATTTGTACATAATTTTATTCTGAGATATGGTATCCCTAGAGAGATAATAACAGACCAGGGAACAGAATTTATGTCAACAGTTTTTACTGAGGTTTGCAATTTGTTGCATATAAAAAAAAACTGCATTCAACAGCTTATCATCACGAAACTCTGGGAGGATTGGAAAATACTCATAAGGTTCTAGGAGCTTATCTTAGAAGACAGTGTGACAAAAACAAAACAGATTGGAGCAGTTGGCTTCCATTGTGGTGCTTTTCTTTTAACACTACAACACAGTCTGAGACAAAATACACTCCATTTGAGTTAGTATTTGGGAAAAGTGTAATTTACCATCCAATATAGCACAAAATACATATGTTGATCCATTTTATAATCCTGATTCTTACCATTTGGAGCTAAAATATAGACTTCAAACAGCACAAGCTGATGCTTGAAATAATTTATCATTCAGTAAGGAATTAAGAATAAATAGATTTGATAAAAATGTAAATGAATTAAAATATAAGAGTGGAGATTTAGTACTAATTAAAAATCAAGTAGGAAATAAGTTAGATAAAATATATTTAGGACCATACAGTCATTGAAGATGTTTCACCAAATGTAAAAATTTTAAAAGATAACAAAGAATATGTAATTCATAAAAACAATTCAAAACTGTTTGTAACTTAAAATTTTTTGGTTAAGATAGATTGATTTTTTCCTGAAACCTTTCAAAGGATGGCAGTCGTGAACAGTATAGGAATCTCGATAAAGAAGTACAGCGTCTATCGAGCAAAGATAAAAATCAGTACTTTAACAGCATATGTTCTGAAATTGAAGATCATGCCTAAAAGATGCACTCTCGAGATCTTTTTATGAAAATCAAGACCATAACGCGGGACTTGGCAAAAACTTGGGCTTTCAGTGGCGTGCAGAGGTCCAGCTGGATGGGTAGGCCACGAAATAAGGAGAGAAAAAAAAAAAAAAAAAAAAAAAAAAAATCGCCCAACTCCACAACGTCGCTCTACATT
The DNA here is from genome assembly GCA_905147715.2 of Xestia xanthographa. NCBI lineage: Eukaryota > Metazoa > Arthropoda > Insecta > Lepidoptera > Noctuidae > Xestia > Xestia xanthographa. The sequence goes on along the minus strand of LR990654.1, from coordinate 17,091,709 downwards.
ATGATGGCCCTCAAAATAGTCACATTTATTGATTTATAATATTTGAAAATAACCCTGTACAAACAAAAGTTATAAATGCAAGAAGTCAAGAACTCACCACATTATTCAAGGTTCTCACTCAACGATTCATGAACACAACTCACGATTTTCATTCGAAAACAAAATAATTTATTTGTATGTATACAGCCACACAGCCAGGTAAATGTTGCATAATTTTGAGGATTGAAATGACGTGTACGCGATGAATTACCATATTTTTGGATTAATTCTCGTAATTCGGGTACACATCTACCTTTAGACACAACTTGAAGCTTATCATTATACGATAATTGAGAAAACTTATTGCCTTTAACTTCTAACAAACACACATTAGGTGAATAAACAATTAATAAACGCAACAAAATTAATATTTACACTACTGTTACTGTTAAATGTACGTATTTCGTTTCAAAACAAATGTGTAAATAAGTTAATAATATGTTAAAATTAAAACATTCAAGATCGCGATATAAATTGCTTGTCACAAAGAAACAATAATGGCTTCCTTCAGAAAAATATAATTTCTAATTTGTCGATAAAAAAATACGACCAAATAAAATTGCATCATTTTCATATCGAGTTGCTCTCACGACAGTGATCAACAAAATTTTGCAAATTTCCTCACGTTTTTTGCAATTTGCAGGCCAGTGCTAGGTTGTATGTTGATAATTATATGATTTGCGGCTGTAAGACGTATGTAGTCATAATTTAATCAACATACAACATAGCACTGGCCTGCAAATTTCAAAAAACGTAAGGAAATTTGAATTTCGCGGGCTAAATAACATCCACCTTGAATCCTGACCTTGTATTGTAGCAGCCAATCATAGCGCAGCTACACTCGCAGGAGTTACCGCCCCAAAATGGCTGCAATCTATACATGTGTGCGGTTCATACACACGAAAATATGCACCAATGTGCCGCTGTGTGCGTAAATTTATCAATGAGATCTAGGCTCGAAGACAATTTGCCTATTACATACGTGCGGCGGGTGAGCGTCGAGCTTCTTAGCAACTTCCAGTACAGTGTTAGTTACGTAACACGGGCGCGAAAAATTGCTATAAGTATTCGAACAGGGGTTGGATTTTTAAAAAATATTTTGTACAAAGTGTTATTTTATTACATAGTTCATTAGTTATAATAATTGCCCCAGTTGGTAGGGTAGGCATTGTCTAAATGCCTCTTCGGTGCGCACGCGCGTGTGGGCTATAGAAGATACAAATGGAGGTTTGCTTACTTTGAGTAGTAGATAGATGGAAAGGTTACTGCGAAGACTTGTACGCTGACGAGGCAGCTCCATCAACAAACCTGCGCTGCAGCATCTCCGATACTCCTCAAGAGCCCGACATCTTAAAATCTGAAATTGATTTCGCTTTGAAGAAGCTTAAGCGTAACAAGTCGGCCGGAAGTGACTATATTTTTGCCGAAAACTTAAAGCTCATAGGAGAAGACGGTATATGCATTCTACAAAAGCTTTGCAATCAGATATGGAGAAATGGCGAGTGGATCAGTGATTGGTAGGAATCCATTCTAATACCAATACACAAGAAGGGTTCAACTAAATCTTGCGGCAACTACAGGACGGTGGCGCTCATATCCCACGCTAGCAAGGTTTTACTGTACGTCATTAACGAACGCCTTAAAGCATTCTTGCAGTGGCAGATTCCAGTAGAACAAGCGGGATTTGTTCAAGGGCGAGGAACAAGGGAACAGATTGTGAATGTCAGACAGATTATTGAAAAATGTCGTGAGTTCAACAGTCCAATGCTGATGTGTTTCGTTGACTACTCAAAAGCGTTTGATTGTGTTAGGTGGGAATGTCTGTGGAAAATTCTATTAGAAATGGGAGTACCAGACCACCTCGTCATTCTTATCGCAAACCTCTATCAGGATGGGAGCACAGTTGTGAAGGTGAACAATGTTCTGTCGAAACCTTTTAAGCCGCAAAAAGGGGTTAGACAGGGATGTATCTTGTCGCCGATTCTCTTTAACATATACGGTGAACATATAATGAGACGAGCCTTAGATGGTTGGGAGGGTGGAATATCCATTGGTGGCAGGAAAATCAGCAACCTAAGATACGCAGATGACACCACTCTATTCGCATCGTTGAGCAGGAACTATCTCAACTGCTCTCTAGAGTGGAGAAAGAGAGTAAAGCAGTTGGCCTTACCATTAATAAGGCGAAGACCAAGGTGTTGATGGTGGATAGATCTGGCTCGCTGATTCACTCCAATGAACTAAAAGACCTAGATTTCGTTGAGCAGTTCGTGTACCTTGGCTCTCTTCTCAGTAACGAGGGAGGCAGCGGAAGAGAAATCGCAAGAAGAATTTAGATGTCCAAGGCAGCGATGACTAAACTCACTCGGATATGAAAAGATCGCAATATACCTATCCCGCAAAACCAAAATGAGGCTGGTGCGTGCGCTGGTATTCTCAATATTCTCTTACGGCGCCGAATCTTAGACAATAAGGGAGAAGGAAAGGGCAAAAATTTACGTTTTTGAAATGTGGGTTTGGAGGCGGATGCTAAGAATTCCATGGACTGCACGCCGGACCAACCTGTACATTCTTAAGGAGCTCCAAATAACCACAAGACTATCCACTGTCTGCTTCCAGGAAATTCTTAAGTATTTTGGACATGTCGCTCGTAGAAACCCTGACAGCCTCGAGAAGCTGATGGTAGTTGGCCAAGTAGACGGGAGAAGACCACGCGGGCGCTCACCTACCCGTTGGTCAGACCGAGTAAAGTCGCTCACTGGCCTATCAATAGCCGAAGCTTTTAAGACCGCCGAGGACAGACAAACGTGGAAGAGCATAGTGCACCGAGTGATGAATACCTCAGACACAGACTAGACACGACTAGGGCTTGCAATATCCGTTCATTTTTACTATCCGGATAATACGGATATCAATATTTTACTATCCGGATTATCCGGATAATGCGGAAAATACGGATATTTTTTAGTTTTTATTCTAAATAAAACTAATTAACTTTTGTAACACGTTTTAATCAGTCTCTTAAGCAAAATGACAAAGAAATAATAAACTATACCAATATTTCAAGCAACAATCACCTAAGAAAACTCACTCTCTAAAATTATACAATAGAAAACCCGATATCGCACAAATAATTTGTATCTATTCTTCTCATACTTATAACAATTCCAATTAAAAATGAGATCTTACATTTATCACAAAATCCTAATCAAATTAACCTATTTAAAACATAATAATTAAATAAAAATTTCACTTTAAAACAAGAACTGGTTTTATGTGAGAAGCGACCGTGCGTGCGATACAATACAATACAATACAATCTTGAAAATACGTGCAATATGGATAAGTTTAACTTAAACAAGTGGTCAATGTTGTTATGATCTCTGTCACTAAATTGAATTATTGTGTTGTGATTTGTGAAGTGAATAAACAATTGCAAGACTGATTAATTAGCTCTATATCAATAGTACATTATGGTACAAGTGTGTAATGTTGGTGATTACCGCTGAGGCGCTATTGAGACCCCAGCCGTCAGGCGAGGATCTTAAGAGAGCCGAGGATGGTAATCATCAATACACACGTGTATCATACGACGTTTTTCAACACAATTGTGAAGAAAATAATACAAAAAAAAATTAGTACATAATAGATATTTGTCCTTGGAGTTTTCATGTAGTAAACTTTCCATAACGTTAAAGGCTTCACATCTTATATCGGGTGGTGTACAACATAAATCATTTTCTTCATAACTAGTACTTGTAGACATTATAATTAATAAATAACTATAATTTCAACAGTGAAAACGAGTTGTGAAAAATGTTTCGCAATTGCGGGAAAAATTAATCAGTTTTCCTATGCGCGCGCATGTAACAATGGCGATCGGCCATAGACTAAAATAATGAGGTTTATTTTTGGCTTTTTTCGCAGATAGCTTTTCAGCCACGTACAAATTGGGGATTCAAAGTTAGAAAACAAAAGTTTTATTTGAGTGAAAGTTTTATTTATTATAAACGTACAAGTTTAAATTATCTATTTAAATACGAAGTTGCATAAAATGAGCAAGCAATAGGTACATTAATTTATTTGTACTATTTATTAAACATAGATTTTTCCCATGTGGGTAGGCTGTACATACAAACGTATTTTTGTGTCTTCCGTATTTAATAATTATTTAAAAATAGTTAATACTTATTTTCTTCTATAATAATGTGTTAAATAATTGATAAACCCACCTTCGCTTTGAACTATCCTATCACATTATCTCTACACCAACCACAACACTGCAAATTGATAACTCTTCATGGACAACCAACTTGTGCATAGCATGGAGCAAATGGAGAAGCTGTTTAGCTCTCGCATGCGTGAGTACGAAGATAAGTTGCAGAGAGCTTCAGCTGGAACTATCCCTGCGCACTCAGATCTTGCCACATTATCAATGGAGTTCTCAGAGTTCAAGTCCTTTGTCTGTCAAACATTTACTCACTTCAAGACACAGATAGAACTCTTATCTTTGAGTCTGGATAAGCATGAGACTGCGATGCGACGTAAGATCTTACTGTTCCACGGTATTCCTGAGAAACCTAATGAAAAATTGAGTGACACAATTCTCGACATCATCTCCAAGCAGCTGAAGATAGATGACTTCAAAACGGACTATTTAGAAGTTTGCCACAGACTGGGAGCCTCCCAGGGTAAAACTAGACCGGTGCTGGTGCGTTTCAGTGGTATGGAGTATCGTCGGTTAGTTTGGGACGGTAAAACTACACTCAAGGGCAGCGGTATCACCATTTCAGAGTTCCTGACCAAAACACGACACCAGGTATTTATGGCTGCCCGCAAGCACTTCAATATCAACAACTCCTGGTCTGCTGAAGGGAAGATTATTGTCTTGACGCCTGACAAGTCACGCCGGACGATATCAACTATGGGTGAGCTTGAAACTTTAATCGCGCTTTATCCCGCTCTCGCCCGTGCTGGCACTCCCAGTGACCCTGTGCCTGCTGCTGCTACATCGCCAGCTGAAGCATCTACATCGCCCGTTACCTCTACCCCCAAAAGGAAGTTTGTGAGGAAGGCTCGTCGATAAACTTGGCTTGGTACCATTTATTTACGTACGAGGTTTTCCTTTGGTCGCTACACTTACAACGGTTATTGTCGGTACATGTTTAAATTGTTGATCTACCCATAGTTTTTCAATTCGATTTATAATACTACTTTTTCCTCACTTTATTTTTACTAGCCGGTAGACGTTTACGTTTTTGTTTTGTTCATTTGTTGTGTAATGACGTGACGTTTGTCAGTGTCAGTGTCAAATGTCAAAGTATCACTGTCATTTTTATTAATTTAACGTTCCGTTCCATTTCTGCTTTTGTTATTGCAAATGTTGTGGCTGATATTCTAGTTGGTATTTTTTGTTTCTTTTAATGTTTCTGTTGCCACTTAACTTGATTTCCTTTGCATTTTTACGTACCAATCATGTTAACTTTTGTTAATATCTCTGCCAGCTACAGCGACTAGGTGATTTTATCAGTTGTGTTTCTGACTATTGTTGTCTCTAACAAACAATAATAGTTAAGTTTACTTTAGTAATTTAGTTAAGTAATTTTAATACCATCCAGATATATTTATATATATATTATATTTTTATTAGTATTTTTTTTTTTATATTGTTTATGCAAACTATGATCAATGTCGACCTTGATGATGATTTTTTCTCCTGTTCTTCCTCTTCCAGCAGTTTCCTCAGTGCGGCTGGTGGTTCTTCCTCCCCTCCAACTCTTAGTGATCAGATTTCCTCCTTGCTTTCCCACCTCCCTAACAATCTCAACATAGCCCACTTTAATGCCCAGAGTGTTCCTGGCCACTACTCCGATCTTCTGGCTTCCTTTAACAGTGCACATATAGATGCTTTGCTGATCTCTGAGTCCTTCCTTAAACCCTCTCTTTTATCAGTACATTTTACCCTTCCAGGTTTTGTTCTTATCCGTAATGATAGGACTGGTAAGGGTGGCGGTGGTGTAACCTCAGCATCGACTACTTTGGCTCTTTTGATTCGCTTTTAAATGATTTCTGTCCAGCGTATGACCATGTAGTCTTGATGGGTGATTTTAATACTTGCCTTCTTAAAAATGACAGTCGTACTCACAAACTACAATCTATAGTATCTTCTTTTAATCTCAGTATTTTGCCTCTGTCTGCTACTCATCTTTTCCCTAACTGCACCCCTTCTCTCCTGGACCTGATAATTGTATCCAATTCTAATAATGTGTCTATCCACGGTCAGCTTACTGCATGTTTTTCATACCATGATCTTGTCTTTTTGTCATATAAGTTACGCCCTCCTAAGCGCAAGCCGCAATATATTCTACTCCGGAACTACAAGGGTATAGACCTAGAGGCTTTATTGCACGATGCCAGCAACATCGACTGGACGGACATCGTAGAGAGTTCGTGTATCAACGAAATGGTTCGTATTTTAAACAGCAAAGTACTTAGCTTATATGACTGTCACGCCCCTATGCGTCGAGTGAAGGTTAAATATGTTCCGGCTCCCTGGCTTACTCCTGCCATTAAGGATGCGATGGCAAGTAGAGACAGAGCCAAGAGAAGACTAAAACGCTGTCCTTCCGAGCGCAATCTATCTGCGTATAAATTGTTGCGTAATCGCTGCAGTCGTATGTGTAGAGATGCTAAAAGACACTACTTTCACAAATCTCTCGACAACCGCAACTCTTCTGATGTCTGGAGGTTTTTAAAATCTGTCGGCATTGGCAAGTCTCCAGTTGTTTCTGGTAGCGACACTGACCTGTGTGCTCTTAACAAACATTTTTCACTCCCCCCTGTTACGTTGGATCCATACGTCAAGTCGGCTACTTTAAATAAACTTTCGCGTTTGCCTTTGCCGCAATGTTCTTCCTTTGAATTTAGGCCAGTGAGTGAGATAGAGGTCAAAAAATCTATTTCTGCTATCTCCTCATCTGCTGTTGGTAATGACGACCTTTGCTTAAGAATGATTTCTCCTATCCTTCCCATATTACTTCCGGTTTTGACTCACATTTTTAACTACTCTTTAGGTCTGGAAACAAGCCCATATCATCCCCTTGCCCAAAATCTCTAATCCAGTTGGACCAGCCGATTTCAGACCTATTTCCATTCTCCCTTACCTTTTAAAATTCTTGAGCACATTGTCCATCAGCAACTCACGGCCTTCATTTCTAGGAACGACCTTCTTAGTACTTTCCAATCCGGTTTTCGTCCTGGCCATAGCACTGTAACGGCTCTTTTAAAGGTTACTGACGATATTCGCTGGGCTATGGACCACAAGTCGCTTACCTTACTTGTACTTCTAGACTTTAGTAGCGCCTTTAACTCTGTTGATTTCGACATCCTTCTGGGTATCCTTAATTCTCTTAATTTCTCCTCTTCATCTATTGGTTGGTTTGACTCCTATCTTAAAGGCCGCTCGCAGCGTGTGCGTCTTGATGAGTCCTCCTCTGATTGGTGCCCTCTTAGCGTGGGTGTGCCTCAGGGTGGCGTTCTCTCTCCTCTTCTCTTCTCTATTTTCATTAACTCTGTCACCAGAGTCATTTCTTCCTTCTTCCATCTCTATGCAGACGACCTGCAGCTTTACCAACATTTCTTAAGGGAAGATGCGGAAGCCGCCGTGGCTGCCATGAACAAGGATCTGGATTTGATTAGTGAGTGGTCGCGGTCCTTTGGACTGCAGATCAATCCTAGGAAATCTCAGGCCTTGATCATTGGCGGCAGGTATATGCGGAAAAGGCTCGATGTTGCGTCGCTGTCTCCACTCAGGCTGAATGGAGTTCAGATTGATTACGCAATTAAGGCTAAAAACCTGGGGGTGACAATGGATTCCTATTTATCTTGGACTGCCCATGTTGCTGAAGTTAGTCGCAAGGTGCACTACACGTTCCACTCATTGAAATGCCTCCAGAGCTTTTTGCCACTGAACACCAAAATCTCCCTTGCGCAAACTCTCATTCAACCCATCATTGACTACGCCGATGCCTGTTATTTGGATGCCACCGAGGAGCTTTTAAATGAACTTGAGCGCTTGCAAAACATCTGTATTCGTTTCGTTTTTAATCTTAAAAAATATGATCATGTTTCTAATTTTCGCAAAATGCTCAAGTGGCTCCCAATTCGACTTCGCAGGAACTCTCGGATATTGTGTTTGCTATTTAACATCCTTCACAATCCTAAAACGCCATCCTATCTGCGGGAACGATTTTCCTACTCTCGTCCCTCTGATGCACCTTGCAGGACGCATCTTAGGAACCTCCTCAAATCCCCTCCACACTCTACCGACTTCTATTCCTACTCCTTCACTGTCCACGCCGTGCGGTTGTGGAATTCACTCCCGCCTGACATTAGGGACTGCCAAACTGTTGCAGTTTTCAAGAAAAGAGTAAAGGAACATTATCTATCCATTTCGTCATAATTGCATAAGTATTTATTATTCGTTTTTGTATTGTATTTATAGTATTGTTTTATGTTTTTCTTTGTATTTATGAGTAGGTATGTATGTATTGTATATTATATTTAAAATATTTATCTGTTTTATGTATTCCATTTTCTTTTCTTTTTATTAACACACTATGTCTACATCTCTTTTTTAGTATCTCCTTTCGCAGGTATGCTGGAAGAGATTTCTTTAGAAATAAGCATCACCTTTGTACTATTTTCTGTTCCTTTCTACTTTTCTTTATATTTAGTGTGTACATAAATTGTTAAATAAATAAATAAAATAAATAAATAAATAAACATGATTTTTTGTATCGAAACTTTTCTAAGAACAAAGAAACAAGCACCTCAGCCTATAAAAAAAATCCTATAACTCACTTATTCGAATGAAAAAGTCACAGTTTGATTATAGGTGTCATTACGTACCTAATTGCAGTGAAATTAGAGCAATTTTATGAGCCATTTTATGTTGAAAAATAATAAATAACGTAATAACAGTTATGTACTTTGCAGATTACAGCTTTTTATTTAATTTTTAAAATAAAAATACAACTATCCGTATTATCCGAAAAATCCGGATAATGATGCAAGTAATATCCGGATTTGAAAATCGGCGGATATCCGGATTGCAAGCCCTAGACACGACCTTCAATAATGAAGATAACGACTTAGATGATAAGATTGATTTTTTTATAAAATGCTATGTTTAAAAGTACATTTTTAAGATGTTGTATTGTTAGATTAGTTTAAAAAAAAAAGCATAATGTATAGGAAATAGCATTTTTATTATTAAAAAAGGGGAGGTGTAGTGTGCAGCTCGCCTAACCTTATATTTGTAACTGCACACATTAATTATTGACATTATTACACGAATAGTTGAACTGAACAGTTCTCTTTTCTTTTGCCGACATCACTCTAATACAGTCTTAGCTGCAATTCTGTCAAATTTATTTTTATTCCGGTCTTGCAAGCCTTTATTCTTAAGTTGGTAGCTTGGTCTACGGTCTATGTGATGAAGATATTAGACTATGACACTTTGAGGTTATATTTACTGGTGTATAACACTGTGATTTTCTTTAAGTTTTAGCACAGATTACTGAGTTTTTTATGATATGACACTTATTTAGTCCGTACATATCAAGTCCATCACTTCCACGTTATTTCAAGTGATTACCGCATTTACCGCATTGGTTAGCTGTAATGGTAGATGTATGTTGTTAAATAAATAAATAAATTATGACAGTTAAATAAATAAATAAATTATGACAGAGTTTTGTATTTTTCTTTCCGAATGCACTTATAAACGTCTTCAAGGTTTGAGTACCGCAACCGGTTGTTCGCCGAGTGTGTATATATATGTATTGTTAAATTACCCTTTTGACTAAAACTACGCTGACATATATCGCACTTGTAAGGTGTTTCACCAGTGTGTACGAATATGACGTGTTAAATGAGGCTTTTGACTGAAACTACTCTGACATATATCACACTTGTAAAGTTTTACACCAGTGTGTCTACGAATATGGATGGCTAAACAGTTCTTGTCCCTAAAACTACTCTGACATATATCACACTTGTAAGGTTTTACACCAGTGTGTGTACGAATATGGATAGTTAAAGACTTATTGTGCCTGAAACTACTCTGACATATATCACACTTGGTAAGGTTTTACACCAGTGTGTCTACGAATATGGATAATTAAATTAGTCTTGTGCCTGAAACTTCTCTGACATATATCACACTTGTAAGGTTTTACACCAGTGTGTCTACGAATATGGATAGATAAAGAGTTCCTGTCCCTGAAACTACTCTGACATACATCACACTTGTAAGGTTTTACACCAGTGTGTGTACGAATATGGATAGTTAAAGACTTCTTGTGCCTGAAACTACTCTGACATATATCACACTTGTAAGGTTTTACACCAGTGTGTCTACGAATATGGATAGCTAAAGAGTTCTTGTCCCTGAAACTACTCCGACATAATATCACACTTATAAGGTTTTACACCAGTGTGTGTACGAATATGCCTTGTTAAATGAGCCTTGTGCCTGAAACTTCTCTGACATATATTACACTTGAAAGGTGTCTCACCAGTGTGTGTACGAATATGACTTGTTAAATTAGACTTTTGACTGAAACTGCGCTGACATATATCACACTTGTAAGGTTTTACACCAGTGTGTCTACGAATATGGATGGTTAAAGAGTTCTTGTCCCTGAAACTACTCTGACATATATCACACTTGTAAGGTTTTACACCAGTGTGTGTACGAATATGACTTGTTAAATGAGTCTTTTCACTGAAACTACGCTGACATTTATCACACTTGTAAGGTTTTACACCAGTGTGTGTACGAATATGACGTGTTAAAATGAACTTTCGACTGAAACTACTCTGACATATATCACACTTGTAAGGTTTTACACCAGTGTGTGTACGAATATGGATAGTTAAAGAGTTCTTGTCCCTGAAACTACTCTGACATATATCACACTTGTAAGGTTTTACACCAGTGTGTGTACGAATATGGATAGTTAAAGACTTCTTGTGCCTGAAACTACTCTGACATATATCACACTTATAAGGTGTTTCACCAGTGTGTGTACGAATATGACATGTTAAATGAGTCTTTTGACTGAAACTACTGTGACATATATCACACTTGTAAGGTTTTACACCAGTGTGTGTACGAATATGGATAGTTAAAGACTTCTTGTGCCTGAAACTACTCTGACATATATCACACTTGTATGGCTTTTCACCAGTGTGTGTACGAATATGACAGGTTAACCGAGTCTTTTGACTGAAACAACTCTGACATATATCACACTTGTAAGGTTTTACACCAGAGTGTGTACGAATATGGTATGTTAAAGACTTCTTGTGCCCGAAACCACTCTGACATATTTCACACTTGTAAGGTGTTTCACTAGTGTGTGTACGAAAATGACTTGTTAAATGAGTCTTTTGACTGAAACTACGCTGACATATATCACACTTGTATGGCTTTTCACCAGTGTGTGTACGAATATGACATGTTAACTGAGTCTTTTGACTGAAACAACTTTGACATATATCACACTTGTAAGGTTTTACACCAGTGTGTGTACGAATATGGATAGTTAAAGATTTCTTGTCCCTGAAACTACTCTGACATATATCACACTTGTAAGGTTTTACACCAGTGTGTGTACGAATATGACTTGTTAAATGAGTCTTTTCACTGAAACTACGCTGACATTTATCACACTTGTAAGGTTTTACACCAGTGTGTGTACGAATATGACGTGTTAAAATGAACTTTCGACTGAAACTACTCTGACATATATCACACTTGTAAGGTTTTACACCAGTGTGTGTACGAATATGGATAGTTAAAGAGTTCTTGTCCCTGAAACTACTCTGACATATATCACACTTGTAAGGTTTTACACCAGTGTGTGTACGAATATGGATAGTTAAAGACTTCTTGTGCCTGAAACTACTCTGACATATATCACACTTATAAGGTGTTTCACCAGTGTGTGTACGAATATGACATGTTAAATGAGTCTTTTGACTGAAACTACTGTGACATATATCACACTTGTAAGGTTTTACACCAGTGTGTGTACGAATATGGATAGTTAAAGACTTCTTGTGCCTGAAACTACTCTGACATATATCACACTTGTATGGCTTTTCACCAGTGTGTGTACGAATATGACAGGTTAACCGAGTCTTTTGACTGAAACAACTCTGACATATATCACACTTGTAAGGTTTTACACCAGAGTGTGTACGAATATGGTATGTTAAAGACTTCTTGTGCCCGAAACCACTCTGACATATTTCACACTTGTAAGGTGTTTCACTAGTGTGTGTACGAAAATGACTTGTTAAATGAGTCTTTTGACTGAAACTACGCTGACATATATCACACTTGTATGGCTTTTCACCAGTGTGTGTACGAATATGACATGTTAACTGAGTCTTTTGACTGAAACAACTTTGACATATATCACACTTGTAAGGTTTTACACCAGTGTGTGTACGAATATGGATAGTTAAAGATTTCTTGTCCCTGAAACTACTCTGACATATATCACACTTGTAAGGTTTTACACCAGTGTGTGTACGAATATGGTATGTTAAAGTATTCTTGTGCCTGAAACTACTCTGACATATTTCACACTTGTAAGGTGTTTCACCAGTGTGTGTACGAATATGACTTGTCAAATGAATCTTTTGACTGAAACTACGCTGACATATATCACACTTGTAAGGTTTTACACCAGTGTGTTTACGAATATGGACAGTTAAAGATTGTTTATCCCCGAAACTACGATGACATATATCGCACTTGTAAGGTTTTACACCAGTGTGTGTACGTATACGATTTTTTAAATGGTTCTTCATAATAAACTGATAGCTACTTTCAGATTCGTGAAGCTTTTTTATTTTAGTTATATACTTGGACGTACGCTTTTGAGTGGCTCGGATAATTTTTGAGTCCGATATTTGGTTTGTCTTTTGGTCGGCTGGTATGGAGTCCTCTAATTTTGTTCTTCGTATATGTAGTTTTGGTTCCTCCGCAACAGTCGGCCCTGGAATGAAAAAAAAAACCGTAAATACAATTTTCCAGTTAGATTGCTTTGAACATAAATCAAATTAACAGGGCTTCGAATGATTCACATTAGGAACGGAAAAGAAGCTAACCAGTTAATGGGGCCTCGCGCGAGGTCCCACTGAATGGTTTATGGTTAGGGCAGTCTTGGTCAAATAAAAAAAATATTTATTAAAAAAAAGCTTGTACCTCAATTATTGAGACTGTAGCACCCTATTTTGCTTCGATATTTAATTTGTGCTTGGATATACAGGCTGTAAAAGACCTCATCACTAGGGAATGCAATCTCGATCTCGGGAGATCTCGCCTCATTTTTCGAGATCAATCTTGAAGCATAAAATGACGAGATCTCGGACGAGATCGAGCGGCAGTAGTCAGCGACGCATCACGCGTGTACTCGGCGCACGAGCAACTCGCATAACTCGCTGACTGGCAAAGGAGAGAGTGTCGGATCGCATACGCAAAGTATCCCGCCTATTCCCGAGTATTCATGATGTTGGGCGAGCGAAATAGAAGAGGATAAATTTATATAATTTATCCTTTTGTTTTGACCAGAGTAAGTGAGCGGGAGACATTCGAGAGAGTGCAGGCACTTGTTTGTTTAGCTGTAAGGCTGGCCCGTAGGTACCGCACGATCTCCCGCGAGGCGGCGAGCCTCCTTGCCGGATTGCCGCCATGGGATCTGGAGGCGATAGTCCTTGCGCGCCTGCATGAATGGCGCACGGAGGCGCTACGCCGGGGGGAAACTTCGCTGCCGCGGCAAATTGTCGCTCAGCGGACAGACTTCTAGCGGGATCTCATGGCGACATGGAGAGAGCGACTGTCGCAACCCCACTATAGTGGTGATAAGTCCGCTCTTTGAGGAATGGCTTGAGAGACGCCACGGCGTCCTCACCTTCCGCCTGACGCAGGTCCTCACCGGACACGGTTGTTTCGGAAGGTTCCTGCTCCGAATCGGGCGGGAGGAAACGCCCGGGTGTTTCCACTGCGAGAATCGACCGGAGGACACGGTGGAGCACACGGTTGAGGTGTGCCCCGCGTGGGCACAGCACCGCCGTGTCCTCGAAGCGGCGATTGGCAGCGGCAACCTCTCGCGTCCGGCCCTGGTTCAAGCCATGGTCCGGAGCGAGACGGAATGGGACGCCGTCACCTCCTTCTGCGAAGCAGTAATGCTAGAGAAGGAGGTGGTGGAACGGGAGAGGGAGAGAACCTCACAGCGTCCCGGCCGCCGCGGGAGACGCCCCGGGCGTCGGGGGCCACCGTAGGCGCGGGCCTGTGGACGGTGGGCTAGCTCGCCGTCCGTCCGTCTCATGACGACAGGCCGTGTAGACGGCGCGTTCGTGTTCCACGCGCGCCTCAAAGAGAGTCAGCAAAAAGGAAGGTGTCCGCAAGGACCGATGCCTGCCGGGGTTGCGGGACTGTTCAAAAGATACCATAGCCCCGGAACACAAAGGGCGATGAAGGAACATGGATGGGTTTTTAGTCAGTAAAAGTCTGACACTCCCTCCTGCTCCGCCCAGAGCGGGAGGAGTCATTTGATGATATCCCATCCGAAAAAAAAGGCACTTGTTTGTTTAAAATTGTCTTAGTTGTGCAGATTAGGGCATACGAACCGGTTTTTCCCGGTTCTCAAAAACCCGGGGATTCTCGGTGTTATATAAATATAGGCAAAGAGGCCACATGGCCTCGGTCGAGCATGGATACGAGCAATCAATTTGGATCTGGCAAATATAAACACAGTTAACGCTAAAGAACATCCAAAACTGGATAGGCTACTCTCTGAATACTCAACGGTATTTGATGGCTCCCTTGAGTGCATACCTAATTACAAAGCTCATTTGACCCTAAAGGAAGAAGTGTCACCAATTTTTGTTAAGCAAAGACGTAGACCATATGCTTTTAAAAATAAAGTTGATGATGAAATAGTGCGACTCTGCGAACAAGGAGTAATTACAAAGGCTGAGTGGGGAACACCAGTGGTTCCAATTATCCAACAAAATGGCAGTATACGCTTATGCGCGGATTATAAAGTCACCTTAAATAAAGTTATAAGGGATGAACAATACCCTATTCCGATCATAGAGGACATTCTGGTAGAGATGAACGGAGGTCAAATATTTTGTACACTTGATATCAGTCAAGCTTATCTATGAAAAGAAAACAAAGAAGAACTTAAAGAACAACTTCTTTCAAGAGTACGTTTGGTATTACAAAAATTACAAGAAAACAATTTGAAACTCAATAAAGATAAATTTCATTTTTTTCAAGAGAGAGTCGAATAATTGGGTCATACCATTGATAAAAATGGACTGCACAAAAATAGAAATAAGGTGAACGCTATTCTGGATACAAAACGTCCCAGCAACATCAACGAACTGCGGACATTTCTAGGAATGGCAAATTATTACAATCAAGTTTATACTGAATTTAGCTTCAATATCTAGCCCTCTTAACCTCTCGGTACCGGAGTGCCGACATGCATTCCACATAACGAACATACCGTTGAGCCCCGCTGGCACGCCGTCGTTCCACCTCGTACGAACAACTTCAAACCTTATTTTTACTTAACCTATGGTTCGAAATCGTTAGGCAATTTTTACCTCTGGTGCCTGACAGTAGTCGATTCTAACGATGCCAAACACTATGAACTTAAAACGGGCAACTTTAAAAAAAAAAATATAGAAGCGCGTCAGTCGTTGAAACGTCAGTGTAGGTAAACATTCAGTGCCGCTCGAGTGATTTATTATGTTTTTGTTTAGTTATGTGGTTGAAAACTTTGTGAAGTGAATGTTTATTACCTTATTATTGTATAATGCTACTTTGTAGCAAGATATTTACGTAGAACAATGAACCAAAATTATTTTGTGAGTCAACAAAATTTTCGTCGAACGATTTTTTTGTCAACATGGCGTGAACAATTGAAAATGTGAATTTGACTGTTATAAAATGAAATATGGTCTTGGAAACAGCAAAAACAAGGTAAGTAATAATCATAATTCATTATTTACTATAAGAATAAGCATGCATATTCATATTTATATAGATTTCAAGTGGTTTCAAATCGAGGTCAATGACAGTAAAATGACAGTTTATAGTATACGAATTTTTTGTTACAATCTAGTTGAAATCTGATTAGAATGTATCAGTAAGACTCTTATATGAATTATGTATTAGGTTACTTGTGTATTTGTTACATTGGTTCTAAAGTTTCGTGTAAATTGAATCAGTAATTTTACCAAAAATAAATAAAATACGGCCAAAGGTCTTAACGCGGCGAATTCTCATATGTCATCTATCTCATATCCTTTGTTGATAATACTGAAGTGGTTTCACAAGTGCTGTTTATATAATAAAACACGTCTGTTAATTAACGCTTCCAACAATGTTTACGGCACAAGAAAGGCATTCATAGAACTCGAGCTTTAAGTGGTTTTACCAAGTGGGGTCGGATGACGCATGCGATGACGTAATGCGGCTGCGACGGCGGGGCGGGAGGGCGTTAATCGTTTTTTTGCGCGGGTCCTGAGATGGACGCACAAATGTAATGAGAGTTTATGATGATGGACGAGGAGAGCGCTATATGCAAACATTAAGTACCTATAGGGGTACGTTTAAAGTAAATAGACTTATGTTTGGCGTCAAGGTTGCCCCGAATTTATGGCAAAAATTTATGGATCGTTTGCTCCAAGGAGTAGCTGGGGTGAAGAGCTTTTTCGATGACATAATTATTCAAGGACATTCATAAGAACAACTTCTTTCAAGGCTACGTTTGGTATTACAAAAATTACAAGAAAACAATTTGAAACTCAAACAATAAAGATAAATGTCATTTTTTTCAAGAGAGAATCGAATAATTGGGTCATACCATTGATAAAAATGGACTGCACAAAAATAGAAATAAGGTGAACGCTATTCTGGATACAAAACGTCCCAGCAACATCAACGAACTGCGGACATTTCTAGGAATGGCAAATTATTACAATCAAGGTTATACCGAATTTAGCTTCAATATCCAGCCCTCTTAATAACTTAGTCAAATAGGACATTAAATACGAATGGACGCACAAAATGTAATGAGAGTTTCAAGAAAATTAAACTGGAAATCCTCAGTGAATGAGTTTTAATGCATTTTGACCCAAAGAAACCCTTGGTTCTCGCTACAGTTGCTTCACATTTTGGACCTGGAGCAGTTCTATATGAGCAGGCCTATTGCTTTTGCATCACGTTCATTGACGAGTAGTGAAAAAAAAATACAGTCAGATAGACAAAGAAGCGACGTCCTTGTTCTGGGGATTAAAGAAATTTTTTCACTACTGCTACGGAAGAAAATTTATACTTATTACAGACCATAAGCCGTTAACTACGATTTTCAATCCACACAAAACTTTACCGGCGATGAGCACAATGAGGCTCTTTCACTATGCACATTTTCTATCTGGTTTTGACTACACTATTGAATACAGAACATCGGATGATCATAGCAATGCAGATTATCTATCAAGATTTCCGGTAGATACAGTAGCAAATAACCTAATTGACGTACATTGCGCATTTCAATTAAATCAAATGAACACAATTGCCGTCGACCGTATAAAAATTGCCGAAAATACCCAACGCGATGATGAATACAACCATTTATTGGAAGCTTTAAAAAATGGTACCTCAGTAAGAAGATACGGCTACAATGACAATGAATTGACCTTACAAGACAGTTGCATTATAAAAGGAACACGAGTAATAATTCCGGCAACCCTGAGACAGCAGATTTTAGAAGAACTACACGCAGGACATCTTGGAATAGTAAAAATGAAATTACTGGCGCGTGGATACGTATTCTGGAGAAAAATGGATCAAGACATAGAAGACATAGTTAAAAGTTGTCGATAATGTCGATTAAAGCAAAATCAACCTCCATACGCAGTACTACATCAGCGGGACTCACCATCAGGGCCATGGCAAAGGATCCATATCGATTTTGCTGAGCCGATTAAGGGTTATTCCTTATTTATAATAGTGGATGCTTTTACAAAATGGGTGGAAATTGTAGAAACGAAAACAACCACAAGCTCATGGTGTATCCGCCAACTTAAAGAACTTTTCGTGACATTTGGATTTCCGCTTGCTTTAGTATCAGACAACGGTCGACAATTTGTTTCAAATGAATTTGAATCATTCCTCAGAGAAAGCGGGGTTGTTCACAAAACCACAGCCCCATACTATCCAGCCACGAACGGACAGGCAGAGCGATACGTACAAACAATTAAAAAGGCAATACATAATATCAGGACTGAGCCAGTCTCTCTACAAGACAAACTGCTTGGTATTAAGGAACGCCTACGGAGGACGCCGAGCAGCAATGCAAATAAAAGCCCATATGAGCTCATGTTTGGCAGGGAGATACGAAACACCCTGTTCATTTCAAGGCGAGGACGAGGGACGAAACACGTCCACCAACTGATGATACAAGGGTACGCTCATTTACTGTTGGGCAGAGAGTGCAAATACGCAGCTACACAAACGACCAACTAAAATGGGAATTCGGAACCGTTTTAAGGATATTAGGCCAATTGCACTATGAAATAGAGTGATTCTGGTCAGATTTGCAAAAGACATGTCGATCAAATACTGGGTACATTAATACCAAGAGAGGAACAGTAATACCGAACACCCTTCGGAACTTAACAACTAGACGATTTGGGACGGTGTTATACGTATATATGTGGCCTCTTTGCTTCAACTTCATTCATTCTCTCATATATTTCTTTAATTCTTTTTTACATTGTCATTGTCATCTGGTTGTCACTGCGACTTATTAATGATTAAAATATTGAGTATACTATGAAAAGAATTTCTTAATTAGTAAATACATAATACCCGGGTTTTCAGTTTGTAAAAAAAAACCGGTTTTGTCGTTTAAAAACCCGGGTTTTCGGGATTTTCGGTCTTTTTCGTAATTGATCATTATTCATCTGTGAACTTCGCAAATCAGACACGCAATTCGCAACACGTCGTAGGTCGTTTAAAATGTAGAAATATGAATAAGTAAAATTTTATATCCCCCGAGTTGTTTATCTAATTTATAATTTATTCTCAAAAATACGTTACAGGGTTTCTTGGGTTGGTAGTAAAGTACCCGTTGTATATTTTTTTTGTCTTAAATTTATTGTGTATTTATTCTTCTGAGATACTTATAATTTTATATTTGTATTTTTTAAACAAAAGTATCTGATCACTTCGTTCCCGATGCGATCCTTTATGAAGACTTCAAGCATAGTCCGCTCCATAGCACGCTAAGCGACCTTGAATTTATAGACCAGCCGTACCGTGAGTGCCCACGTTTCGGCCCAGGCCGAACGCACTCGGTTAAGACCTTAGTCTTTTGGCTCTGTAGAATACGCAATGACAAGATCTGAAGAAGTTTTCCAAATGCTGCCCAGCCCAGCTGAATTCTTCTGGTAGCCTTCCTCTCAAAAGTGTTCTTACCAAACTGTACAGTTTGCCCGAGGTAAATATGTTCTCGAACAACCTCGAGAGGACCACAACAATAGATCCTGGGGTGACGTGGTCGTAGAATTTAATCTGGGTTTTGTCTAAGTTCACACTGAGACCAATGCGTATTGAAGAATCTACTAGGCCATCCAGCATTTAAGTCGTGCAGCGATACAGCCAGTATGACGATATCATCTACAAATCTCTAGTGTGAGATATAGTCGCCGTTGAAGTTAATGCCACGTCCTTCCCAGTTCGGCGTCTTTAATACATCCTCCAGATGTCTCGTTAGTCTACTTGGCAGAGACGCCGCTGCAGAGACTCCAGGACTGACCAGGTTTCGATAGAATCAATAGCCTTCTCATAGTCCAAATGTGCAAGACACAGAGGCCAATTATACTCTTCGGACTGTACGTATAATCTGCCGCACTGTGTGGATGTGGTCTAGGTGCTGTATCCTGCTCGAAACTCGGCTTGCTCCGTTGGTTGGAAGTCGACGAGTATTAGCGCTAGACGATTCGTGACGTCTCTTGAAACCAGCTTGAACACTTGGCTAAGGAGCGAAATGGATATGTAGTTCTTTAAATGGTTTTGTTCCTCTTTTTAAATAAAAGAACGACCAGGCTCCTTCTCCACGCTTCTGCAGTTTTCCTAGAGAACAGGACTGAGTTGAAAAGCTCCCTTAATAGAGGATTTTCTTCCGCTGTCAGAAGCTCAGTCGTTATCCCATCCTCATCAGGGGCTTTTCGATTCTTAAGCTCTCTAAGAGCTGCCTCAATTTCATCTTGGCTGACTCCCGGCAGGTCTTCTGTGACATGGCGGGTTAAGGTTACTCTGTAATTCTCATTTTCGTAAATATAAGTATAAGTTTTTCACTTCCAAAAGAATCTCCCGCTTCGAAACGACAATATCCCCATTCCTCGCTAGATTTAGTCAACTTTGTTAGGTGGCTTCTCCCACGTAATTAGACGGACACATTCGACCCCCAGTTTTGTTCAATTGCTTTTTCTATTGAGCGTGTGCTGGAGCATCGAAGATCGCGTCTTTACCAATTTTCAAATTTTTTTGCTGAGTGCTTGTAGTTCTGTCGAAGTGATGAGTAGTTTTTCACGTCGTTCTGTCATAAGCTCCAGAGTCTACTCCGAAAGTTTGGACTTCCTGCCCGTACGCCGCATTTTGCAAAATGCGCATTTTGCGTCTAGAGCTTCCTGAAGAATTCAACCATTTGGTCGAGCGCCTGGTCAATATTATAACCTTTGTAATTCTTCAATAATAAATAGAGCAAGAGCATTTTGTATTGATGAAAAAAAACGAAAAACCCGGGTAAGTACTCGGTTTTCTGAGAAATTGCCAGTTTTCGATGCCCTAGTGCAGATATTGGATTCGATTCTGTTGTGCACAAACTAAACTTAATTTAGGCTATTGCTATCTTTTTATCTAAATATTATAAAGCTGAAGAGATTGTTTGTTTGTTTGTTTGAACGCGCAAATCTCAGAAACTACAGGTTGGAATTGAAAAATTATTTTTGTGTTGGATAGCCCATTTATTGAGGAAGGTTAAAAGCTATATAACATCACGCTACGACCAAAAGGAGCGGAGCATAAATGAAAGATGTTGCAAAAACGGGGAAAATGTATTCCTTTTGTTAGCTTTTTCTCTCTTATGTGACGCAGACGAAGTTGCGTAGGTCAGCTGGTGTCTAATAAAACGAGAAAGAGACGGACGTAATAATTTAGAGTTGGCAAATTTAATTCGAACTAATATTTCCATACAAATGAAGGGTGCACGTAAAAACATGTCGACTAAAACACGGTGTAGCGCAAGGCATAAACTAGTTTAACATCTCTTAGTTCATAGCTATATCTGTCCTTTTCTCGCACTGTCTTTTAGTAAATGATAGCAATAGCCTAAATAAGTTTAGTTTGTGCACAACAGAATCGACACCATTATCATTAGTCAGTGTGCTTAAATTACGTGTTTTTATGGGTTAATTAAATGAAAATTTGCAGAGCTATTTCCAAAATCACTCCTAAAACCATTCTTGTTTGTCGCACTTTCATTATTGTTGTTAAAATACGTAACCTACTTTCTTAAAAAGAGATTTGTTTACGGGTCTGAATTGTAATTTGTGTGTTATTGTTGTAGATAATGTGTTTCAAATTTTAATTTTTATAATTGTTAATTTTTATTTAGTCTTTGACATAATAATTTTGGAAATTTAATTTATATTATTTAATTGTTTTTTTTTTGTATAAATGCTGTGATTGTTATTTTATAATCGTAATTTTTTGGTTCAAGTGTGTGCAATTATGATCCTAAATGGATTAAAATAAATGAATTTGAATTTGAATAACATGGGTAAATATAAAAATGAAGGCTTTTTTCAATAATTAATGTTGTATCTTACTCGCATCATAATCACAACTAAGCAGTTTCAATCATGTTTCACTTATCTAAGTAAAACAATACTTTCTGAAAATCATTCGAGATCTCGAAAATGCCGAGATCTCGACTTGGCGATCTCGTGTCGAGATTGCATTCCCTACTCATCACGAAGACGTCAACTAAGCATTCTGTATATCAAACTAAGTATTTTTACGCTAAAATTATTGCTGGGAAACGTCTTTTTTTTTGTGGTGCAAAATCATGTTTTGTGGTAGAACTCAATGTAACACACTCAAAACATTGTGCTGATGGATGGATTGAATAGTCGGGGGTCGTGGAGGTGGTTAAAGTAAAAATCTTACTTTAAAAACCTGTATTTAAAAAAAAAAAAAGATGTCAAAAAGTTGGAACTTTGACCCCAATATCTCCGTAACTAGAAGGTTCCCAGGTATGGTGTAGAACAAAAAAATGATCGCAATGACGAGGAGAACAAGTGCCTTTCGGCTTCGTTAAGAGAGGTGTTACACCCTTTATGATAAATGATGTTTATTTTGCAAGTAGGTTTTTACAAATACTTTTACACGTCATTTTGTTCAAAGAAGATGGGGCCGGTGTTTGGTGCCTGACTTCTTTGAGAAGAAACAGCCGAAACAAACTCAGTCTCTTATGAAGTCCAGACTTCGTCTTCGTCTGAGATGGTCTTTTGAAGAAAGAACCACACAGATTTGAGTGGACCTGTCCAGTCAGTGCAAACATTTGTCAGTTACTGTGTAGCTCGACTTATAACTCAAGGAGCTCAACGAAACGACGAACAATACCAAAGAAAGGACATTTAGGTAGGTCGCATATAGTACTCAAACTGCCAGACAGTTGTGGGAAAAAACAAACAAAAAATAAAAATGTGACCCACATGGTCCCCACATTCACAATAATCAAATAACTATTTACTTTGAAATACTTAATAAAATAAGTATTCATATCAAATAAGTAAATGTCACATAAAGTAAAAGAAAATAATAAAATTTCAATGTCAGAGTGTATAAAAGAAAGGAATTAATAATAAACAAGCGAGGTCCGAAATTTCGACATTCACAGAGCAAATTTCATTGGAGCAGCTTAATCCCAAGTCTTTTTATCTTCGAGATAGTGATTAACATGATAGTAGGCTTCCGTTTTATAAACGATTTGAATTTATTTAGGCTTAGTGCTTGAATTTGGCTCGGAAGTTTATTGTAAAAACGTATACATTGGCATCTAAACGTACCCCCTATTTTTTTGAGCCTCGTTGCAGGATTTGTGTTTGTTCCTCGTATTTATGTTGTGGATATCACTGTATTTTTTAAACAAATTAATATTTTTCTGTGCGTACAAAAGGTTTTCATAAATAAACTGAGAGGACACAGTAAGAATATTAACATCAGAGGGACACAGTAACAGAAAATAATAAAATTTCAATGTCAGAGTGTATAAAAGAAAGGAATTAATAATAAACAAGCGAAGTTCGAAATTTCGACATTCACAGAGCAAATTTCATTGGAGCAGCTTAATCCCAAGCCTTTTTATCTTCGAGATAGTGATTAACATTGTGGTATTTCCCCTTATATTATCGGCTCTCAGACGCGCACACGTCCGTTCACTTACGAAGCTAAAAGCTAAGTGACTGTACGCGGCGAGAGACGACACAATGCTTCCCTCTCTTTCACTCACAGACACTACATCCCTTCCTTATTTTATTATTTTTGTTTGATGAGATAATTTTCACTTCATCCATCCATCCATCCATCCATCTAATCCTCACCCAAAGCCGGAATCTCATTCGTGGCCTACGGCCAATATTTAGGCCGTCCAATAAACCCCTGTTTGTTTTACTACGTTCTTTAAGAACTCAGAGTCCCACCTGACTCCATAGTCTCTACCAGACCCGACCTCCACCAGAGCCACCCACGCACCGCGCTTCCTTAGACAGCTACAAGCGGACACCGACTTCTACCGGACTATGGCTATGAAACTAAGTTTCCCCACTATCTCTGACTCTAAATTTCTCTACTCCAAACGGTATTTGGCCCTCGGACATTCTCCTTTACCTATGATTCGCGTACTTGTAAGTACGCTTAAAGGTTAATGCTCTCAATGTGTAGCGATCCTCTCTAACACTTTTACAACTGTGAAAGGTCCTTTATATTTGGGGTCCAATTTAGTATTTACAGTCGTGCCTTAGTGCTCACCACCCTTTTTTTTATATATAGCGCCGACTTTCAGATTAACCGAGCTGAGTTTTTCCTAACTTGTTCGAGATCTGCGTCAGTATCATCGTCGTAAGCTATAAGACTAAGAAGGCGCGCGACTACCGACTAGTAATTCCAGCAGGCTTACTTTTGCCACCCTATTGACCGTACAGTTTAGTGCCCTCTGCACATCTCCTAACGCATCCTGACACGACCTATCTTCGTTTACTTCAACTGCGATAAGCAGAGATTTTAACGTACTCATTGTGCGCTCAACTTGACCGTTAACTCGCGATGATCCCGTGGCTATTAAATGAAGCCTAATGCTTTACTCTCACTAAATTCCCTAAACTCTTGACATGTGAAACAACGACCTTGACCGGCAATAATCCGTACCGGTGCTCCAAACAATGTTATGCTCTTTGTCACAGCTTTTATTTTATTACTTTATTGTATGTGTATGATGTAAAAGGACAAACTGTAAACGTATCAATGAGTACGAACACATACTCCTTGTTAGCTCGTTTTCCACTGAGCTCACTTGTCGCATTGATGTGTACCGTGTGCCAAGGTACGGCAACCTTTGTAATAGGGTGCAACTCTGCCTGTATCTTGCATGAATGACACTTTGCTTCTTTACATGTAACGCAATCTTGTTACGAAAAGACTTAAAAGAGTTGTAGTCGCTTACCACAACAAACTTCCTTCCATATAAATATAAACGAAAATATGTAACGTGATCTTGTTACTAGAAGACTTAAAAGAGTTGCAGTCGCTTACCACAACTAACTTCCTTCCATGTAAATATAAACGAAAACATGTAACGCGATCTTTTTACTAGAAGACTTTAAAGAGTTGCAGTTGCTTACCACAACAAACTTCCTTCCATGTAGTTACAAACGAAATTTTATTGTTTTACACCATTTAACACTGCAACTGAAAACAATGGACACGATGTTCGCCTTCACCAAAATTCGAAGGGCCTTGATCAGCATCTGGGACAAAACATGTCATCCGACTACCGTTGGTTCACCCAAAGCACATCGACACAAATCACAACTAAAACCAGCCTAACCTTTGCAACCTGTAACACCGTTAATGCATGGACACGTTTAAACTTTAAAATTCAAATGTAATATTCCGAAAGCTGGACGTCTCATTCCCTCTCTGAATCAAATCAAGTATCAAATATTCTATACAAACACATGGCCTTCATCTCGAGAACAAAACGCTGTAACTAGTGTAATTAGCTCAATTAAGCCACAAAATCTGATCCGAAATCAACTGTAACGGGTATCTATCCGGTTTTGTTTAACTCACGATAATTTATATACATACGTTTCCAACAGTCAGATTTTTCAACAAATAACTTGCATAATGTGAATTGCTATGTCTTGTTATTTTGGCATCTTAATAATTCATTCACTCGTTCGCGCATTACTTTTCTTTCTACCGGCGGGCAAACATAAGGCCGTCTTCGTACCGTCTCGTTTGGATCTATTAAACGAAATTCTAGTATATAAGTGATAACGCGGGTATTTGGAAAACCGAAGATAAAAAATAAATATTCTGTTTTTATTTTTTATAAACTGACAAGTCATTGTTTACGTTGTCATGAAATATCAAGGTGTACAGTGTACATCATGCAAATTCTACATTGCTGAGAACTTATTGTGGCACAGGAAGAATAGCATTGCTGTTTGTTAGTGTAAACAATATCAATATCCTCTTTTCCAACGTTCCCATCTAGCTCCAATAGATCCTGCTTCACCATCGTACTCAATTTTTCTAAAGTAAAACTTGACATCATATTTAAATTTATGGACATTGAAACAAATAAAGAATGTCTAATTTTCATCCTTCATCTTCTTCATCATCCTTTTATCAACCTGACAAATTCATTATTTATTTCATACAGTATTTACTCATACCATTGTTCAAATTAAACTAATAATCTTGAATGAATTGTCTTCATAATTCAATAAACGGGCGTTATCCGTACACAAAACTTCATATTACGGGCATCACCCGTTTGTATTTTGATTGTACTATGCAAACTATTGTCTGACTTTGTTTTTAACTGCAAACCATAATTTTATTTTATTTTCAATATTCGTTACTCAACAATTCCATTAATGTTTGCATGTCTAACATAAGGTATACTGTACAAAACTCACCCATCTTATTCCAACATCTTATTTTATGTACCTGCAATCTATGCAAATAAATTTTGCTTCACTTCACTTTACTTCGTTTTACTTCACTTTACTTTATTTCACTTTACTTACTTTACTTCACTTTACTTTACCTTACTTCACTTTATTTTACTTTTCTTCACTTCACTTTACTTTACTTCACTTCCCTTGCTTCATTTCGCTTTACTTCACTTTACTTTATTTCACTTTACTTCACTTTCCTTTACTTCGCTTTACTTCACTTTCCTTTACTTCGCTTTACTTCACTTCACTTTACTTCGCTTTACTTCACTTCACTTTACTTTTCTTTACTTCAGTTTTCTTCCACTTACACTCTTACATACCTACGTCAGTATGTATTTACAGGCATCACCTGCACTAAATTACATTAGTAAGTCCTTACAGGCGTCACCTGTTCCCGGACTACCAGGCATCATCTGGTAACATCATGTACTAACAGGTATCATCATGTGCATACAGGCATCACCTGTAGTAAATTAAATTACGAAGTCCTAGCAGGCGTCACCTGTTTCGGACTACCACGCATCATCTGGTAACATCATGTACTAACAGGTATTATCTGTTATCTCATGTGCATACAGGCATCACCTGTAGTAAATTAAATTACGAAGTCCTAACAGGCGTCATCTGTTTTCGGACTACCAGGCATCATCTGGTAACATCATGTACTAACAGGTATTATCTGTTATCTCATGTGCATACAGGCATCACCTGTTGTAAATTAAATTACGAAGTCCTAACAGGCGTCATCTGTTTTCGGACTACCAGCATCATCTGGTAACATCATGTACTAACAGGTATTATCTGTTATCTCATGTGCATACAGGCATCACCTGTTGTAAATTAAATTACGAAGTCCTAACAGGCGTCATCTGTTTTCGGACTACCAGCATCATCTGGTAACATCATGTACTAACAGGTATTATCTGTTATCTCATGTGCATACAGGCATCACCTGTTGTAAATTAAATTACGAAGTCCTAACAGGCGTCATCTGTTTTCGGACTACCAGCATCATCTGGTAACATCATGTACTAACAGGTATTATCTGTTATCTCATGTGCATACAGGCATCACCTGTTGTAAATTAAATTACGAAGTCCTAACAGGCGTCATCTGTTTTCGGACTACCAGCATCATCTGGTAACATCATGTACTAACAGGTATTATCTGTTATCATCATGTGCATACAGGCATCACCTGTAGTAAATTAAATTACGAAGTCCTAACAGGCGTCACCTGTTTCCGGACTACCAGCATCATCTGGTAACATCATGTACTAACAGGCATCATCTGTTAATTAGTCCATACAGAAGTAGACTCATGTTCTCTTTTATACGAACATCATTACTTGATACAGTCCTAGTCTTTTCCCAAACTATGTTGGGTCGGCTTCCAGTCCAACCGGATGCAGCCGAGTATCAGCACTTCACATGAAGCGGCCGCCTATCTGTCTTCCACAAGTTCCACAACCCAGTACCTGGGCAATACTATACCATTGGTAAGACTGGATGTCAAACCCCTTGACTTCTGACTACATATAACGACTGTCAAAGATCCACAAATGACAGCCGGGACCAACGGCTTAACGTGCTTTCCGAGGCACAGAGGAAACTCGGTATGTAATGATGGTCACCCATCCACGGACCAACCTCGGCAAGCATAGCTTAACCTTGGTCGGCCCATGCGGCTGTTATTATTTAGCCACGAGCTCCTCCATCATTACTTGATACAATAATCTAATATTGATGGAAAGCGACGCAAACAAGCAGTTTGTCCTACTACTCATTTCCACACCGCTTTCTCCCGTCGGCATTTTGGTTTTCTTTGCCAACTATTTGTACAACTAAAATTAATAAAAGTTTGTAAATTTCTTCATTACCAAATAATCATTGCAAGATTAAAGTCTCAAAGTTGCAAAAACAAGACTATAGAGGAGTTACTTCTCATACCCTTGATAATCATTTTATACGGACTCATCACCGTTCATTTTTCTGTTTACTCGGAAACCCTTTATAGGCCAACGATGCGCGTCATAATTTAGCATATTATAACAACATGCGTAACGAATTAAAATATAGTGAACTTACAAGTGGGCAGCCATCAACAACTGAGAGAAATAATCACTTTTACTCTAGTACTGTAACTTACTCATACTTTTAAAGAAACTTAACTACTTGGTGCATTTTAGTGGAATGTATTTCTCTAAACTTATAAACCTTCACGACAAATCGGTATACGGGGTAAATTACTACAACGCGTACACATTTAATAGTTTGTGTTGTGTGTGTTGTGTTTGTGTGTGTTTTTTTTTTTTTTTGTGTAAGTAATAACTTATGTTTATTGAAAAAACTTTGCATTTGTGCCAAAATTATTTTTTCAAAAAATTTACTAAAGGTGGGTCTATGATTAGTGGGGTCTGATGTAGTACCCGATTGAAACAATGGTATTATTTTACTATATTTCATTAGATCAAGAAACTCACCACGGTCAATACAATCGTTAAATATTACAGCTAATGGAGGAGCTACACTGTTTATAATGGATTTAGCAACGTCCACAGAATGACCCCATAGATCGGCGGTCTTTTTAACATTTAATGTGTGAAAAGTTTTAATTATATCTCTACAAGGGACATATTCAAAATTAAATTCGGAATCACACACTGAAACGTTTTCCCTTAGTAAAGACTCGGCAGCAGCAGGTGACGAGTTTAGCGGTTTAGTAGTCGATAATATCGCTATCGCTGGACATTACACACACTGCCATCTAGTGCCACACTAAGCCACTAGGCTTGTGTCGTGGATACACCAGATAGTTTTTTTCTTTTTTGTAAACACATGCTTATTATAATATAAATATCCATGACTCGGAAACGAATGTCCATGCTCATCACACAAACATGATCCTGCCTGGATTCGAAACCGGACCCTAGGAACGTAAGACCAATAATATATACGTATATACATATAATAAAACAGTAAAAAAACTGTGTCTATACATTGAATATTGTAGAGGATGGAAGAGATTAGGAGGGGGAAGACCTATATAAGGCGGCGCAGAACTAGCACCGCTCTCTGCCACCACTCCGACTCGGCCCATGATTACCTCCGCGGACGTGAACCAGACCGCGGATGACGTCACTGCTTGCATACGGAGCGCCTTGGAAGCGGCGACAACGTTGGAACCGCAGGGGAGAGTGCTGCAGCCGCCCCTGCCTGCGTATCTACGACGGATGATCGCCGACAAGAGGCGCCTTCGCAAGCAGTGGCAACAGTCGAGATGCCCATCAATGAAGACCAGGGTGAACCGCCTCGCGGAGAGGATTAAGGCCGAGTTGCGGGACCGGGAAGCCGAGAGCTGGGAAGACCGCATCCAAGAGGCGGCTGGCAGCTGGCCATCCGCCCACAGACTCTGCCGCCAATTGACGAATTCCCCAGCTCCGGTGCGCCCACTACTGGATAGCGGCGGGGCGCTCAAGTATGTCGCAGAGGACCGCGCGGAGGTCTTCGCCGAGCACCTGGAGCGTCAATTCCGACCGAACCCGACCAGCGACGTCGACCATGTCGCAACAGTCGAGAAACACCTTGGGGACTACTTCGCCACGCCGATAGCTCCCGAGGAAGAGCCCATATTTTTCTCGCCTGGGGCAGTAAGACGCGCCATCCTGAGGACGAAACCCAAGAAGGCCCCCGGTGCGGACGGTATCACCAATGCAGTGCTGCGCCAATTGCCGTACCGTACGGTAGCGGCGCTGGCGCGCCTGTACACGGCGATACTGCGCACTGGGACGTTCCCCTCCTCGTGGAAGGAAGGGCGCGTCATCATGCTGCCTAAGGCGGGGAAAAACATATTGAAGCCGGAGAGCTATCGGCCGGTAACGCTGCTGCCCACCACCTCCAAGGTGTTCGAAAAACTCCTGTTGCGGCATCTCCAGCCGCACATCGACCCGCGGCCCGCACAGTTTGGGTTTAGGTCGGAACACAGCACGACGCTCCAGCTGTCGAGGGTGCTGCACCACATGGCGCAAGCCGTCAACAAGAAAGAGTATGCGGTCGCAGTACTCCTCGACATGGAGAAGGCCTTCGACCGCGTGTGGCACGAGGGCCTCATTTTCAAGTTGGCCACGTCCGACGCGCCTCGCCGCGTTGTAAAGGTGGTCCAGTCTTTTCTTTCAGATAGAAGCTTCCGCGTGGTGGTCGAGGGAGCGCTCTCCAGTGCCCGCCCGGTGCTGGCTGGAGTGCCCCAAGGCAGTTGCGTGTCGCCAGCGTGTTACTCACGTTACACCGACGACATCCCCACGACGCCAGAGGCGATGCTCGCGCTGTACGCCGACGACGCCGCGTACATTACTACGTCGCTTAACGCGAAGTACGCGGCGGTCAAGATGCAGCGCGCGCTAGACCTACTGCCGGACTGGCTGTCCAAGTGGCGGCTGTCGGTTAACGTGGGTAAGACGCAGGCGATGGTCACTGGACTAGTGCCCCTCCCACCACCTCTGACTCTTCAAGGCGCCGACGTCGAGTGGTCGCCCCGGGTGAAGTACCTGGGGGTCACCATCGACCGTCGGCTCACCATGGGCCATCATGTCCGCCAGGTCGCGGCTCGGGCTGGGGTAGCCCGCCACCAGCTCCGTCCGGTGCTCTCGTCCCGACTGCCGGTGCGCGTCAAGTTGGGCGTGTATAAAACTTATATACGTCCGATTCTGACGTACGCCGCCCCCGCATGGTACGTCTTCACATGCGAGGGTCACAAGAAGCTCCTCCGCACGCAGCAAAATCTTGGGCTGCGGACCATCGTCGATGCCCCTCGCTTCGTGAGGAATGACGTCATCGTGCGGGACCTCGGGTTCGAGAGCCTGGATGCCTTCATCCGGCGCCTTGCGACGGGAATGTTCGCGCGTGCCGACGCATCTGCTTGGCCCCACGTCAAGCACATTGCGCCCTGGCATGCGCGCCCCCCTGACGCGAGGCGCCCCCTCCCCCGCGACCTGGTAGCGGAGGATGACCCATCACCACCGGACTTGACGCCTGGGTAAGCTGTTTTTCCCGGATACACGCAGCTTACCTACACATGAATGACTCCACACACACAACACACACCCAGTTGCGCGACCTGTGCTAAGTTAATATAGGCAGGCCGCGTAGCTTCGTCCACACATGCATCCCTACACAGGCACGTTAACTCACGCGTAGGATCGCGGCGCGGGCTCGCGAACCACGCACTGGGCGGTGTTCACACAACACATTACGGTTCTTCGTCCGTAACGTAACCGGCTAGCTCTGGAAGCGGGGCGGGCGGGAACCATTACATCCTCCGTAGGTGCGTCGGAGTCGGCACCTCTGTCGCTGGTCGTCCCCCGCCGGGCCTCCTTCGGGTCTCACCTGGCGGGGACTGACCGCCGAGGTGCCGTGAAGAAAGCAGCGCTGTATGGACAGCGCTGCAGGCGCGCCTACGGAATACTTCATAGCAATCTTTCACAGGCATGCGACACTGTTGCCGCATGCCACAAGGCCTTGCCTTCTAGGCAACACAATGACAGGCCTGTTGTCACAGGCCTCGGCATAGCATCCGCGGCCAGGGGGCATAGCCCCGACGCCGCCCGCCGCGCCCCCTGACGGGGGCGCAGCGACATCCTCGTATCACCGCTCTCTTTTCACTTGGAGTCGTCGTGGGAACAACATCGTGAGAACGTCACTCTGTCGGTATATTTTTCATTTGTGTGTTATTGTTTATTTTCAACCGACTTCCAAAAAAAGGAGGTTCTCAATTCGACTGTATTTTTTTTTTTTTGTGTTTGTTACCTCAGAACTTTCGACTGGGTGAACCGATTTTGACAATTCTTTTTTTATTTGAAAGCTGGTGCTTCCCGTGTGGTCCCATTTAAATTTAGTGAACATCCGATGCTGATCTTCGGAGATATACAATGGAACTCTTCAAAAATAGACGGCAAATGTGCCGTGAATGTTGCAATCGCTTGGATGTTTATTGTTTATACAACATCATGACGTAACATCACGCCTGTATGCTCTGAGGGGGTATGCAGATCTATACAATACACCGAGATTTCGACAGTTAGGTATCCTAAGTTGGCGCGATCGTGTTCAGCGCGCGACTCAAATAACTTAACATCACGCCTGTATGGTCTGAGGGGGTACGCAGATGTGTACAATACACCCAGATTACGACAGTTCGTTCGTATTCCGTGCACGCCTCAAAGAGATGTCAGCAAAAGGGACTGTTCTAAAAAGATACTGCGGCTCTGGAACACAAAGGGCTAAGAAAGAACATGGATGGGTTTTAGTCAGTAAAAGTCTGACACTCCCTTCCGCTCCGCCCAGAGCGATAAGTAACTTGATGATTTCCCATCCGAAAAAAAAAAGGTATGTTCCATATATTGGGGATACGCCTATTACCATGACATATATTGTTAACAATGCCAAATAAATTCATGGCAAATATTTGGGAACAACTAAAAATGGAAAAATAAAAAACTTTTTTGCAAAAAATAAAACCGACTTCAAAAAACACAAAAAAGTGAAAAATAACTTTAGCTTCAGAAGTCGGTGACAAAAGAACGAAATCAATCAAACAAGAGTCACCGACTTCTGAAGCTAAAGTTATTTTTCACTTTTTTGTGTTTTTTGAAGTCGGTTTTATTTTTTGGTAATTCTTTTACTGTGTTATTTTTGTTAGAATTGTATTTTTCATTTGTTTAGTTTGATTGTTTAGTTTTTAATATCAAATTGTTGTCAATTGGTTTTGTCTATTTGACTTATTTCCTGTAGGTACTTGCATAATTATTTTTTTTTAAAGTCACTTCTGGTCTAATTTCCAAGAATATATAAAAAAGAAATAACTGAGGGGGTTTAGAAACAGAAACAGAGAAAGAATCAAAAAAAAATCTGTCTGTTTCTCTGTACACGCTAATCTTCGGAACTACTGGACGGATTTGAATGTTTTTTTTTTGTTGTATAGGTATTAAGTCTGGGCAACATTATGCTAGGCTATAATTTATCTTGGAAACTTGAACACCAGCTAAACTATTCGAGATACAAAAATGGTACCATAGCAAAAATTGTTCCACGTGATGAGAATTTTCTGCTGAGAGAATAAATTTGAAGATCTGGAACACCAGATGTGGAACTCCAAGAGCCCAGCTACACTAACATATATATAGGAATGACGTTTTAGCAAAAGTTGTTCAATCTGATGAGCACTCTCTGTTGACTTATAAAAATCGAAGATCTGGGACACCTGCCCGCTTAGCATGAACGCCGTAGACTCGAAAGAGAAACGACAAATGTTTTGTTTATCTGTCATTGAATCGACCAAATGACAGATGAACAAAAGATTTGTCGAGTCTCTTTCGTGTCTACGGCGTTCATGCTAAGCGGGCTGTTGTGGAACTCCAAGAGCCCAGCTACACCATAACACATATAGGAATGACGTCTTAGCAAAAGTTGTTCGGTCTGATGGGCATTTCCTGTTGACTTATAAGAATCGAAGATCAGAAACATCTGATATGGAAATCAAAGCTATCACTAATTTCAATGTATAATTACAAAATAACATAAGCTGGGAGTACCTCCACGCGGTGAAGGTGGTAACAGTTTAGGACTGATTTTCGATGACGATGGTATATCATTAAAAATTTGACTCTACTGGCCAAAACTCCCTTTTATTTTATCGAATAAATATGCCTCCTAGCTTATGTTATTTTAGTGTTTAATTTTCTTTTCCATTTATCTTCGCGACACGGTAGCCTACCCGGTAACGCAGCGGAGCAGTCACAGATTTTAATAAAACTATAACCATGCCTAGAAAGAGGTCAAATCTTTCCCAATGTTCTAAAGGAGCTAAAAGATTGAGGATCATAAGATCCCAAGAATCTCAGAAGAGCGTCAGGAGAGACTTGATGCTGTTCGAGAACATCAGACTTCAACTCGCTCTGTGGAAACCTCCTCGGATCGCGAAGCACGCCTGCGTTCTCAGCGTATTTACGCATCTACGTATACATCCAGGTCTCTGGTATTCAGCTGCATCCGGTTAGACTGGAAGCCGACCGCAATAAACTTGGGAAAAGGCTAGGCAGATGATGTATACATCCAGGTCTCTAGAGACCAGTGAAGAATATGATGTGCGACTGACCGCTGATCGTGAACGTCTGCATTGTCTCGCGAATTGGAGACGTTCACGGAAAGAGAATTACGCTTGAGTTCTCAGCGTATCTACACATCGACTTCTCGGTATCTAGAGACAAGTGGGGAACGTGATGCGCGACTGACTGCTGATCGTGAAAGTCACGCATGGTCTCGCGAGTCGGAGACGTTCACGAATAGAGAATTGCGCTTCGACATCAGAAGTATCAGATCTTCAATTTTGACGACCCCGTTGTCGCTGTCATAAGCAACAGGTTCCGCTTACGAAGTCGCGGGCACAAGCTAGTGGCAAATAAAATGGAAATGGTAATGACTCATTAGAGTTGCAGATTAGTATTTATTTATTTAAGGACCTCCAACAAAAGATGTACACAAAGCATTATAAGTTAATGGAAAACACAAAGTATTGGGTAGGTGTACTCCTTCACTTAAAGGAGACCACAACATGCACAATAAAGTTACTAAATTAAGCCCCTAATAATTAAATTGAAAATATATTTTGGCAGTTTAAGAATGATAAAACACACAAACAATTTGAGTAGAATATAGAAACATAAAAAAATAAATAAAACGATTAACATTGACATAAATTCTAATGATAAAAAAGTAATGTTCCTATTTATAGCCTAGATACAAATTTAAAATAAATAAATAGAAATTAACATAAATTCTAGAGATAAAATTATCAATAGGAAACTTAAAATATCACACACAAAAATAACGCCTGATGAAAAACTAACAGCAATCTACTGAACACTCTCTAACTTGGTTCGGTTACGGTTGGTAAAGCTAGTTATTTTTAAGTTATTATGACGCGGAATGACTCATTGAGTTATTGCAGTGTATTAAAATTATAACAAAATAATGCATCCTTCATACTAGTAGCGTCATCTAGTGCTACAATATGTACTAATGTTCTATTGGATTTAAACAGTCTGTGAAAAACTGTCATTGCGTTTTAATCGGTTATGGGCCCAGTTCGCAATTTTAATAAGTTATTGGCGTGAAAATAAAGTGATTCGAACGAAATATGTCTGCCAGTAACTCAGTGAATGTGCCTAAATTACGGGGACGTGAAAACTATGATGATCGGGCTTTTGCAGTGGAAAATTACATGATCTTAGAAGACGTGGGTCTGAATGACGCCACAGTGCTTGCCGAAATAAAAGATAAAAAGGCCAGGGCGAAGATCATCATAACAACAGATCCATCTCTATACACTCAAATCAAGAACGAAGCTACGGTACGAGGTTTGTGGAGCAAGTTAAAATCTTTGCTCGACTATTTAGGTTTTACGCGGAAGATCAGCCTCCTCAAAAGTTTGATATGAATCCATTTAGAGACCAGCGACTCCATGACCAGCTACGTCACCCAGCTCAAAGTGTATGTTTTTACTAAATTGCAAAGGGAAATAGCTATTTTCATTGAAATAAAATAAAGCGATTGCGATCTTTTTTCTATGGCATCACTGCTGTCAATTGTCAAATCGTTTAGGTGTTTTATTTACGTATTTTGCTTGTGTGATTTACCGGGTGGGAAAGTTTTGTGTTGTGAATTTTAATTTCTTCTCTAAATTTACATTAAGAGCCTGTATTTGCTGTTTTGGTGATATTGAGCGATCTAGATCTCGGTATCTATAAGACCTAAGAGTTCGCTATTTGGACACCATTAAACTTGGACTTATAATCATTAAATCTGTTGAAGCGAAAACACGATTGGATAAAAAAATCACGATAGAATAAAAATACAAAAAAAACTCGTTTTGCACTTATTTTGTGTTGGATCTCTGAAACCCTAAGGAATTTAATGATGATTTTTAGCCTAGTAGATAGGTAACAATATTATCTAACATCGTGTTGACTTAATTTTTTATTTTTCTACTTGGTTTTCTCGTAATTAGCAATATGTGATTTGGCGCTTACGTTATTTTATTCTAAGCGAGCACGCACTCTTTCTGTCCCTTGTTTTGCACGCGGTAGTAATAGCGCTATCCTTTTCAACCGTTCCCTTCAGTAACGAACGGGCCATCCCAGAGTAAGGACGTATGACTTTGCTGCGCGCGGTCACGTGTTCTACGTAAATTATATTCCAGCGATTGTACGCCGACTACCATATTTTGATCTGAAAAGTTTTTTTTATATTTTCATTTTATAAACAAAGAACTTTGCTTGTTTACTGAGATTGTTCAAATTTTGTTCAGATTCAATACTAATGTTATGATGACGGCGTAAAATTTGTATTCTATGTTTGGTTTGCGTGTTTGCAAGTTTAGATGTAGAGGGTAATTCGGAACTCCTGATCCGATTACAAAAACTCTTTATATATTTTTTTAAATTATATTATCGCCGAGTGTCAAAGGCTATTTGCAGGACGTTCCCGACGGGATAGATAGAAGCGTCACGTTTCCGAGATTTAAGCTATCAAAGTTGTACTGGTAGCGATCACAACGCTATATATATTCGAAAATGTAGCTAACGTTGCTGT
Source organism: Xestia xanthographa (assembly GCA_905147715.2). Classification (NCBI taxonomy): domain Eukaryota; kingdom Metazoa; phylum Arthropoda; class Insecta; order Lepidoptera; family Noctuidae; genus Xestia; species Xestia xanthographa. The sequence continues at coordinate 17,054,612 of LR990654.1, read as the reverse complement.
CTCAGACATAATGAATGTGTTAATGGACCACCATGAATGGACTTTAGCTTTCATAGCTCATATTTCTGAAACGTGACGCTTTAGAAGATTATGTACCCAACAAAATTTGCTTGTATAAATGTCGCAGCTAATTCGTATAATACGCCGTTTCACATAATGGCGCGCCGGATTGTAAAACGCCGTCATTATGTAATACGGCGCCCTCACGTTCAGCCGGATTGTGGTGGCGATACGTTTGATAAGCGGCGTCCAACGTTTAGCCGTATTGTCAGCAATTCCGATACCTCAAATAACCTACTAAAATTGTCCTAAAAGTCTTGCTAGCTGGCATGAGGAGTGTAGTCCGAAAGCAGGTGGAGCGACGACGACATTTGTGACAAAAAGTGGATGTGTAATGTAAAATGCGAGTCGTAGCGAGCGCGCGTCATGGAGTCGTAGCATATTCTAAATTTGCTTATATCTCGAAAACGGTGCGTCCTATCGCAAAAATAATGAAAAATTCACCCCCCTTTAACCCCGTGCCACGTAATTCTCAACATGTAGGTAAAAAAAAAATGAAAAAAAATCGAAATAAAAAATGAAAAAAAAAACTGAAAAGCGGGAAAAGCGGCCATTTCATTGTGACATCGTTGTCGATTGTGACGCCATGTTTCTTGTTATGATCATGCAGCGCCACTTGCGGTGATAAATGGAACTAAAACTTTCAAAGCGGTATCGACGATGCGCCAGTTTGTATAACGGCGGCACGTTATTACGCCGCTTTGACGAACGCGAAGAGCTCATTCAATGCGGCGTACTTTATTTCAGCCGAATTGTAATCCAGCTGAACGTGAGGACGTCGTATTACATAATGGCGGCGTTTTTCAACCATACATAATAACGGCGCGCCATACATAATAATGGCGCGTCATACATACAAATTGCCTACGACATTAATATAACCATTTTCTTTCTTTCTTTTCACTTAGTTTTTAACTAATGTCGGACAGTTTCGGTACTTTATGCGGGTTACAAGTTGAACACAACAATGTTTTTTTTTAGGAATGATCCTGACTAATAAAATATGATTCTGTTTAGTCCGTCCATTAGATTATCGAAAAATATTGGATACATGTTTTTTGTTTTATCAAATTAATAAAATTGACGAAGATAAAACGCGTCAAAGATAGAGAGAGGCTTGTGACGTCACTTTCCGGTAAAAACTGTACTCAAATGTGACGTCACACGAGTTTTCGACGCACTGTATCGTCTTCATTTTTAGATTACGTGAAAAAATAAAAAAAATCTGTGTCCAATATTTTTTGCAAATCTTTCTGACGTTTATTTTTTGTTTGTCATCTACCCTATTGTATTATTGATGAGTCGACGTACACGATAACTGTCAAATGTTTGTAATCTAAAATGGCCGCTTTAGCAGAATCCACGCAGAATCTTAGCATGAATCACGTTAAAAAAATAAAATTCTTAAAATGGACTTTATAGTTATGATCATAAAGTCCATTTTAAGAATTTTAAATTTTTAACGTGATTCATATTACGATTCTGCTAAAGCGGCCATTTTAGACCCCCAGGTCTCCTCAAATGTGTACGGTTCTTTCCTCAAAATCATCTTAGATATTAATCTGCGTGGATCTAATAATTATGACTTAACCATCATAACATCACGCCTTTAATCCCCGAAGGTATAGGCAACGATGCACCTAACAGTACAGTACACCCACATTTCGCCAGTTCTGTGTAAATCCCATGTAACAGGGGCCGAGCCTATTGCCATCAACCGGGCACAAATCCTAACTCCATGGCTGCTACTGAGAAATTCCTGATGGAAAATCCAATAAGACGACATATTGATTGTGATAAGCACACAAATTCATGATTTTTATTTGTAAACCGTACTTACTACTTAATATGTTACTTAAAAATAACTAAAAGATCAAAATGGTTTAAGCGATCACTACACCTGATCTTAACCCGTGTGTGCGTGTATCTGCATGAACAATGCACACAAACATAGGATCGCAACGAATTTGCCTAAACTCTAGCGAGTAGATTTTATACGGCGGACTCTTAAGGTAAGTATTGTGTATATTAATACTTTCAGTGAAAATGTGATAACAATTTATTTCAACGACTTTTTACAGATTCAGGTGTAAATCTGTATTGTGCGTGAAATTCTTGAAAATAATATTTTGGACAGGGATCAGAATAATCTCGTTAATACCACCTCGGTCTCACTTCTCTATATCTTTTGGCATAATCTACAAACTCAATGAAGTCTGCCAAATCAGACATTATTCCTTTTTAAGTAACGTTTAAAACGAAAGTGAATTCGCGGGTAAAAATATAACCCGAAACGTGGATGTCAAAATCAGCCATTAAATAGATAGGTAAAGGTTTTGCCTTTAATTGTCATTAAGGAACCCATACATTGACTATGAGGGCGAACTTTTTTTAATTTTTACCAAGGAGCTGCCTAAGTAACCATTAGCTGACTCTGAGTGTGGCTGTAAGACTATTATTTGCTCTGAGTGTGCTTTTAAATCTTATGAATCACCTAGATGTTCCTACAGCTTTCCTAAATGGTTATATTAATGAATGTGTGTTCATAGAATTACCAGAAAATTTAGAATATGTTAATTGTAAAAATAAAGTATTAAAGTTATAAAGGGCAATGTATGGTTTAAAACAATCTGCCAGAGCATGGTATGTGAGGGTAGAAGAAAGTTTGTTGAAGCTAGGTTATTGTAAATCTAAGATATACCTTTTTATGAAATGTCATAATAATGTCAAAGTGTATGTAGCACATTTTTTTGTATTTTATAACTGTGAGTAATTCAGCTTACAAAAAATTTAAAAAATGTTTTGGAAAATTAATATAAAATTAAAGATTTAGGTAAAATAAAGTGTCAGTAAAATAACTATAAATCAAGAGAAATTTATAGAAAATAAATTAGCTAGATTTAATATGAGTGACTGTAATACCTCTGACATCCCCATGGAAACCAATCTTAAATTAGAAAAATCTGTTGATAACCAATGTGAAGAGAAATTTCCATATCAGCAATTAGTAGGATGTTTCATGTACCTAGGCGTCCTTAGGCGCGAATTATACAGAAACGGCGTAAGGGGAAGGCGTGGGGCAGGCATCTTGCCGCTTCAAAACGTTTCAATACAAAATGTAGGTAGGCGACACGATGTGAATTATACTCAAGCGGCGTGGCACAGGCACGTCGTTTCGTCGCCTGTTCCGCGTCGCTAGCAGTCGCGACTGGAGAGGCGCGCAAGCAGCACGACTTATGTTTATACAGTAGGTGCAGAAAAATGAAGACTGTGTTTTACTTTCGACAATAGAATGTGGAAACATTCTAGTGACATTTTATACACTGAAAACGAAATACAGAAAACAATCAGGATATTCGCATAATTTTCCAATATTTTAAAATATCTATGCTCTTGTAACATTTTCCACACAGGGTGCACCCAATATCTTCGGTGTCTCTGCACGTTAATGAGTTGCAGCAAAGCAAGCGCATCTTCGTCGTCTGAAGAGGAAGACATTCTATCACGATAAAGTCATCCTGTATAATGACTAGTTGTGGCGTCTCTTCGCCTCTTTGATATAATTTAACACTTCAATACCCGCAATTACAGACACAATTAAAATAACAATGCACCGTGCCTCTGGAGGCACGGCCGGGAGCATACGGGTTAAATCGCGTCCGTGCCTTATCTGTTCCACGCCTGCTCTGCGCCTGCGCCGCGTCTTCACCGTATGCCTTTTCTGTGTAATTCGCGCCTTACAAGTCCGGATATATCTTTTAGTATTAGTTTTCTAAGTCAGTATGATACATGCTTTAATGAGACTCATTGGAAACACAGAGATTATTAAGATATTTGAAGAAAACTAAAAAATATGGTCGTCTTTAAGAAAGATGATACTAATTTACATAGTTATGTTGATACCGATTGGGCGTCTTTTACTATAGACAGAAGATCATATACTGGGTACAGTTTTATTTTAGCAGGATGGGTAATTACATAGTTATGAATCTAGAAAGCAGAGAACGGCACTATCTAACACTGAAGCCAAATATATGGCCTTGTCTGAAGCCAACAAAGAGGCACATTTCAAACACTTGATGAATGAAATACATGTACTTACTGGATAGGAAGCACGCCATTATGTTCATAATAATATAGTGATAACCAGTGATAGGAATAGGTAGTGCTTATTAGCCTAAACTTCGAAGAACAGAGAAAAGAATCGGAGACTTCCTTAGACTATATTAAATAACCTAAACCTACCCTACCCCACCCTACCTAACCTTTAATAATATATATTAAATAACCTTCTACTGGGAATGGGCGTCACCTCAGTAGTGACCGTTTATATCGACCCTACTCGTGGGAACAAAAATGAATGATCTAAATAATATAAAGCAAACAAACACACACATAAACATCTCGAGCACAAAAGTGCTCACTCAACAAATATTCCATAGAGGAATGTTTGATAATAGACCTCGGGCTAACTCGCTAAACGACATCTCAGTCCCTATTGTTTTGTCTTGCACTTTTATCGGTTTCTTCTTTCAAATTTAGTTTATTTTCTAATATTGTACACACATTTATTTTATTAAAGTACCTTTTACTTTTACCTTTTCATACAAACACATATAATTAAAACACACAGCATAAACTGTTTTATGTCCGTAACATCACCATCTCAGGTCCAGTTGAAAACCAGCGTCGGGCACTGGTTGCTCGGCACTTAGCTGAACTGGGCCTATTTGGCGTAGCCGTGAGACATACAATATCTTCTTTTTTCCCGTTAAGTTTTAAGTTTTTTTTATTGTATACTTAGTTTTAAGTTTCTTATTTTTTATTTTATTCTTATTTTGTTGTGTACTTGCGGCTTAAGCCAAATAAATACGTTTTCTTTCTTTCTTTACAACTCAAGAGTTGGAAAATGATAGTGAGCCACAGGATAAACAAGACGGGGATAAAATAAACTGGGAAGAAGTAACGGGAAAGAAAAGATTACGGGCAAGCCCTGATAGCAATAAAGGACCCGCAAAACAAACCAAACTGAATACATATTGGTTATCTCAAACTCAACCAATACCAACCAGTAACAGTTTTTCACAACTCGTAGACGACGATACTAAAGATCCAGAGACAGAGCCAAAAGAGAAGTCTATCAAGCCTCCACCAATATTCGTAGATAAAGTACAGAATATACAACCACTTATTAGCCTATTAAATAATCATGTGCATAATAATTATGAACTTAAGGTCCTCAACAACGAACAAGTTAAAATACAACCAAAAACACCAGATGCATATAGAGAAATAGTTAAACAGCTTGAAATAAAATGTACAGAGTTTTACACGTACAAGCCCAAACAAGAAGAAGTTTCAAAGTAGTTCTTAAAAATATCCACCCATCAACTGACTTAAACGATATAAAATTAGAACTCTCAGAACTAGGCCATGACTGTGTCAACATTTGGAATATCAAACAACGAAAAACTAAAAAGTCACTGCCAATATTTATTGTCGAACTAAAACCGCATGAAAACAACAAAAATGTGTACCTCATAAAGCACCTTTTAAACTGTAAAATAACATTTGAACCCCCCCGCCCTAAGCGGGAGATACCCCAATGTGCTAAATGCCAACAATACGGCCACACAAAGGCTTATTGCCGTCGAAATCCGAAGTGCATTAAGTGCGCTGGAGATCACCTATCCGTAGACTGTCCTAGAAAAACAAGATCTAACGAGGTGAAATGCGTTCTATGTGAAGGAAATCACCCTGCTAACTACAAGGGATGCCAAGTATATAGAGAACTACAAAAAGTCAAACTACCAGGAAAACCAGAAATAAATAAGAATCAACGCAAGTACGCCAGACCAAATCCGACACAACAAACTGAAAATACAAACAGATCCTCGAAAAACCAAAGCCAAAAGACATATAGAGACGCACTAACTAAGGAAGGAAACAAAACAGACCAACAGATCCACAACACACAGGCTGATAACAGGGATAGCAACAGTAATGGGGACTTACTAATAATGTTAAAGCAAATGATACAACAACTTACAAATATGACAAACCTACTTGTAACACTCACGACTAAACTGACAAATTCGACTCCATAAAAATGGTTATTTGGAACGCCAATGGCCTGTCACAACACACCCTCGAGGTGAAAACATTTCTTGAACTATACAAGATTGACGTACTCCTGATATCAGAAACTCACTTCACCAAGAAAAGTCATTTCAAAATTGATTCGATACGATGCACACTGATGGTACTGCGCACGGAGGTAGCGCCATATTAATAAAAAACACTATCAGACACCATGAAACTGCAAATTATTGTACAAATGAAATACAAGCGACAAACATAGTAATTGAGGACTGGGCTGGACCCTTCACAATCTCAGCCGTGTATAGCCCTCCTAAACACAATTTAAAACAAGACGACTACGAGCAATTCTTCAACACCTCGGGAAGCCGATTCGTGGTTGGTGGTGACTATAACGCCAAACATACATATTGGGGCTCACGAACAGTTACACCAAAAGGCCGACAGTTGCTGAGAGCGTTAGATCAGTTGAAACTTAGCTGTATTACATCTGGTGAACCAACTTATTGGCCCACAGATGTAAGAAAGACACCAGACCTAATTGATTTCGCAATAGTGAGGGGCATCGCTGGCACATACTTCGAATGCAAATCAATGCCTGAACTTTCGTCGGATCACTCTCCAGTCGAAATTCTGTTAAAGAGAAAAATAACCCTAACTGCCGACGTATGTCGACTACATAGCAGAAAAACAGACTGGAATTGTTTCAAAGACTCAATCTCGGCTTCAATAAACCTACACTTACCACTCAGAACAAACGAGGACATAGAAGAAGCCGTTGAACATTTAAATAGTTGTATACAAAAATCAGCTTGGCATGCTACACCTGAAACTTCCAAAACCATCCCCAAATCACAAAGCCATCCGACTAATATAAGAGAATTGGTTGCAAAAAAACGAAAGGCACGGAAATTGTGGCAGAAAACTCGGCACCCAACGGATAAAACTGCCCTAAATTCACTGATATCCCAACTGCGTCAATTACTGAGTGAAAATCAAAACCAAAATGTGCATACATACCTTAAAGAGCTAGACGCCAGCGCCGCAACCGACTACTCACTATGGAAAGCGACAAGCAAACTCAAGCGCCCTATGCTAACACGGCCTCCTATACGCAAAGCAGACAGCAGCTGGGCCATAAAAGATTCAGATAAGGCACAAGCATTTGCTGACCATTTCAAAAATGTGTTTGTACCAAACCCTGACCAGGGATCTACAAAGACTGAATTAGTGTCGAGAATACTTAATGAAACACATCAATTAGACCTCCCAATAAAAAGCTTCTCTATATCTGAAGTTAATCAAGCAATTAGGAAACTCGATCAAAACAAAGCGCCAGGATACGATTTGATAACCGCTAAAATAATGACAGAATTGCCAGAAGAGGGTGTGCGCTTCTTAACATACATCTATAATGCCATATTGAGAACTTCAACGGTCCCCAGACAATGGAAAGTGGCTCAAATCATTATGGTCCCTAAACCGGGCAAAAGCCCTGAAGACGTAAAATCTTACAGGCCTATCAGCCTATTGCCAATACCATCTAAAGTAATGGAGATCCTATTCTCGAGCAGATTATCGCCAATCATAAAAGAAAGAAGCTTAATCCCAGACCACCAGTTTGGCTTCAGGCAACAACATGGTACTATTGAACAAGTAGGCTGGTGAACAACATTAACAATGCTTTTGAAAGGAGACAATACTGCACAGCTGCATTCTTGGACATATCACAAGCCTTTGATCGCGTATGGCATGATGGGCTACTATTTAAGATAAAAAAATCGGTACCAATCGAATACTACAACTTTATTAAGTCGTATTTAGAAAACAGACATTTCTTTGTAAAACATGGCGAAGAAGTAACAGCACTATGTCAAATCCATGCAGGCGTGCCGCAGGGCAGTGTAATGGGTCCTCCCTTGTATCTTCTGTATACTGCAGATCTACCGATTTCCACGGCCACTGCAACGGGCACTTTCGCTGACGACACAGCAGTTCTGGCATCGGACGAACTCCCAGAAAAAGCCACTCGTAAACTCCAAAATAGCCTTGACAATATCGCAAAATGGCTCAAAGATTGGCGTATCAAGGCGAATGAATCCAAATCGGTCCAAGTGACATTCACCACTCGACGTGACATTTGCCCTCCAGTCACATTAAACGGAGTTTTAGTCCCCCAACACGATGCGGCAAAGTATTTGGGAATGTACCTAGACAGGAGACTCACATGGAGAAAACATATCTTTACCAAAAGACTAGCAATGGGACAACAGGTCAGAAAAATGTACTGGATGTTGCACAAGAAGTCGAAGTTGTCAATGACAAACAAGTTACTGATTTACAAAGCCATAATTAAACCCATATGGTGCTATGGTCTGCAACTATGGGGTACAGCGGCAAACTCGAACATAGAAATCCTGCAAAGATTTCAATCTAAAATGCTACGCATGATAGCAAACGCACCTTGGTACATATCAAATGAAAGACTACACCACGACCTTAACATTAAAACAGTCAAGGAGGAAATAAAGGAAAGGATGACTAAATACAAAACAAGAATCACACACCACTCTAATGTACTTGCAAAGGATCTAATGAACGAAGTGCAAATGCCACGAAGGCTAAAACGCAAAAACCCACAAGATCTACTATTGTGAAGATGTAGATCGCAAAATGATGAAGCGATATTGTTAATGAACAATCTCGCACAAGCCCTATACCTGCAAATACCAACCTAATGCTGAATATCGCCAGATAGATTGCATTAAAAAATAAAATTAAAAAAAAAAAAAAAAAAAAAAAAATTAAGATAAAAACGCCTGATAATAAACTAACAGCAATCCACTAAACACTCTCTAACTTGGTTCGATTACGGTTGGTAGAGCTGGTTCCTTAATTCTTTTTGGTATTAATTTCTCAAACAGTCCTCTAACATATATGGTATGGTATGGTTTCATCTTTGATGAAAAGAAAAAAAACCTGCCAGCTATGTATTGCCCTTTACACAAGAATAAATCAAAATAATGTATATTATGTACCTAAGGTCAAAATAATATATTGTTCCGAACTACTCTGCAGAGCGGCTTGTCCCACTGTCTCTGGGAAAATGGATATTTGGGACATTCAATATTCAGGCAAATGGGTTTCAAAGCATCAATAGCTTTGGAGAAGCATGGTACATCAAACTCAATCAGTGTTGAAGCCAATATATTCCGGATAATTTTCAGTGCCGTGGGCCAAAGATAATGTAAGCCGGTAAACTAATACCATTAATTATGAAGACGCCAAAAGCTCCCATGCGAATGGCAAGAGTAGCTTATGGTGCCCAAGCTCAGTCATCGTCATATTAACATTAAAAAATCTAAAAAAGAATTACGCTCCAACCTAATGTATACGTTAACCACTTCCTGTCAAGTCCACCTACCATTGGCCAGTTCACCAACCTATTGATAAACAAACATACAATACTTACTGCTTGTCTTCTTAGCTTTTCGTTTGTTTTCAGATACTGCTTGTCCTTCTACTGCTTGAGTTTTTAATTCCATTAAAGGTACATCATCTTCTGAATCTGATTCCAAATGGTGTGACTGTAGTTGTATGTCTTCTATATCCAGATAGTTGTCATAGAAATTTACTAGTTTCAGATCTCCAAAGGCTGAAAAACAATAAAAGGTTTTTAAAGTGTGTGCCCCTGCTCACTGGTGAATGCTATAAGGAAGGACTGAAGCTGTGGCGAAGAGAAAGTGTTTCCATCCCCAACCCATTTGTTCCACTCGCAGAAAATTTTACATCTGGACTCCGGACACAAATTGGATGAAGCAAGGAAATCAAAATCAAAGCATTTATTTCAAGTTACAGGCACTTTTGAACTGTTGAAACAAAGATGAAAAATGTAGCTACAGTTCAGTTTTTATCTTGTGGCTGGGAAGTCACAAGATAAAAACTGTGAAAGTACTGTAGTTGCCCATGCCCTAGCGTAGATCTCTATGGAGAAAAAGGGACAAGAAACTCCATGGGTACTCTTTTAAATCAAAATATTGTTACAAAATCTTGTTTACATCATTCATGTTGAGATGGTATATTATGTGAGAACAATGTAGCAAGATGTGCATGTAAAGTGTCCACAGTAAAATCAAAACAAAAAAATACAATTCAAAAAACAATATAATTCATTCAAATAAGCCATGGCAACTAAGAGATGACTTGAGTGAGAGAGAGTCACAACTGACAGTACCAGTTCACGAACATGACGCATGGATCAGCACCATTCAACTCAACCATTTTGAAGGGAACTAAATGATCCGACACATACGCCACCATCAGCGAGACAGAGCATGACATACCTACAATAAAACTTGTTCAGGTGGGGATTCATAGATGTATCCACAAACGATAGGATACTTGATATTGTGTCCTGCTGTCTGCCCTTCACAGGAGCTGATGGACGCTACAGACAGTGCCATACTTGTCACCAAATTATCGGCTGACTCAATTTGAATTGTCATCAACAAGCTGATGGACGCTACAGACAGTGCCATACTTGTCGCCAAATTATCGGCTCACTCAATTTGAATTGTCATCAACACGCTAAGAAGAAGAGTTTGTATTAATTATTATTAAAAACATACCGTCCTCATCACTTGAATGTTCCTCATTTGGCACAATAATATCATCTAGTCCCTCGCAAACAGCTTGTAATTCTTCTTTCACAGCAATGCTTTCTTTATGACCAACTTCAACTATGCTTATGCTCTGTATTGGACAGTGAATAAACCCATGGAACAACTCGTGATCTTGGTTTATTAAAGGTTTCGGCTGTAAAAAGAAGTAAAGTTTTACGATTTTTTTTTACGGCATTGAACATTACACTATTATAATATGCAACAAACAACAGCAACGTGACAGCCCGGCCCGGCTTGTCTTCTCTGCCATTTAGGAGAAATCAGAGACATACCAACAGCAGCGCCACCTACCGGGTCCAATTGTGTTTTCATACCATCCAGGAACCCATTAAATTAGACACACAAAATATCATTGAAATCATCTCTGCCATTTAAGAAAGAAGAGATATACTGACAACAGCGCCACTTACCGGGTCCAATTGTGTTACACTTTCGAATTGTTCGCTATCTTTGTTACTACATTCAGTATCTGAATTAGTGTCTGCAAAATCCAGATTCTCTTTTTCTTTGTTGCAATTGTCTTCAACTTCCTCTTTTATTATTAACTCTTCATTTAAGTTAGTGTTATTTAGATTTATGTCACCTATTTCATCTTCAAATATTATTCTGCATGACATATTGATCAGTTCTTTGATTTTATAATTTGCCTTGTCTTTGGTGTTGTACGTCACACTGGATATGCTTTAAAAACAAAAGAAAACATGAGACTTAAAACTCCAGGAATAAGGTCATTACAGAAGAAGTAGGAACTGTTTAACTCTTGAAAGAAGTAAATACGGACAGACCGAGCCCTCTATGAGAGAAAACACAAGTCTAACTATCTACACTAGTTCTACACTTGACTGCTGTCCTGTCTACTCTACTAGGTCCAACAAAGAAGTGTATACAATATATAAATATTGTTTTTTTCTTTGAGTGTTTTATAAACAACTGGTAGAGAATGCCTTGTGGCATTAAGTCCGCCTATGTACCACTATTGTACATGAAGTTTAAATAAATAAAAAGAAGAATTCGTCATAATAATATATAAGCCAAGCCAGTTATTTATAATTACTGTGTTTTTTAAATAAAAATCTCAATCCTACCTATTGTGGATCATGAGATTCATGAGATACAACCCGCTGACACCTACTACATACACTTGAACATTTGCACTAATCATATTCTACACATTGTTAGTTTATCCAGCTTTGAACTCAAAAGTACTACGACGAATTCTTCGTTTTTTTGTTTAAAAACGCTCAAAGAATATAAAATAATATAGATATCGTATGCACCTCTTTGTTGGACCTAGTAGAGAGGACAGCAGTCAAGTCTAGTTATTTAGACTTATGTTTTCTCTCGTAGAGAGCTCGGTTTCTTAAATTCAATCACAATTTCACAAACTTACCAATGTCATGTAGGTGTGCCCTGTGCCGGTAGCGGTAGCTAACCTATGAGTTACCGTAGCTATTTGCACTTCTATTTAATTCTCCTTCGATATTATTCAGTCTCCAAATAAATACCACGATCAATACATGATGCAGTTTCGATCACTGATGCCACTGATTAATAAAATAACACGAAGTGCCTACAAGCCTCGCTCGCTAGAGTTTTTTTTTTTTTTTTTTTTTTTTCCTTTTATGGCAATTTGCCGAAGACTACGGCAATTTCTGCCAGTGTCGCGTAGTGGCTATACATGGGTATTATAATTAATTAATTAATATTTACAGAGAGAATATGAACTTAAACTTTTTGTGGCAATCCTTTTAGCCCTGAAACAAACATAAAACATAGGAGTTAGTAATAGATAATAGCTTAAAATATATATAGTCGTATCTATACACTATATTTAATAACTTTTAGATGTCTGAATATTATAGTTTAATATTGTTATTGGAAATAAATTTAATAAAAGCACGTATAATTTGGGGATTAGGGAAAAATGAGAGGAGGTGACGGACATTAATGGGTTTTTGGATGTTCAATTTTGTAATAACTTTATCAAAAGAGGAAACATTATTCAAAGGGCAATTTAAAAATATATGATCTAACGTACCATCATCTAGACCACACTCACACAAAGAACTGTCGCGGACCCTAATTTTATGGAGAAAAACTGGGGTACAGCAGTGACCAATACGGATTCTGCATATAACGGATGTGACGGTTTTGGATGTTTCTTTGTATTTATAAAACCAAGGCTTGGGGGAAATGGCTGGTTGAATAGATGCAAACAAGCTAGCTTTTGACTTGGAGGATTGAGACCAGTGGTCTTGCCATGATTTAAAAAGATCTACTTTGGCCTTGTGAATCAAGTCATAGACCTGAACAGCATAATGTTTTTTATCTGCCAAATTGCTGCTGACCGCATTCTTAGCTGCAATATCTACCAGCTCATTGCCCCTAATATTCATATGACTAGGAATCCATACCAATATTATCTCAATGTTTTTTTTAAAACAAGAATGTAGGACAGTTTTGATTTCAACTATAATTGGGCTGCGTAGGTTATCTTTAAATGAATTTTTAACTATTGCCTCCAGAGCACTCCTAGAATCAGAAAAGATGACCGCTTTTGAAATACCTGAATGAGAGGAAATAAATAAACACGCCTCCAAAATTCCAATGCACTCCCCGGTAAAAACCGAAGACTCGGGAGGGCACTGGAACTGAAGGAATATCTGGGAGTTGGAATTATATACAGCAATGCCTGTTTTACCGTCGGGGGTCAATTTAGAAGCGTCCGTATAAAATTTGTAGTGATCAGGCCAGTTGTTATTAACAGTCGAAAGAAAATGGTCATTAGCATTGGTGGTATCCTTATTTATTCCAATGTATGTGATCTTTGGAACAAAATTTAGAATTTCATATGGACATGTGTAGAGTGGGAATTTATTACACTGGGGAATGGGACAATTATCTTCCATATTCCGGATATTCCTAAATGAATTAAGGATCAAAGGGGGGTCTTTATGTTTCCAATAATCGCTTTGTCTACATAGATTATCTAGTGTGGAAAGCTTAGAAAGAACTATGTGATCACTAAGAAGATATGCCTTGTACAAATATTTATCGGCTAGGTATTGTCTACGGAGAAGAAGGGGAGGGTCGCCACTCTCAACTTGCAGTGCGTTGGTAGGAGTTGATCTCATACACCCTAGTACAATGCGGAGGGATTTCGACTGAATGGTTTCCAGCTTGGCCAATGCAACCTTACCACAGGGTTCCAGGAGGAAAGCCCCATAGTCAAGTAAACTTCTTATCGTAGCATTGTATATGAGTTTGAGAGTAAAGGGATGAGCACCCCACCAAACACCCGCTAGAGCACGTAGCATATTAAGGTTCTTCTCACATTTATTGATTATATAATTGAGATGAAAGACACCAGATAATTTACAGTCCAAAATTACCCCAAGGAATTTCACATTATCCTCGACATTGATCAGGGATCCTTCAATTTCAAGGTGGACATTTGGCGTTAAACGTTTACGTGAGAAAACTACAACGGAGCTTTTAGGAGCTGACAAGGTAAGTCCATGAGAGATTAACCACTGGTTTAGGGAGTTCAGGGATATTTGCATGGATTCCGTAGCAATTTCCACAGACGAGGTAGGAATATATAAGCATAGGTCATCTGCGTATTGTAAAATCTGGCAGTCGTTATTAAGGGACTTGTGAAGATCAGAGGTGTAAATACTGTATAAAAGAGGACTTAGTACTGAACCCTGGGGTAACCCACGCCAAACAGTTCTGGGGTCATATGATTCACCTGGAATATGGAGTTTAATGCTGCGTCCAGCAAGCAAGTTACAGATACAGTTGAGTATCTTTACCGGAATACTCAGCTGGCGTAATTTACTTCTGAGTACGGAAAGAAGGACACTGTCGTACGCTGCTGAAATGTCAAGAAAGACCGCTAGAACTGAATCACTTTTGCTGAAGGCAATCCGGACATCGGTCATAAATATACCAATGCTATCCGTTGTGCTAGCACCCTTTCGGAAACCAAATTGAGTTTTTGCTAGAAGGCCTCGGCTTTCAACAAACCACTCCAACCTGTTTTTTAGAAGGTGTTCCAGGATTTTACCTATAACAGGAGATAGAGCAATGGGTCGAAAGTTTTCAGGGCAATCAGAAGTTTTCCCTGGTTTTAGGATGGGAATTATTAGTTGCGTTTTCCAGGCGTCAGGGATATGGGAGAGAATAAAACATGCGTTGATTATAGTTAAAAGGTATTGGCGACTGCGGGACCCCAATTTTTTAAAAAACGAATATGGATGGCCATCTATGCCTGGGGCGGAATCGTGAACGTGTTTGAGGACTGCATCCAGTTCGCTTAGCGAGAAGGGAGAATCTAAGGGGTCATTGGAAATTTCGCCCCCCCCAGAAGGAGAGGGGCATTCTCCCAAAAAGGGAGCGGAAGGGGGAGCAAGTTTCATCAGGAAAGGTTCTGCAATGTCGCCAGGCATAGATGAGGAGTTTCGGACGGAGCAGCCACGTTTAAAACGTTTGAAATTTTGCCAAACAAGAGAGGAAGGGGTTGAAGGGGAAAGTGAAGTGCAGAATTTCTTCCATCCTTCATATTTTTTTTTTTTTAATAGACGCCTGGATCTCGCACCAATCCGGTTATACTCAATCAGGTTTTCAGCAGTCATATTTTCAGCATAATTAAGTTCGGCTTCATTTCTGGATTTAACCATGCTGGTACATTCCCGATCCCACCAGGGAGGGGATGATATTTTTCCGGAGGCTGAATTTTTAAGCGGTATGCTGTCGTCTGCGGCAGAAGAAATTGCACCGGAAAATTTGAATATACAGTCCTCTAAGTTGGCTGGGGAAACCTGAGGCAAAGTGGAAATTATATCCTCAAGAGTTTGAGTGTATAATTCCCAATCCGCGCCAGTAAGCCTATATTTTAAAAGAGGAGGGTTGTCCCTATGAGGTAAGGACCTATTGACCAGAGTAGTGCATATTGGGTAGTGGTCACTACCATACGTGAGGTTAAGTCGCTTCCACTCCAACTGGGCGGACAAACTAGCTGAACACAGGGTAAGGTCTACACAGCTTCTACTCTGGCCAGGTCTAGGCAGGCGAGTGACGGAACCATCGTTGACAACACATAAACCCAAGTCTTCCAACAGATCAACCAACTCAAAACCAGGGGGATCAGAATGGTCAGAGCCCCACAGGGAATGATGACAATTAAAATCTCCCAAAATTATAACAGGATTCAGTGAGGAACATATGTTATGAATGTATTGAAAGCAGGAGGGATTGGGGGAGGGAATATAGACAGATATAAAATTAATGCCAAGGATATTAACACCTACAGCATTAATCTCATCTCCGTGGGGAGGAAGGGATAGAGGGGAGGAAGGAAGAAGATTGGTCACCAGCATAGCAGCCCCGCCATAACCGTCAGAGCGGTCATCCCGGAGAGTGCTATAGCCAGGGAAATTAAATTGGAGTCGTGGAGTTAACCACGATTCTGAGATTGCAAAAATTGCAGGTTTATACAAATTAATAAGGTGGCAGATTTCATGTTTTTTGGGTAGTGCACTTCTGGAGTTCCACTGCATGAGATGGAATGTTACGGTTTTTAATTTTATTGACTATGTTGTCGGCTACGTGGTCTGGTAATGAGTAATTTGAAAGTAAGGTGGAAAGCAGAGTAATAATAGTGTTGATAGTCTCTTCATTCTCATTATGAGTCGGAGGGTGGACCATCAGAGCACAACCATTAGGAGAGGGGGGGAAAGAATAACTGTTAATAATATCCTGATGGGCCCTACGGTCATAACCAGGATGGGGGGGTGTGTGGGGCTTTGGACGGGTAATCACAAATTTTTTGCTGGAGGAAGAAGTAGGGGGTTGGGAATGGGAGGTATAATTAGGAATTGGGAGACGGGGGGGACGGGGATCATGGTTAAGAGTCTGGTGGATAGTCAGTGCAGGAGGGGCTGATGCCGTAATGTCTGCAAAAGATCGGTAGGAGGGGGCGTGACGTTTGGCTGCTTCAGAATAAGATACATTATCCTTAGCCATGGTGGACTTGATGTTCCGCTGACGCAGGTATTCTGGGCATTGACGACTGTTCGCAGAGTGGGCACCCGTACAATAAAAGCACTTAGGCTCTTCAATGGAACACCCGTCCCCAAAGTGGTCACCACCACAGCGGTAACACCGTGGCTTTGACCGGCATTGAGTCCTGGTGTGTCCGAATTTGCAGCATCCGAAACACTGGACAGTGGGAAAATTATAAATCTCCACTGGAAGGGAATTAAAACAGCAAAAAACTCGATCCGGGAGGCTCTGACCATCAAATGTGATTACTACGCTCGATGTGGCAATCCATTCCGTTTTCCCATCATTGTTAACTCTGCGGTTCAATCTCCTCACTTTCAACACCTTGCCAAGTGGGGACTTCAGGGCATCCAAGACTTCAATGTCAGTCCAATCAGTAGGGACGCCCCTCACAACACCCATCCTGGTGATGTTGAATGTGGGTATTGTTAAAGTGAAGCCTTTTTGTTTTATTGACTCATTGTCGATAAATGCATTGGCATCTTCCGGGCCCTTGAACTCTACTGATACCCTGTTTCTTCCTATTCTCTTTATACCCCCATCTACAATATTCACAACATTCAGTTTCTGTAATAATTGACCGAATTTTATGGGGTGGAGGGTAGTGCCAGAGGCTGGATCGGATTCGAAAAGAGATGCGTAGACTAAAAATGGATGTCTATCTAAATGTGAGTACTTGGTGCGTGAGATCAATGACGGAGCCGTGACCCGGTCGCGTTTAGTCGCTGAAGCATTTTCGTCCGTGACATTCGTAGAGTCACTGTGGAGATGATTTTCAATGCGTTTCCTTTTTTGAGAAGCTACTTCAACTTCCATTGTCTCAAATTGAGACAGTGGAGCCGTCAGAACAGGCGCATGTGAAAACAAATCTTGGGATTGTAGCTGAGCGGGGTGGGGGGGGTCCGGCGGGCGGCCAGGAGACCGCTCGTCATCCGCCATTGTCAGTCAGCATAGGGCAGTAGAATATTAAATAGAATAAAAACTTACCAAATGTAAGATCACGTACACAAACAAAAACAAACACAGGACGAGCACAAACACGTAAAATACACCCAAAAACCACCAAAAAAAGCAGAGAAAGAGCCAAAAATCAGTGAGAGCACCAAAACAACATGTACTCGCCACAAACGCCTTTTGACACCTCCTCGCTAGAGTTAAGAGTATAGATCACAGAGGTATAGATCTAAGATCACAGACAGATAACTTGAGAATTTGAGATAACTATATATTAGCAGTGTTGCCAGCTTTATTTTTACGAACCCACCAAATGTGGCCTCCTGCAGGGCTATTATGTATCTCTGTTGACAGCTCGAATTGATAGTAACTGGGCTCAGTGTATATCAAATAGCTGTCAAAAGGTTCGTTTTGTATTATGTATCACCAGTCGCGATCAAATATGACGTCATTGGTGAACATCGTTGCTGTTAATCACCGTAACTCATTTTTACAGATGCTTTCGTATCGATACTTTTAATATTGCGATTACGTAAGCCTAATGGATATGAAATTGATGACAACTGAGTGTGAAGTTGCTATCGTGATAGACGTTACTCATAGGTAGTGTTTTATAAGGTTTTGTGATATACACCGGTGCCGATTTCTGTGCAAACATTGTCTTTGTTGTTTTATTGTGTATAAAGCTTGTAATGTTCTAAAATATTTATTTTTTTCTTGTATTTTAATACTAGTTTTTAAACTAATCGGAATGGTATCGTTAGTTCTGATTTCAGCCACGCGTCAAAAGATCCTTGTACAGTTATATATGAAAAGGCTTAAAATTAACTAAAGACAGATAGTTTTATTAATAGCTCGTAATACTTTTAGGCCCAGCGCACACCGCTGGAGGCGCGGCGGAGCGCATTTCCTTAAAGCGCGCTGGCGGATCCACGGGCCTCGAGCGGCGCTGAGAACCCTTGAACGGAGCGGCGTGCAGCTACTCCGAGCGCGCACATTAATAGTGCTGTTCCATATTTTGTACAGACAACTCGCTCTCGTGGTGCGGCGGCGGAGCGCAGAGCAGCGCGGCGGAGCGCATTTCCTTAAAGCGCGCTGGCGGATCCACGGGCCCCGAGTGGCGCTGAGAACCCTTGAACGGAGCGGCGTGCAGCTACTCCGAGCGCGCACATTAATAGTGCTGTTCGATATTTTGTACAGACAACTCGCTCTCGTGGTGCGGCGGCGGAGCGCAGAGCAGCGCGGCGGCGACTGGAGCTAGTTAGGTAGCTAGTTAGGTAGCTAGTTCTAGTAGTAGCTTGAGGGCGCTCTGAGCACCGCGTGCGCCTAAGGCTATCTTATATATTTACCGTATGTCAAGGTAGTTAAGCCACGCCTCCAGCGGTGTGCGCTGGGCCTTACACTAACTTCACTTTTCTACATGTTGTTTTGTGAAACATCTTGAAAAAAAAGACAAATAATAATGCTGTACTAACTTTATTTATTTGAATTATACTACATACTACTACTAAATTATTACCTACGTACTACCAACACTGTATGTTTAGAACAGTTGATGATCCAAAACCGGTTCCTAGTCCATCAGAATACACTATGATATTACTTTGGGTGGGGTTCAAATTGTGGGCTTCTCGCACTCCAGTCCGGATACACCATCAATCAGCTCATTAATAAAAAATAAAAAAAAATAATAAAAAAAAAAAAAAATAAATATATATTTTATTGTCAGGCATCAAGGCCCATAGGGTGTTAGTATTACATCTTCCTTAAAGACTATATTAGTAACATGCAGGAAAAATAAAAGAAAAAGAAAAATAAAAAATCAGAAAAATCACAACCACAGGAAGGTTCATCAAGCTTTGTTGCCAACGTGTAGCTTAGTTAACCTCCCCATTGTAGGCCCATCCAGCCTCTCTGCAAAAACCTTCAGAATGCTGTTGCTGCTTGCCCTCACTCGGGATATTACTGAGGCAACTTTCTTCCGCATTATCGCAAAGTAATCGTCAGTGTGCGCATCGGCGAACATACCTGACGCACTACAGTAAGGTGGAAGCCTCAACAGCGCTCTGAAGGCATTGTTGTATTGAATGCGCAGGACATTTTCTGATTTTAGGGTATGATTATCCCAAAGGCTGCTGGTGTAAAAAGTTTGGCAGTAGGCCTTAAAAAGAGTTAGCTTCACGGGAACTGAACAGCCATAAAACCTTCTGCATATCATATTCCCCCTTACAGCCAGTGCCCTGCGCTCCCTTTCCATATCCAAGTCGTCTTTTAACTCTTCGGTGACAATATGGCCCAAATATTTAAAGTGGGTAACTCTCTGCAAAAGTGAACCATTCAGCTTCACAGGAGGGACAAAAGTTGGACTTTTATTCCTACCACGAAACACCAACAGCTCACTCTTTGTAGGATTATATCTTAGCCCGTGCTGTTCGGCATATCGTTCACAAATGGAGAGCAACTTTCTAATTCCACTGATAGTAGGGCTAAGCAGCACCATGTCGTCTGCATAACTTAAGTTATTTAGACATACTCCATCTATATGGCATCCGACATGAGTGCTGCTGAGCTCAACAAGCAGCTTATTTACATAAATATTAAAAAGCCTCGGGGATGTTAGACCTCCCTGTCTAACGCCGCACTCGAGTTTATACGGGTCAGACAATGCATCAGACCATTTGACGAAGTTCCTCTGCTTGTCATACCAAAAAGATAATGTTGACACTAATGCAGTAGGAACGCCCGCCTCCAGAAGCTTCTCCCATAAGACACTATAAGAAACCAGGTCGAAGGCCTTAGAAAGGTCCAGGAAACAAGCATACACAGGTGTTTTCCTGTCATTATAATATTTGACAGTATGCTTCAACGCAAGTATAGCACTTTCAGTGGATAGCCCAGCACGGAAACCAAACTGTGTGTCGTGTAACTGGGTGTATCTACCGAGGTGTAAGTCGAGCACACTGTCAAACACTTTGGCTATCACAGTTGCCAGTGAAATAGTCCTGTAGTTACCTTTGTCTGCTATGTCCCCTGTCCGATTCTTTACAATAGGTACAACAATTGTATCCAGTAACTCCTGAGGTAGGTAGGAATGTCCCAAACACAAATTGAATAACATAGTCAACACTCTCGGCAGATGTAAACCAGCATGTTGAAGGTGCTCGATGCTAAGCCCATCATGACCAGGTGATTTACCCCTCTTCATGCCTTTAATCACAGATTTTAGTTCTTTACATGGAAACCAGAGGGGTGATCCTGATCGACGTGTCTCAGCATCGAGCACCCCCGACACAGACTGAAGAGGTGAACTAACTTTAAAATGGTCTTTAAAACAATTGGCTATCTCAGCGGTATCGTTTTTACCATCCACGCTAACTGGTAGGCTTGGAGTATTATGTAACCTCTTAGTACCTTTCCAAAATGATGAAAAACGTTTTTCTGAATGGAGTGAAGCCAATATATCCATTTCTATTTTTTCTTGGTTCTTAATGCACCATTTCAATTTTGATTTAAATATTTTACGACTTAACGTCATATCCTCAAAAATTGGACCACTACTCGGTTGACCATACCACATCCATAATTTAAATTTAATTCTAGCCTGTGTGTGAAATTCTTTAACGTGTTTGTTCCACCCTTTTATACCCTTTTTTCTTATAATGCCTTTTGGGGTTCTGCTTATACTAGCAGCTTCACTTAATATAGACACAATTTGACTATACATTTTATCCAATAAAAATTTATGGTGGGTATTATCACAAAATTTATCGGCACAAAGTTCAAACTCTTTAGGAAAATCTAATTTCTTTAATTTATCGTTACATAAAGAAGAGTATTGACTGATTTCCTCTGGTTTTCGTTCCCCCCAACACACACCGCTAAACAAATACTTAATTACATTAGTTTTCACTCTAATAACATTAATATCACACTCTATTTTTAAAGGAAAGTGATCGGACCAAAACGAATCGTAAATAACTTTAATGCTTACAATTGTTTTTCCTGCCGACTGTGTAACAAGACAGTGGTCAAGCCAACGCTTACACCCGTGTGCGTCACTGATAAAAGTGTGAGTTTGCGTTAACATGCTTAGGTAATCAATGTCCGCACATACTAAGTCTTGCTCATTACAAAAACTAAGAAGTTCGTTACAAAATGACTCATCCGGGTGCGCGTTGAAATCTCCCAATACAAACACTGATTCAACATTACTATTTTGTATAATAGAATACATTTCACTTAAACATTCCGTAAAATGTGGTAAGTTATCACTGCAATCTGTTGGCATATACATATTTATAACCATAAAGTATCGGTTACTTATCACTACATTTACTGCACAAATTCGGGTATTGTCACACTGCACTACAGACACGTTATCAACTGCGCTTTTTCGCCACAATATGGCAAGACCTCCATAAGGTCTACCTTTACACATCCCAGCTGAAGTGTCCACTGAAGACTTCGCGGTGTAACTGAAGTCTGCATCTATATTTTCCAGAAAGGATAAATCATGTGGATATAGCCACGTTTCTTGTAACAAAATAATGTCAGCTGTTTTGCATAGTAAGCGCACACAGTTAACAGATCTCTTAATATTTTTACAGTTGAATGTTATTATGTTCAATTTCGATGTACTATCCATTAATTGTATTATTTATTCGATCCCTCTCGGAAATAATATTATTCCTGTCTTGTTTTCCATTCTTGAAGTGAATAAAGCGACGAAATGTGATGCCATCTGGCCACATCTGGTCGTCTAAAAATGTTTCCAACTTGCTTTTATTAACTAATAGTTTAAAAGCATTATACGGCTTTTCCCTTTTCATAGTAATTTTCTCAAGTGAAACAACCTGTTCCGTTTTCTTTTTTATATATTGGCAGATATCTTCCACCGCGGTTTCCTTGTTTACGTTAGAGATAAACAAAGGGACTTTCATTTCAGCGGCTTTAAATTTCTCAGACAAGTTCGTTGTCGCTTTGCCCGTTCTTCCAGCAAACCGATTTCTAGATCTACGATTTTGCACTGTTATCCATTCGTCAGTTGGTTTCGTTATCGTCCTCCACTCGCCATTTCTTACAGTCTCTGCCATAGTGGGCTTCATTGTTTGTTTCAACTCTGTATGACAAACAGTTGACTCAATCTCCGTACACATTTCGTTATCCAACGTCGAATTAACAGGTGCGTGCGCACTAAGCTTATCTCCCTCAGTATAGGCCGCGTGAGCGAGAGAGCGATACTTTGGTGAGTCAGCCCGCTCTGTGCTCGAGCGCTCCGTCATCGCGGTGTTGTCCGGCGGTAGACCAACCGGCCCGCTATCAAGCAAGTACCCGCCTCTTTTATTTGTATTGACGTTGCATGTTAACAACGATGCTGGCAGCCTGCTACATCCTAATTCAGTCTTCAGCTCATCCAATTGACGGACTGTTGCATAGTTGCCTTTAATGTCATTAATTTCAGCACGCACAATTAACAAGTCTTTTAATAATTTGGTGACATCGACATGGTCAAATGTAACGGGCGGTAATTTTTGCAAGTCACGCGCCACAAAGATCGGCATAAGATCTGGTTCGGTCAGTCTTTAGAGAACTAAACAGCAACTCTTTAGCACTAACTACATCTTCTTCGCGAAATGCAGATACACAGATTCTTATTAGGCTTTCATTGTCTATTACATCTATCTTGTTCTGAATAAACGATAATAGTTCACATATCACTATGTTACAGTTCACACATTTTAGCGTATTTACAGACATTGTCGCGGAAGTAGGTGGGTACCTACATTCGAACCGTTCGCTAGCGCGTTCGGCGGCCGACTCACTCATTGAACAGGTTATTGGTGTTAGTGATCTCTTTGCTGGCTTTAATGGTGTTAATAGCTTATTAGCATCATATCAAAATAATTATATGAAACTAGGTACTCACTGTTTGTTTACATCTGGAACTAAAGTTGTCAGTTGCTGTTTGGACGAAAAAACACACAAAACTACTTGTTTTTTGGTGTAGATAGTTGAGCAATCTAATCACCTCACTAATTAAACACTAGTTTTCCCATTTCACACACGTTTTAATCACTAAATCACATAATTCTTCACACTAAACAATCACTGTAGGTACATATAACTACTGCATTTTCACAGGCGAAATACTGCAATTTTGCGATTCGGAACCTAATTTGTGTTATCATAATACGATAGCACAACTTCTCACGAACATTTTAAGGTATAAACATGTGACTGTTCCTAAATTACCCTAGGCTGATAAAATTTTCGTTTTTCCTAATTCATGCTAATATATGTATTTTGGTCAGTTTTCCCCTCCGGGGGAGTTTTCCCCTCCGGGGGAAACTGACCAAAATACATATATTAGCATGAATTAGGAAAAACGAAAATTTTATCAGCCTAGGGTAATTTAGGAACAGTCACATGTGGTGCAACACTGTTTTTCAATAACAAACACATAACCCGTAATTACTTGAAGTGTGACACTAACGCTAAAACGATGACGTAAAAAATGGCGCGCTCCGTTGACGTAAGTTTGTTACTTTCATTGTGACACTTGTTGACGGATGATAGCTATGGTTTTTGGTATAGAGTTGAGGAATATTGTAGAGATGGGAAGTAAAGCAGCCTATTCACGAATAAAGCCCGTTTTTTCGATTATTAAATGATTAATTGACGGGGTATTTTATAAATGTTAATGGGGAATTAAGGTACCCGGACGCGGTTGGGGGTCCGCACCTCCTGGGTAAGTAGGGTACCCGGACGCTGTTCAATGACTTAGTCTTTGCGTACCACTGATACGTGCAAGTACAGGGTACATACGTAGTTATTAATTGTAATCTTCCCGTCATACATACACAGGTTTACGACTGTCAGAATAAAGGTTTATCTACATTGTAGATTGTAGGCTTATAAGATTCAATTCATTTTTCAAAATATTAGACCATTTTTTTTTTGCCTTTTTTATACTTGTTTTTTTTTTTCACCTTCAATCATTTTTTTTAATTTTTTAAATAAAATCAAAAGGTTTTTACACACAAAACTTCCTTACTAAAAATTTTTGCTTAAGTCCGATACGCGTATCGCGTACGCGATACGAGGATACGAGACGTCAAGGAAGTATCAATATGGCGAGCCTGCAGCCACCGACATCATATCCGCACGAAGTCGAGTATCAAATACGGACTATTTGATACTCGACTTCTTCGTACTAGACTTGTGCAACTAGTGCAAGTGGATCTTAAAGTCTTCTTTCACATCGAGTATTAACAAGTACCTAGAGACTGGAATAATGTAGTTAAAAAAAGTCAGAATGTATTCTTGCACAACACGAGTGCGCGGTGCGTTACTTTTATTCGTATTGGAATAATATTCAAATGCAAATGAATAAGACGCGAATTATTTAAATAAACATGAGTGCGCGGCGCGTTACTTTTATGAGCATAGAAATATGGTTTAAATTCAAATGACTGGCACACCATTGATTTTAGGCAACATGAGTGAGCGGCAAAGCAGACTAGTAACTATGGAAACAAAAGCTATCTCGCTTCGCCGCACCTGCGCCAGTACTTCGGACTTCAATACGAGTGGTCTGTGAATACGAGCGAGCCGAGGTGCCGGACGCCGCGTGGGCAGTGAGACTAGGTGGATCGAGTATCTAAAGAGTTGGAATAGGGGCAACCTAGTCTCATTAAATACCTAGTGCCTGGATCTGTTCTAGTATATACGCTTCATCTCTATTTCGCACCCTGACCATTACCGCACTCCAACTCCACAGTATTCTGTGTGAGTCTGTACGTAAACACCTGTCCTGACTGGGGGTCGTAACAATATCGCTGGTGAAATGTAGTGGTCGTTTGAAAATACACCTCTACCAATCTCTTTGGGGAATGCAGGTGTGTTAGTTATGTTATAAAAGAACCAACGTATGAACGTAGGCAACCTAGTCCTAATTTAGTAGCTAACGCTTACAATAAAAATGTGAAACTCAAGATGGACTTTAATTACTTCCCTTTTTTCATTGAGTATAGGACGAGATAGTATATATAGCAATAACAAGTGGACGGGATTTTTGCTGTGAGAATGTTTACAATAAGTAAATTAGAATTGCATTGTCTTTTTTTTATATAAATATCCACTATTTTTATCGATCACATGGCAAAACATCCCACCACTAAACATGTTTTGGCGTCTAATGTCAGTCAGTCTGTCAAGTGTCAGAAGAATGTCATTATGGCACCAAATGTCGTCTGACTGCTGCATGCACCTGAGCCAGCAGTCATTACTATACTATACTTTAGGGCCTACAGCGTAAAGCCTGTGTGTGTTTTTAGTTGTGTAAGTGTTTTATTTCAGTGTTCGATAATATTATAGCTGTTCATTTATTGAACCTGGTGTTTATTTAGATACCTACTCTGTAATTAATAAAGAGTAGAAAACGTATTGAAAGAGAATAGAATAGAAGTGCAAGTAGCTGCGGTAACTCATAGGTTAACTACCGCTACCGACACAGCGCACACCAATGAGATTTTACCAATAGAGACGTCATACTGATTATAAAGAAATAAAAACATGGCGATATTTTACATGAGCGGCTAGCTGGGTGACGGCCAATGTCAGTCTATGACAGCAGCTAGATAGAGTGAAATGGGGAAAAATGGGTACCTATCAGGCAGCATGGAGAAAATAAACAGTAAATTTTCAATATAAAAATGTTTATTTACAAATAATAATATTATGTATGTTTTTTTTGTTTCACTATCACTTCACTATCACTAAGGTTGAAAACAAATAGTTGAGTATGTTGTTGGCATTTGGCATCCATGCATCTTCTCGTCTTTGGCTTCTAACTACTTGTACCCATTTTTCTTTAATTAATCCGTCTTTATGAAATCTAAAACAAAATAGAAGTTAATGATGAAAGGCAAAAATGTTATATTTATCTAATAACAATGATATTCTAGTAAACAGTTATTTTGTGAGCGCACAATCGTGAAGACTCGAAAACGGCCCAATTGGGCCGTATAGCCATTAGTCTGCAATACGCATAGCGACGAGCGATACGCTGCTACGAATTTAGATAAAAATTGTAAAAATGCATCGTGCGTGTTCAGAAAGTGTACCAATTATGATACCAAAGTAAATAAAACACAAGGGATCTCATACCACATGTAACTACGCAATATACTTCGATTTATTAATATTTTTCATTTATTTTCTTAATATTCTGATATTTGGAGGATAAAAAAGAAAGAAATGGGAAATGCATTTTTGTCGTGAGTACAACAACGACGCGTGAACTCTAGAGTCCAGACATAGAACAACACTATCTGTCTCTTTTTTCTTATTGGTTTTATCGAGCTATCCCTTTTGTGTCGTTTTGACTTGTAGTGAAATGTAGAATGAATAAAAAGGTGTGGTGCCGCTGCTGCGCGAAACACTTTTTTCGGTGGTTTTGTAGGTGTATAACATATCTGTTTATTAGAATATCATTGTCTACTATGGACAATATTGGACACCAGTGGTGAAAAATAATATGTGATATTCGAATAATATATTAGGCCAGGCCCCATATGGCCATATCACCCCAACATCCTTTAGCGTCGTTCGAACTGACAACACCGCACGCCATTATCTCGTTTTCTCTATCACTCATAAATGCAACACGCTACTTGTCTCTTTCGTGTAGGTGACAAAGCGGCAACAGCGCGGCAGTCATTTTTGAGTAAAATTTAATTTATGATTTTCCATTTTAAATAGAATAAACAGTACTTACAAATGAAAAGACACATCCTTCTTGATTTTTACAGCCGGCCCAGTATAAGTATTGCACTTTCTAAACACAAAACTGCCTTATTTGTTTAATTTCCTATAGCAAACTCCCGTTAAGGCCGTCTACGCCAAGCAAAGTAGGTATTTAACGCTACCACCCTTTACGCGAAACGAGTCGTGCACACGCGTCGCCGACTTGAACCCAAAGCTGAGCGAAGTGTCACAGTATAGGTAAGCGTGTCGTGTAGGCAGTAGGTCAACTTATTTTATTAAATTGTCAGCTTGATTTATTATAATAGGTAGTAATTGCGAAAACCTAACATTTAAATTTAATAAATTAATTTGAATAGATGTTGTAAATGCAAATTGCTGCAAGTCGTAATTTATTCAATTATTTGTGTACCAGACGGGTGGACTCGTGTTTGGAAATTCAAAAACTATAACGGAACCAAATCTGAGCCACTAACCGCCCTGTACCGAAAGTTCCGGGTGTAAACGTTAGCTTCGTGGAACGGAGAGATGGGTTTGGAAAATACTGCAATATTATTGTAGATGGAGAAGAAATGAAACACTCTTTGACTATGGTAAGACACTACAAGCAGACAATACTGGAAAAACTGAGCTGAAACTATAATCGGAAAGAACTGTTAACTATTCGGATATCGAAACGAAACTGACTGCTTGAATATCGTAAACAAAACTGACTGTTCCAATGTCGAAAACAAAACTTACTATGCGGTGCCTGCGCTGTGCTTTCATACTATTAGCAGACACACAAAAAATATTCACGAATCCTCTAGCGGTGTGTAGTATTTGTTCGCTAGACAATCTTTTAATTCATACAAAAAGCATGAACAAAAAACATTAACAAAAAAATACAAAGGAAACTATAAACAAAAGGATAATAAATAACTCGAACGGAAGAAGGAAGTAGGTACTTTACGCTCTCGGCGTACGGTCGAAATTAAATTAACATTTCTCGATGTTTTTTATAAGTAGTTTGCGTACGCGCACCTGTGACGAGACTATTCTCGAGGGAATTTGTACCTACTTACTTTTGAAACTAATAATAACAGAAAGTACTCGACAAAGAATCACAAACACGGCAATAGCGTACTTTCTCGAACGTTCTTTCTATAGACTATATAAAAACACTGTTTGAGACACTTGTCGCGAACAATTTGACTAGGTTTCTTACATTGTTTTTATCTCACGAAGAGACACATGCTTTATTTGTTGTATGTATCACCGTAAAATTGTAAATACCGTTAGATTATAATCTATCTCGTGAGATTGTAAACTCGTTCGTTGAGGAATTCCCTCGACTGTCTATGGTCTCCATCATCAGACCAATGGCACTTACAACCCATATGGGTGCAAAGTTCTTATCAATAGAAATGAATTAAATCCAAACACAAGGTAGCTACTGTAAAACGTTGAGGAGTTCCTTTGACTGTCCTTCGTCTTTATCATCAGACCCCTAAAGATGACCACAACCCATTTAGGTGTAAAGTTCTCATCAATACAAATTAATCAAGTCCAAACACCAGGTAATTATTGTGAATCGTTGAGGAGTGCCCTCGACTGTCTTCGGGTTCCATCATCAGATCGAGTCCAGACTTTCTTTAAATAGTAGTGCTCTAAAATACTCTAAAAAAATCAAAACAAAAAACAAACGCACTAGTCGCACTACGATGTTCAAAGGTTCCCCTCGATTTCTCTGAGATGCCATCATCAGATCCCAGTTTCATGGTCATGGTACTACTCTTGGAATATCTTCTTTCCAACAAAAAAAGAATTATCTAAATCGGTTCATAAACGACGAAGTTATCCTACGGTCAAATTGTGAAACCTCCTCCTTTTTTTAAGTCGGTTAAAAAAGACTGTACTGTTACAATTACACTACGTTCTTTAAATAAATCGTTCGATAAATCGACGGGACAGCCGTGCGCCAGCAAAAGGGACATAGGTCCTACCTCGTCAAGGCCTGGCGGGCGACTGAATCCACGTGCGCAAGCCGTTTTCTTATATAATAATTTATTATTAAAAGGATTAAATTGTTTTGAAAAAATTAACCACAAATAATTGTTCTATATGTTATTAACTTTGCTTAGATATTTTTTTTGGAAGTAAAACTTTCATATTCTCCAAATAAAATAAGAAAAACATAAAAAAATATTCGAATTAGGCTCCTGTTCGGATTTTTTTTTCATCGAGTGAAGTTTTTGATATCATGTTTTGAACCACAAATTATCTTAGTAAATATAGTCAACTATAATATCTATTTTTTTTGGCTTTAAAAAATCACTATTTCTTTGATTACTATTGAATCAAAGTTATGTAAAACTGGGAAAATTGGGACTACCTGCCCTTAAACGTCAATTCGCGTCGCGACCAGACGCAGGACGTGCGCAGGACAGACTGAAGTCACACAAGCTGGACAGCTTGTGTTTGCATTGCCACGCTGACGTCGGTAAAACGTATCTACCTCAGTATTATATATAACATCATTGGCGCACACCTACATGACATTGGCAAGTTTGTGAAATTGTGATGGTTTTTAAGGATTACGAGGACAGACCGAGCTCTCTACAAGAGAAAACATAAGTCTAACTATTTAGTAGACTTGACTGCTGCCCTGTCTACGTCTAATTAGGAAGTGCATACGATATATAGATTATTTTATTTGTTGATAGCAAAGAATTAGAAATCGTTTTAATAATACAATCCATGCCAGTTATTAATACGAAACTGTGTTTTGTTGATATAAATATTATACAAGTGATTCTAGATAAAAGATGGAGGAGAAACTACCAATGTGTAGAATATGTTTAGTGCAGAATGTTCACATGTATGTTGTGGGCAACAAGAACTTGCAGGAAATCTATGAAAAGCTGACTGATATTGCAGTAAGTTAACTAAATAATATGTTACCAAATAAGGTATAGTAGCTTTGAAATATATGATTTGGTATGGTGTATAATACCAAAGCGGATACCTCCCTGTCAATTTCTCTGTAAAAGGTGCCTCTTTCAAATTTTCTCTAATGTACTCATTATACCCGCTAAGCAAGCAGAAGTTGCAATAACATTACCGAAAGTAACATCAAGGAGCTTGTAAGTTACAAATACAAGATTGCAATATCCCTGCAAGCTTTGAGCGAGCTTGAAACGAAGCGCTAACGGCCGCGCTGTAGATAAACCCTGTAACTTACCCAGAGCTCATCAGCAAAACTTATTACAACTTTTAAACGTAAAACTGCAGTAACATTGCACCTGTAACATTTTGAAAATTGTAAATTTAACTTTCCGCAAGTTTAAAGTTTAACATTTCCACAACTTTGCTTTCGAAAGGAATAGGTTACTTATCTCAACTACCTTGCTTAGATGTTGCAAATGAAACTTACACGTAACTAACATAATATTTACTGTCGCAAAGTTACATTTGTAAGTTTTAGGCAATTTTAAAATGAGTCATTGCTTAAATGTTGCAAATGAAACTTACACGAAACTTATATATTTAAGGTGGTCGCAAAGTTACCTTTTTAAGTTATATGAAGGTTTAAAATGAATCGCTGCTTAAATGTTTCAAATGCAACCTACACGTGGCTTACATGTTTCAGTTGTCGCAAGTTACTTTCGTAAGTTTTAGGCAAGTTTAAAATTAATCATTGTGTAAATGTTACCTTTGTAAGTTTTAGCAAGTTTAAAATTAACCCTAGCATAAAAGTTAAACCTGAAACTTACACTTAACTTGCATCCAGCAAGTTATGACAAAGTAGAGTTCGTAAGGTTTCTGTAGGTTTCAATTGATTGTTGCATCAATGTTACCTACGTTCCTACCACATAACTTACATTATGTAAGTTGTACCAATATTTCTCCTATAGGGTTAAAATAAATTTGAATTTTGTCTTTGTAGTAATGTTGTAACCGTTTCATTTAGGAAGGGCGCTCTCTAGTATGACATACCAGTAGGTTGCATAGCTGGTGTATGATATAAGTGCAACTTTACAGTAACTTTCAAACACAATATCTTGTATACCTATAGGTTTTTGTGTTTGGCACCCTCAATTTTCGGGTAACTTCCATTAAAATGCACAGAGATAATTTATGATTTTTGTGATTGAAATATGTTAAGTTCCAATATAACACACCCACTGCAACCATAAATTAACCGATATTATCATATCAGTAGGACCTTACCTAAACTGATTTACATAAAACATAGTTAATAAGAAAAATTACAGTTTAAATGTTAACAAAATTCAAATTAAAGACACTCTTTCGAGTAAAATAAATTAAACATCAGCAAATAATATATTCCGACATTTTATTAAAAGATTATATTAGAATAAAAGAATTAGAATTAAACGTAGGTACTCCTGGATACTCAGCTGTACAACAAGCACACATGGTTATTTTTATACAACCCAACACAGTAAAATTCAGAAAAAGAAAATAGTCATTGACTGAGAGATAATAATAAGTTCACAGTGCCAGTTCCTGGATCTTTTGATCCAGCCCACTTAGCATGAACGCCGTAGACACGAAAGAGAAACGACAAATCTTTTGTTCATCTGTCATTGCATCGACAAAATGACAGAATGAACAAAAGATTTGTCGATTCTCTTTCGTGTCTACGGCGTTCATGCTAAACGGGCAGGTACAATACTTTACCCTGTCTAGGCTGGTCAAGTTAAGCTAACATAATATTTAAAGGTATTTAAATCAAAACGCTTTTCACAACAACGGTAAATTTTTACAAAACAGAAAAGTTAAATTTTGAGTTTTTTTGTTTACAAGACATTACAATCAAAATTTAAATTCTAATAAACAATTCAACTTTATGAATGAGCTCAAGGGCTATTTTATGAACCTTACTTTGTTTAAATTCACTGAAGTATAAATCCATATTATTACATAATATACATTCGGTACCTACTATAGGTACAGGGAAATTATAAAATTTGGTATATCAATCTTTGTACGAAAGTGGTAATTATTATTTTGTAACAATAAATAACCTACATATTTTTAATCAGCTCTTAACCTGTCTGAAAGAAATGTCCAGTGTTTGACCAAAATTAATTTAAACGTTTGAGTCTAGTGGTTGCATGTTGAAACCAGCACATTACGTGCCTCTCGAAGCTTTCGTCGGTTAAATTCGGAAATGACTGCTTGACTGCAACTGTAACAAAAAACTAATTTTACTTTTTTTATACCCGGAATCAAGTAGGTATACAAAAGAACGAATTAATATGTAGGTATCTTTAGGGTAATGTGGAACTAATAACATCAAACAGACACGAAAACTACTTAAGAATCTTATAATTTTATAGACATTGATGTCGATTCTGTTGTGCACAAACTAAACTTAATTTAGGCTATTGTTAGCCTTTTCTCTCTAATAAAACGAGAAAGAGACGGACGTCATTTAGAGCTGTAATATTTCCATACAAATGAAGAGTGCACGTAAAAACATGTCGACTAAAAACACGGTGAAGCGCATAAATTAGTTTGACATCTCTAACTTAGTTCATAGCTGTAGCCGTCTTTTTCTCGCACTACGTTTTAGTAAAAGATAGCAATAGCCTATATTAAGTTAGTTTGTGCACAACAGAATCAACACCATTGTATTGTAATTTAACTTACGTTTTATTGTTGTCATCAATTTTAGCGGTGACAATTTGAAATTGTTTTTCTTCCCGGTCCATGAACAGTACTGTCCCAAATAATTGGAGAAAATTTTTTCTAAGCAACGATTCACACAATCGCGTTCCTTGCTGCCGCCGGTGTGTCTTAACATGTCGAACTAAAAATTTCAATACAAAAAATTTAAGAAACCAGATAACTTGGTCGAATTTATATGACGTTGTATGGGAGCCAAGTGCGCGGTCTCTCATACAACGTCATAATATTCGACCCTTAAAGAGCCCTAAATCGACGAGCATGTATGAAGAACGTGAGGGTGGATGAAGCAAAAGAGGTGTGTCAGGATCGTAGCAAATGGACAGCCGTGGTCTCTGCCTACCACTATGGGAAAGAGACGTGATTTTGTTTGTATGTAAAAAATATGAACACACCAATTCTTTCTGCATTTTATCATCCCCGAGTTTGTCCTCCAGGGACTGAAGTTGTGCTATCTCT
The DNA here is from genome assembly GCA_905147715.2 of Xestia xanthographa. Taxonomy (NCBI): domain Eukaryota; kingdom Metazoa; phylum Arthropoda; class Insecta; order Lepidoptera; family Noctuidae; genus Xestia; species Xestia xanthographa. The sequence goes on along the minus strand of LR990654.1, from coordinate 17,020,830 downwards.
GTGAGAGGAAAATTAGGCAACAGCGATGGTTTGTTTTCTGATGGCAAGTTCAGTCGATTGAGACTTAATTCAATGGCTTCCACTTTACGCATCGTGTAAACCACAAATTTATTTATTTGTGTAAGCTCTGACATAATGGTATCTGCAAAGAAGCAAAGAAAAACATTTAAAAAATATATAAAATAAATAAATGTATTATAACACTAGCTGTTGCCCGCGGCTTCGCCCGCGTGAAGTTCGGTATCTGTCTCATGGGATCATACTAAAGAGTTAAATAGTATCCTACATGTTAATCCAGATTATAATCTATCTATATGCCAAATTACATAACGATCACAATTATGACCATCACGATCATTATCACTATCACAATCACTTTCACAATCACTATCACAATCACTATCACCTTCACTATCACAATCACCTTCACTATAACTATCACTATCACAATCACCTTCATCGTTACCACAATCATCATCATCGTTATCACCCCATTTCTCCATATTAGGGGTCGAATTCTGCAAAAAAAAACCTGAAACACGAATGTTTACTCATTTATCGATACGAGTACTCCTGTTAAGTTTTGTATAAAATAGTCTATCTTATTTCCCCGTACAAACATTCGAGCCCCGTTTCCTGTTTGCCCCGTTTGAAAAATCCATTCTTAGTGCACCCCTATACCACATGAGGAACCTACTAGCTAAATTTTGAATCTGTAGACCCAGCGGTTTAGACTCTGCATTGATTTTTAGTTTTGTCACCCCATTTCCCCTCTTAAGGGTTTAATTCTGAATAAACCTGAAACCCGTTTCTACTCATTTATCAATAGGAGCACTCCTGTGATGTTTCGAATAAAATAGTCTAACGAATCTTGTTTCCCCATACAAATTTTGGAGCCCCGTTTAACCCCCTTAGGGGGTGAATTTTGAAAAATCCTTTCTCAGTGCACCTCTAGACCCTTATTTTTTCTTTGCAAGCTTTTACAACTAAAAAATGCGTTTATTTATTATTATTTAATTTACGAAGGCCATACTGTATTCGGTAATCATTTTGTAAAAGAAAAAGAATGCATATTTTAGTTTTTACTTATAATACTGCTAATCTTCTACATGTTTCTTTAACATAATATAGTTTGCCGTAATTAAAGACCAATATGTCAGCCAACTACAGTTATTCCAGAGTATTAATACTCTCATCACCCATAAATGGTAAAATCAATTTGTAAATTGAACCACCTTAAACAGAAACAAAACTAAAAAGTGTTACAAACTTACCCATGCTGAAAGTACTAGAGCCTGCCCCAATACTGGCATCACTCACACTGGGATGGATCGAAATTACAGATTCATGTTCGTTGGCATCTTTATGAGACTGGACTACAATTTCATCAGGTGGGTTTTCATCAAGGATTGTTATTCTCGCTTCTATAATGTCGCTCGCAGTAGGGAATGCATCACTTTCTAAAATGGCAATATATGTATTAATAAAATTTATATAATTACCTACCTACCTACTTGTTTATTTTTAAGTTGTAGAGTGCAACAAAGTATTTTATATTGATCCATTACTCACAATCAGAAAGTACCTACAACGGCTACAACATGTTCATAGAAAATTAATAAAGTTACAAACATACCTTCTATTTCAATGACAGGTGGCGGAGAAATAGAGTCATCTCGGTATTTTTTCTTTATTTTTCTTTTTCCTTGTTCTCGCTTTACTATTTCCAACTCACTGCTGCTACTGTTTTGTTTATTTCTCTCTATGAACATAGCTTCCTTCAGTGTTGCTAAAAAAACACATAATTATTAAAAACATAATATCGTAAAGTACTTTATGTAGGTATAACAAGGGCAGTTAATTATAAGATGCAAGTTAAATTAATACACTCAAGGGTAAAAACATGTATACAAATCGAAACTTTTAAAATGATAATCACAATAACACAATAAACATTTACAGGACAAATACTTGATTTTTGAGTTTTTGCTGTGCGAGTTAATTGTAAAGTTGTGATGCTATTTTTAAAGTTATGAAATATATACATATTTTTACCTTTGATTGTACCTACCCGATGCAAAATTTATTACCATAAAATCCGATTATTCGGATATTTGAATATTTCATCCAGTCTTCCTCAGGATTCATGTTTAATTTTATGGCTTTTCTCTCTATAGACTTGTTTCTAGGCCACATCATCATAGTTTCATTTTCGCAAAGCCATTTTTTAGGTGCAGCTGAAACATACTCTTCTTCTTCATGCGAAAATATTACTACCATATAATTGAACTGAAAACAAGCAGTTATTATAAAAGGCATATTTATGGCATATACACAAGAAAAAATATTCCACGCAAATGCCACAAAATAATGGGAAATTATAGTTCACATACCTACTTGGAACTAGACAGACTACCTGTCTATTGAATGATAATTATTACAATACTACAATTTTCTACATAGCTACTACAGTTACAAGGCGAAAAATAACTACTTATATATGCAGTTGTGGCTATACAACAAAAGTAACAACATGTTCTTTGTAGTGAATACATTTTGTCACCACTTCATGGACAGCAATAATCTCATAGCTATTTGACAATTTCTTTATTATGCCTCCGTAGAATAACTTTGAATTACAAGGTTGTGTAAAAGAATTTTCATATACTAAGTACCTTTGGAAAATTAAAAACACATTATCAGTTTCTTGACATTGAATAATTTTTTTAATTTTAATGATAGCATTGCCTTTTATAAGGCAGTGATTGTTTTTAATATTAGTTCCTAACTTAAAATGTAGTAATCTAAACCATTTGTATGCTTTAACCAAACGGCCATTTAAAAGTGGTTCTTTGTATGTAGATATATGATTTAATACGATATTATTTTTGTTGATAGTGTTGTTATTTTTCCATAGATATGACCGCTTTTCATTTACTCTGTTTATGAATTGTTGTAAAGGCATTCTACAGGTTTTTAAAGTTTTTTTTATTTCTGACATATAATTTTCATACTGGAATGCCGAAAAATTGTCCAAGGCGCCAAAATTTGACACATCATCAGGCAAATGTATCAGATTGTGAACATTATGAGAAACATATTCTTGACCATAGACTCGAGGATAATTTCTAACAAAATACATTAACAATTCTTTGGCATAATTTTGATACTTTAAACATTCAGTCTTACTGCATAAAATTCTAATTGCACAACTTAAACTTAAGAAATGCATATACTGTGAAGGCTTTAATCGGTCTTTTAACAAGATGGGGCCAGTATATAATAAAAATTGTCTAAACTCTGTTGCTTTCCATCTTTCAAAGTCAATAAGAGGCCTTGGTAACCTTGAAAAGTCATGATAACTTATGCAATTCCTTACATCCATAATAATTTGATTAACATTATCAGAGTCAACTGTTTTCATTCGAATGGCCATATTACCTCGAAGCCAAAATTGGATCAATCTTTTGACAACTCCTAAACACACCAAATGCATATAGTCGAGAGGAACGTTTTTTACAAGATCAATGTCTAATTTTAATAATGGGGTACTATCAGTGTGATAATCATCTCCATACCTTCCTGCTCTGAAATCAGTGTTGGTTCTCAAAGGTGAATCTAAGTCAGTATAAGTAACCCTGTTGTTTGCATAGGTTCCTTCAGTAATACATTTTGTGCAACCAAAATATGCATTGTGTCCTTTAGTACATAAAATAAATGATTTTGCTGGGGCATCACAAATTATCTTAGACAGAGAAATTTCTCTCCTTTGATTTTTGAACACAAAACCATCTTTTTTTAAATTCATGTAATCATTTATAAATGTTTCTAATAACTCACTACAGTGTTTTGGTTTTTTAAAACCGTGCCAAACACCAATAACGAATGGAGCACCACCAGAACAAAGGCCTCCTAAAATAGGCCAAAATTGGCTACCTGAGCTCTTTGTCAGTGGCAAACCATCAATATTAATGTCAAAATAAATTATTTGATCATTGGGCACTGTTTGATTTTCCAATGCGTACATCAAACCATTTAATAGCCCAAAATGATAATATTGACCTGAACCTGTGTTAACAATATCACTTGTTCTTTTGGTTTTAAGAAGCGTTCTACAATTAGAAGGCAGACTTGTTATCTCTTCTATACTGGTGACCTTTTTTAAAATATTTAAAAGATTATTGAATACATTGTGTGTGACATGACACTCTACTGCCCAATGCTTCAAACTTTGTGCCAAACTAGGTGCAAATGGCTCATTCAATGTGGTTGTTTCAAGAGATGGTCCAGCTAAGGTGCCTGTTTGATTATGTGCAGACATTATCGTTGATGAATCAATTGATGTGAGGGTTTGAAGAGACGGTGCAGCTAAGATGTCTGTTTGATCTGGTGGTAAATCAGATGCTAATGATGATGATGATGATCTCGATGAGAGAGTCTCGAGAGACTGTGTAGCTAAAGTGTCAGTTTGATCAGGTGGTAAATCAGACGTTAACAATGATGAATCAATCGGTGTGGGGTTCTCAAAAAGTGATTGATGTATCTTCATTTCTTTACGAATAATACTCCTAAAGTATTTAGGCGTCAGCTTTGCATTTTTTTTTCGCCTTTTAATTTTTGGTTCAGCCTGCAACAAAGTAATCTATCAGCACTACTCGCACTACTCGTAGCACATTTTTTTGTGGTTATGTCAAACTATATAATTATCACATTCGTAAAACGATTGATACACAGAATTTTATAATAACCACTTTTCCTGTACCCAGTAGGTATTGAATATAAATTGTGTAAAAGTAGGTATGGATTTATACTTCAGTGAATTTAAACAAAGTAATGTTCATAAAATAGCCCTTGAGCTCATTCATAAAGTCGAATTGTTTATTGTACTTTTAATTCTGATTGTAATGTCTTGTAAACACATTTGAAATTGTATTGTGTTTTTTAGATGCACCTAGAATATAACAAATATGTTTCGTTTTAGTATGATAGAAATACAATGTTTACTTTCTACTTTTCTGTTTTGTTTATATAATTTACCGCAATTTAACCTCTTACAAACGGTGACAGAGCTAGTTTTAAGTACCTAATTACTCATTTTGAGTATTGTTTTTAAGTGAGGGGGTAAATTACGTTCCTGTCCAAAAATTAACCTAATTAAAAACTTAGGTAATTCTTATATTAGGTAGTACGATTAAAACTAAAGATAAGTATTCTTGTTCGCCTCATGGCTTCTCCTGGTATACTCTTCTCCAATGAATGTATTGTTTTCGCCTCATGGCTTCTCATGGTAATACTCCTCCAATGACTGCTGTGAAAATAACCAATTTCAGTCGGGTAGAAATATCTTGGATGTTTGCGTGCATGTGTTTTGTACTTACAAGAATCTAGGTGATATTATATAAAAATGAATGAAATTAATTATATTATTTCATTCATTTCAGTTGCCTACTGTTCAATTCAAATCTTAAAAACTAAAACTTCCACCCGCTGGACTAATATAAGATTTTTTTGTTTACTAATGCCTACTTGATACACCTGGATAAAAAGTACTCTTTTTTCATGATATTACAGATCATGAACTATGTTTAGGTAGGTATTGCAATTTTCATTTTTATTGGTCTATGTAGGTACGAGGCGTTTGGGAGTATATGACAATAATATACTCCCAAACTATACTAACTAACTAATAGCACAAAAAACATTGACTAAAGCCGGATTTTGACCAGTTTTGTTGGATGAAACTAAGTGTATTTCTCAAAATATTTGCAAATAGGTATCAGCAATACATTGGGATTTGAGTTTAGCAACGCACGTGGTCTGTGGTTTCAATGGCCCAACTTACTTATGTACATACATATCTAATTAAACCTACGTAAACTAAACAATACTACACAATCTATTTACATATATTTACTTCTACCTAAACCCGAAGTTTCTTGATTGTTTTTTTGCTCTTCACAAAATGGCTGAAGAAAGCGCCCAGACCGGCCGGCTTCCCAAATATTCATATACTACGACTATTTGAATAAGTAACTACTTTTAACTAAAGCCTATTTTGTACTAGCTACGTTACATACCTCGTCACAAATCTTTTCTGCCATTTTCTTTTTATATTTTTCTCCTTTGGGAGATCACAAGACACATCAAATCACAACTCAACTCACAATCAATTCACACCAATGACCAAAGTGGCAGATGCAGATGGTATGGCAGGGCTAGGGCAGTGCTGTGTAGGGATTTAGGGATGTGCTGTATTGTGCTTTGTGGATTAACTTATGATCGATTTTTAATAAATCGTAAAAATCGATCATTTATAAATTACGCGTTTACACCGATTTTCGGTATTAAACCGACAGCGCTTTTTAATACTAGATAGTCAAGTGTAAATTATGACTGGTCATTTGTGATTAAAAATAAACGAAAGATTTGTTTTATATTTTAGTTTTGGAGACCATAACCTAATCGTTTAATTTTATAGATTAGAGTTCTAGGTGTTTTATTTTAAAACTAATCAAATGTAAAATACATAGTACTTAGGTACTGGACATGGCAATTTCTTTTATAGTTGATTTATATTAACTGGACCTATGGCAATTTTTTTTATTCGATTCAATGATATTATATAGATATAGTAAAAAGAGGTAGATATCGCACTAGCACGCACAAATTGTTGAGGACAAAGTGATACAATTGTTGCACTTTGATAGCTAGCTATCTCTTTCTATCTTATACGTTCCGTATTATCTATCGCTGTCGTAGTTTTAAATTACTCGCAACGATATCTGAACGCCATTCAGTATGAACATGGCGTATCATCTTTAGAATATCATTGATTCGATTTATATTTTAGTTTTTGAAACACTGGTTGTCATTTTGTCGGGATGCTCATCATTCCATTTTTATTATAATAACGTTCAAAGGTACTGAAAATTTGTATCATTAATGATATTTGGTTTCTCTATTCCTTACCTTGAAAGATAGGGAACATTCGCTTTGATTTTTAGTTTTGAATTGGTTATTTTTTTAATCATATCATTTTATTTGATTTTTATTCTGTTATATTGTTAATATGAATCTTTTAGGTTTAAGGAATATGTAAATGCATGTAGATTTTTAAATAATAGAAGAAATCGAATTTTTTTTAAATTAAAATCGATTTTTGTCAAATCGATTAATATTGAATAACGAAAAATCGATTTTTATTTAATCACATTGCTGTGTAGGGCAAAGGGTATAATAATATTATGGGAGACATGTGTAGGGGAAGAGCTGTAGCAACGATCTTTCATAACCTGTGTGGCACCCATTTGTACGCCATCGAGTAACGAGTAACGAAACGTTACACACGAATGCATTTCGTTCAATGATATTCTATTGTGAGCGCGCGATCGTGAAGACTCGAAAACGGGCCAACTGGGTCGTTTTGCCTTTATTCTGCGTCACTGCGTGTATGTGAGCTGGCTCTGCCCCGTGGAACACTGTTTTCGGTGGTTTTGTAGGTGCATGTCGAATCTGTTTATTAGAATATCATTGATTTCGTTACTGGCATCCTTCTCGCATCGCATGTTTTACGCTATGAAGCATGTGGAGCTGCGAAATCCTTTTTTTTTTTTTTTTCAAATTTTAATTAAAATAATCGCCTGATAAAAAAATCATCATCATCATTTCAGCCGAAAGACGTCCACTGCTGGACAAAGGCCTCCCCCAAAGGGGTTTTTTTGCCATAATCGATAAAAAAAATACTAAGTATTACATTATTACCGCTTGCTCGCAATCATCAGAAGTTGTCATGGCAAAATAAAAAACTGCAAAAATCGGTTTTGTGACACTGCTTATGGTCTGATAATGCATGACTGATAATAACGATCGCAATTCTGACATTTGCTCAAATTCGTTCCCTTCCTCGTGGAATTAAACGTGAGAGAAAGATGGATTCACTTTGCACTAATAATTATTTCTATATTGGATTCAACAACTGACAAGGGTGGTAGGGGTAGGGGCCATAGCGGGTGGTGGCGGAGCTCTAACTAGGGCAGAGCCGTCTCTCTCTAAGTAGTCTCTAGCCCATGTAGCGCCGCACCCGTGTGCAAACATTAACCTAGCGCCTCCTAGTAAGCGCACGGTCAAAATGAAAGTATAATACAAGTAACAGCACATAGTTACCACAAACTGACAAAATTTCCCCAATGGATAATACTCTATTGTTTGGAGATTAAATTTGAAAAAGAAATTTGACGGTTTGAATACCATGATGTGCTGTTGTCTGTGTTTAGAATTATACAGGGCTGTTGTAAAACGTACCCATGTTAACATGCCTTGCTTTGCTGTAATTCTACAAATTAAGAAGAGCTCCAGATGCTATACAAAATGTATGCAAAGCGGAGCTCTTTTTACGTTGGTCTTTGAAAGTGCCGCGGCTGGCCAAGGGCTCCGTAGCGAGTGGCGCTCGGCATCCCCTACGACAGCTGCGCTCGTGTGCAACGCACACCCTGCACACTAGATAAAGACGGCCCTGTCTAAGGGGTTAGAGAGAAAGTTATCTAAGCATAAAAAGCGCTTATAGTATCTAAGCATAAGACTAGACCAAAATAATGTATTTTTGCAGTGACCTAAAACTGTAGGTACCTAAGTTCAAATATTTTGGTAATTTCATTTCAGCAACATTTCATAAGATAAGTAGGTATCTATTATACTCCATAAAAGACTAGACCGATTCAAGTTTGCAGTCACTTAAAGATAATTTCAACTACTTTTGAAAATTTAATTTCAGTAACATTACCTTAGCTATGTCAAGGGCGAGACCAATTCGTAATGTTGTAGTGAAGTTGAAAAAAATATATCTTAAAAGACGTATTGTTACGATGTTACAGTAAAACATTTCAGTAACTTTCATTTGTAAGCTGCGTGTAATGGTAGGCAGTGAAGTATACGCACTGATATTGCAGCAATGTTGATTATTTACATTTAAATACGTTTTGGAGGTGATGTTCCTGCAAAGTTGAATTTGTAACATGCCAATTGCATTATTGCAGCAATGTTGAAATTTTACATTTAGATACGTTTTGGAGATGATGTTCCTGCAAAGTTGAAATGTAAACTTTCGTGCGAAATTTCACAGTAACGTAAGTAAATAACGTTTGATAAGTTTCAACCTAACAATCAGATCAATGTAACTGTCATATTCCTGCGACATGATATTTGAAACTTACAAATACGCGATACACAAAGTTACTATAACTTATTGTAAGTTTCATGCTTAGCGGGTAGTGACAAGTTTAGCTAGCTAGTTTAATGATGATAAATTAAAATATAATATGAAAATTTGCATGCGAAATATTCGTGGCTATATATCGTGAAAATCCATGCAAAAATACCCCAAAAGCAGACCCCACTTACCTCTTGTCAACCGTTAGGAAACCAATTGACGTGAAACTGACATTTCTTAAAATCCACTAGTGCTGGTCACAATTTCTTTTCACAAACGTCAAAACATATTACCGGTTTTTGATTTATGAGTTGCAAGAAGAAAAAAATATGTACCAAATTTAAATGATGTGACAAAAACCCTTGATGCCCGATATGTCATGCTATGCAGTAAGGGGTTAAGTACTTTTTTCAGGCGGCCAAATAGCGCTCCTTCAACGATTGCTTCATTATTATTATCATGAAACTTTTTATACTAACTGAACTAACTCTAAAGCAGGTCTTGCGATTATGTATGTACAATTTGACAGTTTCAGTTGCATATAGCAATAACAATTTATATAAATAAATGAAAAAGTGATAATTTCAATCGATTCAAATTGTTAGCAACAGTGTTACCAAGAACCTTTATAAAAAGGCTTTTTACAGGTCCATGAGTGTTACAATCAGGGGACCTTTTTTAAAGATTAGTATCCTTATTTTTAAAGGATCTTAAATCGAGGCACTCATATGGGTCTTCTCCTTGTTTCTTTATTATAATATAAAAAATCATTTAATTTGTCATCTATTTTTAGAACGTTCTGATGATGGTACAGTACGACATATAAGAGTAGAAAATAAATGAGGGCGCCACAATCGGTCAGGTGGCAACCCAGTTAGTACGACCTTGCTGATTTTGCTACTTGAATAGTATTATTGGTTTATTAGCTATGAATAATGAGTAAATAATTATTTAAATAAATGTTTATTAATTCATTGCTTTCAATAAGTTCCGCGTAGATCATACATAGATTTGGTACGTAATAGTAATAAAACTACAAGTTCACTCAAATATAATAAGAAGGACTTCGAGGGACGACCCTTTCTGTGTTTAGCTGGTGTCGAGAATTACCCGCCGTTTTGCACAATTCTGCGCACTGTGCTTACAGAAATACCTAAAACAAACAAAGCATGGCATTAACATAAACTTATAATACAACTTTGAACTAGTGCTTTTATCTTCATAGTATAACTGCTGTCAGTCCGACGAAAAACGTCCCGGCGCGGATATGTTCATAACGTGAAAATATTTTTAAATCGTTTCTTTTCACTAGTCGGTTGCTTCAACAAATATGGTATGGCAAAAAACGTGTTTGGTAGTACTCAAATAAATTTCATTAAATGTTTTTGCCATAATATCAATGTTGTTAAGTCACGCTGTTGAGTTAGAATCCTTTATTGTGTGCAGTAGTTCAACAAGTACGTATGCATGTGTGTGTGTGCCTTCATATCAATAAGAAATTGTACTTCAAAACCAGTCGCAAATAAATCAGCATAAAGCAAACACGTATTTCTCTTACTCAAAATTCCTACAAGCAAAAGTGAACCTTATTCCTATAATTTTGGTCGACATCGAGCCGGATACCTGCGCGACTTACGACGTTTCAAGCACCGAGCGCTAATACAAAAGGACGGGTCGCTCGGCGAATGGAGAACAAAAGAAAGAATTTGTTGTAAAAAATAGACGTTCATTTTAAGTCATTAGTGAATGTGTTCGATCATAACAAGATAATAACATTATAACTGCTTACAAGATACGAAGAAACAATCTATTTATGACAAATTAAAGGCTTATTACAACAAGTATGGCAAATACACCGGAACAATTACTTAATGTGTTGGAGGATACAGCTATGTTGTTAGGAAAAACACAGGCAAATCTAAAGAAATGTCCGAAACAACGTTTAACGAAAGGATACGTAGAAGCACGGATTAAAAACATTGAAGAATATTGGTCTACGTTTAAAAGTGCACATATAGACCTAGTGAAGTGTGTTCCCAAAGCTAATCGACAAGACATTCCATATTTTGTGAACGAAGATTAATTTATTCAGTAAGATTTGTATATTTGTTTACTAGCCGATCTTAATGATTTACTGAGTGCACACAACAAGGCGTCGCCACCGGTACCTACGCAAGCTGACAATAACAACAGTAGTTCCGGACCATTTATGGAAGTGCAAGTCAAGTTACCGAGGATTCAACTTCCCACCTTCTCAGGTATTTATGATGAGTGGCCTGCTTATCAAGATCTTTATATGTCATTAGTGCACAACAATCCAACATTAAGTAAGGTACAAAAGTTGCACTATTTAAAAAGCAGTCTTACGGGAGAAGCCCTAGCGCTAGTGAAGCACGTGCAAGTTACAGAGGTTAACTATGACGACGCGTTAAGTATGTTGAAGGCGCGTTTCGGTAACAAGCGCATTATTGTCAACTCAATATTGAAAAGATTGTTTGCACAAAGGAAGATGTCTACGCAAACTGCAAATAACATTAAATCATTATTGGATACAACTACTGAATGTCTGAACGCACTGACAAATCTGGAACTGTCAACCAGCTCATGGGATACACTCACCCACTCACTCATTGTATTTTTAGTCGTCCAAAAATTGGACCCAGAGACGCATCGTGAATGGGAAGAAGTTGCTTACGATGACAATGACGACGAGTTACCTAAGTGGGATGCACTTTGCAAGTTCTTACAATCGAAGTTCCGCACGCTTGAGCTTGCCACGCCTCCGACCAGAGAAAAACCTACACCTAAGGGAAAAGAATACGCTGTTCACGTATCAACTTCAAATGCTACGACGAAACCAAGAAGCTGCACTATGTGCAAGGAAGATCATACATTGTGTCATTGTGAGGACTTTATCAAACTTAATTCAACCGAGCGGTGCGAGTACCTTAAACAACACAATCTATGCTACAATTGTCTGGCCCCTGGACACTCAGCTTACAGATGTCGCCTGAAGATGTCCTGTCGTAAATGTCACAAACGTCATCACACGCTTACGCATCAATCCACGCCCATGACGTCACCAAATCAACCAGACAATAAAAACAAACCAGATAAAGAAGTTGAAACTCCTCAAGTTTCTGCACAATCAGCCGAAACCAAAGTTACACTTTCATCACATGTCGCTGCTAATTTGTCCACTGCATTACTGGCCACAGCCCTTGTACCAGTGAGGAAAAACGAAACGGGACAAGTGACAGTGCTTCGTGCTCTGATTGACCACGGCTCCCAAGCAACATTTATGAGTGAAAGAGCGGCCCAGATGTTACGATTGAAGAGAACGCCTATCAGTGGCACCATCACTGGAGTCGGCTCAACCAAAACAAATGTCAAACATGCTGCAGAAATCGAACTACTATCCAGACACGACGCTTGTTTCAACCTGAAGGTCAAAACGTATATAATGTCTACGCGACTGACTGCCAACTTACCGTCACAAACCATCTCCACCAGCACCTGGCCGCATCTGCAAGGACTTGCTCTGGCGGATCCAAGCTTTAATAAATCAGGACGAGTTGATTTATTACTAGGTGTTGACGTGTGTGCCCAAATCATGAAGGGTGAAGTAATCAAAGGTCCCCCAGGAACACCATGTGCTCAAAACACCACACTGGGTTGAATCCTGTTTGGGAACCTGGAAAACAAACAACAAGGAGATAAAATCATAGTCATGCACCTCAATCTTGACCTAAACGACATGCTAAAACGAATGTGGGAACAAGATCCATACGACAAAAGAGAACCCACAGCGGAGGAACGAAAGTGCGAGGAAATCTACGAAACCACAACTGAAAGAAATAAGGACGGACGGTATATTGTGACGCTACCAAAGAAATCAAACATGCTACTATCAACCCAAGGAGAGACGAGAACCATATCATTAAAGAGATTATATCAATTATAACAAAGATTCAAGAATAACCCAAAACTTAAGAACGACTATGCTACAGTCATGAAAGATTACGAAACAAATTACATGGAGGAAGTACCAAAACAAGAAATGACCAATCCATCTGTGTACCTACCGCACCACGCTGTAGTTAAAGAAGAGAAAGAAACAACCAAATTAAGAACTGTTTTCAACGCTTCTCAAAGGGGAACAAACAATATATCACTCAATGACGAACTGATGGTAGGACCCCAGTTACAAGATGACATGAGAAGTCTTATCATGAGATGGCGTATGAAGAAAGTTTGCTTCGTGGCTGATATCCAAAAAATGTACCTGCAAGTGGTCGTTAGTGAAAAGGATAGAGATCTGCAACGAATACTGTGGAGAAGGGATAATCAAGAACCTGTCAAAGACTACCGTCTTACCAGAGTCACGTTTGGAACTGCTTCTGCTCCTTACTTGGCAGTAAGGACTTTGCATCAAGTAGCTAGAGATGAAGGACAAAACCATCCTGAAGCTGCGGAAATTATAAGACGCGACTACTTCATGGATGACATGATGTCTGGTAAAGACAATGTAAGGGATGCAGTAAAGGTGGCCAAGGAAATAGATACCATACTACAGAAAGGCGGGTTCAAACTGAAAAAGTGGTGTTCTAACGACGCTGACTTTCTTAAAGAGTTTGAAGAATCTGAAAGAAGCTCTCACGTCAAACTAGATATAACATTAGACGGAATCACACGAGCATTAGGTTTACACTGGAACATGGGCAAGGATCGGTTTCAATACAGCCTGAACTTACCTACTACGTCAAAGACCATTACAAAAAGAACAATCCTGGCTGATCTACAGATATTGTTTGACCCACTAGGCTGGCTGGCACCTTCTGTTTTGCCTGCAAAACTTCTCATTCAAAGGTTATGGATGCAAGGAGTTACATGGGATGAAGAAGTAGACGAAAACACTGCCGCAGAGTGGAACAGCCTACGAGAATGTTTCCATCAATACTTACCTGATATCGAAGTAGACAGATGGCTTCACACTACTGAAACTATTATGAATAACGTCACTATCCACGGCTTCTGTGACGCATCTACTCGAGCTTACGCTGCAGTTGCCTATCTAAGGGTACGAACCGCCACGGGTGACGTAAGGACATCAATAATCGCGGCTAAAACGAAAGTAGCACCGACAAAACCTCAATCCTTACCTCGTCTGGAACTGAGTGGAGCCGTCCTACTTGCTGGACTCTTGAAACAGATAAAGGAAGCAATGAATATACCCACCTGTCAGATATTCGCATGGACCGATTCCACCATTGTACTTTCCTGGCTATTCGGTGACCCTACAAGATGGAACACGTACGTTAGAAACAGAGTAGTTGAAGTACTTGACAACATCGGCAATCATAATTGGTACCATGTCAAGTCACCAGAAAATCCTGCTGACGCTGCTTCGCGAGGACAATCCTTAGTGGACCTGAAAGAAGATGAATTGTGGTGGAAGGGTCCAGAGTGGTTGAGAGAAGGAGAAATCCAATACAGTAGACCAAAGGCGATGATGACGACGATCTGGAAAGAAAGGAAACATTACAAGTTAATCTAAAGCTTAGCAATGAGAAAAGTATAACTGCAAAATTTGATAATTGTGACACATTACAAGAACTGCTTAAGGCGATAGTGTACTGCAAAAGATTCCTAAAGGGAAAAAGTTAGATAACAAAGACTTACCTGTAAACACGGAAGAATTAGATGAGGCGCTGAGAATCTGCATAAGAATAGCGCAGAGGCATAGCTTTGAAGAAGAAATACAGCAACTGAAAGAAAAGATACAAATTAAAAGAAAGAGTAAACTAAACAATTTAAAACCTTACCAGACGAATCAGACGCTGACAACCCTCAACCACTAACCCCCGGACATTTTCTTGTCGGTGAAACCCCTATCACTGTTCCGACACCAGACCTTCAAGATATCCCAATGAGCCATTTATCACGATGGCAACATCAGCAAAGGTTATTGACTGACTTCTGGCATCGATGGCAGCAAGAATACCTGTCAAGAATGCAACAACGCTCGAAATGGCATAACAAAGTAAAGGAGTTTGACATAGGACACATTGTGCTAATAAAATCCGATAATTTACCTCCGGGTAAATGGATGATGGGACGCATAGTGGACAAACATCCGGGCACTGACGGGGTGACGCGTGTGTACAGTGTGAAGAGTGGTGATACTGTTGTACAAAGATCATTTAATAAGTTGTGTTATTTACCCATAGACATTGAACCATAATTTTTGTTTGTGTTAATGAATTATTTTTGTAAACTTTATTATCTACCGAATGTAACTACTGAGTTAAATCATTATCACTGTCCTTTAGTTATGTTATAATACTATTTTGTTAAAGGGCGAGTAGGCCCTTTGGTGGGCGGTATGTTGAGTTAGAATCCTTTATTGTGTGCAGTAGTTCAACAAGTACGTATGCATGTGTGTGTGTGCCTTCATATCAATAAGAAATTGTACCTCAAAACCAGTCGCAAATAAATCAGCATAAAGCAAACACATATTTCTCTTACTCAAAATTCCTACAAGCAAAAGTGAACCTTATTCCTATAACACACGCTATAACTACAACGGTATTTGTTTATCTTAGTATAACTTCAAAAATGGTAGACAACTAATTTGTAAATACTATTTAGATCGAAAATTTTGCTTCTTGAATGTAATAATCGTTTGTAATTAACGTTTACTGCATATTTCAATAGTTACTTAGCAGTAAAATCTACTGTACGATGGCAAACATCTTCGAAGTAGGATAGCAGCTTCCCAGCCTGTAATTCGGTCAAACACCACATGAAAACTTAAACATTATTTCACGGGCGAAATTACCACGAATTACCTTATTCATGATATGTCGCTGTTTTCCTGTCCACACTTAGAAATAACACACAAAAACCAAAATTCTAATGAAAAACGAAACCGATCGAGAAGAATTGACAGCTCAAGTACTCATTTTAGATGTTGCAAGAAAATGAAAAATTTTAGTTCCCAAATATTTAATTTCTACTCTTTTATGTTGCACTGTATAAGATTTGAAAAGATTGTGTATTTTGGGTACGATTTCGATTACTCGATCGTACATCGTACAAGAGCCAAAAAGGTCGCATAAATACGATTTAAATCGTACGGTTGGCAATACTGCATTAGACGCTAAGACATTTATAGTGGTGGGGTGGGATCTATTGCTAAGTGATCGATAAAAATCGTCGATATTTTTATGGAAAAAAGGCAATGCAATTTAATTTTACTGTAAACATTCTCACAGCAAAAATCTCGTCCTCTTGTTATTGCAGTTTTCAGTGCATTTTACCTCCATTTGCACAAGACACTTCAATCTTACGACCTGCCTCCGTAAATTTACTCATCCAGTCTTTTCTGCTACTCATATGCATCGACGCTCCGGAATCAATAACCCATGCATCATCTGCTTGCTTCTCTTGACTTCTCGTATCAAGTGCTATCGCTGTCGCCGTGGCTGTCTCCGTTGCCGTCGTAGTCGGTGTTGCAGTTACCATATTAACTGCCTTCGCCTTCCGCTTCGGATTATCCGGACAGTCACGAGCTTTATGCGATCCATCGCAAATGAAACATCTTATTTTCTTTTCTTTGTCTTTATTCCTCTGAACAAACTTTTTCTGATTCTGATTCTTCATCTTTGCTGTAAGTGCAGCACTCGTGGAATTACTGGAACTTGCGCAAGATGTGCCTTGGTCCAATCGCAACAGTTTAGTTTTAACATAGTCTGTTGTCAGCTCAATATTGGTGTTCTCCAACGCCAATCTCATCGGATTATACTCCTCCGGTAGTCCTTGCAACATTAGAGCTGCTAACAGCTCATCGTCAACTTCTTTTCCGATATCCCTCAGCTGCTGTGCTACTGACATTAGCGCTGTCACATAGTCTCTCATAGATGTGAACTGCTCAAGTTTTAGGCTTACTAGCTTTGATAAAAGTCTGCATCGGTTATGTAGCCCTTTATCCTCAAAAGCTGACCTCAAAGACTCCCACGCCTCCTTTGCCGTTTTCGCATGTCTCACGTGAATCAGGCAATGCGGTTGTATCATCATACATATCCTGGCTCTCGCTTTTTGGTCTCTCTTTAAACCTAATACATCTGTATTCTCTCGTGTCTTCTGAGTATACTCCCACAGATCATCATGGATTAAATATAACTCTACCATAAACTTCCACGTACTATAATTCGAGTTTCCATCAAGTTTCTCTATCGACATTAAACTCATACCTGTATCTCGTACCGGCTGCGATCTCTCTAGTCCGCCGCCCGTAGTTGTGTTTACAACATCTTTCGTTTCCATATTACCTTTACTACGTGCCTGGGCCCATAACCTGGTGAGACTTGGCTATCCGTGGATTATTAAAAAGGCAATGTAGATATGCACATAGAAATTTATATTTTGGTTTCTCTTTACAACTTGACAACACAGAAAATATATCAGCAGTGACAGACCATGTTCCTAACAACATACCTATTCAAACATCCGTCATCTCTCATACCAGCCAGTCTGATTAACGCTTGCAAACCTCTTCTTAACAACCACGCCGATTGACATCGTAGTTCATAGTAGTTCTAATAGATGGCGTTAGTGTTTCTGTATGGCGACCGCGTTCGGCGAACGTTCGGACGACCGTATCTTTACTATTTAAATCAATGGCTATGCTCTAAATATTATAACTAAACCACTTAGTTCATAATTAAAGTACATATTTAAACTTTGTTCCCACATAAAACTTATGTTCTTATCAATCCTTGAATCTTATCAAAGTAAAAAAAACCGGCCAAGTGCGAGTCGGACTCGCGCACGAAGGGTTCCGTACCAATTATTATAAAAAAATCACGTTTGTTGTATGGGAGCCCCCCTTAAATATTAATTTTATTCGGTTTTTAGTATTTGTTGTTATAGCGGCAACAGAAATACATCATCTGTGAAAATTTCAACTGTCTAGCTGTCACGGTTCATGAGATACAGCCTGGTGACAGACAGACGGACAGACGGACAGACGGACAGACAGCGAAGTCTTAGTAATAGGGTTCCGTTTTTACCCTTTGGGTACGGAACCCTAAAAATAGCCTTTCCCCAAAGTGTTGACTCAGCTGATAAGCGACGCGTAGCCGTTAAGGGTTGTTTATTTTTTTCGTCTGGTAGCCGTTGAGCGGTTAATATTTTACTTCATTCTAACTTTAAAACTCCTACTTTCTCAAGGTTTCAACAAACATAATATTCTCTTAACATACTCAGCTGTTTCTTGTCACATTTCAGGTGTTGGTTAAGGTAATCAGGCAATATGATGACCTGCGGAGCTACGTTCATGACATGAGTGACAAACTAAAAGCAGAGCTGACGGAGCTAGATCCATCTAGAAATTAGTGAGCAAGCTACTGCGGGACAGGAAGGAAGTGAAGTTGAAATGTATTCAATAGTAAACAAAAACACTCAACTGAAGAGCCAGCTTGCAGAACTTCACACCCAACACATAGGACGAGATACTGGACTAGTATCACCATCTCCATCAACTAGTGTCTGGTTTCAGCTATACCATGACACTCATGACTGAAACGAATATTTGAACTAGAAGCAGAATAATTGTGCAAGGCACATAACACCATTAAAGCCAGCAAAGAGATCACTAACACCAATAACCTGTTCAATGAGCTGAATGATGGTGTATCCAGACTGGAGTGCGAGCAGCCCACAACTTGAACCCCACCCAAAGTAATATCATAGTGTATTCTGATGGACTAGGAACCGGTTTTGGATCATCAACCGTTCTAAACATACAGTGTTGGTAGTACGTAATAATTAGTAGTAGTATGTAGTATAATTCAAATAAACAAAGTTATTACAGCATTATTATTTGTCTTTTTTAGGGTTCCGTACCCAAAGGGTAAAAACGGAACCCTATTACTAAGACTTCGCTGTCTGTCCGTATGTCTGTCACCAGGCTGTATCTCATGAACCGTGACAGCTAGACAGTTGAAATTTTCACAGATGATGTATGTCTCTTGCCGCTATAACAACAAATACTAAATATAGTCAATGGTACGGAACCCTTCGTGTGCGAGTCCGACTCGCACTTGGCCGGTTTTTTTCAACATGTTTCACAAAACAAATATACAACATGTAGAAAAGTGAAGTTAAAGTAAGGCCCAGCGCACACCGCTGGAGGTGCGGCTTAACTGCCTTCACATACGGTAAATATATAAGATATAGGCAGTTCAGCGCCCTCAAGCTACTAAAAGAACTAGCTACCTAACTAGCTCCAGTCGCCGCTGCGCTGCTCTGCGCTCCGCTGCCGCACCACGAGATCCAGTTGTCTGTACAAAATATCGAACAGCACTATTAATGTGCGCGCTCGGAGAAGCTGCACGCCGCTCCGTTCAAGGGCTCTCAGCGCCGCTCGGGGCCGGCGGATCCGCTAGCGCGTTTTAAGGAAATGCGCTCAGCCACGCCTCCAGCGGTGTGCGCTGGGCCTAAAAGTATTACGAGCTATTAATAAAACTATCTGTCTTAGTTAATTTTAAGCCTTTTCATTTATAACTGTACAAGGATCTTTTGACGCGTGGCTGAAATCAGAACTAACGATACCATTCCGATTAGTTTAAAAACTAGTATTAAAATACAAGAAAAAAATAAATATTTTAGAACATTACAAGCTTTATACACAATAAAACAACAAAGACAATGTTTGCACAGAAATCGGCACCGGTGTATATCACAAAACCTTATAAAACACTACCTATGAGTAACGTCTATCACGATAGCAACTTCACACTCAGTTGTCATCAATTTCATATCCATTAGGCTTACGTAATCGCAATATTAAAAGTATCGATACGAAAGCATCTGTCAAAATGAGTTACGGTGATTAACAGCAACGATGTTCACCAATGACGTCATATTTGATCGCGACTGGTGATACATAATACAAAACGAACCTTTTGACAGCTATTTGATATACACTGAGCCCAGCAGGCCTATTATGTAACTTTCTGATATCCAGTGACTAACAAGCTTCGGTTGTACACCGAACTTTGTTGACAACCGTGAATGTCATATTATTGGTATTATGTATCACACTGAATGGATATCACTTTACGGTGACTAACAGCGCGCTACGCCTAAGCTGTTGACCACTCTATTTTTTATCGACTATTAAGCGGCTAAGTTAAGTAGCGCCCGTTGAGCGTTACAGTACTTGGTTATACGGAACATTTTATAATAAGCGGTTTATATAACATGTGACATTACTGACTTGTTATTGTAAATAAATATGTTTACTTACAAATAACTCCTTTATTTGATAAAGGGACCGATAATGTATGACTTGGAATGTGTTAAGTTGTTGTGCAAGCCTGGATAAATTGTGATAACTCCATTCGATAACCGGCTGTCAACTTTTGGACTGTGAATTTGAATTCTTCGAACCTGGGGAGTATTCTGTTTTAATTTACGTATTAATGTTGTATAATTTAAATACTATAAAGTACACAGACACCGAGCGACGTCCTAGTAAACACCAGCTACGTTTACGTCTCATTTTGCTTGAAAAATTGTGAACGCAAATTCGAGGACGAAAACTCTTGCCCAGACATAGAACATTCACTACAAACCCTACTTCACACCTTAATATGGTGTCTCTAATACCTATGCTCTGAATATTATAACTAAACCACTTAGTTCATAATTAAAGAACATGTTTAAACTTTGTTCCCACGTAAAACTCATGTTCATATCAATCCTTGAATCTTATCAAAGTAAATGTAAAAATAGCCTTTCCCTAAAGTGTTGACTGTAGCATGTTTGAGCATATTAAATCAAATTTAAAATTAATAGAAAATTCATTTTAAGTTATTTTTCCATACTTACCTTTATTTTTTCATTTAATATTTTACTCCATTCTAACTTCAAAACTCCTACTTTCTCAAGGTTTTATGAAACATAATATTCTCTTAACATACTCAGCTGTTTCTTGTCACATTTCAGGTGTTGGTTAACGTAATCAGGCAATATGATGACCTGCGAAGCTACGTTCATGACATGAGTGAGAAACTTAAGAGCAGAGCTGACGGAGCTAGATTCATCTAGAAATGAGTGAGCAAGCTACTGCGGGACAGGAAGGAAGTGAAGTTGAAATTTAGTCAATAGTAAACAAAAACACTCAACTGAAGAGCCAGCTTACAGAACTTCACACCCAACACATAGGACGAGATACTGGACTAGATCACCATCTCCGTCAACTAGTGTCTGGTTTTCAGCAATACCATGACACTCATGACTGAAACGAATATTTGAACTAGAAGCAGAATAATATTGTGCAAGGCACATAACACCATTAAAGCCAGCAAAGAGATCACTAACACCAATAACCTGTACAATGAGCTGATTGATGGTGTATCCGGACTGGAGTGCGAGCAGCCCACAATTTGAACCCCACCCAAAGTAGTAATATCATAGTGTATTCTGATGGACTAGGAACCGGTTTTGGATCATCAACCGTTCTAAACATACAGTGTTGGTAGTACGTAATAATTAGTAGTAGTATGTAGTATAATTCAAATAAATAAAGTTAGTACAGGATTATTATTTGTTTTTTTTTTTCCAATATGTTTCACAAAACAAATATACAACATGTATATAGAAAAGTGAAGTTAAGGCTGATGCTCTAGAGTAGCCCGCGAAATTCGAATTTTCTTACGTTTTTTGCAATTTGCAGGCCAGTGCTAGGTTGTATGTTGATTAAAATATTATTCACGGGTGTAAGACGTATGTAGTTACAGAATTATAATCATCAATACAACTCTCCACGTTCATAAAGGTGTAGAAATAACTTTTTCTGCTTTTTTTTTGTTTCCTACACCTTTATGAACTTGGAGGGTTGTATTGATAATTTTGATGATTATAATTCTGTAACTACATACGTCTTACAGCTGCGAATAATATTTTAATCAACATACGACCTAACACGGGCCTGCTAATTGCAAAAAACGTAAGAAAATTTGAATTTCGCGGGCTACCCTAGAGCATTCACCTTAAAGTAAGGCCCAGCGCAAAAGTATTACGAGCTACTAATAAAACTATTTATCTCTAATTAATTAATTAAGCCTTTTCATTTATAACTACAAGGATCTTTTGGCGCGTGGCTGAAATCAGAACTAACGATACCATTCCGATTAGTTTATTAGCAACTAATATTTAATACAAGAAAATAAATATTTTAGAACATCACAAGCTATCTAAACAATAAAACAACAAAAGACATAATGTTTGCACAGAAATCGGCATAGGTGTATATCACAAAACCTTATAAAACACTACCTATGAGTAACGTCTATCACGATAGCAACTTCACACTCAGTTGTTATCAATTTGATGTCCATTATGCTTACATAATCGCAATATTAGAAGTATCGATACGAAAGCATCTGTCAAAATGATTTACGGTGACTAACAGCCACGATGTTCACCAATGACGTCATATTTGATCGCGTTTGGTCATATATAGTACGAAACTAACCTTTTGACAGTTAATTGATATACACTGAGCCCAGTTGCTATCACTGACGTATAAATCCTATGGACTTGGCATACCTACAAGAAAAACATGGACATACCTACATTAAAGAGGGAAAATAAAATGGCGGCTAATAGGGTAGCCCATATCGATATTTCTCTACAATCGATGTTAGATAAAAGATTGTGAGAATGTTTTCACGTTGTCACGGTCCAATATCAACGGGTAAGTATTTTTATCACACTTTTCTTAGCTTCACTTGTTTAGAACTAACAAAATAACTATGTAAGCAAATCTTAAAAGTTATTTTTCACCGACTTCCCGGTTTTTGATTAAGCTAACATTTTGCATGTTTAGTTTGGATGATATTGCTGCCGATTCTCTGGTTCAGTAACTAATCTAAAATTAGAGAATCGACATTTTTTACTAAAAGGGCAGTGTATGTGTTTATGCCTTGCGCTTCATCGTGTTTTTAGTCGACATCGACAATATTAGTTCAATTAAATGTGACAGCTCTAATTTACGTCCGTCTCTTTCCCGTTTTATTAGAGAGAAAAAGATAGCAATAGCCAAACAGCGGGAAAATAAAATGGCGGCCTGGCCGCAAATAGGTATTTCAAAGACGCTAGGAATGAAGGTTTGCTATTATAGTAACTGTCAAAAACACTGTTATCCTTTTTCACTTATGCAAAATTCTAAAAGTTAAAAAGAGATAACAGTATTTTTATGATTTCGGTGTCGATATGCCTCATATTTGTATAACTGTATTTTCTATAGTCAAACATTTCAAGTCCATATGATTTATACGTCAGTGGTTGCTATCAATTCGAGCTGTCAACAGAGATACATAATAGCCCTGCAGTTACTATCAATTCGAGCTGTCAACAGAGATACATAATAGCCCTGCAGGAGGCCACATTTGGTGGGTTCGTAAAAATAAGGCTGGCAACACTGCTAATATATAGTTATCTCAAATTCTCAAGTTATCTGTCTGTGATCTTAGATCTATACTCTTAACTCTAGCGAGCGAGGCTTGTAGGCACTTCGTGTTATTTTATTAATCAGTGGCATCAGTGATCGAAACTGCATCATGTATTGATCGTGGTATTTATTTGGAGACTGAATAATATCGAAGGAGAATTAAATAGAAGTGCAAATAGCTACGGTAACTCATAGGTTAGCTACCGCTACCGGCACAGGGCACACCTACATGACATTGGTAAGTTTGTGAAATTGTGATTGAATTTAAGAAACCGAGCTCTCTACGAGAGAAAACATAAGTCTAAATAACTAGACTTGACTGCTGTCCTCTCTACTAGGTCCAACAAAGAGGTGCATACGATATCTATATTATTTTATATTCTTTGAGCGTTTTTAAACAAAAAAACGAAGAATTCGTCGTAGTACTTTTGAGTTCAAAGCTGGATAAACTAACAATGTGTAGAATATGATTAGTGCAAATGTTCAAGTGTATGTAGTAGGTGTCAGCGGGTTGTATCTCATGAATCTCATGATCCACAATAGGTAGGATTGAGATTTTTATTTAAATAAAAAACACAGTAATTATAAATAACTGGCTTGGCTTATATATTAGTATGACGAATTCTTCTTTTTATTTATTTAAACTTCATGTACAATAGTGGTACATAGGCGGACTTAATGCCACAAGGCATTCTCTACCAGTTGTTTATAAAACACTCAAAGAAAAAAACAATATATAAATATTGTATACACTTCTTTGTTGGACCTAGTAGAGTAGACAGGACAGCAGTCAAGTGTAGAACTAGTGTAGATAGTTAGACTTGTGTTTTCTCTCATAGAGGGCTCGGTCTGTCCGTATTTACTTCTTTCAAGAGTTAAACAGTTCCTACTTCTTCTGTAATGACCTTATTCCTGGAGTTTTAAGTCTCATGTTTTCTTTTGTTTTTAAAGCATATCCAGTGTGACGTACAACACCAAAGACAAGGCAAATTATAAAATCAAAGAACTGATCAATATGTCATGCAGAATAATATTTGAAGATGAAATAGGTGACATAAATCTAAATAACACTAACTTAAATGAAGAGTTAATAATAAAAGAGGAAGTTGAAGACAATTGCAACAAAGAAAAAGAGAATCTGGATTTTACAGACACTAATTCAGATACTGAATGTAGTAACAAAGATAGCGAACAATTCGAAAGTGTAACACAATTGGACCCGGTAAGTGGCGCTGTTGTCAGTATATCTCTTGAGTTTTCTTAAATGGCAGAGATGATTTCAATGATATTTTGTGTGTCTAATTTAATGGGTTCCTGGATGGTATGAAAACACAATTGGACCCGGTAGGTGGCGCTGCTGTTGGTATGTCTCTGATTTCTCCTAAATGGCAGAGAAGACAAGCCGGGCCGGGCTGTCACGTTGCTGTTGTTTGTTGCATATTATAATAGTGTAATGTTCAATGCCGTAAAAAAAAATCGTAAAACTTTACTTCTTTTTACAGCCGAAACCTTTAATAAACCAAGATCACGAGTTGTTTCATGGGTTTATTCACTGTCCAATACAGAGCATAAGCATAGTTGAAGTTGGTCATAAAGAAAGCATTGCTGTGAAAGAAGAATTACAAGCTGTTTGCGAGGGACTAGATGATATTATTGTGCCAAATGAGGAACATTCAAGTGATGAGGACGGTATGTTTTTAATAATAATTAATACAAACTCTTCTTCTTAGCGTGTTGATGACAATTCAAATTGAGTGAGCCGATAATTTGGCGACAAGTATGGCACTGTCTGTAGCGTCCATCAGCTCCTGTGAAGGGCAGACAGCAGGACACAATATCAAGTATCCTATCGTTTGTGGATACATCTATGAATCCCCACCTGAACAAGTTTTATTGTAGGTATGTCATGCTCTGTCTCGCTGATGGTGGCGTATGTGTCGGATCATTTAGTTCCCTTCAAAATGGTTGAGTTGAATGGTGCTGATCCATGCGTCATGTTCGTGAACTGGTACTGTCAGTTGTGACTCTCTCTCACTCAAGTCATCTCTTAGTTGCCATGGCTTATTTGAATGAATTATTTTGTTTTTTGAATTGTATTTTTTTGTTTTGATTTTACTGTGGACACTTTACATGCACATCTTGCTACATTGTTCTCACATAATATACCATCTCAACATGAATGATGTAAACAAGATTTTGTAACAATATTTTGATTTAAAAGAGTACCCATGGAGTTTCTTGTCCCTTTTTCTCCATAGAGATCTACGCTAGGGCATGGGCAACTACAGTACTTTCACAGTTTTTATCTTGTGACTTCCCAGCCACAAGATAAAAACTGAACTGTAGCTACATTTTTCATCTTTGTTTCAACAGTTCAAAAGTGCCTGTAACTTGAAATAAATGCTTTGATTTTGATTTCCTTGCTTCATCCAATTTGTGTCCGGAGTCCAGATGTAAAATTTTCTGCGAGTGGAACAAATGGGTTGGGGATGGAAACACTTTCTCTTCGCCACAGCTTCAGTCCTTCCTTATAGCATTCACCAGTGAGCAGGGGCACACACTTTAAAAACCTTTTATTGTTTTTCAGCCTTTGGAGATCTGAAACTAGTAAATTTCTATGACAACTATCTGGATATAGAAGACATACAACTACAGTCACACCATTTGGAATCAGATTCAGAAGATGATGTACCTTTAATGGAATTAAAAACTCAAGCAGTAGAAGGACAAGCAGTATCTGAAAACAAACGAAAAGCTAAGAAGACAAGCAGTAAGTATTGTATGTTTGTTTATCAATAGGTTGGTGAACTGGCCAATGGTAGGTGGACTTGACAGGAAGTGGTTAACGTATTGTAACGAGGCTTTTTAGCTCGTCACATCGATGCATAATATTCTCGTCGTTTACTTGACAAATTAGCTTGGGTGTTGCCTTTTAAAAAATTCATTGGTTGGTTGACTTGGATTCATGTAGTGGTCACACTGATTTTATACTGTCAAGTTCACTTTGACATTGCTCACTTTTCGGCTCGTCAATTTTTTGGGTGATGGCGTAATTACAGCGCTCCTAAGAAATCGTTAAATATAGCTTCCAATGGGCGGCATCTAATCACCATTATGTGGTAGCCGATTGCCCTTGCCCGCATCCTAGTTGGATAGCATATATTTTTGATGGTAAGCGAATTTTTCGTAATTTTGTTCGTTTCACATGTTTTGGTTATTTTCATAGCAGACGCTTTAGTTTCCGATATTTAATTGTTTCAGGATTTTTTAACTTGGACATAATATATTTGCTTGGATTGCATCATCTACTGATGACTGCATTTGGATATTTTGGAAGAAACGGTGAGTTTAATAGTATTTGTTCTTATTAGCGTTGGCGTGGTCCGCCATTTTTTCATCAACGCTGTACTCCAGCTAACGAATTATTAATGTTTGTTCGCAGCCGTACGAGGCGTTTTTTTCGACGATTAGTTTTCTTTATACGATTAGTTTTTCTTCCGACGATTGTTCTTATTTTTTACAACGTAAATATTTGAACGCTCGCCTCTACCAAGATTTATGATGGACGCCGTTGGCATCACAGCGGAGGTCACCAAGATGAGCACGTATTTAGCCCATCGGATTTAAATTATTTGACAAAATTTTAGTATGGTTTGTGGTACCTATTTTATATTTTCCAAAGTGCAATAATGACAGGTCACAAAATAACACCCGTTTATTCTTAGTTTTACACCTTTATTCAGAACCTTATGTTTTAATATTAGAAAGGAATTTTTTTGTGTTTTTCTCCCAACCAGCAAGCCTTCGGGTAATAAAATAGATTGTTAACTTCCATGGTCGATTTTTATTGATACCTTCCCGCTTGAAGATTAAAATCCAACTCTCGCAGGTAAGTCTATCCTAGGCATAGTTTTGTGTGTACTCCTGGCGCCCGAATTTCCATTTTTATTTATTATTTTTATTTGGAGCACACTACACATTTTTTAACATTTATAATATAATTCATAAAACACCCATTCACTTCTTTTCTTTTTTTTTATCATTACAATTGTCGCTCAGCGAACAGGGACTTGAAGTAGGTTTTGCTGGTAATTATATACTGTCATTATTGCACTATTAATTAATTAACACTTTAACTAATGAGTCTATTGTTTACAGTAATTTGTTTTGTGCATTATTAATTTCATAACTTTGTTTAATGTAACTTTGATAATTTGACTCATGAGTTGTTGTTTAACTTGGTGAATCTTTTGTAAACATAGTTTGTTTAGTTTTTACAATTGATCATTTTGTTTATAACCTGTTGTTTATAACATGTTTTTTTCCTTAGCATAACCAACAATTGTATAGCATAGACCGCTCTTTGTTGTTCTCAACAGTGAAGTTATTTCATAACTTAGTTTAACATTTTAAGTAAATAATTTAATCTTAACATAAGTACATTATAGTACACCTTGTTTATCTAGATTTAAGCTGTTTGTAAGTGATTATTGCACTTTTTCAACGTTAAATAACTTAGTAGTTTTTTATAAAAATATCACATCGACTTTCATACTTAACCTCAAACTTAGAATTTTATTTTCAAACTTTGATTTATTTTGAAACTTTTTGAAAGTTTAGTCTTGCCTTTCGCTACTATTTGGTAGATCGTCCCATGCTTATGCTTTCAGTTGATATTATAGGAATCTTACCTAAAACTTATTCAGGACATAGATACATACTTTCAGTTGTTGATGTTTTTACTAAATATTGCTGGTTTTTCCCAATGATTAATGCTACCACTAGAGTAATTTGTAAACATTTTGAAAAATAAATATTTCTTAAGTTTGGTTGTCCAAAAATAATAGTTTGTGACAATGGAACTCAATTTACCTCAAAACATTTTGTGGAATTTTTGAAAGGTTTTAATATAACTAAAATATTTTATAACACTTTGTATACACCTCAAAATAATCCTGTTGAGAGGTATAATAAGACGGTCGAAACTTGCATATCGTGTTTTGTTAAAGATGATCATAGAACTTGGTCAACTTTTTTGCCCAATGTTCAATTAGCTTTAAATAGTAGTGTAAACCTCGCTACAGAGTTTACACCTAACTTTCTTATGTTTGGTAGAGAGCTTGTTCTTGATGCTTCATTACATCATTTTAGTAATTCAGTTGATAACTTATCTCAACTAGAAATTTCCAATAGAAATGCTTATGCAGTTTCTCTTAATTCACTTAGTGATATTTTTGTTAAAGTTCAAGTTTATTTGTTGAAGGGGTATAAGCAAAATGCCGCTTATTATAATAAGGGTCGGAAAGTCATTTCTTTTGATGTGGGCGACGTAGTGTGGAGAAGAAGTTTTGTTCAATCTCAAGCACCTGCTTATTTCTCGGCTAAGCTTGCACCTAAGTTCTTAAAGTGTAAAATAACTGAAAAAGTTTCTGATAACGTTTATGTTTTGAAAGATTTAAATAAGGGTTCAGTAGGGCGTTATCATGTTAAAGATATTATTAAATTTTAATTTGGTTTCCAAGTGTTAATCTTGATTTAGATAATTTTGTTTGAAGGCCACTTATGATAGTGTGATGTACGATGGGATGGATGATAGGTTATCGGTGGTTTGAATGATGTATGTTAGGTAACTTCTTATAAATTTATTGAATTCGAACTCTTAACATTCTAAAATAAAACTTAGGTCATTTCGGTTAATTTAAAAAGAATTCTTTTTCCACACTTATAAAAATATTTTTCACATCGAAGGATCTTATTTGTTTGTTTTGTTTTCTTGTTTGAGTTGTATGGGATCTTAATTTTACTTTTACATATAGGGTAACCTTGTTTTTTACCTGTGTTTACATTTATTTGAGATCTTATATAATTTCACACTTGTTTTTTTACACTTAGAGATTTAAAAGCTTAAATTTAATTTCAAGTTTTTATAATCCTACCTTTTTCTTAGATTGGAATCATTCTATTAGTCTTAAATAGTTATTGATTTGTAAGTCTGTTTCTACTGTTTATTGACAGTGTTTACCATTTCTTATCTCGAGATTCATTCGACATTGCTCGGATGTGACTTTGTTAGTAACGCGTTCATCCTGGACTTTACTTTTTAGGGTCATTCTGTAACCTTTGTTACAAAATGCCTTATTATTTTTGGATCTTGGTGTAACTTTTGACCTTGATTTCAACTATTTTTTCCATTGTGCTCGGGAAGTCGGTGGTGTTGTGCCGATCACAATGTGGGATTTCGGCCCCGGCCATATTTTTTCCTTTTTCCATTGTGTTGGACATGTTGTTCCAATCACAATGCGGATATTTCTTTTGACTTTCGTCATTCTTTTTCTTTGCGCTCGGAAGTTCGGTGGTGATGTGCCGATCGCATTGTGAAGCCTTGGCTTTGCCTTTTATTTTTTCTATTGTGCTCGGAAAGTTGGTGGCGTTGCGCCGATCACAATATGAAATTTTTTGGCTTTCGCCTTTTGTTATTGAGATTTCTCATTGGAGATCTCAATGTTTTTGTTTGGATTGGTTTTTGAAGAGGCACTTGCCGATTGCATTCCTTTCCACTTGGATTGGTTTTTGAAGAGGCACTTGCCGATTGCATTCCTTTCCACTTTCAGTTATTGCGTTCGGAAGTTCGGTGGTGATGTGTCGACCGCAATATGAAATTTTTTGGCTTTCGCCTTTTGTTGTTGAGATTTCTCATTGGAGATCTCAATGTTTTTGTTTGGATTGGTTTTTGAAGAGGCACTTGCCGATTGCATTCCTTTCCACTTTCAGCTATTGTGTTCGGAAGTCCGGTGGTGATAGGCCGACCACAATAATATGCTTTTCTTGTTGCAGGTTGTTGCTGTAACAAAGTTTTTTTTTGGATATAGTCCTTCAACTTTATCTAAATACTTTCGTTTGGGGATAGAAATTTTCGGATTATTTGTTGTGGAGATAGATAGATAGTCAGTGGCGATGGAGCTTAACTGCACTCGTGGAGATAGAAGAGATGGAAGCAGTCGACTTTTTAGTCAGTGGCTATGGTGCCTAACTGCACTCTAAGTTGTACTGTTCCAAGTTGTTTGAAATTTTTAGTCAGTGGCGATGGTGCTTAACTGAACTTAAATTTGTGGTATGAGTTGATGGATGAGACGGGTTTTGAAATTTTTAGTCAGTGGCTATGGTGCTTAACTGAACTACTATGGGTTTTGGGAAACTTAGGGATTTTCTTCTTTTATTAAGTTTTTTATAACTTACATTTTATTTTTAAATTTCTGTAGGTTTGTTGAATTTAGTCAGCGGCTATAGTGCCTAGCTGTACTGTTTTGGAGTTTAGTAGAATTGGAAAGTTTTTCTTTCTTTCATTTATTTGATAAAGTTTTTATAACTTATAATTTTGTCTGTTCTTCAGAGATTTCGTTTTTGACTTTTAGTCATTTGCATTTTTTACTTTTATTAAATTCTTGAGACCTTGTCGTTTGACGTTTTCAGAATTCATTTACACTTTGAATCTTTAGTGATTTTTCCTGTGGAATTATAAAATTATTAAGACTGGTTTATTTGGTTAAATAATTCTTTTTTTAATAAAAGAAAGTTCCTTTCTTTTATTTTCGGGGAGGGATGTAATGTAACGAGGCTTTTTAGCTCGTCACATCGATGCATAATATTCTCGTCGTTTACTTGACAAATTAGCTTGGGTGTTGCCTTTTAAAAAATTCATTGGTTGGTTGACTTGGATTCATGTAGTGGTCACACTGATTTTATACTGTCAAGTTCACTTTGACATTGCTCACTTTTCGGCTCGTCAATTTTTTGGGTGATGGCGTAATTACAGCGCTCCTAAGAAATCGTTAAATATAGCTTCCAATGGGCGGCATCTAATCACCATTATGTGGTAGCCGATTGCCCTTGCCCGCATCCTAGTTGGATAGCATATATTTTTGATGGTAAGCGAATTTTTCGTAATTTTGTTCGTTTCACATGTTTTGGTTATTTTCATAGCAGACGCTTTAGTTTCCGATATTTAATTGTTTCAGGATTTTTTAACTTGGACATAATATATTTGCTTGGATTGCATCATCTACTGATGACTGCATTTGGATATTTTGGAAGAAACGGTGAGTTTAATAGTATTTGTTCTTATTAGCGTTGGCGTGGTCCGCCATTTTTTCATCAACGCTGTACTCCAGCTAACGAATTATTAATGTTTGTTCGCAGCCGTACGAGGCGTTTTTTTCGACGATTAGTTTTCTTTATACGATTAGTTTTTCTTCCGACGATTGTTCTTATTTTTTACAACGTAAATATTTGAACGCTCGCCTCTACCAAGATTTATGATGGACGCCGTTGGCATCACAGCGGAGGTCACCAAGATGAGCACGTATTTAGCCCATCGGATTTAAATTATTTGACAAAATTTTAGTATGGTTTGTGGTACCTATTTTATATTTTCCAAAGTGCAATAATGACAGGTCACAAAATAACACCCGTTTATTCTTAGTTTTACACCTTTATTCAGAACCTTATGTTTTAATATTAGAAAGGAATTTTTTTGTGTTTTTCTCCCAACCAGCAAGCCTTCGGGTAATAAAATAGATTGTTAACTTCCATGGTCGATTTTTATTGATACCTTCCCGCTTGAAGATTAAAATCCAACTCTCGCAGGTAAGTCTATCCTAGGCATAGTTTTGTGTGTACTCCTGGCGCCCGAATTTCCATTTTTATTTATTATTTTTATTTGGAGCACACTACACATTTTTTAACATTTATAATATAATTCATAAAACACCCATTCACTTCTTTTCTTTTTTTTTATCATTACAATTGTCGCTCAGCGAACAGGGACTTGAAGTAGGTTTTGCTGGTAATTATATACTGTCATTATTGCACTATTAATTAATTAACACTTTAACTAATGAGTCTATTGTTTACAGTAATTTGTTTTGTGCATTATTAATTTCATAACTTTGTTTAATGTAACTTTGATAATTTGACTCATGAGTTGTTGTTTAACTTGGTGAATCTTTTGTAAACATAGTTTGTTTAGTTTTTACAATTGATCATTTTGTTTATAACCTGTTGTTTATAACATGTTTTTTTCCTTAGCATAACCAACAATTGTATAGCATAGACCGCTCTTTGTTGTTCTCAACAGTGAAGTTATTTCATAACTTAGTTTAACATTTTAAGTAAATAATTTAATCTTAACATAAGTACATTATAGTACACCTTGTTTATCTAGATTTAAGCTGTTTGTAAGTGATTATTGCACTTTTTCAACGTTAAATAACTTAGTAGTTTTTTATAAAAATATCACATCGACTTTCATACTTAACCTCAAACTTAGAATTTTATTTTCAAACTTTGATTTATTTTGAAACTTTTTGAAAGTTTAGTCTTGCCTTTCGCTACTATTTGGTAGATCGTCCCATGCTTATGCTTTCAGTTGATATTATAGGAATCTTACCTAAAACTTATTCAGGACATAGATACATACTTTCAGTTGTTGATGTTTTTACTAAATATTGCTGGTTTTTCCCAATGATTAATGCTACCACTAGAGTAATTTGTAAACATTTTGAAAAATAAATATTTCTTAAGTTTGGTTGTCCAAAAATAATAGTTTGTGACAATGGAACTCAATTTACCTCAAAACATTTTGTGGAATTTTTGAAAGGTTTTAATATAACTAAAATATTTTATAACACTTTGTATACACCTCAAAATAATCCTGTTGAGAGGTATAATAAGACGGTCGAAACTTGCATATCGTGTTTTGTTAAAGATGATCATAGAACTTGGTCAACTTTTTTGCCCAATGTTCAATTAGCTTTAAATAGTAGTGTAAACCTCGCTACAGAGTTTACACCTAACTTTCTTATGTTTGGTAGAGAGCTTGTTCTTGATGCTTCATTACATCATTTTAGTAATTCAGTTGATAACTTATCTCAACTAGAAATTTCCAATAGAAATGCTTATGCAGTTTCTCTTAATTCACTTAGTGATATTTTTGTTAAAGTTCAAGTTTATTTGTTGAAGGGGTATAAGCAAAATGCCGCTTATTATAATAAGGGTCGGAAAGTCATTTCTTTTGATGTGGGCGATGTAGTGTGGAGAAGAAGTTTTGTTCAATCTCAAGCACCTGCTTATTTCTCGGCTAAGCTTGCACCTAAGTTCTTAAAGTGTAAAATAACTGAAAAAGTTTCTGATAACGTTTATGTTTTGAAAGATTTAAATAAGGGTTCAGTAGGGCGTTATCATGTTAAAGATATTATTAAATTTTAATTTGGTTTCCAAGTGTTAATCTTGATTTAGATAATTTTGTTTGAAGGCCACTTATGATAGTGTGATGTACGATGGGATGGATGATAGGTTATCGGTGGTTTGAATGATGTATGTTAGGTAACTTCTTATAAATTTATTGAATTCGAACTCTTAACATTCTAAAATAAAACTTAGGTCATTTCGGTTAATTTAAAAAGAATTCTTTTTCCACACTTATAAAAATATTTTTCACATCGAAGGATCTTATTTGTTTGTTTTGTTTTCTTGTTTGAGTTGTATGGGATCTTAATTTTACTTTTACATATAGGGTAACCTTGTTTTTTACCTGTGTTTACATTTATTTGAGATCTTATATAATTTCACACTTGTTTTTTTACACTTAGAGATTTAAAAGCTTAAATTTAATTTCAAGTTTTTATAATCCTACCTTTTTCTTAGATTGGAATCATTCTATTAGTCTTAAATAGTTATTGATTTGTAAGTCTGTTTCTACTGTTTATTGACAGTGTTTACCATTTCTTATCTCGAGATTCATTCGACATTGCTCGGATGTGACTTTGTTAGTAACGCGTTCATCCTGGACTTTACTTTTTAGGGTCATTCTGTAACCTTTGTTACAAAATGCCTTATTATTTTTGGATCTTGGTGTAACTTTTGACCTTGATTTCAACTATTTTTTCCATTGTGCTCGGGAAGTCGGTGGTGTTGTGCCGATCACAATGTGGGATTTCGGCCCCGGCCATATTTTTTCCTTTTTCCATTGTGTTGGACATGTTGTTCCAATCACAATGCGGATATTTCTTTTGACTTTCGTCATTCTTTTTCTTTGCGCTCGGAAGTTCGGTGGTGATGTGCCGATCGCATTGTGAAGCCTTGGCTTTGCCTTTTATTTTTTCTATTGTGCTCGGAAAGTTGGTGGCGTTGCGCCGATCACAATATGAAATTTTTTGGCTTTCGCCTTTTGTTATTGAGATTTCTCATTGGAGATCTCAATGTTTTTGTTTGGATTGGTTTTTGAAGAGGCACTTGCCGATTGCATTCCTTTCCACTTGGATTGGTTTTTGAAGAGGCACTTGCCGATTGCATTCCTTTCCACTTTCAGTTATTGCGTTCGGAAGTTCGGTGGTGATGTGTCGACCGCAATATGAAATTTTTTGGCTTTCGCCTTTTGTTGTTGAGATTTCTCATTGGAGATCTCAATGTTTTTGTTTGGATTGGTTTTTGAAGAGGCACTTGCCGATTGCATTCCTTTCCACTTTCAGCTATTGTGTTCGGAAGTCCGGTGGTGATAGGCCGACCACAATAATATGCTTTTCTTGTTGCAGGTTGTTGCTGTAACAAAGTTTTTTTTTGGATATAGTCCTTCAACTTTATCTAAATACTTTCGTTTGGGGATAGAAATTTTCGGATTATTTGTTGTGGAGATAGATAGATAGTCAGTGGCGATGGAGCTTAACTGCACTCGTGGAGATAGAAGAGATGGAAGCAGTCGACTTTTTAGTCAGTGGCTATGGTGCCTAACTGCACTCTAAGTTGTACTGTTCCAAGTTGTTTGAAATTTTTAGTCAGTGGCGATGGTGCTTAACTGAACTTAAATTTGTGGTATGAGTTGATGGATGAGACGGGTTTTGAAATTTTTAGTCAGTGGCTATGGTGCTTAACTGAACTACTATGGGTTTTGGGAAACTTAGGGATTTTCTTCTTTTATTAAGTTTTTTATAACTTACATTTTATTTTTAAATTTCTGTAGGTTTGTTGAATTTAGTCAGCGGCTATAGTGCCTAGCTGTACTGTTTTGGAGTTTAGTAGAATTGGAAAGTTTTTCTTTCTTTCATTTATTTGATAAAGTTTTTATAACTTATAATTTTGTCTGTTCTTCAGAGATTTCGTTTTTGACTTTTAGTCATTTGCATTTTTTACTTTTATTAAATTCTTGAGACCTTGTCGTTTGACGTTTTCAGAATTCATTTACACTTTGAATCTTTAGTGATTTTTCCTGTGGAATTATAAAATTATTAAGACTGGTTTATTTGGTTAAATAATTCTTTTTTTAATAAAAGAAAGTTCCTTTCTTTTATTTTCGGGGAGGGATGTAATGTAACGAGGCTTTTTAGCTCGTCACATCGATGCATAATATTCTCGTCGTTTACTTGACAAATTAGCTTGGGTGTTGCCTTTTAAAAAATTCATTGGTTGGTTGACTTGGATTCATGTAGTGGTCACACTGATTTTATACTGTCAAGTTCACTTTGACATTGCTCACTTTTCGGCTCGTCAATTTTTTGGGTGATGGCGTAATTACAGCGCTCCTAAGAAATCGTTAAATATAGCTTCCAATGGGCGGCATCTAATCACCATTATGTGGTAGCCGATTGCCCTTGCCCGCATCCTAGTTGGATAGCATATATTTTTGATGGTAAGCGAATTTTTCGTAATTTTGTTCGTTTCACATGTTTTGGTTATTTTCATAGCAGACGCTTTAGTTTCCGATATTTAATTGTTTCAGGATTTTTTAACTTGGACATAATATATTTGCTTGGATTGCATCATCTACTGATGACTGCATTTGGATATTTTGGAAGAAACGGTGAGTTTAATAGTATTTGTTCTTATTAGCGTTGGCGTGGTCCGCCATTTTTTCATCAACGCTGTACTCCAGCTAACGAATTATTAATGTTTGTTCGCAGCCGTACGAGGCGTTTTTTTCGACGATTAGTTTTCTTTATACGATTAGTTTTTCTTCCGACGATTGTTCTTATTTTTTACAACGTAAATATTTGAACGCTCGCCTCTACCAAGATTTATGATGGACGCCGTTGGCATCACAGCGGAGGTCACCAAGATGAGCACGTATTTAGCCCATCGGATTTAAATTATTTGACAAAATTTTAGTATGGTTTGTGGTACCTATTTTATATTTTCCAAAGTGCAATAATGACAGGTCACAAAATAACACCCGTTTATTCTTAGTTTTACACCTTTATTCAGAACCTTATGTTTTAATATTAGAAAGGAATTTTTTTGTGTTTTTCTCCCAACCAGCAAGCCTTCGGGTAATAAAATAGATTGTTAACTTCCATGGTCGATTTTTATTGATACCTTCCCGCTTGAAGATTAAAATCCAACTCTCGCAGGTAAGTCTATCCTAGGCATAGTTTTGTGTGTACTCCTGGCGCCCGAATTTCCATTTTTATTTATTATTTTTATTTGGAGCACACTACACATTTTTTAACATTTATAATATAATTCATAAAACACCCATTCACTTCTTTTCTTTTTTTTTATCATTACAGTATACATTAGGTTGGAGCGTAATTCTTTTTTAGATTTTTTAATGTTAATATGACGATGACTGAGCTTGGGCACCATAAGCTACTCTTGCCAT
The DNA here is from genome assembly GCA_905147715.2 of Xestia xanthographa. Classification (NCBI taxonomy): domain Eukaryota; kingdom Metazoa; phylum Arthropoda; class Insecta; order Lepidoptera; family Noctuidae; genus Xestia; species Xestia xanthographa. Next base: position 16,983,453 of record LR990654.1, on the reverse strand, counting down.
TCGCATGGGAGCTTTTGGCGTCTTCATAATTAATGGTATTAGTTTACCGGCTTACATTATCTTTGGCCCACGGCACTGAAAATTATCCGGAATATATTGGCTTCAACACTGATTGAGTTTGATGTACCATGCTTCTCCAAAGCTATTGATGCTTTGAAACCCATTTGCCTGAATATTGAATGTCCCAAATATCCATTTTCCCAGAGACAGTGGGACAAGCCGCTCGCAGAGTAGTTCGGAACAATATATTATTTTGACCTTAGGTACATAATATACATTATTTTGATTTATTCTTGTGTAAAGGGCAATACATAGCTGGCAGGTTTTTTTTCTTTTCATCAAAGATGAAACCATACCATACCATATATGTTAGAGGACTGTTTGAGAAATTAATACCAAAAAGAATTAAGGAACCAGCTCTACCAACCGTAATCGAACCAAGTTAGAGAGTGTTTAGTGGATTGCTGTTAGTTTATTATCAGGCGTTTTTATCTTAATTTTTTTTTTTTTTTTTTTTTTTTAATTAAATTTATAATGCAATCTATCTGGCGATATTCAGCATTAGGTTGGTATTTGCAGGTATAGGGCTTGTGCGAGATTGTTCATTAACAATATCGCTTCATCATTTTGCGATCTACATCTTCACAATAGTAGATCTTGTGGGTTTTTGCGTTTTAGCCTTCGTGGCATTTGCACTTCGTTCATTAGATCCTTTGCAAGTACATTAGAGTGGTGTGTGATTCTTGTTTTGTATTTAGTCGTCCTTTCCTTTATTTCCTCCTTGACTGTTTTAATGTTAAGGTCGTGGTGTAGTCTTTCATTTGATATGTACCAAGGTGCGTTTGCTATCATGCGTAGCATTTTAGATTGAAATCTTTGCATGATTTCTATGTTCGAGTTTGCCGCTGTACCCCATAGTTGCAGACCATAGCACCATATGGGTTTAATTATGGCTTTGTAAATCAGTAACTTGTTTGTCATTGACAACTTCGACTTCTTGTGCAACATCCAGTACATTTTTCTGACCTGTTGTCCCATTGCTAGTCTTTTGGTAAAGATATGTTTTCTCCATGTGAGTCTCCTGTCTAGGTACATTCCCAAATACTTTGCCGCATCGTGTTGGGGGACTAAAACTCCGTTTAATGTGACTGGAGGGCAAATGTCACGTCGAGTGGTGAATGTCACTTGGACCGATTTGGATTCATTCGCCTTGATACGCCAATCTTTGAGCCATTTTGCGATATTGTCAAGGCTATTTTGGAGTTTTCGAGTGGCTTTTTCTGGGAGTTCGTCCGATGCCAGAACTGCTGTGTCGTCAGCGAAAGTGCCCGTTACAGTGGCCGTGGAAATCGGTAGATCTGCAGTATACAGAAGATACAAGGGAGGACCCATTACACTGCCCTGCGGCACGCCTGCATGGATTTGACATAGTGCTGTTACTTCTTCGCCATGTTTTACAAAGAAATGTCTGTTTTCTAAATACGACTTAATAAAGTTGTAGTATTCGATTGGTACCGATTTTTTTATCTTAAATAGTAGCCCATCATGCCATACGCGATCAAAGGCTTGTGATATGTCCAAGAATGCAGCTGTGCAGTATTGTCTCCTTTCAAAAGCATTGTTAATGTTGTTCACCAGCCTACTTGTTCAATAGTACCATGTTGTTGCCTGAAGCCAAACTGGTGGTCTGGGATTAAGCTTCTTTCTTTTATGATTGGCGATAATCTGCTCGAGAATAGGATCTCCATTACTTTAGATGGTATTGGCAATAGGCTGATAGGCCTGTAAGATTTTACGTCTTCAGGGCTTTTGCCCGGTTTAGGGACCATAATGATTTGAGCCACTTTCCATTGTCTGGGGACCGTTGAAGTTCTCAATATGGCATTATAGATGTATGTTAAGAAGCGCACACCCTCTTCTGGCAATTCTGTCATTATTTTAGCGGTTATCAAATCGTATCCTGGCGCTTTGTTTTGATCGAGTTTCCTAATTGCTTGATTAACTTCAGATATAGAGAAGCTTTTTATTGGGAGGTCTAATTGATGTGTTTCATTAAGTATTCTCGACACTAATTCAGTCTTTGTAGATCCCTGGTCAGGGTTTGGTACAAACACATTTTTGAAATGGTCAGCAAATGCTTGTGCCTTATCTGAATCTTTTATGGCCCAGCTGCTGTCTGCTTTGCGTATAGGAGGCCGTGTTAGCATAGGGCGCTTGAGTTTGCTTGTCGCTTTCCATAGTGAGTAGTCGGTTGCGGCGCTGGCGTCTAGCTCTTTAAGGTATGTATGCACATTTTGGTTTTGATTTTCACTCAGTAATTGACGCAGTTGGGATATCAGTGAATTTAGGGCAGTTTTATCCGTTGGGTGCCGAGTTTTCTGCCACAATTTCCGTGCCTTTCGTTTTTTTGCAACCAATTCTCTTATATTAGTCGGATGGCTTTGTGATTTGGGGATGGTTTTGGAAGTTTCAGGTGTAGCATGCCAAGCTGATTTTTGTATACAACTATTTAAATGTTCAACGGCTTCTTCTATGTCCTCGTTTGTTCTGAGTGGTAAGTGTAGGTTTATTGAAGCCGAGATTGAGTCTTTGAAACAATTCCAGTCTGTTTTTCTGCTATGTAGTCGACATACGTCGGCAGTTAGGGTTATTTTTCTCTTTAACAGAATTTCGACTGGAGAGTGATCCGACGAAAGTTCAGGCATTGATTTGCATTCGAAGTATGTGCCAGCGATGCCCCTCACTATTGCGAAATCAATTAGGTCTGGTGTCTTTCTTACATCTGTGGGCCAATAAGTTGGTTCACCAGATGTAATACAGCTAAGTTTCAACTGATCTAACGCTCTCAGCAACTGTCGGCCTTTTGGTGTAACTGTTCGTGAGCCCCAATATGTATGTTTGGCGTTATAGTCACCACCAACCACGAATCGGCTTCCCGAGGTGTTGAAGAATTGCTCGTAGTCGTCTTGTTTTAAATTGTGTTTAGGAGGGCTATACACGGCTGAGATTGTGAAGGGTCCAGCCCAGTCCTCAATTACTATGTTTGTCGCTTGTATTTCATTTGTACAATAATTTGCAGTTTCATGGTGTCTGATAGTGTTTTTTATTAATATGGCGCTACCTCCGTGCGCAGTACCATCAGTGTGCATCGTATCGAATCAATTTTGAAATGACTTTTCTTGGTGAAGTGAGTTTCTGATATCAGGAGTACGTCAATCTTGTATAGTTCAAGAAATGTTTTCACCTCGAGGGTGTGTTGTGACAGGCCATTGGCGTTCCAAATAACCATTTTTATGGAGTCGAATTTGTCAGTTTAGTCGTGAGTGTTACAAGTAGGTTTGTCATATTTGTAAGTTGTTGTATCATTTGCTTTAACATTATTAGTAAGTCCCCATTACTGTTGCTATCCCTGTTATCAGCCTGTGTGTTGTGGATCTGTTGGTCTGTTTTGTTTCCTTCCTTAGTTAGTGCGTCTCTATATGTCTTTTGGCTTTGGTTTTTCGAGGATCTGTTTGTATTTTCAGTTTGTTGTGTCGGATTTGGTCTGGCGTACTTGCGTTGATTCTTATTTATTTCTGGTTTTCCTGGTAGTTTGACTTTTTGTAGTTCTCTATATACTTGGCATCCCTTGTAGTTAGCAGGGTGATTTCCTTCACATAGAACGCATTTCACCTCGTTAGATCTTGTTTTTCTAGGACAGTCTACGGATAGGTGATCTCCAGCGCACTTAATGCACTTCGGATTTCGACGGCAATAAGCCTTTGTGTGGCCGTATTGTTGGCATTTAGCACATTGGGGTATCTCCCGCTTAGGGCGGGGGGGTTCAAATGTTATTTTACAGTTTAAAAGGTGCTTTATGAGGTACACATTTTTGTTGTTTTCATGCGGTTTTAGTTCGACAATAAATATTGGCAGTGACTTTTTAGTTTTTCGTTGTTTGATATTCCAAATGTTGACACAGTCATGGCCTAGTTCTGAGAGTTCTAATTTTATATCGTTTAAGTCAGTTGATGGGTGGATATTTTTAAGAACTACTTTGAAACTTCTTGTTTGGGCTTGTACGTGTAAAACTCTGTACATTTTATTTCAAGCTGTTTAACTATTTCTCTATATGCATCTGGTGTTTTTGGTTGTATTTTAACTTGTTCGTTGTTGAGGACCTTAAGTTCATAATTATTATGCACATGATTATTTAATAGGCTAATAAGTGGTTGTATATTCTGTACTTTATCTACGAATATTGGTGGAGGCTTGATAGACTTCTCTTTTGGCTCTGTCTCTGGATCTTTAGTATCGTCGTCTACGAGTTGTGAAAAACTGTTACTGGTTGGTATTGGTTGAGTTTGAGATAACCAATATGTATTCAGTTTGGTTTGTTTTGCGGGTCCTTTATTGCTATCAGGGCTTGCCCGTAATCTTTTCTTTCCCGTTACTTCTTCCCAGTTTATTTTATCCCCGTCTTGTTTATCCTGTGGCTCACTATCATTTTCCAACTCTTGAGTTGTAGGGACTGAGATGTCGTTTAGCGAGTTAGCCCGAGGTCTATTTTCAAACATTCCTCTATGGAATATTTGTTGAGTGAGCACTTTTGTGCTCGAGATGTTTGTAGTGTTTGTTTGCTTTATATTATTTAGATCATTCATTTTTGTTCCCACGAGTAGGGTCGATATAAACGGTCACTACTGAGGTGACGCCCATTCCCAGTAGAAGGTTATTTAATTTATATTTTTCTTAAATAAAAATATTCTGTCTGTGTGTGATATTTCAAGTTTCAGTTTAGTTAAGTATAAATACTAATTTGTATTAAAATGCAATGACAGTTTTCACAGACTATTTATTCCAATAGAACATTAGTACATATTTTAGCACTAGATGACGCTACTAGTAGGAAGGATGCATTATTTTGTTATTTTAATATCTTCCTATAATATAACAAAATAAACAAATTGCTCAAATTTCTGAGATACTTATAACTTCAAGAATTTATAATGTTTACTAGTACAAAGACTTTTGGTTAATATATCTGCACGCATATTGGAAGTTCATACATATTCTCCATTTATTTTGTTATTTATAACACATTCTCTTAGGAAATGGTGACGAATATCAATATGTTTCGACCTTTTATGATGTAAAGGATTAGCAGTTAATTTTATAGAGCTTTGGTTATCACCAGTGCTATCACTGGCACTAAGCACTACCTATTCCTATGAATAGGTAGTGCTTATTAGCCTAAACTTCGAAGAACAGAGACAAGAATCGGAGACTTCCTTAGACTATATTTTTTTCCGGGACATCACGTAAGTACATCAAAAATTAATGTTATTTGGAATAAGTAATTGGTCTATGTTTACCTAAAGTTTGCGACTAGACATAACATAACACAGTCGTTACAACCATCAAAATTTCTGAAAGTTTTCTTTTTAAGAACATTTTGGAAACGACTTCTTCATCATAAAACTATGATACGCTCTCTTAGGTACGCACTCTTAGAATTTACAAAAAAAAACTCGCCGTGGTCGCATAATAAAATATAGTCTAAGGAAGTCTCCGATTCTTTTCTCTGTTCTTCGAAGTTTAGGCTAATAAGCACTACCTATTCCTATCACTGGTTATCACTATATTATTATGAACATAATGGGGTGCTTCCTATCCAGTAAGTACATGTATTTCATTCATCAAGTGTTTGAAATGTGCCTCTTTGTTGGCTTCAGACAAGGCCATATATTTGGCTTCAGTGTTAGATAGTGCCGTTCTCTGCTTTCTAGATTCATAACTACGTAATTACCCATCCTGCTAAAATAAAACTGTACCCAGTATATGATCTTCTGTCTATAGTAAAAGACGCCCAATCGGTATCAACATAACTATGTAAATTAGTATCATCTTTCTTAAAGACGACCATATTTTTTAGTTTTCTTCAAATATCTTAATAATGTTACGAGCTGGGTATGGGATAAATTAATTACTACCGATGAAACAACTGAATAACTTTAATAATCACAAAACACTTCAAACTCAATCACAAGTACACTACTGATCACTATTCGCTAGATATCGCACTCACAAGTTCACTTTGATTCGTCCCGTACTGTAGCCAAAATGATACTGCCTGCTCCCACAAACACGTCGACTATTTATACGACGACCGAACGTTTGAGAAAGATCCATAAGTTCCCAGAATCTTCTAGGCAATTCATACTAGGTCATTGTCCTTAGAGAAACTTCCACAACTTTTGTACACAGGAAAGAAATAGGTACTTTATGCCCTGGGCGTACGGTCGAAATTACAATGACAACTTCCTGATATATTTTATAGGTAGTTTGCGAATTTGTACCTACATCATTCGATACATACCTACTACTACCTACCTACTTAGTTGTAGGTACCTACTATTAGAAGCTACTTGTATTGTAGGTATGGGTACGACGTAACACTGCCCCCTCCTTAAACATGCTCGTCCCGAGCATCATTAGGCCCGTAGTATCGCGCTAATCGGTCTACATGGACAATCTTAGGCGCACCTCGTTGACCCTTCTGTATTCGGTAGGTGACATCGTTGATCCTAGTCACGACTCGGTATGGTCCATCCCAGCTTGCTTGTAATTTCGGAGACTTCCCTTTTTTCCGTACTGGGTTATGCAACCACACCAGTGAACTCTCGTCGAAACCCCTACTATTTGCCTTCCGGTCATAACGGGTCTTCATCTTCTCAGACATCTGTTGGCCGGATTGTCTAATATGCTCATAAACATCATTCAACTTGTTACGCAAGTCATTTGCGTAATCTGTTACACTGCGTGGAGCATCAGGGGGAGTTCCAGTGATTAAATCTGCAGGCAACCGTAATTCCCTTCCAAAGTTCGCGAAGGCGGGCGTCATAGTTGTACTTTCGTGGACTGCGCTGCGGTAGGACAGAAGAAACGGCTGTATGTGCTTGTCCCAATCCCTTTGTCTGCTTTCCACGACTTTTGCTAGATATCTTTCCAACGTTTGGTTGAATCGTTCCACCATTCCATCAGATTGTGGGTGGTAAGAGGTGGTTCTGGTTTTGTGAGTACCCATTAATCGACAAGTCTCCTGAAATACTTGCGATTCGAAATTCCTTCCTTGATCGCTGTGTATTTCTAAGGGTACTCCAAAACGACAGAAGACTTCCTGAACCAATTTATCTGCGACAGTTGTAGCTTCTTGATTAGGAATGGCGAAGACTTCTGGCCACTTTGTGAAGTAATCCATGACCACCAAGAAGTACTTGTTTCCGCTCTCACTTTCTGGAAATGGTCCCGCAACGTCTAGTGCTATCCGCTCCCAAGGGGCTCCAACGTTGTACACTTTTAATGCTCCTCTGCTGCGTGTTTGGGGTCCTTTCACGGCCGCACAACTGGTACATTTGCGACACCAGTCCTCCACATCATCTCGACAGTGGATCCAGTAAAAGCGTTCTCGAATTTTTAGTAAAGTCCTTTTTACCCCCATATGTCCTCCCGAACATCCATCATGGTACAGCCGTAAAACATCCGGTACCTTAGCTTTAGGGACAACCATTTGTAGATGACAGCTGTCCCCTCGAGCGTTTTCCCATTTACGGCACAAGACTCCATCCTGGATCACCAAGCTGTTCCATTGCGCCCAATAACTTTTCGTGATGGAACTCATCGCAGCCACATCACTCCACTTGGGTTTAGGAGCACCAGCTTTGATCCACTCGAAGATCGGTTTGATGTCCAAGTAATTTTGCTGAGCCTGCTGTAGGGTTTCTTTCCATTCATCGCTGAGATCCGTTCTAAGCATCCTCACGGGCACTACTTCCTTAGTCTCTTGCCTGGCACAGTGCTTACAGTCTTCAGGACAAGGTCTTCTCGACAAGGCGTCTGCGTTACCGTGAGTTCTTCCACTGCGATGTTCAGTTACGAAGTCAAACTCTTGCAGTAGCTCAATCCATCTCACCACTTGCCCCTCTGGATTCTTGAACTGCAATAGCCACTTCAATGCAGCATGGTCAGTTCTTAATTGGAATTTACGTCCCAACAAATATTTACTAAAGTGCTGCAATGTCTTTACTACGGCGAGTAGCTCTCGTCTTGTAACGCAGTAATTTCTTTCTGGTTTGGATAAAGACTTGCTGAAGTAAGCTATCACAACCTCTTGGTTTCCTTTCCGTTGAGACAGCACGCCCCCAATTCCAGTATTACTTGCATCTGTGTCAACTATGAAGTCATTTTCAGTGTCAGGATATCCCAAAATAGGCGTATTGCACAGACGTTTCTTCAACTCCTGAAATGCAACGTCGCAGTTCTCGTCCCAACAGAATTGTCGCTTTTCCTCAGTGAGTTTGTGCAAAGGTTTTGCAATGTCGGCAAAATTCTTGACAAACCTTCGATAGTAGGAGCACAAACCCAGAAATGCTCTGACCTGCGTCTTGTCTTTCGGAACTGGCCAATCCTTGACGGCGACTACTTTTTCTGGGTCTGTTTGAACACCTTCCCCCAAAACTATGTGTCCTAAAAAGTTCACTTGTTGTCTGAAAAACGAGCACTTTTTCGGACTTAACTTGAGATTTGCTGTTTGGATTTTTGACAGCACTTGGTTGAGGTTTTTAAGGTGATCTTCAAATGTTCGGCCCACAATGATTATGTCGTCTAAATAGACAAGACATGCGTCACCAATCAATCCGGCGAGTACTTGCTCCATCAGCCTTTCAAACGTTGCAGGAGCATTGCACAATCCGAATGGCATAACTTTAAACTGCCACAAGCCCTTCCCTGTAGAGAATGCAGTTTTTTCCTTATCCTTGGGGTCTATTTCTACTTGCCAGTAGCCACTTTTCAGGTCAAGTGTGGTAAACCACTTCATACCAGTCAGCGTATCCAGTGTGTCATCGATCCTAGGCAGCGGATAGCTGTCCTTTTTCGTGACATCGTTCAGTCGTCGATAGTCCACACAGAAGCGCATACTGCCGTCCTTTTTCTTTACCAGGACCACAGGAGAACACCATGGACTCGATGAAGGCTCTATAACACCGTCCTCCATCATTCCCTTCATCATGGTTTCTACCTCTTTTTCACGTGCAACTGGCAGTCTTCTTGGTCGCTGACGGATTGGTAACTCGTTACCCGTATTAATTTTATGCTGAACTAGTCCAGTTCTCCCTATGTCAGCATCATTTGAAGAGAAAATGTCGGCGTACTCAAGTAACATCTTCTTAGCCTTGACCATTTCTTCTTTAGATAAATCGCAGTTTTCCAAAAGTGTTGACACGTCAAACTTTGTACTACGAATTTTATTTCCGGTAGGCAGATTTTGCAATTGACGCATCCAAGCTACTTCCTCGCAAGTGCCGATTAAGGTGCCCTTCTTAATCACTTGCTCCTTGTCACTAGGATTCAGTATGCGTACTGCTGAGACGTTGTTGGCCTTGACCAGAGTCCGTGCCATCTTCCATGGAAAGTCATTGTTCACCCTCTCTATCAGAACACTTCGATCTTTTTGTCCAGGATTACGTGGTAAACTAATTGGCACAATCGTTTCTGATCTGCGAGGAAGAACAATCTCCTTCAAGCAGTACACTTTCCCTGATGGTGCACCTTCCATGAAGACTTCCTCTGAACCACATTTCAATACTCCTTGATCAACGTCAATCTCACAACGATACTTCCGCATAAAATCCAAGCCCAAGATGCAATCGTCCACTATGTCGGCCACGATGACATTGTGTTTGTAAAATCTGTCACCCAATTTTAACTCCACCTCCTTCTTGCCTCGGACGGTTATGTGCTGACCGGTAGCTGTTAGTAATCGTATACGGTCGTGGTTATCAAAGTAGTCCCCAAGAAACCGACTTGCTAGGTGAGAGTTAACGACCGTGTAAGAAGCTCCAGTATCCAACGTCAGTTTGCATGGTGTTCCGTTGACTTCGCCTCTGATGGTCAGGCTGTTCCCGTCATGTGCTTGCGAGATCAAGATTCTCGGGGCTCTTTCAATACCAGCCAGCACCCGCCCCCCAGTCCTGGCATTTACTCGTTTCCCTGCTGTGGCTGGGCAGTCACTTCAGCCACCCTTCCTTGCTGATCTTCTCGCGGGGTGTTGCGCTTTGGACAGCTTGACCGAAGGTGACCCCTTTCTCCACAAGTGTAGCACCTAGGACTGTACCCTTGCGGGCGCTCGCGTACAGGTGATGCTACAACCTCCCTAACGCGGTGCGTTCGGTGGTCTTGCCTCACTGCCTCTACTTCTAAAGCATGGGCTAAGGCGTCCTTCAATGTTTCATGATGCCCAAGTCTCACGGCGGCTCTAACTTCTAAGTCACGTATTCCATCAACGAACGCTTGTACCAGATTCCCATCGATCAGTGCAGGGGCAGACTGGTATGCTTTCCGAACCAGCTTTTCAACTTCCAGGGCCCACTGCTGTAGGTTCTCGGCACTACGCTGGACACGATCCTTCAACTTAGCACGAAATACGTGCTCCAGGTGCGCGTCGCCGTATCTGGACTCTAACGCCTCCAGCAGCTGTTCGTAGGTCACATCCTTGCCAAGCGCTTCAAGAATGTTGAGGGCCTGGTCTCGGAGGCCCAAAGTGAGCGCGGTCATGGCTTGAGATTTTGTCCATCCATTCGCCTTCATAACGGCCTCAAATTGAATTTTATACGCCGACCACGAAGATGTTCCATCGAATGGAGGCACCTTAAAGCCCCGCGCTGAAGGTGCAGGAACTACTGAAGCCACAGTCACATCTCCAGTCTTCAGTTCTCCCAAAGCCTTCTTCATCCCAGCGATTTGCACTTCGGCCTCTGAGATGCGATTCTCGTGCTGGTGAACCTGATCCTTCATTACCTTCAGCTCTTTGCCGAAAGTTGAATGAAGATCCTTTATGAGGATCATCTGTTCTTCTTGACGACGAGCCTGCTCCTCCTTATCTCGTTGCAACTGCTCTTCCAACCGGCGAGCCTGCTCCTCTTGACGGCGAGCCTGCTCCTCTTGACGGCAAGCCTGCTCCTCCTTATCTCGTTGCAACTGCTCTTCCAGCCGGCGAGCCTGCTCCTCTTGACGGCGAGCCTGCTCCTCTTGACGGCGAGCCTGTTCCTCTTGACGGCGAGCCTGCTCCTCCTTTTCTCGTTGCAACTGCTCTTCCAACCGGCGAGCCTGCTCCTCTTGACGGCGAGCCTGCTCCTCCTTATCTCGTTGTAACTGCTCTTGTAACTGGCGAGCCTGATCCTCTTGACGGCGAGCCTGCTCCTGCAGCAGCGCCATTAAAGCTGACAAGTCTGGCGCTACTGATGCTGGAGAAACTTCGGATGGACCAGCGACTGGCAATGACGTAGGCTGGACACCACCCGGTGTCTGTGTCGGAGAATCTCCAAACCGCCTTTGGTCCATGTCCTGCTGTCGCTGACTCCTGGTACGGATACCTTCCGTGTTGTCCTTAGGTAGAACTGGCATAATTTATCCCACTTCTGACACCAAATTGTTACGAGCTGGGTATGGGATAAATTAATTACTACCGATGAAACAACTGAATAACTTTAATAATCACAAAACACTTCAAACTCAATCACAAGTACACTACTGATCACTATTCGCTAGATATCGCACTCACAAGTTCACTTTGATTCGTCCCGTACTGTAGCCAAAATGATACTGCCTGCTCCCACAAACACGTCGACTATTTATACGACGACCGAACGTTTGAGAAAGATCCATAAGTTCCCAGAATCTTCTAGGCAATTCATACTAGGTCATTGTGCTTAGAGAAACTTCCACAACTTTTGTACACAGGAAAGAAATAGGTACTTTATGCCCTGGGCGTACGGTCGAAATTACAATGACAACTTCCTGATATATTTTATAGGTAGTTTGCGACTTTGTACCTACATCATTCGATACATACCTACTACTACCTACCTACTTAGTTGTAGGTACCTACTATTAGAAGCTACTTGTATTGTAGGTATGGGTACGACGTAACAATAATCTCTGTGTTTCCAATGAGTCTCATTAAAGCATGTATCATACTGACTTAGAAAACTAATACTAAAAGATATATCCGGACTTGTAAGGACGCCTAGGTACATGAAACATCCTACTAATTGCTGATATGGAAATTTCTCTTCACATTGGTTATCAACAGATTTTTCTAATTTAAGATTGGTTTCCATGGGGGTGTCAGAGGTATTACAGTCACTCATATTAAATCTAGCTAATTTATTTTCTATAAATTTCTCTTGATTTATAGTTATTTTACTGACACTTTATTTTACCTAAATCTTTAATTTTATATTCATTTTCCAAAACATTTTTTAAATTTTTTGTAAGCTGAATTACTCACAGTTATAAAATACAAAAAAATGTGCTACATACACTTTGACATTATTATGACATTTCATAAAAAGGTATATCTTAGATTTACAATAACCTAACTTCAACAAACTTTCTTCTACCCTCACATACCATGCTCTGGCAAATTGTTTTAAACCATACATTGCCCTTTATAACTTTAATACTTTATTTTTACAATTAACATATTCTAAATTTTCTGGTAATTCTATGAACACACATTCATTAATATAACCATTTAGGAAAGCTGTAGGAACATCTAGGTGATTCATAAGATTTAAAAGCACGCTCAGAGCAAATAATAGTCTTACAGCCACACTCAGAGTCAGCTAATGGTTACTTAGGCAGCTCCTTGGTAAAAATTAAAAAAGTTCGCCCTTAGAGTCAATGTATGGGTTCCTTAATGACAATTAAAGGCAAAACCTTTACCTATCTATTTAATGGCTGATTTTGACATCCACGTTTCGGGTTATATTTTTACCCGCGAATTCACTTTCGTTTTAAACGTTACTTAAAAAGGAATAATGTCTGATTTGGCAGACTTCATTGAGTTTGTAGATTATGCCAAAATATATAGAGAAGTGAGACCGAGGTGGTATTAACGAGATTATTCTGATCCCTTTACAAAATATTATTTTCAAGAATTTCACGCACAATATAGATTTACACCTGAATCTGTAAAAAGTCGTTGAAATAAATTGTTATCACATTTTCACTGAAAGTATTAATATACACAATACTTACCTTAATGTAAATTAATAGAGATGAAATTAAAATTCACAACACAAAACTTTCCCACCCGGTAAATCACACAAGCAAAATACGTAACTAGAACACCTAAACGATTTGACAATTGACAGCAGTGATGCCATAGAAAAAAGATCGCAATCGCTTTATTTTATTTCAATGAAAATAGCTATTTCCCTTTGCAATTTAGTAAAAACATACACTTAAAGAACTGATTATCATTTATATTACTATAAATAATAGTTTTCATTTTTTCATTATATTTAAATGTTTATATTTAAATTGATTGATTATATTTATATTTAAATGTAAGGGGTATAGTTAAAACAAAGATACCAGATATAATAAGAACATCAACAGAGTTTTACCAGGATTTGTACTCAAAGTCATTATCAACAGACAATGTACCGCTCGATAACGGATTAAACGGTTAAAGGATAATCTGTTTCCATTTTCAACCATTCTACTCACTGATAACAAATTAGTTGTTAGATTAGGAACGCACAAGTGTACGAACACAGTGGCCGCTCGAAACGAGCGTGCGGCGGGGCGGCGCGTGCAGCGTTCATGTCAAACGCATGCATTTATACGTGAGTGGCCTGAGTGGACGCCCGCCGCGCGGCGGCTGCAGCGTGCGTGTTTGCGTCTTATTTGGGCGTCGGGCGGGCGTCGCGTCGCGAGCGAGTTCAAACCTGTTTGTTTCGGAGCGGCGGGCGGCGAGACGAGTGTGCGCGCGTTGTCTTTTGAAGAAATTATAATATGAATACAAAATAAACCTGAAATATGGTTATCTATTCACTGTTTATACAAAAATAGCATAGTTGGAACAAGAGTGTGGATAGAACTAGCAATAAAACTGGGAATTGAAAGTAAATTGTATCGATTTATTAACAGTAAACGTACTTATTAAACAAGGCAAGGTTAGGTATACGTAGGAAAAATGTTTTTAATTAATTCTATTAGTATTCTGTACTATTAGTAGTCTGAAAACTGCTGTTGTATATTTCTCGCTGCCGGCGGACTCACCCGAACCGCCCCAAACGCAGAGCGTGCACTATGGCCACTCATTGAACGCGCGGTCGGTCGCTCGACTCCCCGCAGAACGCGCCGCCCGACGCTATTGCACTCAGGCCGTACACTAATATTGTTTACTTTTATCTCATACCTTTTCCCTTTAACTGAGGTAGTAAGGTTTAAATCTCCAGAGCATAAAACTTGCGCGCTTGTCTGGTTCGCCAACATATTTTCATTCGCTACTACTAGAAGGCAACTGGCACCGGAATCTACATACCAGTAGTTTCTATTGAATTCACTAGTCATAAATACTGTGCTAAAATCATTTGACTTTCTTTCTCCGTATTCGAACACTGGTTTTTATAATGTCCAACATTTTTGCACTTGTAGCAACGAATAACCTTTTTGTTGTTTTTGAGGTTATCAGTGACATTGACATAAGATGGCTGCGTTCCGTTATTTGTAATATCTAGATTACTGTGCACCTTCCCGCGCCTTTGCCTGGTCAAAAATGCGCTTTCGGAACTAACCTCAAACTCCGAACTCATGTCCAATAATTTAGTTTTGATTGCATCTGAACTAACTTGCATACCTGAATGCTCTATAGCCATTATCATTATTGGGCTAAATTTTTCAGTAAGTCCTGCCAGCAATAACGAGCGAATCCATTCATAATTTATTTCAAAACCGGTACCTTTTAACTTCTGAGCGGTTTCAATGAGCTGGGTGACGTAGCTGGTCATGGAGTCGCTGGTCTCTAAATGGATTCATATTAAACTTTTGAGGAGGCTGATCTTCCGCGTAAAACCTAAATAGTCGAACAAAGATTTTAACTTGCTCCACAAACCTCGTACCGTAGCTTCGTTCTTGATTTGAGTGTATAGAGATGGATCTGTTGTTATGATGATCTTTGCCCTGGCCTTTTTATCTTTTATTTCGGCAAGCTCTGTGGCGTCATTCAGACCCACGTCTTCTAAGATCATGTAATTTTCCACTGCAAAAGCCCGATCATCATAGTTTTCACGTCCCCGTAATTTAGGCACATTCACTGAGTTACTGGCAGACATATTTCGTTCGGATCACTTTATTTTCACGCCAATAACTTATTAAAATTGCGAACTGGGCCCATAACCGATTAAAACGCAATGACAGTTTTTCACAGACTGTTTAAATCCAATAGAACATTAGTACATATTGTAGCACTAGATGACGCTACTAGTATGAATGATGCATTATTTTGTTATAATTTTAATACACTGCAATAACTCTAATGAGTCATTCCGCGTCATAATAATTTAAAAATAACTAGCTTTACCAACCGTAACCGAACCAAGTTAGAGAGTGTTCAGTAGATTGCTGTTAGTTTTTCATCAGGCGTTATTTTTTTGTGTGATATTTTAAGTTTCCTATTGATAATTTTATCTCTAGAATTTATGTTAATTTCTATTTATTTATTTTAAATTTATATCTATGCTATAAATAGGAACATTACTTTTTTATCATTAGAATTTCTGTCAATGTTAATCGTTTTATTTATTTTTTTATGTTTCTATATTCTATTCAAATTGTTTGTGTGTTTTATCATTCTTAAACTGCCAAAATATATTTTAATTTTAATTATTAGGGGCTTAATTTAGTAACTTTATTGTGCATTGTTGTGGTCTCCTTTAAGTGAAGGAGTACACCTACCCAATACTTTGTGTTTTCCATTTACTTATAATGCTTTGTGTACATCTTTTGTTGGAGGTCCTTAAATAAATAAATACTAATCTGCAACTCTAATGAGTCATTACCATTTCCATTTTATTTGCCACTAGCTTATGCCCGCGACTTCGTAAGCGGAACCTGTTGCTTATGACAGCGACAACGGGGTCGTCAAAATCGAAGATCTGATACGTCTGATGTCGAAGTGCAATTCTCTATTCGTGAACGTCTCCGACTCGCGAGACCATGCGTGACGTTCACGATCAGCAGTCAGTCGCGCATCACGTTCCCCACTTGTCTCTAGATACCGAGAAGTCGATGTGTAGATACGCTGAGAACTCAAGCGTAATTCTCTTTCCGTGAACGTCTCCAACTCGTGAGACAATGCAGACGTTCACGATCAGCGGTCAGTCGCACATCATATTCTTCACTGGTCTCTAGAGACCTGGATGTATACGTAGATGCGTAAATACGCTGAGAACGCAGGCGTGCTTCGCGATCCGAAGAGGTTTCCACAGAGCGAGTTGAAGCCTGATGTTCTCGAACAGCATCAAGTCTCTCCTGACGCTCTTCGGTAGATTCTTGGGATCTTATGATCCTCAATCTTTTAGCTCCTTTGGAACATTTGGAAAGATTTGACCTCTTTCTAGGCATGGTTATAGTTTTATTAAAATCTGTGACTGCTCCGCTGCGTTACCGGGTAGGCTACCGTGTCGCGAAGATAAATGGAAAAAAAAAATTAAACACTAAAATAACATAAGCTGGAAGGCTTATTTATTTATTATAAAATAAAAGGGAGTTTTGGCCAGTAGAGTCAAATTTTTAATGATATACTATCGTCATCGAAAATCAGTAATAAACTGTTACCACCTTCACCGCGTGGAGGTACTCCCAGCTTATGTTATTTTGTAATTATACATTGAAATTAGTGATAGCTTTGATTTCCACATCAGATGTTTCTGATCTTCGATTTTTATAAGTCAACAGGAAATGCCCATCAGACCGAACAACTTTTGCTAAGACGTCATTCCTATATGTGTTATGGTGTAGCTGGGCTCTTGGAGTTCCACAACAGCCCGCTTAGCATGAACGCCGTAGACACGAAAGAGACTCGACAAATCTTTTGTTCATCTGTCATTTTGTCGATTCAATGACAGATAAACAAAACATTTGTCGTTTCTCTTTCGTGTCTACGGCGTTCATGCTAAGCGGGCAGGTGTTCCAGATCTTCGATTTTTGTAAGTCAACAGAGAGTGCTGATCAGATTGAACAACTTTTGCTAAAACGTCATTCCTATATATATGTTAGTGTAGCTGGGCTCTTGGAGTTCCACATCAGGTGTTCCAGATCTTCAAATTTATTCTCTCAGCAGAAAATTCTCATCACGTGGAACAATTTTTGCTATGGTACCATTTTTGTATCTCTTATAGTTTAGCTGGTCTGTTGCGGTTCTGCATCAGGTGTTCAAGTTTCCAAGATAAATTATAGCCTATAATGTTGCCCAGACTTAATACCTATACATCAAAAAAAAATCATTCAAATCCGTCCAGTAGTTCCGAAGATTAGCGTGTACAGAGAAACAGATTTTTTTTTTTGATTCTTTCTCTATTACTGTTTCTAAACCCCCTCAGTTATTTCTTTTTTATATATTCAATGTATAGACACAGTTTTTTACTGTTTTATTATATGTATATACGTATATATTATTGGTCTTACGTTCCTAGGGTCCGGTTTCGAATCCAGGCAGGATCATGTTTGTGTGATGAGCATGGACATTTGTTTCCGAGTCATGGATATTTATATTATAATAAGCATGTGTTTACAAAAAAGAAAAAAACTATCTGGTGTATCCACGACACAAGCCTAGTGGCTTAGTGTGGCACTAGATGGCAGTGTGTGAAATGTCCAGCGATAGCGATATTATCGACTACTAAACCGCTAAACTCGTCACCTGCTGCTGCCGAGTCTTTACTAAGGGAAAACGTTTCAGTGTGTGATTCCGAATTTAATTTTGAATATGTCACTTGTAGAGATATAATTAAAACTTTTCACACATTAAATGTTAAAAAGACCGCCGATCTATGGGGTCATTCTGTGGACGTTGCTAAATTCATTATAAACAGTGTAGCTCCTTCATTAGCTGTAATATTTAACGATTGTATTGACCGTGGTGAGTTTCTTGATCTAATGAAATATAGTAAATAATACCATTGTTTAAATCGGGTACTACATCAGACCCCACTAATCATAGACCCACCTTTAGTAATTTTTTTGAAAAAATAATTTTGGCACAAATGCAAAGTTTTTTCAATAAACATAAGTTATTACTTACATAAAAAAATAGTTCGGTTTTACAAGGGTTCGTTCAACTACTGATACCGGTGTTGAACTTTTAGGACACATTTATAAAGCCTGGGATTATAAAAAGCGATGCTTTGGGCATTTATTGCGATTTATCTAAAGCTTTCGATTGCGTTCTTCATGAAACAGTAATCAGGAAACTACACCACTACGGAATGCGTAATGTCTCTCTGGGTGTTCTTATTTTACATTTGAGTGATAGGATTCAGAGAGTTGATCGTCCCGGATCCGTCCGTCTAGGGCTCAATTCTTGGTCTATTTTTGTTTCTTATTTATATAAATGACTTGCCTTATCTCATAAAGGAAAATCATGACATAGTATTGTTTGCAGGCGACGCTTCTCTTTTATTTAAACTCAAACGTCAGCAGTTAGTTACGGATGAAGTTAATAGCGCCCTGGCAAAAGTCGTTAATTGGTTTAAGAGCGCACAACTTAGCGGGACGAACTAGTTGGTGGGCGGGGTTAAAATGCATGCTATTTCATCCGACATCACGAGCGAAAGGGATAGACGCTGTTAAGAGCAGAGGGAAGCTACTGCGCGTACACATACACACTCCTAACGCCGATGTCGTTGAAGACGGGACGACATTGTAGCGGCGGGCGGCGCGCGGCGGCGGCGCGGCGGTGTAATTGTGTGTATCATCGTTGGCACATGCTGGCGCGTATGCGATTCATGTTTGAAGGACAACATAAACTCAAACTAATAGGTGTTGGAATTTACAACATAGGACAATCACTTAGTGAAACGAGCTCCTACATCCTATAATATTCCTAATAGGTACCTACTTACCCGCGACTTTGCGAGACGTGGCAATGAGTTCGCTTGCGAAAATGTGAATATAAGTGGAACAATGTAGGTAGGTAGATATTGTCATTTAGTTTAAAAAATAATTTCATTGATTTGACTTTTTTTTCTATACTTACCTACCTTTGGTTTTGTAGGTTGTGCAACTATGTTACTACTTATGTTAAATAGGTATTTACTTACCCTAGCTGTAGTACAGCCAGAATCAGGATAATTGCTTTTTCGACAGCGTGACTTTGATGTGACTGTGAGCCGTGAAAAATAACTTTAGCTTTAGAAGCCGGTGACAAAAACACCAAATCAATCAGTGTTTTTTTATGTTTGGTTCTGTTTTATTTTTTGCAAAAAATATATTTATTTATTTTTCCATTTATAGTCGTTCCCAAACAAGCGGAGCTCGTGGCTAAATAATTAAAGCCGCTCGGGTCGATCGTTAGGTTAAGCCGTGCTTGCCTAGTGTTAGTCTGTGGATGGGTGACCACCCATTACATAGGTACCAAGTTTCCTCCGTGCCTCGGAAAGCACGTTAAGCCGTTGGTCCCGGCTGTCATTTGTAGATCTTTGACAGTCGTTAGGTAGTCAGAGGCCCCAAAAGTCTGACAGCCAGTCTTACCAAGGGGTATCGTATTACACGGTACTAACTGGGTTGTGGTGGTCAGATAGGCAGTCGCTCCATGTATATTGGTATTCAACTGCATCCGGTACAACTGGAAACGTCCGGGTGCTTCCACTGTGGGGATCGACCGGAGGACACGGTGCAGCACACGGTGGAGGTGTGCCCCGCGTGGGCGGAGCACCGCCGTGTCCTCGAAGCGGCGATCAGCGGCGGCGACCTCTCGCGTCCGGCCCTGGTGCAAGCCATGGTCCGGAGCGAGACGGAATGGGACGTCGTCACCTCCTTCTGCGAAGCAGTAATGCTAGAGAAGGAGGTAGCGGAATGTGAGAGGGAGAGAACCTCTCAACGTCCCGGTCGCCGCGGGAGACGCCCTGGGCGTCGGGGGCCACCACCACGTGGCCCCCGGCCACCGTAGGCGCGGGCCTGTGGACGGTGGGCTATAGGCTAGCTCGCCGTCCGTCCGTCTCTTGACGACAGGCCGTGTCGACGGCGCGTTCGTGTTCCACGCGCGCCTCAAAGAGAGTCAGCAAAAAGGAAGAGGTCCGTAAGGACCGATGCCTGCCGGGGTTGCGGGACTGTTCGAAAGAGATACCGTGGCCCGGAACAAAAAGGGCGATGAAGGAACATGGATGGGTTTTAGTCAGTAAAAGTCTGACACTCCCTCCTGCTCCGCCCAGAGCGGGAGGAGTTATTTGATGATTTCCCATCCGAAAAAAAAGAAAGAAAAAAAAAGGCCGACCCCAAAATAGTTGGGAAAAGGCTGATGGTGGCAGATGATGAGTCGTTCCCAAACAAGTCGCCATAAATATTTATTATACCTACATTATCAACAATACATGTCATGGTAATAGGCTTATCCACTACTAGCTGTTGCCCGCGGCTTCGCCCGCGTAAAGTTCAGTAACAGTCCCACTGAATCAAAATTCAGTAAATTTACTCGATTTGGCCGCGTCCGCTGCGTAGAGAGCCGACCGCGCGAGTGAGCAGCGCGGCAACCTGCTTCATAGATGTGCACCCCCCTCCCCTGCGGTTTCGCCGTGCGAGTCGTGCGACACCATCATTCATTTTAATACCAATTACAATTTTAAATTCGTAATATATTTTGAATGGATTGTTCGATTGGAATAAAATAAAAAGTAATTTATAGCTATTGAAACAATCTTGCTCAATACATATATAATAGTTTATTATTATTATATAATATTTATTTTATTATATATTACTATATATTATATATAATATTTATTTTATATTATTTTATTATATAATAGTTTAATAGTTTATTTGGATAAGGATTAGTATTTGACGATAATATGATCAATAAACATAGGCTAATAATTTTAATTACTTTTATTCTATGGAAAAGTGTTTATAATGGCTAAAATATAAATGTTTGGTTTATACTATCGCGGACTTTTTTGTAGGCATTATTGAGTTCTACAACTTTTCTATAGAAGTCAACCATACATCTCTAACCATTTAGGCAGCGTTCGCGAGAATCGTTAACGTACGGCAGTTTTTTCGACGCCTTACTCCACAATTTTCACTACCACGAAAAATCCTATCTATTTTCCGGGATAAAATATAGCCTATACGGATTCGGAAGAATCCCTCTAAGTAATGGTAAAAGAAATTTTGAAATCGGCCCAGTAGTTTTTGAGCCTATTCAATACAAACATACAAAAATACAAAAATACAAAGGTTTCCTCTTTATAATATTAGTATAGATAAATAATAATAATAATTTATTTATTTAACAGACAACATGATCCACTGATAATTAACACAATATACTTACAATTCTATAATGTTAGTAAACATTTAACTTATAACCTATGTTAGTACTTATATTCTACTACAGACAGGGTGGTTTTATAATATGCCTCACTATGGGGCTTTCATCATATCTATCAGCAATAATTCTCAAGAGGCTGTTGCCACTACCACGCAATCTGGCGAGAAGAGACGCATTCTTTTTGCGCACTACAGCTGAGAAGCTGTCTACTCTGGCTTGTGCAAACATAGCAGATGCACTGCAATATCGTGGCAGTCGCAACAGCGCCTTGAAAGCGTTGTTGTATTGAACACGCAATGCATTGGCTGCACGTTTAGTACAGTTGATCCATAGGAATAATGAAACTTAACATTTATTTATCTACTTACAACGGTTGTATTTAAACCAATTACTGTAACTAAAACTAGAACTAAACACACACACACACACACTGCGCACACACACGCGCTGCGCCTTTCCCCGTTCCCCACTGACCGGGGTGGCAACTTGTAGCGAAATGCAATATGATTTACAACGAAAACGGGCGCGCGAAATTTTTTATGTAGACCTTTGGGAGTATGGATATCATGAAAAATCTATTGGATGTATCTGTTCAAAATAAAATTATTTCAACTTTTGAATAAAATTAAATTATCTATTCTTGTATGGTTTTAGTTTTTCCATTTTCATACTACTTAGGTCATTTATTTACGCCCAAAGATGAGTTAAAATTAGTGTTGAAATATGAAAGTTTCGACGCTCATAACTTCCAAACCAATATTTTTTTTCCAATTCTGCTTCCATACAGGGCTAGAAAATGAAAAGACCAGTTGATACAATTTTTAATGTTGAACCTACACCGGCAAACAAACGAGTAATCACCAGACTACGTTTGTATGGAAGAATGACTGACTTGTGCAACCTTAATGTTAATAATCTACTCCTAAATGAGAAAAAAACTAAATGTATTAAGTTTACGATTCCCCATGTAAGACAAGTAAAAACTACTGTACTAATTAAAGATGAAGAGTTAAAACCGGAAGACAGCACAGTGTTTTTAGGCATAACTTTGGATGCCAAGCTTCAGTGGGGCCCGCTTAGAGACTAATTGTCGAAAAAACTTAGCTCTGCAGCATACGCCTTTAGGAGTATTCGTGATTTAGAGACAGCCCGTTTAGTTTACTTTAGTTATTTCCATAGCGTGATGTCGTACGGTATTCTCTTGTGGGGCAATGCCGCCGATATTCAGACAACATTTGTTTTGCAAAAAAGAGCAATTCGTTCAATTTATAAATTAAGACCCAGATACTCCCTCAGAGAAAAAATTAAAGAGATTAATATTCTTACTGTGTCCTCTCAGTTTATTTATGAAAACCTTTTGTACGCACAGAAAAATATAAATTTGTTTAAAAAATACAGTGGTATCCACAACATAAATACGAGGAACAAACACAAATTTGTTGTTCCTGCAACGAGGCTCAAAAAAATAGGGGGTACGTTTAGATGCCAATGTATACGTTTTTACAATAAACTTCCGAGCCAAATTCAAGCATTAAGCCTAAATAAATTCAAATCGTTTATAAAACAGAAGCCTACTATCATGTTAATCACTATCTCGAAGATAGGTTCTATTTGGTGGACCCATATGAACAACACGCCTAACACGGCGAGGGCGCTTCATCTTCCGACGATATATTTATATAGGTATGCTCTCTTGCGACCACGACGGCGAACTTTCTTCCACTTTCGGAACACACGTCCGTATCGCCTGACGCCTCCCAATACGGTTCCAAGCCACTAACAAACAACAAACGATTCTTTAATGCATCATCCATACTCTCATCTAATTCATTAGAAACAAAAATAATTGGACCATGGAAAGCTAGCAGCATATCACTTTCACATTTAACCGGAATAGCATACTTACGTCCTTCTAATAACCGTTTCAACATACTAGGCACACTAAATTTATATGAAAACTCTTCAAATAAAATAACTTTATGAAAACCATCCCGAAACCCTTGCATAAAAAACTTACCCACCCCTGGGTAAAAAACAGCCTAAATTAAGTTTAGTTTGTGCGCAACAGAATCGACACCAATATCTGCACTAGGGCATCGAAAACTGGCCATTTCTCAGAACCGGTTTTTCGGTTTCGGGTTTTTGATCCAAAACCGGGTACTTACCCGGGTTTTTCGTGTTTTTTCATTAATACTAAATGCTCTTGCTCTATTTATTAATGAAGAATTACAAAGGTTATAATATTGACCAGGCGCTCGACCAAATGGTTCTAAATCTTCAGGAAGCTCTAGACGCAAAATGCGCATTTTGCAAAATGCGGGCAGGAAGTCCAAACTTTCGGAGTAGACTCTGGAGCTTATGACAGAACGACGTGAAAAACTACTCATCACTTCGACAGAACTACAAGCACTCAGCAAAAAAATTTGAAAATTGGTAAAGACGCGATCTTCGATGCTCCAGCACACGCTCAATAGAAAAAGCAATTGAACAAAACTGGGGGTCGAATGTGTCCGTCTAATTACTTGGGAGAAGCCACCTAACAAAGTTGACTAAATCCAGTGAGGAATGGGGATATCGTCGTTTCGAAGCGGGAGATTCTTTTGGAAGTGAAAAACTTATACTTATATTTATTCAGCAAGTAAAGTCTTTTTTATTTATGTTTTATGAGCTGTAATTTTCGAGTGTAATGAAGAATATTAAATAAAAGAGTACTTTTAATTCTGCCTTTTTATTATTTTCAAATAGTTCATAATTTTATGTACACGTTTCCACGCCACCTGTGAGGTAGTGTCCTTAATAAAATTCTTTTATTTTGTTTCCTATAGCTGAAATATCAAAATTTTCCAAATTGGAAACTGTTGCTGAATGTGGACGATTTTTCCCCGGAGTATTCCACTGTCCTTGATTGTTAGACCCTTCAATTTAAATTCTTCATATGGTCTTCACACTTATATCTGAAGGGAACAAATACAATAAATTATGTAACAGTATATTATTAATAATCAGTCAATAAAGTCAAAAACCATATTAAAATACAAAGATAGTAGAGTTTATTATTTAATTTAGCCATCCATACATTATCATAAATGTTTAAACCCTTCAGTAACTGTCAAAAATCTATAATTTCTAAAGTAATACCTGTCATTGAAGATATCTTTTCAAAATAATGAGATTCACAGGTCGACATTTCATTTTTTTCGAGTTTTCAATTTCTTTACTGCTTCCACAATTTTAAATTAAGTCCTCGTTGTTAATACTTCCTGAAAAGTAGATAGACCGTGAAAAATGTTGCGATTTGTTATAAATAGTCGAAAAGTATCACGTAAGTAAACTAACCTAAAAATGAAATGATTGAAACCAGTCGTAGTATTTTCCCTGCAATTTCTGATTCATATCA
The DNA here is from genome assembly GCA_905147715.2 of Xestia xanthographa. Taxonomy (NCBI): domain Eukaryota; kingdom Metazoa; phylum Arthropoda; class Insecta; order Lepidoptera; family Noctuidae; genus Xestia; species Xestia xanthographa. Next base: position 16,958,677 of record LR990654.1, on the reverse strand, counting down.
CTTTTTATGTCTCTAATTTGTCAATCATAGTAAGTAGAAGCTTCCTCGTCGAACTTTTGATTGTTTTCGGCATTATTTTAAACAAAACCAATAAAATTATGAAACACGTAAACACAAGATGACTCAAGTACGAAACGTAAATATGTTAATTTTGACAGTCCTAAATTATTGCCATATCAAAACTAGGGCGTGCAAAACCGGTTTTCCGGTTTTGGTAAAAACCGGAAACCGGACAAAATTTACGGATTTTTGAAAACCGGGTTTGAGAGTCAAAACCGGAGTTAACACCGGTTTTCCCGTTATTGAATTACATTTTGATTTAAATCGACTTTTTTCGAACGCACTTAATTAAGAAATCTTCAATTGAGAGTCATCAAATAAATCCGAACGCAACCTACACCCTCTTACACTTCTCCCTCCGCGACCCCCGCACCCACGAAGCAACAACTCCTGCCACCCGATCCCGCCTGCCCAAACTCAAACCTTACCTTAAACTTTTCCCAAACCCAATGGTGCTGACATATCTGCGACTATTACAAACTTATCGCAGCAGCTAAAATATAAGCTCAAGGACTCTGATACCATCGCCGTAGTTGTTTCCGAGTAGTCCGTGCCATCGTTATCGTTATTATGTGACGCTGAAGTTGTAGCTGATGAGCTAACTCTTCAAGAGCTGCTTGATAAGGAATTGGATAAAGGATGCAGGAAAACCCCCAAGAATCGGTCTTATTTCGACCTTGCATGGTTTGTCAAGGTAGAACAAGCCATGTATGAAAGCATGACGTAACTATTTGATGTGTGTACTACCAACAAGTGTTGAGAGTGGGTTCAAAGCCTTTACGAGTGCTGGGTACTTTTGCAACAAAATAAGAAGTACGCTATGATCTGATAAAATGTTAGATGCACTTCTATTCTTATGAAAAAATTATCAACAACAGCGGTCTCATGGAAAAAAATATTATTGTTTATTTAAATTAGTGTATGGTACACAGTTGATTTGATCTCGTTTTATAGTCAAATATGAATCCTTTAATGTTGTTAGTAGTTCGTAATTAATGAGCTCAAGATTGAAAAAGGGGACTATATTTCTTGTCACCAAAATTTATATTTGTCATCAAGTTGTATCACCTAATAAATAGATCTATCGCCACGAAATATGTTCGTTCTCAGTTAAACAAAAAGTGTTCCCAGGTTCCAATTATCAAATTAATGTTAATATATGTGTAAAATAAGAGATGGATTACCAATAACATTGTAGTGCATTACATGAATATAAACTTCGTTCTTATAATAATAGTTTTATTACTTAAATAATAGCTTTGTGCTCAGAATGGTAGATCTGTCACCAAATAAATCGACTTGGGGCACCCCGACACGGATAGATTAGGTTAGAAGGGTATGGCGGGGTCGAATGAGCGAGCGAAGCGAGCGAATAGACCCCGCCATACGCTTCGTGGTTAGTTTTTTATAAACCATTCAGAAGTAGGAGCCCCGCGAAGCGGGGCTCCGTCGACCGGGTCTCCCTCGAATCGGATGCAAGAGCATAACAGTTCAATTTCTGGTGGTCAAAAAAATAATAATAATTATGATTTATTGGTGATCTCTTTAAATTAGTTTGCTTAAATACTTATTAGGACAAACCTTTTATATTACATACAAAAACATTTGTTTGGTACTAGACCCTATATCTTCATGATTTTAGGTGATTTATTGTGGAATTGATTTTATAATGTTTGGTGACTACATTTTGGTGACAAATCTACTATTTTGAGGGCAAACCCTATTATTTAAGGAACGCTAAACTAATTAAATTGGTGATAGCTTAAATGATACCCATTTAAAAAATCGAGACGTTTTTTTAATCTTTTTGATTTCTTAATGATTCGGTAGTCGGTACTATGCATGTTATACATTGTCTTAAAACATTTCTTTTGAAGAATTAATGTGAATTGTACGTTTGTCGAGTTCCCCCAATATAACACCGTAAGTTAACAGTGGGTACACATTTCCAAAATACGCATTTCTCGTAACACTTGGATTTGTAGTTTTTGCCAAAACTGACAATGCGATTAGAGATACCACAAACTTACTTGTTGTTGATTTGATCTCAGTTAGATAATCTTAAATTATTTTAAGTTCATGTTATCCATATTCCAAACTATTAATGTAGTCTTCTTGGTATTGGCATAAATGGATGATTAAAAAGAGGTTTGAAACAATTTGTTTTATTTGTGTATCTGAAAATATTGTTTTGTTGTTAAAATTCAACTATGTATATAAGAAAAAAATGTTGCCGAAACCGGGGCTAACACCGGTTTTCGGTTTTGGGCCCTCAAACCCGGAATTCAAAACCGGTTTTGAAGACCTTCCGGTTTTGCACGCCCTAATCAAAACTTCTGAAAATATGTCGTGGACAGCTTTCGTTGGCCTGACTCTATCAACCTTTGTAAATACTCCTTGTTCGCAGAGTCGCACTATTTCATCATCAACTTTATTTTTAAGAGCATAATGGTATACGTCTTTGCTTAACAAAAATTGGTGACACTTCTTCCTGTAGGGTCAAATGAGCTTTGTAATTAGGTATGCACCCAAGGGAGCCATCAAATACCGTTGAGTATTCAGAGAGTAGCTTATCCAGTTTTGGATGTTCTTTAGCGTTAACTGTGTTTATATTTGCCGGATCCAAATTTATTGCTCGGATCCATGCTCGACCGAAGATAGGGTCGCCATCTTGTTTGATAATGTATAATTTTCCCTCAAATGTTTAATCTTTGTATTTACACGTAACGTAGGCTGCTCCAAAGGGTGCGAAGATTTCGCCTGTATATGTTCTCATCGTGATATTAGTTTTATAAATTTTGCATCCAGTGTGCAATGTTTAAAATCTTTGTAAGATATAGATGGTAGAGCAGCTCTTGTAACAACTTCCATTTTCAGTTTCGAGTCATTGATGCGTATATTTATCATAAATTTGTCTGTGTTGTTAGCTCGTATTAAATTCATATCCCACAAGGGGTGGTGTCATCGACTGTATCTGAAGAGTTGTCCGTGTTCTGCACCTCCACGTGCTCAGGCTCCAGTTGATTGTTCCCAGGTGTTGATTGTAAGCAAACGCGAGCAAGGTGACCTACTCGTTTGCACTTGCCGCAAGTATCCTTGATGCTGCTACATTTGCTAGCTATATGGTCTTTACTTCCACAACGAAAGCATTGCCCTCGTAAGTCCTTAATCGTTAAAGGTTTATTCTCTGGCCGTTGATTGCGGTGTTTGGGGTCAGCTTGAACAGTTTTCACATGTAGAAGACCTTGGTTTGAAGAGTGAGCTGGTGACATATAGCTGCTGTCAGATTTTGCTAGTTCAATCAAGGTTGCTTTATTTAATAAGTGAGAAAAATCGGTCACCATTGTTTCCTGTAGTATTTTGGTTCGAATATCGGTGTCATTTAATCCTCTTATAAATTGTAAGGTAAGGAAATTAACACTGATCGACTTTTTACAGTTATTACACGTGAACTCACAATCTTGAGCTAAATGTTTCAAGTCTGACGAGTATGACATGACTGTCTCATCAAAGCCTTGAAGTCGCGAAATAAATTTATGTTGATGAGCCCAAATGCTCGGTTTTGGATCTATATAGTGTTGTAATATTTGAACCAAGTTGCCAAATTCCAGTTCACACGGATCGTTTGGTGCACACAAGTCGTAAGCTTTCTGGTGTAATTCTGGTGGCAATGAACTAAGCAACGTGAGGGTCTGAATTTGTGAATTGTGACAATTATTTAGCTTCATGTAGGTTTTTAATCTCTGAACAAAATTATTGAAACTCTCGCTCCTGTAACGGTTGAAAATTAATTCTTGGTGTCGTTTCCAGTGTGCTTACTAGTGAAGCCGTGACGTAAGTCGTCGGTGTGTTCGGTGGATGGCGGATGGCTTACGCCCTACATCAGCAGCTTTAACTTTAATTGTAATATGTACTCTTCTGCAGAATGCCGCTGTACAAAGAAGGATTTTGTAACTGTGCTAGTGTATTTTCAAACTTGGTCAGCTGGCCGCGTATATTTGCGCGCAGGCGAGTAAGTCGCGCCAGTTCTGCCTCTATCGTCGCCAGTATTATGTATTTACTAATTAAGAAATTCTTTTCTTAGTTGACTCAATATTTTAATCAATAATAAGTCGCAGTGACAACCAGATGACAATGACAATGTAAAAAAGAAATATATGAGAGAATTAATGAAGTTGAAGCAAAGAGGCCATGTGGCCTCTTTGCCTATATTTATATAACACCGGGAATCCCCGGGTTTTTGAGAACCGGAAAAAACTGGTTCGTATACTACCTACCTACTGCCTACCTACTGCCTACCTACTGCCTACCTACTACCTACCTACCTACAACCTACCTACTACCTACCTACCTACTACCTACCTACTACCTACCTACTACCTACCTACCTACCTACTACCTACCTACTACCTACCTTACTACCTACCTACTACCTACTACCTACCTACTACCTACCTGCTACCTACCTGCTTTTTTTTTTTTCGGATGGGATATCATCAAATGACTCCTCCCGCTCTGGGCGGAGCAGGAGGGAGTGTCAGACTTTTACTGACTAAAACCCATCCATGTTCCTTCATCGCCCTTTGTGTTCCGGGGCCACGGTATCTCTTTTGAACAGTCCCGCAACCCCGGCAGGCATCGTTCCTTGCGGACCCCTTCCTTTTTGCTGACTCTCTTTGAGGCGCGCATGGAACACGAACGCGCCGTCTACACGGCCTGTCGTCATGAGACGGACGGACGGCGAGCTAGCCCACCGTCCACAGGCCCGCGCCTACGGTGGCCCTTGACGCCCGGGGCATCTCCCGCGGCGGCCGGGACGCTGTGAGGTTCTCTCCCTCTCCCATTCCACCACCTCCTTCTCTAGCATTACTGCTTCGCAGAAGGAGGTGACGGCGTCCCATTCCGCCTCGCTCCGGACGATGGCTTGAACCAGGGCCGGACGCGAGAGGTCGCCGCTGCCAATCGCCGCTTCAAGGACACGGCGGTGCTGTGCCCACGCGGGGCACACCTTGAGGTGTGCCCCGCGTGGGGCGCGGCACGGTTGACCGTGTGCTCCACCTCGTCCTCCGGTCGATTCTCGCAGTGGAAACACCCGGGCGTTTCCTCCCGCCCGATTCGGAGCAGGAACCTTCCGATACAACCGTGTCCGGTGAGGACCAGCGTCAGCCGGAAGGTCAATCCATTCCTCAAAGAGGGGACTTATCACAACTATTGTGGCGTGCCCTGCACGGGGTTGCGACAGTCGCTCTCTCCATGTCGCCATGAGATCCCGCTAGAAGTCTGTCCGCTGAGCGACAATTTGCCGCGGCAGCGAAGTTTCCCCCCGACGTAGCGCCTCCGTGCGCCATTCATGCAGGCGCGCAAGGACTATCGCCTCCAGATCCCATGGCGGCAATCCGGCAAGGAGGCTCGCCGCCTCGCGGGAGATCGTGCGGTACCCACGGGCCAGCCTTACAGCTAAACAAACAAGTGCCTGCACTCTCTCGAATGTCTCCCGTTCACTTACTCTGGTCAAAACAAAAGGGTAAATTATATAAATTTATGCTTTTCTATTTCGCTCGCCTAACATCATGAATACTCGGGAATAGGCGGGATACTTTGGGTATGCGATCCGACACTCTCTCCTTCGCCAGTCAGCGAGTTGAGCGAGTCGCTCGCGCGCCGAGTACTCGCGTGATGCGTCGCTGACTACTGCCGCTCGATCTCGTCAATCTCGGCCGAGATCTTGTCATTTTATGCTTCAAGATTGATCTCGAAAAATGAGGCGAGATCTCGCGAGATCGAGATTGCATTCCCTAGTGATGAGGTCTTTTACACCCTGTATATCCAAGCACAAATTAAATATTGAAGCTAAATAGGGTGCTACAGTCTCAATAATTGAGGTACAGTAAGCGTTGATAAGTTCAGAGGCACGCTAAGGATTGTATTGCTGTGAACGCACGGTCGAGCGTCCGTGCGTCTGTATAATATGTAAGTGGTCTCAATACAGTACGCACACCACAGCCACAGAGTTCGCCCAATCGCATGTCACGCGTCACACTCCACGAAACATAAGAATACGCAGCAAACCATATTTGTGTAGCGACCTGTTCTTACCATTGGATAGCTAAAATTCACATCTATTTACCATGTGTTAATAGCTGTTGGGCTAATCAGTAGGATTCACGATCAAAGAGATCCGAGTTCGAATCCTGTTAACAACGTGGGGTTTTTGTTTTTTGGTAACATTAGTTATTGGTTCATTATTTATTTTTTATAAGAATAAGTTAAATATTAGTAAAAAAAAAATATAGTGTTATTATTCAACAATTTATTTATTATTTTAGCTGTTCGGTGTTGGATTGGAAGGTGGAAATAAAAAAGTCGTGGTGAATGATAACAAAAATGTTTATTCGTTTTATTTATTTATAAAATTATCAAACTTTCATGATAATTGTAACGTCACATTCCTACCTAGATGTAAAAAAGTTCTCTTGTAACCGATCATAAGATTTTTTAATGTATACGGTATACCCACTTACTTTCAATTCATAATAACATACTTAAGTAACAAGGAAAGGATATTCTAATCACACAAATATAACATAGTTGATACCCACTTATTATAGGTATCGGTAATCAGTAGAGTTTATCGAAAACTAATATAAATCATTTAGACTTTATGAATATATTTTTTTGTGACGTCACAATAAATGTAACTCGTATTGAGGTTATAGTTTAAGTGTTCATTTTCCCGAAGAAAAGAAGATTGAAACTTTAGGGTTCTAGTATCACTCTAGAGGAATAAATGAAAAGTCTCCTGCATCGAATTGGTACACTAATATATTTATGAACTGCACTGACAAACTCTTACAACACGTGATCCCTAAAGCCTCGCTAGCGCACGACCCCCTGCATCGGGCCATCGCTTATAACATTTTGCAGTGTCATCACTGGAATAATGTGACGTTCCTACAATATTCCCCCTCTTAAAAAAAAAAAAAAAAAAGTAATGTACACAAATGTCTTAGCCTAATTTAAAAACAAAACAATTTCCAAAATTTTTAAATGTTATGGTTACCCTATCATTACATTCAGTATGTCGTTAATGCTAATGCTACACCAATGCACGCTGTTGCTACCGAATGTGCTGACACTGTTTTCTGTGAGGTATGTGATACGATGTTATTACTTTGTCGACCTACATAATTCTTCACTAGTTATAGGTTTACATTGTTATGTACTGATTTATTATAGTAGATACTTGTTATGAAATGAATACATTAAAGTGTTTATGATTATTACAGCTGTTCATCCGTTGTTCCAGTACACGTTTGTAATGATATAATTAACTTAATTTATTCTTACTATCTAATTTCACATACTATAACTAATACATTGCTGGCGCTACCGTTGTTGCGACTGGCGTAGTCTGGGTGGTTGCCTGTCTATCCGTCCCGACGCGACCTTCTTCGAGCCGAGACGCGAGATGATCAAGAAATCTACCATGCACATGTCTGCCACACTTTTTCAGAAACACATAGAGACATACACTTGTAACTATTGCGATCAGCACAAAAACCAGTACACCGTATATTTCGATTTTTCTCTCCATTTCCGTTCTTGCTGTGTTATCCGAACCCGTCTGTGCCACTATAACTTGCTCGTTCTTCGATTGTGGATTGCCCATGTTTATAAAAATGGCCATTCACTAGTAATTAAGTACTGTCTACTGTCTATCCGTTGGTGATGAAAATCAATTTTTTTGTAATGTAATCCCTATTAATCGCACTTATATATATTTGTATTTACTGTATCTTGCTGAGCAATTATAAATTGAACCGCACAGTCGGCTTAACCACCCGTCCACTACGTGTGGTACGAGTTATTAACTTATTGCTATTTGTATTCAAGTTGTTCTGTTCGTCATCATTACCCAACTTTGGTACGAAACTGTATCTACTTATGTTACTATCTAAGTCCTCATTATTTATCTTAGCAGATTCCTTTAAAACATAGGCAGGCTTTAACCGATCTATTGAGACACTTATCTCTCTGTTACTTAACTGTACTTTAAAAACTTTTGTATTTCTGCTTATAACGCGGTAGGGGCCATCATAAGTAGGGGTTAAAGGTCTTTTAACCTTATCGTTCCTTATAAATACGTGAGTGCATGACCCTAAATCCTTATATACGAATAATTTACGTGAATCGCTATCTGCTCTTGGCTTGGGCCTTAAGCTATGAACTGTTTCTCGCAATTTTTCAACATATGTATAGTGACTAATGTGTTTAATATCTGAGTCATTGTAAAAATCGCCCGGTAAGCGTAACGGCTGGCCTAGAACTAACTCTGCGGCGCTAAGGCCGGTTTCACACCTGCCCGCTGCCCTAAGACCGAATAAAACTGTTGGCAGCTCGTCATCCCAAGATGTTATGTCCGTCATTCGACATGTCAAAGCTACCTTTAGCGCGCGATGCCACCTTTCTATCTTTCCATTACCCTGTGGGTGGTACGGTGTGGTTCGTATTCTCTCAACTCCTAACAATTTAAGTAAATTATTAAACAATTCGCTTTCAAATTGTCTACCCTGATCAGTGGTCAGTCTAGACGGGCATCCGAACCTACAAATCCAGTTCTCGTAAACAGCTTTTGCCACTGTTTCTGCAGTAATGTCTGCAATGGGTATTGCTTCTGGCCAGTTTGTGAACCTATCAATAATAGTCACACAATATTTGTTACCTCTCTGCGTCGTTTGTAGTGGCCCTACGATGTCCACGTGTATGTGTTCAAACCTCTCACTCGGTGTAAACGCGCCCAAACCTGAAATCACATGTCGATTCACTTTAGTTTTTTGGCACTTTATACAAGTTTTTGTCCACGTTCTAATATCTTTATTGATTCCAGGCCAAAAAAATCTAGAAGTTACCATTTTTACTGTTACCCTAGTGCCTGGATGGCTTATATTATGTATTGATTCAAATACTGATTTTCTGAAACTTTCTGGTACATATGGTCTGATATTGTTTGTTGATGTTTCGACATAAATACTTCTGTTTACATAAGGTAACTTAACTCGTTTCAACTGTATTCTCGTTCCTTCATTGCTATTTAGCAAATCGGTAATATGATTATCCTCGTCCTGTTTCACCGCTAATTCCTCGTAATCAATTATGTTTGGGCACCCTATTGTCTCTACACGTGATAAAGCGTCCGCTACTGCATTTTCGCTACCGCTTATGTGTTGAATGTTGTTGGTATATTCACTTATATATATTAACTGTCTAATACGTCTGGATGTTTCTTTTTCTGAGTTTATTTTTGTTAATGCATGTACCAGAGGTTTATGGTCTGTGAATACCGTTAACTCTCGTCCTTCAACAAGATTCTTAAAATGCATAATAGACATATAAATAGCGAGCAATTCTCTGTCGTACGTTGAATATTTCTGTTGTGTTTCTGATATTTTTTTTGAAAAATATCCCAATGGTTGCCAAATACCTTTTATTCTTTGTTGCAAAACGGCGCCTATACATGTATCGGATGCGTCTGTCATTAATGACAGTGGAACGTCAGTAGCCGGATGCGCGAGTGTTACGGCGCTTTGTAGGCTCTCCTTACACTGCGCGAATGCTATTTCTGAGTCATTATCCCATTTTATGACTGACCTATCCTTTTTCTTCGAATTATGTAAAAACTTATTCAAATGTGCATGATATTCGGCTGCTTTAGGTAGGTGAGACCTATAAAAATTTACCATTCCGAGAAATCTTCTCAAACTTTCCACAGTTTCCGGTCTAGGATAGTCTATAATAGCCTTTATCTTGTCAGATAAGGGACTGATACCGTTCTGTGAAACTTTATACCCTAGAAAATCTATTTCTTTTTTGCCGAATTGACACTTACTACCGTTAATCGTGATGCCTATTTTTGCCAAACGCTCGAATATTTGTTTTAAATGTTTTCTATGACTAAGCTCATTTTCTGACGCTATGATGATGTCATCGATGTAGCAAAATAAGGAACTGATTACCTTTCCTTTTTCGTCTGTCAAATTTTCTAGTCCTTGCAATACGGTATTGTCCATAAACCTTTGGAAAGTCTGAGCGGCATTTCTTAACCCGAATGTCATGCGCGGGAACTCGAATAGCCCAAAAGGTGTTATAATGGCGGTCTTTTCAACATCTTCTGGTGCTACTTTTATGAAATGGTACGCTCTGTTAATATCTAGCCTGGAGAACTCTTTTTTCCCTGACAACGCGTATGTGAAATCATGCAACCTCGGCACGGGGTATCTGTCGGGTTTTGTTATTGAATTTAATCGCCTATAATCACCACATGGTCGAATTTGTCCGTCCTTTTTCGGCACCACATGCAAAGGGCTTGCCCATTGACTACTCGATGGCTGACATATACCCATTTCCTGCATTACACGAAATTCATCTCTCACCTGTTTATATTTGTCCGGTGGTAGGGGCCTGGCGCGCGCGTGGACTGGCGGACCCGTGGTCTCGATGTGATGGTAAACTGCGTGGTTGGGCGTATCTTTAAATGATACCGGCCTTGTTATCTCTGAAAACTGCCTCAATAAATCACTGTAAGGATTATCCGCACTAATAGTCGTAAGAGACGGTTCCCTGTAGCTTATGATGGACCCTACTGTGTATAATTGCGTTACTTGATCTATCAACTTCTTGTTGTATAAATCTACTACTAATCTATGTGTTCTCAAAAAATCAGCGCCTATAATTGGTCTACTGACATTACATATTATGAAAGGCCACTTATAACTACGTCTTAAACCTAAGTTAAGTTCTAACACTACGATACCGGACGTACTTATTTCTGTTCCGTTTGCTGCGAATAATGAATATGGGCATTTACTGTAACTTTTACCACAAAATTTGGACGCGGGAACCACTGACACATTAGCACCAGTGTCTATCAAAAAATTCACACCGTTTTTACTGTCTGTGACACAAAGGCGATGGTTTTCCTCCAAGCTGGCGCATTCTCCCATCGATCTCGAACGCACCACATTTAGTTTCCCTTGTTGGCGTTCCCATTCCAGTTACACGGCTGTTCGCAACTTCTGGCTGCCTCCCGAAAACGGAAATGATACCTGCATAGCCAGTCGGCACTCTGCGGTGTGCGCCTCTGACTCCGTGATTGTGAGCGAGACCTGCTCACACTTCTGTCTCTGCTCCATGGTCGATAGCTGCGCCGATTGTCACGTCTTTTTATTTCGTTAACCTCTACTCGTAATGCCTTGAGTTCTGCAGACATGTCTCGTATTTCGTTCAGTAATTCTGTATTGACACTTGTGGCAGACGGCGGTGGGCATTTTACCTCTGATATCTCCCCACTGCGCAAGTTATCCATGATTTTATCAGCCATTCCAGCGAGGTCATCCAATTTGGCTTCACCATTGCAGCTGGCGAGTATAGCACGCACCCATCCGGGTAACCTTGACATCCATAGATTTTTTAGGGTATCTCCTGCCGTAGCTGTGTTCTTGGCTAGCTCACGCATTTTTGCCAGTAATTGAGATGGCCTCTGTTGTCCTAGGTCCATCTCCTTTACGAGTTTATGGAACTGCGCTTCCGCACTCTCCTGGAAAACCTTAAGTAATCTTTTCTTCAAAGTCGTGTATCGCTGCTGCTCTGGCGGATCATCTATCAAATCCGCAACCTGACTTAGTTCTTCTTTACCCAGTTTTGCCACTACCAAGTCGTATTTAACGCTCTCACCTTGATGCTGTGGCCCTATTATGGCTTCAAACTGCGCGAACCACATGCGCGGCATATCGGTCCAAAAGGGGGGAATTCTCGCGTTCACACTGATTCCAGCCATTTCATAATTGACCTGTTGCTGCATGGCTGCAGGCACAGGATGTCCGGGATTTGCCATGTCTTGATATATTATGTGTTATGTAATCACCGTCACTTTACACACGCGGTACGGTCCTCGTGGTTACCCAATTTAGACGTGGCGCGATATGGTTGCAAGGCAAATCACGTCGGGGTCACCAATTTAGGGTTCTAGTATCACTCTAGAGGAATAAATGAAAAGTCTCCTGCATCGAATTGGTACACTAATATATTTATGAACTGCACTGACAAACTCTTACAACACGTGATCCCTAAAGCCTCGCTAGCGCACGACCCCCTGCATCGGGCCATCGCTTATAACATTTTGCAGTGTCATCACTGGAATAATGTGACGTTCCTACAAAACTAAACCTCAATTTAAGGGCCCGTGCACAAAATTAAGGCATTTTGAACATTTTTGATCACTACTTGTGGGAAAGGCAAGAAGAATTTGAACCTTATTTATTTTTATTATAAGAGACAGGTTCTTCATCTTGTCGACTGCTTGAACAATTTTTTAAAATAATGTATATATTAATGGCAATCACCCATATTCAAAACCCCTTTTCCGCAAAAGTAACGAGCGAGTGATGTTTGTGGTTCGCTGAACAAAGAACTACAAAATATTCTGAACATTAAAAAATATGAATAACATCATTATATGGTCTACTCGTAACATAGCAAGAAACATTATTGATTTCAATACGAAATATAGCAGAAAAAAAATGTTGAAAAAACGTAATTTGTGGAAAACGTCGTGACAAATAAGTATTTTTTTCTATACCTTAGAAACACTTTAAAGAAAATTAAAAAAATAATTCTTAATCTCAAGGTAGCTTTTGAATAGAATCTGAATTTTAATTTATAAATAAACAATAACTTCATTTCGTAAATTAAATGCAAAGTGAACTATATAATCGACCGCGCAAACCCGATCCCGTCAGTAACGAAAGGGCTCTCCCAGCGTGAGCACGTATCACTTTGCTTCGCAAGCGCTCCCGAGTTATTACGTGAATATATTTCCGAGATATACGCAGACTACCACATTGCGATCCAGTATTTATATTAAAATTATTAAACTTTTTGATTGTATTAAGAGTTTTTTTTGACGTTGGTTGTTTATTAAGATTTATTTCGTCTTCATATTATTTAAAGTTAAGTTTCTTTGTTTGTACTTAATATGTTGTATGTAAGGGTAATAATCTGCGGAACTACTGATCCGATTCCGAAAATTCTTTCATCTAAGGGATTTCACTACTTCATATTATTATTGGTTTTAATGGTAACCTATGGTATATACCTACAATTTGATTTTAAAATAAAGATAATTTTCTATTTTGGAAGTGCGATTTGGTAGAAATCGTCACGTAAGAAAATGCCGTATGTTGTTGTGTGTGTGTGTAGTAGGAGGTATACAAGAAGGGTATGGCGGGGTCGAGTGAGCGAGCGATATTTTTCTTCATAGGTGTCGATTTCGTGGGTTTTGGGGTTGGTGATAACGAAAATGAGGTCAAAATGAAAATCCAAGATGGCGCCGAGGAAAATTTTTGATTTTCCGTCATGGGTGTCGATTTCATGGTTTTTGGGGTTGCTGGTTACGAAAATGAGGTCAAAATGCAAATCCAAGATGGCGCCGTGGAAAATTTTTGATTTTCCGTCATGGGTGTCGTTTTTATGGTTTTTGGGGTTGCTGGTTACGAAAATGAGGTCAAAATGAAAATCCAAGATGTCACCGAGAAAATTGTTGTTTTTCCGTCATGGGTGTCGTTTTTATGGTTTTTGGGGTTGCGGGTTACGGAAATGAGGTCAAAATGAAAATCCAAGATGTCGCCGAGAAAAAATATTGTTTTTCCGGCATAGGTGTCGTTTTCATGGTTTTTGGGGTTCCTGGTTACGAAAATGAGGTCAAAATGAAAATCCAAGATGGCGCCGAGGAAAATTTTTAATTTTCCGTCATGGGTGTCGTTTTCATGGTTTTTGGGGTTGCTGGTTACAAAAATGAGGTCTAAATGAAAATCCAAGATGGCGCCGAGGAAAATTTTTGATTTTCCGTCATGGGTGTCGTTTTCATGGTTTTTGAGGTTGCTGGTTACGAAAATGAGGTCAAAATGAAAATCCAAGATAGCGCCGAGGAAATTTTTTTGATTTTCCGTCATGGGTGTCGTTTTCATGGTTTTTGGGGTTGCTGGTTACGAAAATGAGGTAAAAATGAAAATCCAAGATGGCGCTGAGGATTTTTTTTTTATTTTCCGTCATGGGTGTCGTTTTCATGGTTTTTGAGGTTGCTGGTTACCGAAATGAGGTCAAAATGAAAATCCAAGATGGCGCCAAGGAATTTTTTTTGATTTTCCGTCATGGGTGTCGTTTTCATGGTTTTTGGGGTTGCTGGTTACGAAAATGAGGTAAAAATGAAAATCCAAGATGGCGCTGAGGAATTTTTTTTGATTTTCCGTCATGGGTGTCGTTTTCATGGTTTTTGAGGTTGTTGGTTACCGAAATGAGGTCAAAATGAAAATCCAAGATGGCGCCAAGGATTTTTTTTTGATTTTCCGTCATGGGTGTCGTTTTCATGGTTTTTGGGGTTGCTGGTTACGAAAATGAGGTCAAAATGCAAATCCAAGATGGCGCCGTGGAAAATTTTTGATTTTCCGTCATGGGTGTCGTTTTTATGGTTTTTGGGGTTGCTGGTTACGAAAATGAGGTCAAAATGAAAATCCAAGATGTCACCGAGAAAATTGTTGTTTTTCCGTCATGGGTGTCGTTTTTATGGTTTTTGGGGTTGCGGGTTACGGAAATGAGGTCAAAATGAAAATCCAAGATGTCGCCGAGAAAAAATATTGTTTTTCCGGCATAGGTGTCGTTTTCATGGTTTTTGGGGTTCCTGGTTACGAAAATGAGGTCAAAATGAAAATCCAAGATGGCGCCGAGGAAAATTTTTAATTTTCCGTCATGGGTGTCGTTTTCATGGTTTTTGGGGTTGCTGGTTACAAAAATGAGGTCTAAATGAAAATCCAAGATGGCGCCGAGGAAAATTTTTGATTTTCCGTCATGGGTGTCGTTTTCATGGTTTTTGAGGTTGCTGGTTACGAAAATGAGGTCAAAATGAAAATCCAAGATAGCGCCGAGGAAATTTTTTTGATTTTCCGTCATGGGTGTCGTTTTCATGGTTTTTGGGGTTGCTGGTTACGAAAATGAGGTAAAAATGAAAATCCAAGATGGCGCTGAGGATTTTTTTTTTATTTTCCGTCATGGGTGTCGTTTTCATGGTTTTTGAGGTTGCTGGTTACCGAAATGAGGTCAAAATGAAAATCCAAGATGGCGCCAAGGAATTTTTTTTGATTTTCCGTCATGGGTGTCGTTTTCATGGTTTTTGGGGTTGCTGGTTACGAAAATGAGGTAAAAATGAAAATCCAAGATGGCGCTGAGGAATTTTTTTTGATTTTCCGTCATGGGTGTCGTTTTCATGGTTTTTGAGGTTGTTGGTTACCGAAATGAGGTCAAAATGAAAATCCAAGATGGCGCCAAGGATTTTTTTTTGATTTTCCGTCATGGGTGTCGTTTTCATGGTTTTTGGGGTTGCTGGTTACGAAAATGAGGTCAAAATGAAAATCCAAGATGGCGCCGAAGAAAATTTTTGACTTTCCGTCATGGGTGTACTTTTCATGGTTTTTAGGGTTGCTGATTACGAAAATGAGGTGAAACTAAAAATCCAAGAAGGCGCCCAAATAAAATTTCGGTTTTATTGTCATGGGTGTCGTTTTCATGGTTTTGGGGGTTGCTGATTACGAAAATGAGGTCGAATGCAAATCCAACATGGCGTCGAGAAAAAACTTCGGTTTTTCCAACGTAGGTGTCATTTTCATGGTTTTTGAGGTCGCTGATTATTTTAATTTTTTTGCTTCCTGGGTGCCATCTTAGATTTTCATTTTGATCTCATTTTCGTAATTAGCGACCTCGAAAACCATGAAAACGACATCCATGACGGAAAAATCAAAAATTTTCCTCGGCACCATCTTGGATTTACATTTTGACCTCATTTTCGTAACCAGCAACCCCAAAAACCATAAAAACGACACCCATGATGGAAAATTAAAAATTTTCCTCGGCGCCATCTTGGATTTGCATTTTGACTTCATTTTCGTAACCAGCACCCCTATAAACCATGAAAACGACACCCATGACGGAAAATCAAAAATTTGCCTGGGCGCCATCTTGGATTTGCATTTCGACTTCAGTTTCGTAACCAGCAACCCCAAAAACCATGAAAACGACACCCATGACAGAAAATCAAAAATTTTCCTCTGCGCCATCTTGGATTTGCATTTCGACTTTATTTTCGTAACCAGCAACCCCAAAAACCACGAAAACGACACCCATGACGGAAAACAAAATATTTTCCTCGGCGCCATCTTGGATTTGCATTTCGACTTCATTTTCGTAACCAGCAACCCCAAAACCCATGAAAACGACACCCATGACGGAAAATCAAAAATTTTCCTCGGCACCATCTTGGATTTACATTTTGACCTCATTTTTGTAACCAGCAACCCCAAAAACCATAAAAACGACACCCATGACGGAAAATCAAAAATTTACCTCGGCGCCTCTTGGATTTTTATTTTGACCTGATTTTTGTAATCAGCAACCCCAAAAACCATGAAACCGACACCCATGACTTAATAACCAAAAATTTTCCCTGGCGCCATCTTGGATTTTCATTTTGACCTCATTTTCGTAATCAGCGACCCCGAAAACCATAAAAATGACACCCATGATGGAAAAAACAGAAGTTTTCCTCGGCGCCATCTTGGATTTTCATTTTGATCTCATTTCGTTATCAGCGACTCCTTAACCATGAAAATGACTTAACCATGAAAATGACAACCATGACAGAAAAACCAAAAGAAAAAACCACCTTCAAGTATAAATAACAGGGGTATGTTATGTTTACCATAAAGAGTGAACCTCAGTGGCCATTAAGTCGCGCTAAAGTCCAGTCGCGCAAGTGTCCTTTCGCGCAAGAGTCCATTCGCGCAAGTGTCTTGGCGCGCAAATGTCCGTTCGCGCATAAGTCTAATCGAGCATAAGTCCATTCGCGCAAGTGTCCAGGCGCGCAAAAGTCCGTTCGCGCATAAGTCCAATCGCGCAAAAGTCCATGCGCGCATTTGTCTTTTCGCGCAATAGTCCCAGATCCAGAAAAAATAACTAGTCCTATAAAAAGTTTGTACGGAACCCTCAGTGCGCGAGTCCAACTCGCACTTTTATTTATTATTTTGTAAAATGTTTATATGTATCTAAATTCTTCTAATACAAAATTAAACCATTTTTATTTTGATTGTGATAAATATACAGTAGACACACATTCCAGACTTTTATTTCTAAACCGTACTGACTTTATAATTATGTATCATAAAATAATATCGTCTACAGGATCAAAATGGTTTAAGCGATCACTACGCTCGATCTTCACCCGTGTGTGCGTGTATCTGCATGAACAATGCACACTAACATAGGATCGCAACGAATTTGCCTAAACTCTAGCGACTGAACTTTGTGCACGGACTCTTAAGATCATTAATGTAATTACGGATAAGTTAATATTCACTAAATATTTTGTTACACATATAATTAAAACTAAAGCATCTAGGGATTAATTTTGTAGCATGACACCTTCTAATACTTCTACATAATTAAGTAGAACTGTTGGCGCGTGGAGGAATAAAAGCCAGTTCTCCTGGCCCTGCTGCACTTATCCATCCCCACATGATCCCCACATATTAACGATAATTCGACATGAGTCTGTATTAGGGATTATGTTTTTGTCAGACCAGCAGAGTGTTATTCTTGCGCCATAAATGAAGCCTACCCTTTTGATTTTATTTAAAAAGTCAGTTTTTTGAGTCTTCTCATGGTAGTATTCCAGTAAAAATCTTAATAATCCCGTGCGAAACGTAATCGTTCTTCTATAACTCTTTCCGTCAAGAAGGGCTTCTTAGCTGGTCTTCGTGATACAAGCCTTCAGCGTGGAGGGCACGGCGAACAGTTTGCGATGAGGTGTCAAATAATTCCACAAAGTGTCTCGTAGGTGTGAAACCATTTGTTTCTTATTCGCCAACCATATATTATGTCGTCGCTGCGCATCGATAATAAGCGACCGCTTTCCACTTCATTGTCGACTAGCAAGGCCTTTTGATCTGACTCACAGTATTCCTCTAAAACAAAAAACAAAAAAATGATGTTAGGCAGCTATAATAAAATACTGAAGTTATCATTCACTCTGCATTTATAAATCCAATAATTAACACTAATTATTTATCTTTTATGCCTCATGATGGATTTAAATTCAATTTATTAATCCCTAAGTCACCAAATAAATAAACAATAACAAAGTAGGCTTTAATTTTTAATAAAAAAATGTTACAATAATTCATAAATATAATACTCACATTAGTCCGGTTTCTTCAGATATTTGTGTTCTATTAAGACCACTTTTATGCAGTACGATAATATTAGTCACCCTCGCCTCAATATCAATATTTGCCTGCGTTTTGAGAAATACCAACAACAATACCGCTATCTATTAAACCACACGTCACTAACCAAATTTAACACAACCAAATGACAACGTTCATTTCGATCAAGTAAAATATTCATAAAACTCAGGTTTACCTCACAGAAATATAAATTCTTGACTTATTTTTCTATGATCTACCTTCTTCTAACTTTATGAAATGTGTGAACAAAGCGAGAATATTTTTCTGTCCCATTACTTCCAATCGAGTAAACACTTACAAAAAGTCTAAAAGTAACAACGTGAGATTTGAACTCGAGGCTTACCTACTGATTCACTCTTACATGTGGACGCGCCTAACCGCTAGGCCATCTGGACTTATATTTCAATGTTGAAATTTTGGACTACATTTACTTGTAGATGACAATGTCTATTTTCATGAAAGTAGAAGGTCTTAAGTCAAACTAAACGTCAAGCTATTGCTTTGTGAGATTGCTTATCGACTTTTGGTCGACACTGTACAAGCTTTTTTTTAATAAATATTTTTTTTATTAGACCAAGACTGCCCTAACCATTAACTATTCAGAGGGACCTCGCGCGAGGCCCCATTAACTGGTTAGCTTATTTTCCGTTCCTAATGTGAATCATTCGAAGCTCTGTTAATTTGATTTATGTTCAATGCAATCTAACTGGAAAATTGTATATAATTTACCGTTTTTTTTTTTCATTCCAGGGCCGACTGTTGCGGAGGAACCAAAACTACACTTACGAAGAACAAAATTAGAGGACTCCATACCAGCCGACCAAAAGACAAACCAAATATCGGACTCAAAAATTATCCGAGCCACTCAAAAGCGTACGTCCAAGTATATAACTAAATTAAAAAAGCCTCACGAATGTGAAAGTAGCTATAAGTTTATTATCAAGAACAATTTATCAAATCATATACGTGGTGTAAAACCTTACAAGTGTGATATATGTCAGCGTAGTTTCAGTCAAAAGATTCATTTGACAAGTCATATTCGTACACACACTGGTGAAACACCTTACAAGTGTGATATATGTCGGCGTAGTTTCAGTCACAAGAATACTTTAACATACCATATTCGAACACACACTGGTGTAAAACCTTACAAGTGTGATATATGTCAGAGTAGTTTCAGGGACAATAGATCTTTAACTATCCATATTCGTACACACACTGGTGTAAAACCTTACAAGTGTGATATATGTCAGCGTAGTTTCAGGGATAAACAATCTTTAACTGTCCATATTCGTACACACACTGGTGAAACACCTTACAAGTGTGATAGATGTCAGCGTAGTTTCAGTCAAAAGATTCATTTGACAAGTCATATTCGTACACACACTGGTGAAAAGCCATACAAGTGTGATATATGTCAGCGTAGTTTCAGTCGAAAGACTAGTTTAACTCCACATATTCGTACACACACTGGTGTAAAACCTTACAAGTGCGATATATGTCAGAGTGGTTTCAGGCACAAGAAGTCTTTAACATACCATATTCGTACACACACTGGTGTAAAACCTTACAAGTGTGATATATGTCAGAGTAGTTTCAGGGACAAGCAATCTTTAACTATCCATATTCGTACACACACTGGTGTAAAACCTTACAAGTGTGATATATGTCAGAGATGTTTCAGTCATAAGACTCAGTTAACATGTCATATTCGTACACACACTGGTGAAACACCTTATAAGTGTGATATATGTCAGAGTAGTTTCAGGCACAAGAAGTCTAACTATCCATATTCGTACACACACTGGTGTAAAACCTTACAAGTGTGATAAATGTCAGCGTAGTTTCAGTCAAAAGACTCATTTAACAAGTCATATTCGTACACACACTGGTGAAACACCTTACAAGTGTGAAATATGTCAGAGTGGTTTCAGGCACAAGGAGTCTTTAACATACCATATTCGTACACACACTGGTGTAAAACCTTACAAGTGTGATATATGTCAGCGTAGTTTCAGTCAAAAGACTAATTTAACAAGTCATATTCGTACACACACTGGTGTAAAACCTTACAAGTGTGATAAATGTCAGCGTAGTTTCAGTCAAAAGACTCATTTAACAAGTCATACTCGTACACACACTGGTGTAAAACCTTATAAGTGTGATATATGTCAGAGTAGTTTCAGGGACAAGAACTCTGTAGCTATCCATATTCGTAGACACACTGGTGTAAAACCTTACAAGTGTGATATATGTCAGAGTAGTTTCAGGCACAAGAAGTCTTTAACTATCCATATTCGTACACACACTGGTGTAAAACCTTACAAGTGTGATATATGTCAGAGTGGTTTCAGGCACAAGAAGTCTTTAACATACCATATTCGTACACACACTGGTGTAAAACCTTACAAGTGTGATATATGTCAGAGTAGTTCCAGGGACAAGCAATCTTTAACTATCCATATTCGTACACACACTGGTGTAAAACCTTACAAGTGTGATATATGTCAGAGATGTTTCAGTCGAAAGTACATTTTAACATGTCATATTCGTACACACACTGGTGTAAAACCTTACAAGTGTGATAAATGTCAGCGTAGTTTCAGTCAAAAGACTCATTTAACAAGTCATATTCGTACACACACTGGTGAAACACCTTACTAGTGTGAAATATGTCAGCGTAGTTTCAGTCAAAAGCCTCATTTAACACGTCATATTCGTACACACTGGTGAAACACCTTACAAGTGCGATATATGTCAGAGTAGTTTCAGGCACAATAAGTCTTTATATCCATATTATAATAAATAGAATATCCATATTCGTACACACACTGGTGTAAAACCTCACAAGTGTGATATATGTCACAGTAGTTTTAGGGACAAGAACTCTTTAGCTATCCATATTCGTAGACACACTGGTGTAAAACCTTACAAGTGTGATATATGTCAGAATAGTTTCAGTCAAAAGCCTCATTTAACACGTCATATTCGTACACACTGGTGAAACACCTTACAAGTGCAATATATGTCGTAGCGTAGTTTTAGTCAAACGGGTAATTTAAGCCTCGTATCCACTAGGCAACAGTTGACGCGCAACACGTGACGCTCAACATGTTCGGCAGCGTTGCACAACATCGTGCGACGTTGCTAGGTGGCGCGCAACATGACGAAACAAAGCAAAAGTTGCCAAACAAAAGTTCCGCGCTGACTTTCAACACGTTGAGCAACATGTCGTGCGCCAAATGTTGCCTAGTGGATACGAGGCTTGAACAATACATATATATACACACTCGGCGAACAACCGGTTCCGGTACTCAAACCTTGAAGACGTTTATAAGTGCATTCGGAAAGTAAAATACAAAACTCTGTCATAATGACTTGAAATAGCGTGGAAGTGATGGACTTGATATACACGGACTAAATAAGTGTCATATCATAAAAAACTCAGTAATCTGTGCTAAAACTTAAAGAAAATCACAGTGTTATACACCAGTAAATATAACCTCAAAGTGTCATAGTCTAATATCTTCATCACATAGACCGTAGACCAAGCTACCAACTTAATAATCAAGGCTTGCAAGACCGGAATAAAAATAAATTTGTCAGAATTGTAGCTAAGACTGTATTAGAGTGATGTCGGCAAAAGAAAAGAGAACTGTTTAGTTCAACTATTCGTGTAATAATGTCAATAATTAATGTGTGCAGTTACAAATATAAGGTTAGGAGAGCTGCACACTACACCTTCCCTTTTTTAACAATAAAAATGCTATTTCCTATACATTATGCTTTTTTTTTAAACTAATCTAACAACACAACATCTTAAAAATGTACTTTTAAACATAGCATTTTATGAAAAAAACAATCTCATCATCTAAGTCGTTATCTTCATTATTGAAGGTCGTGTCTAGTCTGTGTCTGAGGTATTCATCACTCGGTGCACTATGCTCTACCACGTTTGTCTGTCCTCGGCGGTCTTAAAAGCTTCGGCTATTGATAGGCCAGTGAGCGACTTTACTCGGTCTGACCAACGGGTAGGTGAGCGCCCGCGTGGTCTTCTCCCGTCTACTTGGCCAACTACCATCAGCTTCTCGAGGCTGTCAGGGTTTCTATGAGCGACATGTCCAAAATACTTAAGAATTCGCTGGAAGCAGACAGTGGATAGTCTTGTGGTTATTTGGAGCTCCTTAAGAATGGACAGGTTGGTCCGACGTGCAGTCCATGGAATTCTTAGCATCCGCCTCCAAACCCACATTTCAAAAGCGTCAATTTTTGCCCTTTCCTTCTCCCTTATTGTCCAAGATTCGGCGCCGTAAGAGAAAATTGAGAATACCAGCTCACGCACCAGCCTCATTTTGGTTTTGCGGGATAGGTATATTGCGATCTTTCCATATCCGAGTGAGTTTAGTCATCGCTGCCTTGGACATCTGGATTCTTCTTGCGATTTCTCTTTTGCTGCCTCCCTCGTTACTGAGAAGAGAGCCAAGGTACACGAACTGCTCAACGAAATCTAGGTCTTTTAGTTCATTGGAGCGAATCAGCGAGCCAGATCTATCCACCATCAACACCTTGGTCTTCGCCTTATTAATGGTATGGCCAACTGCTTTACTCTCTTTCTCCACTCTAGAGAGGAGTTGAGATAGTTCCTGCTCAGACGATGCGAATAGAGTGGTGTCATCTGCGTATCTTAGGTTGCGGATTTTCCTGCCACCAATGGATATTCCACCATCCCAACCATCTAAGGCTCGTCTCATTATATATTCACCGTATATGTTAAAGAGAATCGGCGACAAGATACATCCCTGTCTAACCCCTTTTTGCGGCTTAAAAGGTTTCGACAGAACATTGTTCACCTTCACAACTGTGCTTCCATCCTGATAGAGGTTTGCGATAAGAATGACGAGGTGGTCCGGTACTCCCATTTCTAATAGAATTTTCCACAGACATTCCCACCTAACACAATCAAACGCTTTTGAGTAGTCAACGAAACACATCAGCATTGGAATGTTGAACTCACGACATTTTTCAATAATCTGTCTGACATTCACAATCTGTTCCCTTGTTCCTCGCCCTTGAACAAATCCCGCTTGTTCTACTGGAATCTGCCACTGCAAGAATGCTTTAAGGCGTTCGTTAATGACGTACAGTAGAACCTTGCTAGCGTGGGATATGAGCGCCACCGTCCTGTAGTTGCCGCAAGATTTAGTTGACCCCTTCTTGTGTATTGGTATTAGAATGGATTCCTACCAACCACTGATCCACTCGCCATTTCTCCATATCTGATTGCAAAGCTTTTGTAGAATGCATATACCGTCTTCTCCTATGAGCTTTAAGTTTTCGGCAAAAATATAGTCACTTCCGGCCGACTTGTTACGCTTAAGCTTCTTCAAAGCGAAATCAATTTCAGATTTTAAGATGTCGGGCTCTTGAGGAGTATCGGAGATGCTGCAGCGCAGGTTTGTTGATGGAGCTGCCGCGTCAGTCTTCGCAGTAACCTTTCCATCTATCTACTACTCAAAGTAAGCAAACCTCCATTTGTATCTTCTATAGCCCAAGTTTTTGCCTTGAAGTCTCACGTTATGGTCTTGATTTTCATAAAAAGATCTCGAGAGTGCATCTTTTGGGCATGATCTTCAATTTCAGAACATATGTTGTTAAAGTACTGATTTTTATCTTTCCTCGATAGACGCTGTACTTCTTTAGCGAGATTCCTATATTGTTCACGACTGCCATCCTTTGAAAGGTTTCAGGAAAAAATCAATCTATCTTAACCAAAATATTTTAAGTTACAAACAGTTTTGAATTGTTTTTATGAATTACATATTCTTTGTTATCTTTTAAATTTTTTACATTTGGTAAAACATCTTCAATGACTGTATGGTCCTAAATATATTTTATCTAAGTTATTTCGTACTTGATTTTTAATTAGTACTAAATCTCCACTCTTATATTTTAATTTATTTACATTTTTATCAAATCTATTTTTTCTTAATTCCTTACTGAATGATAAATTATTTCTAGCATCAGCTTGTGCTCTTTGAAGTCTATATTTTAGCTCCAAATGGTAAGAATCAGGATTATATAATGGATCAACATATGTATTCTGTGCTATATTGAATGGTAAATTACACTTTTCCCAAATACTAACTCAAATGGAGTGTATTTTGTCTCAGACTGTGTTGTAGTGTTAAAAGAAAAGCACCAGAATGGAAGCCAACTGCTCCAATCTGTTTTGTTTTTGTCACACTGTCTTCTAAGATAAGCTCCTAGAACCTTATGAGTATTTTCCAATCCTTCCAGAGTTTCGTGATGATAAGCTGTTGAATGCAGTTTTTTTTATATGCAACAAATTGCAAACCTCAGTAAAAACTGTTGACATAAACTCTGTTCCCTGGTCTGTTATTATCTCTCTAGGGATACCATATCTCAGAATAAAATTGTTTACAAATGACCTAGCTACAGAAACAGTATCTTTCTTCTCTAAAGGGTATGCTTCGACGTATTTCGTTAAATCACACTGTAACGTCAGAATATACTTATAGTTTACATTATCTACATCTAAAGGACCCATTAACCTTTTGAACGCCACGGTCGTGTATAGCCGACAAAATGAAAACGTGCCCAACACGCCACCGTCGTTTAGAGACGACAAGAAAACGACATTTTTTTAGTACAAAATAAATATACTAAATTAAGTTTTCTGTGTTCCTTTTTCCTATCATTTAAAACTACATTAATGAAATATTGTAAAATGGCCTAATAGTCCAGTCAAATTAGCTCAAAAAATAGGGGTAAGGTTACGGTTAAGGGTAGAGGTAAGGTTTGTTGGGAACATCATTACAAATGAAATGTCAAAAGTCCCCATCGATCCGACCTTTGCAAAAAGAAATATTCAAGGTCAAAGGTCGTGCAAATAGGTTTTTTGCATTTTTTAGCCGAACGATAAGTTTTATCATAAAAATATTCGAGAAAATTGTAAATCGTGCAATTATCTATAAAAACTAATTTTATGCTTATTCCTGAGAATCACCATTTCTGAGATATAGCTGTTCAAAAAGATGAACAAGTCGTGTTCTTCATAAAAATCTAATTTTTCCACAGCACCGCTGTAGTGGTGTACCTGGCGGGTTTTTTTTAACGTGAAGAGCCTATTTTACGATCTATTGAGGTCATGTTTAATAAAAAAATATTGTATTTACATTATTTACATACTAACTCTATAAAAGACATAAAAATATTTACAAGTATCAAAAAGGGTTACAAGGCGTCGAAAAATTCGTCCACATCGCTGTCAACAGGAAACGTGCCCAGAAGGCTGGCAGCATTGCCACGTTGGATGGCAATGCTGATTCTTTGGCCAAAAAATAGGCCCACCCTCTGGTCACGTGAACAGTCGACCAACCGTTTGGCGATTTCTCGAAAAACTAGGTGGGCAGTCGGACCCCATGGCCCTAGTGTTCCAACCCCAAACGGCTCAAACACATAATTACCAATTAAATTATTGTATTTGCGCCGTTTGAGGTTTTCAGCACCTGCAGCAGCCGCCCCAGCGCAGCACACTGTGCTAGGAAGATGGGAGCCATCCCATCTTAGCAAGGGTGTCGACGCAAGTTGCGTCCCACACCAAAGGCCTACCCAACTTCCATGGCATTATGGTCATACCATCTGGTCTCTTGCCATCGACGCGTGCCAAGCCAGTGGGTTCTAATACAGCTGGCACCCCGGCGGTGGCAAGAGCACGACGGATGAGATCATTAATGCTAAGCGTGCCGCGCTATCCGACCTGCACTCTTACTGCAAGAAAGGCCATGGTGTCCGAGGCAGTCGACTGCTTCACCACATTGACAGCGATATTGTATTGAATAAAAAATTGAACTATTGGGAATTGCGGTGAAAATTATGAGTAAGGAGCTTATAACCGCGGCTTCACCCACGTGGAGGTCGATAATTGTCTCTCGGGATCATACTACGGGGATAAAATGTCCTATGTGTTAATCCAGTAAAAAGCTATCTGTGTGCTAAAGGCGAACGGCAGGTTTCGTACCGCAAACTTCGTTTGTTGTTTTGTTATAGAATTTGTACCACTTATTAAGGCAAATAAGCCTTTTATTTTCATGTAAGTGTACTATTTTTAAAACTTCGGATTGATTAATAATATCAATAAAAAGATGCTAACAATTAAACGTAATGAAATCATAAACTAAACGCGGCTGTGTTTTTCAATGTTGCCATAAGTAAAATAACACAAAAATCGAAATGTTAAATAATTATTTAAACATAGAAATAACATTAAATATAATTATACACTTACTATTATACATAAGAAAGCATAATTGTTGCATACAATCTTAATAGATAACGATTTAATGATAGGAATGATTTTCGTCCGCAATATTTTTTTTTGTTCTTATGGCAATTATTTATTGACAGGTAAAGAAAATCCGTCTTTCACTTCACTTCAGATCTTTGCTGTTGTTTTGGATTGTAGTTTGTGACTGCATCTGAGCAATTCAGCGGATTGTCTGGCCCTATTTACGTTGAGCTCCTGCTACAAAAATAGCGAAAACTATACTAGAACATTTACTTTATCACCAAAACAATAAATAAATAAATCGTTTATTTATAAAAAGGGGCACATATACAATTAAGTATCTTAACAAATAAAATAGAGCACTGTTGCTTATTGCCTGAACTAGGTGGAACCTGTGTTTCAGGCTAGAAGGTGCGTAAATACCTACTTAAAATAAATAAATCAACAATGAAAGAAAAGTAAATTACTAAAATTACAACTTACATAAAAGATAAACAAACAATGTGTCAGCAGTTTACTTGCAGACTACAAGTAAATCTTATGCCGCTAACTACGTTGTTTTATTATATCAAGCTAATACACTTAAACTGGGTCAAAATTTAATGCAAGCGTTAATTTATTTATTTTAATAATACTGCATTGATGTGCACGTCTGTATGCGATGAGTGCCGATCAATGTTTAGGCAGCTCTACGTACTTTCACTGGTGCATTACCTTAAAAAATAAGACTGGTTATAACTTTTACGTCCCAAGTTCTAAAAATCTAAGAATTTAAAAAGGGCTTTTCTATCATATTAACTACCAATTAAAACAAAAAATATCTCAAAACACGACATTTTATTAGCGGTACGAGATTCCCATACAAGCCTGCCATTCGCCTTTCATCCAAATCCGTTTAGTAGTTTTTGCGTGAAAGAGTAACAAACATACACAGTTACACACATACAAACTTTCGCCTTTATAGGTATTATCAGTGTGAAGTGTGATTGTAGAAAATGATTCGTCTGATTGAAAAATAATTATTTAGTGGAACTAAAAACGTGTGCAATTAGCTTGTATATCCATAACCTCTGCTTCTGCTTGGAAATTAATTGGCAATACATTGGAACCAGTACAAACTTTACTTCAAAACGCACGATTAAGGAGTTTTTCCGGTGCGGGTGGCACCAGAAAAACTCCGTAATACATTTTTTTGCTATTTCATTAAGGGGTGTCATGCTAAATGCAGCTGCAACCAAGTCGGGGTGTTTAGTTTATTAGCATGTGCCGGTTGTTAGGAACAGTCGTGCTCCAATGTTGAATCGCCTTTAGAAAAGTATTCTTACAATATCAGCGAGGAGATACCTCATGTATCGGTCATAGAACAATTTACTTGTACTCAGCAGGAAGAAGATGAAGAAAAGAAGAATACATTGCAGTTCCATTAGATCATTTTATCAATCAGACGAATTATATTCTTTAGTTAGGTGCTCATTGTTTACACCGCTTTCATCTTTTCACCTTTCAATTGTACCATTTTTTATTTGATACAATATCTTTATAGTTCCGTTTCCAAAAGGTAATCAACGGGACCTTATTACTAAGCCTCCGCTGTCCATCCGTCCGCTGTCTGTCAGCGGGGTGTAAATGATAAATGATGTTTATTTTGCAAGTAGGTTTTTACAAACACTTTTACACGTCATTTTTTTAAACTAGATGGGGCCGGTGTTTCGTACCTGACTACTCTGAGAAGAAACAGCCGAAACAAACTCAGAGGCCATAGTCTCTTTTAAAGTCCAGACAATCTTGCTCAATTCACATGAGGACTATGCAGATTAGTGTCTGAGATGGCCTTTTGAAGAAAGAACCATACAGATTTGAGTGGACCTGTCCAGTCAGTGCAAGCATTTGTCAGTTAACGTGTAGCTCGACTTATAACTCAAGGAGCTCAACGAAACGACGAACAATACCAAAGAAAGGACATTTGGGTAGGTCGCTTAGAGTACTCAAACTGCCAGACGGTTGTGGGAAAAAATAAACAAAAAAATATAAATGTGACCCACATGGTCCCCACATTCACATTCACAATAATCATATAAAATTCATAACAAGTTCTATTCAAAAGAATGTAAATAAAAATCACAAAAATCATTAAGTCACAAAGATGATAAAAAAAAAGTAGAATACTTAACAAAATAAGTATTCATGTCAAATCAGTAAATGTCAAATAAAATAATAAAAAGAGTAAAAAATAATAAAATACATGTCAAAACATTAAATGTCAGATTGTATAAAAAAGGAAAAAAAAATATATAAAAAGGAAAAAAAAAAAAGGATAAGAAAGGCTTAAATAATAAACAAGCGAAGTCCGAAGCTTCGACATTCACAGAGCAAATTTCATTGGAGCAGCTTAATCCCAAGCCTTTTTATCTTCGAGATAGTGATTAACATGATAGTAGGCTTTCAGGCACAGCTTCCGTTTTATAAACGATTTGAATTTATTTAGGCTTAGTGCTTGAATTTGGCTTGGAAGTTTATTGTAAAAACGTATACATTGGCATCTGAACGTACCCCCTATTTTTTTGAGCCTCGTTGCAGGAACAACAAATTTGTGTTTGTTCCTCGTATTTATGTTGTGGATATCACTGTATTTTTTAAACAAATTAATATTTTTGTGTGCGTACAAAAGGTTTTCATAAATAAATTGAGAAGGCACAGTAAGAACATTAATCTCTTTAAATTTCTGTCTGAGGGAGTATCTGGGACTTAATTTATAAATTGAACGAATTGCCCTTTTTTGCAAAACAAATATTGTCTGAATATCGGCGGCATTGCCCCACAAGAGAATACCGTACGACATCCATCACGCTATGGAAATAACTAAAGTAGACTAAACGGGCTGTCTCTAAATCAGTTAACTCACGAATTCTTCTAACGGCGTATGCTGCAGAGCTAAGTTTTTTTGATAATTTGTCTATATGCGGGCCCCACTGAAGCTTGGCATCCAAAGTTATGCCTAGAAACACTGTGCTATCTTCCGGTTTCAACTCTTCATCCTTAATTAGTACAGTAGTTTCCACTTGTCTTACATGGGGTATCGTAAACTTAATACATTTAGTTTTTTTCTTATTTAGGAGTAGGTTATTAACATTAAACCAATTAACGACTTTTGCCAGGGCGCTATTAACATCATCCGTAACTAACTGCTGACGTTTGAGTTTAAATAAAAGAGAAGTGTCGTCTGCAAATAATACTATGTCATGATTATCCTTTATGAGGTGAGGCAAGTCATTTATATAAATAAGAAACAAAAATGGACCAAGAATTGAGCCCTGTGGCACCCCCATTCTTACTACGGATCCGGGAGATCTCTTCCCGTTAACATCAACTCTCTGAATCCTATTACTCAAATATGAAATAAGAAGATCCAGAGAGGCGTTACGGATTCCGTAGTGGTGTAGTTTCCTGATTAATGTTTCATGAAGAACGCAATCGAAAGCTTTAGATAAATCGCAAAAAATGCCCAAAGCATCGCATTTGTCCTCCCAGGCATTATAAATGTGTCCTAAAAGTTCAACACCTGAACCTCATGATCGTGCTGTAACAGCTATGCTGGGGTCGGCTTCCAGCCTAACCGGATGCAGCTGGGGTACTGTTTGAAATGTTACAATAAAATACCTCCCCACATTCTTCAACTGAATGAGACGAAATTTAAATCTTGTATAAAACGCACACTATGTAGGCAAGCATATTATAAGTTGGGGGATTACATTGATGATAAAAATGCTTGGCTAAATGCTGGTCCTGCTCCACAACCATAGGTGGGGGGGCAAACTAATTGTTTGTACTGGTCGGGCATTATTTGAGTCCATCGACACGTAAAGAAGAAGATGAAGAATTGATTCCCATGTTAATGTATTGTGGAAGCTGCAGAAGATTGTAAAAATATACTTGCATTGTATAGATTCCAGTTTTTAGTATTATATAATTGCATAGCAC
Source organism: Xestia xanthographa (assembly GCA_905147715.2). NCBI lineage: Eukaryota > Metazoa > Arthropoda > Insecta > Lepidoptera > Noctuidae > Xestia > Xestia xanthographa. Next base: position 16,927,987 of record LR990654.1, on the reverse strand, counting down.
ATGTGTGAGTACTTTGTACTGTTCAGCCACCATTTACATTTATTTATCTTTCATTGACTTGAATATGCCTCGGTGACTGAGAGAATGTCATGCTCACTTAAATGTCTCGCTGATGGTGGCGGGTGTGTCGGGTCATTAGGTCCCTTCAATATGGTTGAGTTGAATGGCGCCGGTACATGTGTCATGTCTGTGAACGGGCGCTGTCAGTTGGGACTGGTCATCTCTTAGCTGCCAAGGTTCATTTTAATTACTTTATTCATACATTTTTAATCTAATCTTTCACTCTGGATGCTCTTACTGTGCACGTCTTTCTACATCGTTCTCACATATATGTATAATCTCAAAATTAATGATGTAACCAAGATTTTGTAACAATATTTTGATTTTAAAAGAGTGTCCATGGAGTTTCTTGCCCATTCTTCTCCATAGAGATCTACGCTAGGGAATGGGCAACTACAGTACTTTCTCAAGTTATTATGCCTTGTGACTGGGACTGTAGCTTTGATTTTCTTTTTTGTATTTTTGACTTTCAAAAGTGCCGTAATGGTCTAATTGAAATAAATGCTTTGAGTTTGAGTTTAACAGTATTTTACATGGAGCGACTGCCTATCTGACTTCCACAGCCTACTTAGTACTGGGTAATACGATTCGACCCTTGGTAAGACTGGTTGTCAGTCTTTTTGGGCCACCGATTACCTGTAACGACTGTCAAAGATCTACAAATGACAGCCGGGACCAACTGCTTAGCGTGCTTTCCGAGACGCGTAGGAAACTCAATATGTAATGGGTAGTCACCCATCAACAGACAAACCTAGGCAAGCACGGCTTAACCTAAAGATCGACCCGAGCGGCTGTTATTATTTACCCACGAGCTCCTCGTCCTATAACAACAATAAATAAATAAAAAATTAAAGGCTCACCTACTACGATGGTACGGAACCCTTCATGCGCGAGTCCGATTCTTACTTGGCCGGTTTTTTAACGAAACAGGGCCACAATAGATCGTGGAATACGCTTACTAGGGTAACCAAGTTTAAAAAAAACACGCCAGGTACACTACTTCACCGGTGGCGTGGAAACGAATAGATTATTATCAAAAACTCAACTTTTTCATCGTTTTGAACAGCTATATCTCAGAAATGGTGATTCTTAGGAAAAAGTAATAAATCAGTTTTTATAGATAATTGCACGATCTTCAATTTTGTCGATCATATTTTTATGATACAACTTACCGTTTGGCTGAAAAATGCAAAAAACTCATTTACACGACCTTTGACCTTGAATATTTCTTTTTACAAAGGTCGGATCGATGGGGACTTTTGACATTTCATTTGTAATGATGTTCCCAACATTTGTGCCAATTTTTAGCTCTATGTGAATTATTGTAACGTTGCATGTCTAATTTGACTAGGCTATAGAGATATATTCATTAGTTATATTTCACTTGAAAAAACAATAATCAAAAATTGCTAATCGAAATTCGTAAAAGTGTCCTTCCTCACGCCACAGTCGTCAAGACACGACAGCTAGTGATGTATAGATGAAATTTATTGCATATTTCATTCGTTCATCATATTTTTCATTTTGGTTGGCAACACTAAAAAACAGTGAATACTAGAAGTAATTATCGGGTAGGTTTCTTATTTAAGTACAATTTTTGTTATTTTATGTGATAATTGTGCGAGGTAGCACATTTACTGCTGGTGTGGTGAGGAGCAAAACCACTGATGAACTTCTTGCTTCTTTATTGGGAAGAGTGTTTCCTTATTGCTATCTTGCCGACTACTGTGTCGGTCGAACAAAATGGCCCTATTTTTATACATAATTTTCTAAATAATTGACCAATCACAAACGATAACAAATTTCCAAAAAGCGCGGGAAAAACTAAAAACCAATGAAAACATAACAAAAAGGCGGGAAAACATTGTGCAAGTTACCTTAAGTACTACGAAACTTGACTGTAACGGGGACCGCGTGACAATATTTGCGTTTTTCACTAACTTTTTGTATGTAAACCTATATAAAACTATATGTTAACGAGATCTATATATCAAAAACTATCATAAAAAAATATGAAATCAACAAAACATATAACATAATAAACTTATTTACTCCTAACACTAAGTCTACTATGTACACGAACAAAAATGCAAGAAAACTATTGAAAAAAAAAAGCAAAGCTAAGCAAAGCTGTTGAAATATAATCTAATTAATGTAAATGATTTAGTGAATAAGTCGTTGGTGTGTCAATAAATAAATAAATAAATAAATAAAACTATTAAAATATAGACTTAAGCTATGTGTGTTTATGTTTGGTAAGTAAATAAAAAATATAAATGTAAAAATGCAAATAAAAACTCTGCACTCTAGTCTAGATACACAAAATTAAAAAAATACTTGAAATTGTATGATGAACGACCAACTATTTTTTAGCATCTCATACATATTCGTTCGTTTTTAATGTAATTAAGGGTTTTTTTGTCTGAGATTTAAATGCAGTAAATTTAGCGGAATTTGGTGGTTTTTTTGTAGTCCAAATTTCTGAAATCTGGCGACTTATTACCCTTGATCTAGCGCCTTTAAAAAATCCAAGGTGGCAACCCTGATTGTGAGGTCCGCGATGCTTCTAGAAAAATCTCCTTAATAAAAAAATAATTTCACTTCCGTTTACGGTTAAAAAAAACAATTAAGTATTTCAACCAAAAGCTGGAAATTATTAAGGATTTGTCTTTATGATATTAGTTCGATGATTTCCAATGAAAATGTTAAAATGTATCGATTAGAACTACAACTGCATATCGCAGCCGCTAGATGTCGCCTCCAACTGTCAGAAAGAAACTGACGTTTAACCGAATGACATTTGGAATGTAAACACAATCGCAGCTTAAATAAGATATTATGAATCTAATTTATTATGAACACCAGTTTATTATGGTTCCGAACAGTGATTTATCGTCAGGAAGTGTTACTAAATAGTCCGGTGATGAAGTACGGATGCAAAGATGACTCCTTCTTCAAATCGCAACCCAAAGTCATTTGCATAAACCACAATGAACATTTCACTTGGAAATCATGGAGAGAATCATATTGGAAACCTCTCAATTTACAACGCATGCTCACAGGTAAATGTTAGGTACCAAAAAAAACAACGTAACAGTACCTCCCCAACCACCAGAGATTTGACCCGATAGGGCAAATCTCGACGCTGGCCCTCCAGCGTCTAAGCAGGCTCAAAAGAACCAAGCACGCTTACAATATTCTACACCGCTCGACCCTGAAAACAGGAACTGAGAAAGAAAAAAGAATAAACGTTGGCACGACTAGGTAGTTAAGGCATATACAACAACAATACCGAATTCTGGTTACACTTAATTATCCATGTAGCCTGTGTGTTATTAAAGAGTTACTTCTGGAGCGAGTCTAATCCATTCAAAAATATGTAAAAGACAAGCCTCAACAAGAGTCTTAATGCGTATGTATCTGCTGAAGTACTATCTTAGTCTGACCTACTATAATTATATAGGAGAGACCACCCCTCCCAATCGTGCACGAACACCACCCTACACATACTCTTACTAAAAGTGATGACCGCCGAGAATAACGCCGAGCTGGTACAACAAACAATACACCAAAAGAAATTAAACTAACTGCTACAAACTAATGAGAAATGGCTAACCGTCTTCCCTAAATGGAGTGTGACGGTTATTCGGCCACTGTAAAAAAAATAACATCTAAAAACGTTTTCCATCAATGCAACCTACACGCCCGCCATTAAGGCCTCCTAACTCAGGACTATCATTATGCTGCCTTACCAGCAATCCGGAGGTTTATACTGTAATAAAACAACTGTAGCTCCAATCAACTCTTGAGTATATTCAAATCCAAGTATTTCAGTCCACATAGGCCTGGATGGGCACTTCTACATTATTTCACGTTTTATACAAAATGCAATAATTACAACACTTATCAGTTGTCAGACACAGACTCGACTATTAGTCTTAACACCACAATTTCTCCCAATGAACAGCGCTCTCTCGGCCGAGTGTCATGTTTTATAAACTACCCCTTCCCGCTACAACATTGACGGTTAGGCAGTGTTGTCATTTCTCAAATATAAAACGAATTATTAAAATCTTTAAAACCCTACATAATATTAGTTTAAATAGATCACAGCAGATCTTATTATTTAATACATATTTGAAAATCATGACATTCGGCCATCCGACACTGTGTGGCCTCCTGGCACACACAACAATCATAGAAATAAAATCATGACATTCTTAAGCGTTAAAAATAAAGAGAGAAAAACAAAAAAAAAAAAAAAAAACAACATTTCTATACATTACAAATAGGTATATATACATTTTTAAAACTTGACAACATATTTAACTAGAGCTTCTGACCCTGTACATTTAAAGAAAATGTTTTCGCAATAAAATAGACAGTAAGAGGAAATATTTTAAGTTAGCTTTACTCAGTTACTTTTGCTAGCATTCTCAAAGCTACTGGACATCGGAGCTATGCAGTTCCAAAATGTATCCATGGTCGGATTTAATCAGCTGCAACTTCAGTGATCTTGTATGGACCCGCAAACTTCGACAGAGGCTTTGTACTTTTCTTATCATATCAAAATTAAGTTTTTCGACTTATGGCAACTCTAAATTAGTACATAGACTTATCGGCGCTAAGCTTATTGGACAAAATCTCGTGTAATTTATCTCGTGTATTTATTTATCCCAAACATAGCCTCTGCCGCAGTTTTCTGTGTTGAGGCATTAACAGGACTTCTATATAAAGAACGAACTCTATTTTAAGCTTTCACGGTTTTAAACTAAACTAGGGAGCTCAAAACAATGAACAATCACGGAAGATATCCCGTAAGTGACAATATAAGTAAAGAACGAACTCTTTTAATGTGTGGACTAATTTATAATTTAAAATACCAAAGAACTATAAAGAGTTTGAAGTTAACGATTTAATTCTACTAATGAATTTATAAATAATGTTAATAATTAATATATTCTAAAATCTAAATTATGGTAACAATATTGAACATTTTGTTAAAATAATGAATGATAAAAATTAACGTATAAAGACAAATATTAAAGAATTGTATTGTTTGACTATGTATTACGCTCAACTTATTTTGAGACTAATATGTACCAATAATTATTTTACTTTACTAATTATTTTATATTAATTATTATTAATAATTATTTTACTGTAAACTTAATAAGTACATGTTAAATTTCACATAGAAACACATTATACAATAATGTAAAATTATTTTTGCATGCCCTAAAAAGGCAAAATATGGTTTATGCATAAACCACCAACTTTAACATCTGGTAACACCTGTATTTTAAGCAAATAAATAATTTTTATTCTTAACATTACAAATAAATGATTATGATTACGAACAGTGTTAATTGTTAATGCCCTATTGTATGTTTCCCAGACACTTGTCTCAGTAGCCTTTATATAGGTTAGATGATCATGAATTTTAAGATGGTTTGGTTAAATCTCTCTGCCTGACCATTAACTCTGAGACAAGCTACTGCGTTTAAAATATGTTCTAATACCATGTGTAATACAAAAGGTTTAGTCTTTCAACGTAAAGCTTGTGTCACGGTCAGACACAATCTTAGTTGGAACACCGATGACCGAAGTCATAAACTATTTTCTCAAAGACCTTAACCGTGGTTTTGAGTCGTATGTTCACGTAATTTATTATTAAACTGCGGTTGAGGTCTCCGAGATGCAAGAAAGTTAAGTAGATCTTCGGGTACCGAACTATTCCGAGTCCGCGGCCTATTCCTAATCGAACAGTCAGTCAGCCAGCCAACAGCTACCGGTAATTTAACATCTATTTAATAATCCTAATTAATTTATCATAAAATATCCACGAATACTTTCATCACCAGGTAAAGTACGATGTAACATCCCTTCCAACGGACGTCCGTAACTTTCTTCACTAAGGCAAGCCTTTTCACTCGAACTATGTAGATATCAATGGGCTTTTCTGCCTGAGCCTTCATTTTCATGGACTTACGCCGGCGCCTCAGAGGTGTACCAGACGGGGTACCAAGCTCAACATCAGACGACATCGTCACAGCTCACTGAAACATTGTACATCATTTGAGAAGTAATCCATTCACACTCGCATAAAAACGATGTCATGTGAATGATCGATCACAATAAGTTTAATTATCATGAATTTTAATTAATTTAATTCTCTATGACAGAAATATCCATATTTTGGGTAATAGGCATAAAAACATTATTATAAATCAAAGACATATACACAATACTATTTACCAAATCAAGTAAAATAAGACGCTGGTCTTGGTCAAACAAACAAATAAGAAATTGAACTAAAATATCAATATAAATTAATTAATCAATCAATAAGTGAGCAATCCAACAATGTGAAACATACAAATGTCATTTGTTTGCTAGCATTTCCAGGTTGTTAGCAACACAACATTTACTTGCCCAGAGGGGATTCCAAAAATGTTGTATAATTTAAACTTCATGTACAATAGTGGTACTGGTAATGGTGGTTTTATAATTTTGTAGTGCATGCTTTTCACTTTAGTGATTTAAAGTGAATAAGAAGACTTATGAAATATGTAGTAGTACATAGGCGGACTTAATGCCACAAGGCATTCTCTACCAGTTAACCTTTGGGTTAAATAAGAAAACATTGTACCCTAACTTTTTGGTAACGAGAATATTAATACTTAGGTATATTGATACTAATACACATATACAGATAAAATTAACTAATATATATTCTATCAAATACCAAAAATTAGAAAGAAAATAACGAGAAAACTAATAATAATTATTATGACTAGACTTCGAATTGAGTACGAACTTTTCTTTAGAAAGTGAATTTGCTTTGCTTTTTGATTTTATCCGTCAATGTCATTAATTGTCAGACGTCAGTCTATACCAAGATTATTAAAGAGGAAAGATCTGTATCTTTGTATGTAACGAATAAACTTAAAAACTACTGGACATTTTTCTTTCAGCAAAGGATAGCTACATTACCAGCGAGCAACATAAGCTATATTTTATCCCCGTACTCGAGACTGTGACGTCCGCTAGTACTTCTACTACATAAAAATACAGCTTAGCAGTCAAGTTCCTCAACAACTACGCCTATTGATTTCCGAAATGTGTACAATATTCATCGACATAATCTGTCTCTTATTTATTTAATTAAAATCATTCGAATTCAATATAATTACTACGCTTCATCTAAACGTTGTAAGAGTCATTAACCAGTAAGCCAATACAGTTTGCTCAAATCCGACGAATGTATGCAGCTCACCCAATAATCCAGTGAGAAAATATACATCGCCCCTTACGGATCCAGCGAGCAACTCACGGGCTCCATTAAAAGAAAAGATATCCCGTAACATTGATAGGGAATAACCAACTACTACAATAACCTGTTTTAATTCATTGCTCACCATTATTAATTAATTTTAAGTTGTAAAAGTGTTTGTAAAAACCTACTTGCAAAATAAACATCATTTATCATTTATCAATTATCATTTATCAATTATCATTTATAATTTATCAATTATCAATTATCATTTATTATTTATCAATTATCATTTATCAATTATCATTTATCAATTATCATTTATCAATTATCATTTATCAATTATCATTTATCAATTATCATTTATCAATTATCATTTATCAATTATCATTTATCAATTATAATTTATCAATTATCATTTATCAATTATAATTTATCAATTATCATTTATCAATTATAATTTATCAATTATCATTTATCAATTATCATTTATCAATTATCATTTATCAATTATCATTTATCAATTATCATTTATCAATTATCAATTATCATTTATCAATTATCATTTATCAATTATCATTTATCAATTATCATTTATCATTTATCAATTATCATTTATCATTTACAAAAATCCAGCGAACTCACTAAGTCGCATAACATAGGCCCTGTGAACACATTTAGTTCACTGGGTTAACATCTGTCTGACGACCGATTCACTGTGATAAATCAGTAGGACACGACTACCTAAAATCAAGTGAACTAACCGAGTCGCCTATGAACACACTTAGTTCACATTATCATTATCATCATTATCATCATGGATCCGACGACCGATTCACTGTGATAAATCAGTAGGTCATACCTACCTAAAATCAAGTGAACTAACCAAGTCGCCTGTGAACACACTTAGTTCACATTATCATTATAATCATCATCATCATGGATCCGACGACAGATTCACTGTGATAAATCAGTAGGTCATACCTACCTAAAATCAAGTGAACTAACCAAGTCGCCTAACATGGATCCGACGACCGATTCACTGTGATAAATCAACAGGACACACCTGCATAAAATCAAGTGAACTAACCAAGTCGCCTGTGAACACACTTAGTTCACATTATCATTATAATCATCATAATCATGGATCCGACGACAGATTCACTGTGATAAATCAGTAGGTCATACCTACCTAAAATCAAGTGAACTAACCAAGTCGCCTAACATGGATCCGGCGACCGATTCACTGTGATAAATCAACAGGACACACCTGCATAAAATCAAGTGAACTAACCAAGTCGCTTGTGAACACACTTAGTTCACATTATCATTATCATCATTATCATCATGGCCAGAATAATAAGTTATTGACATTTACCTCTGGATGTTTGTAAATAATCATAAATAAAGCATGTTTGTTACATTGGCACTACCAATGTTGCTCATTTAAATGCCGGTGCAGAGGCCTATGACAGCATAGCCATGTAAATAATAGCAAAAACAATGTAGCATTGTCTAATAAACATTGTGGGTAATAATTCTCATAAATGCCTCATGGTCAATTCTTCAAAATACTTCAAAACGTGTAAGTTTTTATGTATTTTTTTTTTTTTTTTATCAAGCAAATATTAAAAGTTTAACGACTATCCCTATCTCTACCTACATGGCATACTATATGTACACCTCAGTGGCGAAGGTACCATACAACTCGATTCCTACCGGATTCCCTTTGAAAAATGGCACAATCAGTATTCTATAGACATATAATTAAGGATATACGTATCCTCCGGCTTACCCTTTTACAAAATTGACCCTTCGCTACTGGTACACCTACATGGTTTACTAACAACACTCACACATGGTTCTTTAGAATGGATGTTAACATGTAAAATCAACCCATCTTCATTGCTGCATTGTTAAACTCATAAATAATAATATATGCCATAATTATTTTAATTTTATCTATAAACTAACCAACAGCGATACATAAAAATATTTTACGAAATATGCTTGTGACAGTTATTATGGCCAATTATAGATTTCCCTGTGTAACTGGGATATATATGTATATAATACATGCGAACGGACTAATGCCAGATATTAAAAAAAAAAAAAAAATACAATACAAAAATACGATACAAAATATTTTTTAAGTTATTTCTAGAATTGGATTACGATTTTGAAAAATTTTAAACAAAAAACGGTTGAATAAAAAAAGAAGAAGAAGAAGATTGGTTGCTTCTCATTTATCTCCATTTATAGTGTTCACTATTCGTTTTTTTTTAATGTCGGTTTATTAGAGTTAAATAAATCAACTTCAGAGAATTCAGAGTAATAAATTCGAGCAATGCGAGTCAGAACACAGTTCTTAATAATTATGTATACTTTCTGCATAGTTGAATCACGTGAGCTTTTTAGCGGGGTAGATTTTTTTTCTCTATTTCATGATATAACAATAATCTCCATGGTGTAAAACACTGTGCATACGTGAAAGTTTATTTGTTAAATTTCCACCCTCTTTTTTTTTTTACCGAAATGTAACAGAAAGTATACATCTTACTATGGTAAAGAAAAGGAAACAAATTACTTACTATTTCGCTGAGAGATGGCTCGTGGTTCTTGTCACTTCTGAACTGTAATAAAACAACTGTAGCTCCAATCAACTCTTGAGTATATTCAAATCCAAGTATTTCAGTCCACATAGGCCTGGATGGGCACTTCTACATTATTTCACGTTTTATACAAAATGCAATAATTACAACACTTATCAGTTGTCAGACACAGACTCGACTATTAGTCTTAACACCACAATTTCTCCCAATGAACAGCGCTCTCTCGGCCGAGTGTCATGTTTTATAAACTACCCCTTCCCGCTACAACATTGACGGTTAGGCAGTGTTGTCATTTCTCAAATATAAAACGAATTATTAAAATCTTTAAAACCCTACATAATATTAGTTTAAATAGATCACAGCAGATCTTATTATTTAATACATATTTGAAAATCATGACAATACACTCTTCGAGTGTTAATCCTACAACAACAAGTAAACCAACAACAATTTTTAAACAATCGTCTATTGCTACTCTAAAAGTAGTTCACAAATGTGTACACAGTAGGAACCTGTGTAACAACTACGAACCGCAAAAACAGTGTAAAATATATTTAATTGACATGGTTCTAACACCGTGGCATATACAGCCACCAATGCTACAAGTAAACCAGTAGTCCCTAGGCATATACAGCCCTCAAAGGTCACCGCGACCATCTATAAAATAAAATAAAAAAGTTAATCCTCGCCATATGGTGATTTAAAATCCTTGATATGCCATGTACCAAGGTTTTTACCGGAACTACAGCCTTCCAATTCATACACTAAGGGTGAAAGTTTTTTTCTAATTATACATCTTTCATATTTAGGAGCTAATTTGGCCATAAAGAATTTTGAGGCGTCACTCTGAGGATATGTCCTCTTCCAAACAGTGTCGCCTACCTTAAACTCCGCGTGCCTCCTACTACTATTATAATAACGAGCACTACGTTTATGTGATTTGACGAGCGCGTCCTTTACTTTATTGAAGATCTCACCCAAACCCCCTAACTGATTGGCATATGAACTGCGGGAAGCGCAAGCTAGAGTGGGCTGTGCAACGGTATCATTGCCGAAGACATCTCCACTACTAACTGCCTCTCTGCCATGTACTAGGAAGAACGGGGTAAAACGAGTAACCTCGTTTGTGGAGGTGTTCATAGCGAACTGGATCTTTGAGATGTTAACATCCCAAGATCGATGATCATCCTCCACGAGAATTGATACCGCGGTCATAATGGTACGGTTATAGGGAACGTGCAGGAACTATAGGTGGCAGCATTAAACGACAAAAGAGACACTATGCGGACAGTAAAGGCAACTTATGCTGTCATCTGTCACGCAAATCTCTTCAAAAGTATTATTTTTGATTATGATAAAAGGTATAAAACCTGGGTTCCGGTCTATCAATAATGTTCGTCAGCGTAACATGAATGTTGAACAATATGAATTTTGTATGTTTCGTTTATTTTCTCTGATGAAAATTGTGGTGCATGAAGAAACGGTGGCATAAACAACTTTCTTATATTCAACACATGTTTTAATGGAAGGGAATACTTTATCAGCGAGAACAGTATCTCCAGGCTATAACAAATCAATCCACAATCATTTGTTATAAGCAATCACTATAACGCCCTCCGTAGCATTTAGATACAAAACTTAGGAAACCACAAGGAGTGCAGCCAATTAAAAACTTTATTGTATAACTATGTTTATAATCTGAGTTCATGTGGAGACTGTTGAGGAATATTCGGTGTGAACTTCAGTGCAGTCTGGAACGCCCTCCGTAGCATTTAGATACAAAACTTATGAAACCACAAGGAGTGCGGCCAACTAAAAACTTTATTGTATACCAATGTTTATAATCTGAGCACATGTGGACTCTTTGTTCAACTGTTGGAGAATATTCGGTGTGAACTTCAGTGCAGTCTAATCCATAATCATTTGTTATAAGCAATCACTAGAACACCCTCCGTAGCATTTATATACAAAACTTATGAAACCACAAGGAGTGCAGCCAACTAAAAACTTTATTGTCTAACCATGTTTATAATCTGAGTACATGTGGACTCTTTGTTTAACTGTTGAGGAATATTCGGTGTGAACTTCAGTGCAACATGTGTGTTCGCTGAAGTTTAAATGGTACGCCAGTACCATTATGTTTGCTTGGACGGTTGATTTTGAAGGCTATTGAACTTTTTCAATGCAGAGTGTAACAAAAACAAATTGTGTTCAAATATTTTTCGTACTGCATTTATCAATTTTTTGCGTTTTTCACATAAACATGATACGAGAGTACTATTCTTTGGAAAGTAATAGAATTTTATTATTTTACGCTATTTGATTAATTTTCATTTTTGTGGATGTATTGGTACATCCAGAAATGCAACAATGGGTTATGATTAGCTAGAATAATCATTTTCAATAATAAAATTAATTCTGTTTACTTATTTTACATGTCAATGTCAAGTATTAATAGGGTACAAGATTCGGATTGGTGACGCCAGTTAGCACCACCGTCGTTGTGCACGTTCCCTATAGCGTTCTATTTATTATATTTATGTGAATCCCGTTCTGGACCGTGGCAACGGACCTACCAAGTCCATGCTTATGGTTTCAAACGGCTTGGAGCACTCTTTCGCATCACCCAAGAGTCCGGGAGGAGGTAATTGTGAGTGTTTATATGCTGCGCACGTATCACATTTACCAACGTAGCTAATCACGTCCTTATACATATTAGGCCAGTAGTATCGGAGTGCACGTCTTTTATAGGTTTTAAATACTCCGAAATGTGGAGATAATTCGCCACTATGGTGACTCTTTAACAACTCTAGTCGATTGCCCTCCGGTACTACCTGCTTCCAGTCATAGTCACTAGCCACTCCGAATTTATTTTTAGAGTAACGGTAAAGTTTATCCTCCTTAATAATAAAGTTAGGGCACGACCTAGGCGTACTGACACATTTATCCCACAATGCTTTAAACCATGTGTCATTAACGGGCACTTTAATTTCCAACACCGGAACGCCACGAGATAGGGCATCCGGAACCACATTGTCCCTGCCTTTGCGATGTTCGATTGTGAAGTTGTAAGGTGATAACCGACAACCCCAACGGGCTAATCGACCAGAGGGATTGGTTAAGTTAAAGAACCATTTTAAGCTTGAGTGGTCGGTTATCACTTTAAACGCTGGACAGCCTTCCACGTAAGGACGAAAGTGTTCGACGGCGAAGACTACAGCGAGGGCCTCACGCTCCGTTGCGGATTAGTTGCGCTCCGCCGGATTGAGCGAACGACTGCAATAGGCTATTGGGTGCTCCTCCCCATTTGTAACCTGAGTCAAAGTGCCCGCTATCCCAAAACTAGATGCGTCACAATGAATCTCAAAAGGTTGAGAGAAATCTGGACAAGCCAATACCGGAGCAGACACCAACGCCTCTTTTAAGGTTGAGAACGCGGTTTCAGTCTCAGCCGTCCACTGAAAAGGCGGCGCTTTTTTGCTCGTACTCGTTAGTGCGTTTAAAGGGGCCGCTATCGTGCTAAAGTTTTTAATAAAACGTCTATAGTATGAGGCCGTTCCAAGAAACATTTTCACTTCCTTACGGGTTGTAGGGGTTGGGAAGTCAACAATTGACTGAACTTTCGACGGGTCAGTGTGTAAGCCATGCTCGTCCACTCTGTAACCCAGATATTTTAATTCTCGTCGAAAGAAACAAGACTTTGGCAAATTAATTGTCAGATTAGCCTGCCTTAATTTGTCTAAAACCCGTTTAAGAAGCGAAATGTGTTCTTCGAAGGTTGGTGAGCAAATAATAATGTCATCTAAATAAACGAACACCTTATTACCAAACTCTGGGCCGAAAAGTCTGTCCATTAATCGCTGTTGGGTTGCTGGGGCTCCCGTCAACCCAAAGCACATAACTTTAAAATGGAACAAACCTCGACCCGGAACCGTGAATGCGGTTTTTTCTTTGGAAGAAACGGAGTCCAATTCGATTTGCCAAAATGCGGATTTCAAATCAATCGACGAAAGGTATCGCGCGTCTCGCAACTGGTCTAAGATGTGAGAGACGTAGGGTAGTGGATACGCATCTTGCTTGCTGACCGCGTTTAGCTTTCGACTGTCCAGGCAAAATCGCCATTCCCCATTTGGTTTAGGAGTCAGTAGAACCGGGTTATTCCACGCGCTATTGCTGGGTTCCACCACTCCCATCTCCAACATCTCATCCAGCTGACGGTTAAGTTCCTTGAGGCGTTCAGGTGATAAAGGATAATAACGCTGTTTAATAGGAGGAACATCCCCGGTGTCTATTTTATGACGCAACAGATGGGTACGACCTAGTCCCTTGGCCTCAAAGGAAACGTTTTCGAAATCCTTAATTAATGACTCCGCTTTCTTCTTTTGATCAGGTGTTAATTCGTCAAAAGGTTGTAGGTGCCTAACCTCCGAAACACATGAATGGCCTCTATTGTTTTTTAAATAGTGTAAAGGTAATTTATTAAAAAAATTTGGGGCCAAATTAAAGGCCTTCCAAAAATCAACGCCAAAAATCAACGGTGTGGTAATGTCTGGAATAACATAGAATTTAATAACCTTAGTCACTCCCATGAGAGTCACTGGTAAAAATAAATAACCCTCCACGGATGCCCGCGAATCATTGGCAGTTACGATGCTGCCCAACTCCGTATCGGCGTGTAAACTCGCACCAGCCTTTATGAATTGTTGGCCAACATCGGTACCCAATACCGAGATGCAGGAACCCGAGTCGAGTAAACCATAATAATACTCATCGTATATGGAAACTGTTAAATGTGGACGACTAGAAAGAAAGAAAGAAAGAAAGAAAAAGCATTTATTAGCCCGCACAGGACAAAACACAAATAAAAATGGTTAAATTAACAGTACTTACAAATAGTAAAAATAAAAAAATTAACAAAGAGAAAAAAAAAGACATGAAATGAAATTGGTCCTGTACGAGGCCAAAAGGCCCCTATCTCAGCATGATGCTGTAACATTTAAAAAAAAAACGTCACAGCGCTGGTATTCTGATAGGGCCCAGACAGAGTGATGCCACGGTCAGACACGGATAAATAATAAATACATAAAGTGTAAACGAAAAAATAATACAAATATGGGTAGAATAAATAGAGAAAATAAAATTACATCTTCACTCCACGTAACCACTACTTTGTGTTGACCTTCACAGGCAACCTTAGAGTATATTACTACTGTAATATATACTCTAAGCAGGCAACACTGACGAACAGAGACGCGGGCGCAGACATACATAATATATAATCTGTGATTTGTTAGAGACAGTAATCTGTGGTTAGAGAGTATATATATTCTGTGCCCGTTAGGGACAAATGTCATCGAAGTGAAATCAAAACAATAATAGGTACTATTAAATAATTTAAAAAATACCAATCAATTCATAACAGATAGTGTGCTGGGAAAGTGTAACATACTCGTATTATACTGGGGCTCATAATAGAGGTAAAACAAGAAATCAACAAACGGCGTAGTCGCTAAATGTCAGATTCTAGAAATGCAACGTGAAAGAAAAAGTACGACGATAACTAATTAACGGCAAAGGAAGTGCGGTACCGAGGTGACGGGAATTTACAAACCAGACGCTAGGACAGCAAGACGCTCCAGCCACCCCATTGCAAGCTGCGTGCAGAACCATTGGTAAGTTATTCAGACGAGTCTTTTTGCTGTTGGAGTAAGTAACGTTTGTATTTATTCCTAAAAGTACCAATTGTTTTTAGAGCACGAAAAGGTGGCGGGAGGTCATTCCAGCAGCGACTGGCGGCGAATTTAAAACTACCACGGAATGCAGCAGTTCTGTGGGAGGAAGCCAACATCAGGTATGAAGATGCTCTTGTTTTTATTTGGTTAACATCCCGCGACCAAGACAATTTTTTATACAGATATTCTGGTTGTTTTGTGAGAATTGTGCCAAAAAGAAGGGTAGCCAGGTGAAGCTTTCTCCGCGCTGACATTCTCATCAAATTACCCTTATTCAAAAATGGAGTGATATGGGTTCTGGGCGGCACATTGTAACAGAACCTTGCACACGCATTCTGTACCCGCTGGATTAGCTTCTGACTTCTGCCGAGAATGCACGCCCCATACACTGTGTCAGCGTAGTTCAGCTTGGATAGGACTAGTGATTCACATAGCATGACTCGCATATCAACACTTATGTAGGGACGGACACGATACAAAAGCTTTAGTCGGTAGAAGCAGTTGCGCACAGCTTCCAGAATGTGCGTTTCAAAATTAAGTTGTCCATCAAAAACTACCCCAAGGTTACGAGCTTCCAGAACCCTCTCAACACCACAACCATCAATCCTGAGGTCCAGGTTGCAAGTCAGCATTCTGTTAAGAAAATCCCTGGATCCCATCACAATAAATTTGGACTTAGTTGGATTCAGCACCAGGGAGTTTCTCCTGGACCAATCAGAGATTCTTTCCAGATCCTCATTAATGCTTTTGACTGTTTCAGCCGTATCCAGGGCACTAAAGGAGCGATACAACTGCAGATCATCAGCGTACAAATGGAACTTGGTGTTGATCAAACATTTGATGATGTCAGCACTGTACAAGATGAAGAGGAGTGGGCCAAGGATCGATCCCTGTGGTACGCCCCTGCTCACATGCTTTGGGCTAGAGGACATGGTATCTCCATTGTCACTTGACACCTGGACGAATTGGGATCGATTAGTGAGGTAACTCTCAAACCATTTTACTGTTTCGACGTCACAACCATAGTAAGACAGCTTGGCGAGAAGAAGTGAAGTATTGATTGAATCAAAAGCACGTGAAAAATCTAGAAGGACAAGAAGGGTTCCCATGCTCCGGTCTCTGGCCTCAAGGATGTTTCCAACCACATCCAGTAGTGCTGTTGTTGTGCTGTGGCCCCTACGAAATCCGGATTGTGCCTGAGGTAAAATACCATTGCGCTCCAGATATGCCCTGAGCTGGTTAGAAACAACCCTTTCCAAAATTTTGGATAAACAAGGGAGCAGGCTGATAGGGCGGAGATCCTTCACACTGGAGGGGCTGGGAACTTTTGGGATAGGTCTGACGATTGCCATTTTCCACAGATCAGGAAAAGAAGAAGTTACAATAGATCTGTTAATGATTGCTGTTATGACTGTAAGAGTACGAGGGAGAGTCAACATCAGCATCTCCAGAGAGATCTGGTCCGAGCCCTGCGCGTTGGATCTTAGACCACGCAGAATTCTCAGCACATCTTCCTCCTGAACAGGCTCAAGCTGGAAATTACTGTCACTGTGCCGATGTTGTTTAAAATATGTTAAATCTGCAGTATCAACCTCTCCACTGCCAGGAACATCCAGGAAGTGCTGGTTAATAGTATCTGGATTGTTACAGAAGTGAGGCAGACCGTGCTCAGATTTTTTTGTGTTGGTAATTGTAGACTTGATATGACTCCATAACTTCTTGGGCTGTTTAATATTATTATTGATATATGTTTTGAAGTATGCACACTTCTCAGTCTCAATTGCCGTTCTTACTAAGTACTTCATCTCCGTGTAAGATTTTCTATGGTTCTCAGATTTTGCAACTTTAGACTTTACATGACACTTGTCACGCAGCCTCATCATTTCCTTTACAGTGAAGGTTATCCAAGGAAGTGACTTTTCTTTAATTAAGACTTTTTTAATGGGTGCATGCAAATCAAATAGAGCCAAAATGTATTGATTAAACACTTCAACCATTGAGTTCACATCATGGAGACTTTCAATATGTTCCCAGTCAATTTTATTTAGGTCTTTAGTAAAAAGTTCAGGGAGGACATCTTTAAGCGGCCTATAGGTAATCCAATACGGGATAGGCTTCTCTACTCTAAAATTTAATTCAATGCTTATAATTGCGTGCTGACCGAGTTCAGGAATGTGTGAAACTGTGTGCCCACACACACGGGCGTCAGTGCAGGCAACATCAATTAGTGTTTCACTATGGTCTGTAAAATGAGTCGGTTCGTTAACAATTTGTCTGAGCTTGCAACAAAGTAAAAAGTTATTAAGAAGCTTAGTTTTGTTGTCAGAGGGATTTAAAACATTAATATTGAAGTCACCCACTAGGAGAACCTTGTCCGTGTTGGCGAAAGAGGAAAGAGAGTCAGTGATCGCATCCAGAAAAACATTCACATCAAGCCACGGCGGTCTGTATGCAGTGCCAACGATAACAGATTGCGAGTTGATGTTGAGTCTCAGCCACATCTGTTCGACTTGCGACGACGGTGGGTGCGGCAAGGCGCGCGCGCGCACTCCGCGGCGCAGGTAGAAGCCCACGCCACCCCCCCGACCTCCGCGCACGCTGGCCGGTCGCGGCACATGCCGCAGCCGGTAGCCCGGGACTGTCGGTGCACGGCCTTCCTCTCCCTGCCTGAGCCAAGTCTCATTTATGGCCATAATGTCCACCTCCAAACGATGCATAGCAACAAGAAATTCGTCATGGCGTGAACCCAGGGACCCCGCGTTAAAAAAACCAACTTTAAGATTTTTAGTCTTGTTCATTTGTACCTAGATATATATGGAGTATTCATTTTGTATAATGTATGATGTAAGTCGCGTATAGTATGAAGCACAGAGCCAGAGTCATTTAAAGCATATTGTGAATAAATTATATGGTATGTAGTAAATGAAGTTTGTAAAAACGTACATAGAATAGTTAGCACTGTAAAGGTATAAATGATAAGCCGCATAATAATATATAAACAATGTACATGTATATAATATGTAGAAAATGATCGGGCAGCTGGGCCCCCGAATAGAACCATAGTATACTGAGACAGGAAGCGAGTTGACCCTGCACAGAACAAGCACACTAACAGACATAAACTTATAACATTATTGTTATGTAGTAAATAATGTATACACTTATAGAAAAGGTAGCATAAATGATATGCACTTGTGACAAAAATGTTACACCTGATTTTCAGGAGACACCTCACGACCAAAAACCCGGATAAAGTCCTCCTCCGAGCGGATGCAGTAAGTGGGCTTGCCTTCACCCTGCTTAGCCAGGATGCGGCCGAATTTCGTCCACGTATACTTCCACCCGAGACGACTGCCAGCTTCACGCACACGGTAAAACAACTGTTTGTTACTTTTGGTGAGCCTCTCGTTCACGTAGAAGCGACGCGAAGGCGCAGGGAGGCCGAGGTCCGTGGTGGTAGCACCGCGGCGCACACGCGCGCTTTTCAGTAGATCGTCGCGCAGCCCGCGCCGCGTCAGGCGCACCACGATGCGCCGAGCTCGCCCCGGCGCAGCCTCTGCTCCTGCCGGGCCCGCTCCTCCGGCCGGTCTCGCCGAGCCCGCCGTCTGCGGCTCACGGTCAGACCTTAGGCCTACCCTTTGCGCGAACACAATGTCCCGCTCATCAAGCCCTACACCAAGCTTCGCCGCCACTAGCCCAACGGTGTGCAACACATTTTCACCCGGGACCTCAGGGATGTTGGCAAGCTCCAAGTCGGAGCCAAGCAAGTCCTGCTCGCGGTCGTTGAGTTCCAACTGCAGCTGCGTCACAATTTGCTCCAGCTGGCTCACTTTAACGTCAGGGAGAGCGGCACATTGCCTCGCTTCTAGGACCTCAATTCTGGCCTCCAGGTTATCGACCCGCTCATTGCAGGCTCCCATTGACAAGTGCAAGCCAGCCATTTCGCGACGGAATTCTCTCACTTCATCCCTGACCTCACGCAGTTCGGAGCGGAAAAGCCTAATTTCCTCGCGGAGGGTTAACTGGGTTTCCATTGAGGAGGGTTCCCCGTCAGTCCCCTGTTCGCTCCCAGCCCGGGACAGCACCCTAGCCACTGCAGCAGGGGGCTTGGCCTCAGTACCCTGAGCCTGAGTCACCGCAACGGGAGACCCCACCATACCGCCCCGGACAGGAGCCGGAGCTGCAGCCACCGACGACGCCGCTGCAACCGAAACCACTGCCGCTGAAGAAACTGCCCCCACAGCAGCCGCTGGCGCTGATGTCGCCGCTGCCGATGCCGCCGAAGGCAATACTGAAGGATGACCGTCCCTGGCGAGTGCGGCGCCACTAATACTCCTGGGCACCCTCTTCCTGCACTCAGGGCACAGCCAGTCGCTGCTTATCTGTGACTGTTCGGGCGGCAGCAGGCAAGACAGATGGTATCTATTTGGACACGCCGAGTTTCCACACGTAGCGCCCCCTTTTGCCGAGAGGAATCTTCCGCAAGTTGCACACTTTACCATAGCGGTACAACGGTGAGCAGCCAGATGGCGCTGCCCTCAGTTCAGCCCGACGGCGCCAGATGGCACTTGCGACGCAGAAACTATTGACACCGATCAATGACACTGCCGTAGACCTATGTCATAAGTCACCTTTTGGGGGTACCAGTAACCACCAAAAACAGCAAGAAACCCGGTTTTTAAAAAAATAAATGAATGTAAAACCAGATTCACGATTGTTTATTGTAAATTACACCACTGAACCAAATAAGTCAGTCCCACGAACGATCACACACGAAAGTCAGACTAGGTAGCACGTCCGAACACGAACTTAGCGCGGAATATTGGTGTTTTTATATTATTTACACGTCAAAACAAGAACAGCTGGTGCGTACCGTACACTGTCCGTGACGTCACCCCGTCACCCCGACTATCATCCGTTGTTTTATATCTTACTGTATCTACCCTTAGTGTTTGAAAAAATAATTTTAAAGATTTTAAATAATCATCCCAATCTGACTGATCGAAATGTTGGCTGTAGTTCCGGAAATTTAGTTTTTTGAATTACAGGTTGGACAAGACTGAGCCTCCTTCTTCTTCTTACTGCACGTAGGGCACGACGGTGCACGTACGCCCTTCTTGCCGCAACGGTAACACACAATTTCCGTGGATTTGCATTGTGATAATGAATGCCCTTTAACCCTACAACGAACACAGAACAACGAACCAGAATCAGTTTGCACGGTTTCAACTCGTTGTGAACCTTTTGGTGGTTGGTATGCCAAGTCTGCTGCAACAAAAGAAGTTGGTTTGGGTGGTTCATGAAACTGAGCCCTGCTATGGAAACCTAGCTCCAGTTGTCTACACTTCTCTTTTAAGTCGTCCAGCGTGTTGACAGTCATTATTGACAACCCCGTCGTGTATTCCGGTCTCATGTTGAACTTGATCCGTGCCAAACGGTCGCGTTCTGGAACCTTATAAGATAGCCTATTGTACAGATTCTCCATGACTGCTATATATATACAAGACAGCTCAGTTGACCCTTGCGTTCTGTTTGTTATTTCCGAAATTAGACGCATGTCGTAATCTGGTGGAGCGAAAGCTGTGAGCAACTGCTTCTTTAGATCCGCCCAATCATCAACCGACGCTTTAATTCCACGGTACCACAATAAGGCTCCGTCCGAGAAAAGATCCAGCGCTGACGTATGTAAGGAGGCTTCGTTAATATCTCTGGCCTCACAAAGCTCCTCAAGGCGCTCAATAAACGCTTTTACGCAGGCTGTACCATCGAATTTTATACCCAGGGTCTTAACCGTCTCTTTCTTGCAGGAAATGACTAAGTCCCTTGGCTGCAAATCTGACGTTGCTTTCGGTGTCTCCTCGGCGGAAGTAAATGATTGATGGAAGCTTGCGTTAGCCGAATCAATTCTAGACAAGTAACCCTTAAGCTGCTTGTCAATGGTTGCATAGTCGGTACTATGATCAGTTGGAGGGGTAATCCTACTCAAGCGATGATACAGGTGGTAACATAAAGCCTTAACGCGGTTAAATTTTTTGAAATTGTACAGTACTCTGGCTTATAAGGTACAGCAATAGACGTAACCTCTATCTCCAACCAATACACACGTTGGTCGCCACTGTTACATTTGAGATTTTGTCCCTCTAGTGGTAATGGAACAAAAGCCCAGATGCTAGGTGGGTTGGTATTAAAATGCAAAGAAACAACAAATTATCTCAAACAATATAAGTTTATTTATTTAAACTATGTAAACTTAACTATTAAAACAAAGGTAATGCCAGCCAGCCTTAAATTCGGTCGGTTTCGAACTATGGTCATGGGGGGTTGGAGATAAACCCAGTACTGTTCCTTTTTCAAAAGTTTAAATCAAATTAAAGTAAATAAAGTATAATTAAATTAAATTAGTTCTTACTAAAATATCAAGATACAACCTTCCAGTTTAGTGAATACTAATAGATATTATATGGGCGCCAGGGACTTGAACAGTCCCGGACCACGGAGCCGACGATATGTCCAATATAATTCCAGTTAAGCGTAGGTGTCGAACCCGGGGTCCTTTAATTTAATTAAGTTGAAGACCGGCTTCTAATTTGGAAAACCGGGCAGGTGATACACGGGTTCGTATATGAACCAGTGGAAAATAAATTTAAAAGGTGTCAATTTATATTAAAAAAAAAACCGTCCCGCCTGCAATAAATCGCTAGGCGGACTCTGCTACTGCACGACCGTCTCCACTGGAGGCCTTGAGTGGACTCGAGGAACGGGTCTCGCGTCCAGGTCCCAGAGGCTCGTCTAGATCCTGGCGGCGAAACGAATCGCTCGAGTTGCCTCACCTGGAATTGACAATACGGGGACCCTATTATATATAAGGGGAAACCATGGTACTTTCCTTGAGAATGAATAGAGGGGAGGAGCTAGGAGATCTAAAGACTAAACCATTAGCCAGTCCACGTGGCCTACGAGGCCCTTAGAAAACACAATTGAATGAGCTACGAGTCTACGACTTCTGTTTGCCTAACCCTGCGTGGTGGGACAGCAATGGTAATACTCACAGTTGGGTAATGATGAAAACAATTGACTGCTTGATGCGACCGGCTGTAGAACAGGTCCGCCTATTTCATCTGCGAATCCTCAACGCATGGAATCCTGTAATAAATATCCAGGGATCACGTCAATATCCTTTTAACGACCTGGGAAGGACTCAGAGATCACTTCCAAACACTAATTCACCAAAATCCTTACCTTATAAAACACGAGATAAAGTTTGTAACTTGACTCTGGCTTGATCAATAGCAAATTGACGCCTGTGACCTTCCATTGTCCTGTTATGCCTCCCAACCGGAAACAGGCGGAGCACCTAGAAAATCTCCCCTGTTTCAGGTAAAACTTACAAGAGCACTGATGACCGAATCACTACCTCAAGATATTTAATTCTTGAAAATCCCTAACAACTGTCCAACATGACGTTTATACTCTGAAACAATAACAATTTTCAGGATCCAAGCTGACAAACTAATTATTTCTTAGTTCTAACATTAAAATTTGTCCTAAGTGGAGCAACCTTTTCCCTCACTCTTTCGGCGAATTGAGAATGAATCACCTGGCAACACTTAGCCATAGACATGCCACAGATTAAATATGGATTGTGAGGTCCGCGATGCTTCTAGAAAAATCTCCTTAATAAAAAAATAATTTCACTTCCGTTTACGGTTAAAAAAACAATTAAGTATTTCAACCAAAAGCTGGAAATTATTAAGGATTTGTCTTTATGATATTAGTTCGATGATTTCCAATGAAAATGTTAAAATGTATCGATTAGAACTACAACTGCATATCGCAGCCGCTAGATGTCGCCTCCAACTGTCAGAAAGAAACTGACGTTTAACCGAATGACATTTGGAATGTAAACACAATCGCAGCTTAAATAAGATATTATGAATCTAATTTATTATGAACACCAGTTTATTATGGTTCCGAACAGTGATTTATCGTCAGGATGTGTTACTAAATAGTCCGGTGATGAAGTACGGATGCAAAGATGACTCCTTCTTCAAATCGCAACCCAAAGTCATTTGCATAAACCACAATGAACATTTCACTTGGAAATCATGGAGAGAATCATATTGGAAACCTCTCAATTTACAACGCATGCTCACAGGTAAATGTTAGGTACCAAAAAAAACAACGTAACAGTACCTCCCCAACCACCAGAGATTTGACCCGATAGGGCAAATCTCGACGCTGGCCCTCCAGCGTCTAAGCAGGCTCAAAAGAACCAAGCACGCTTACAATATTCTACACCGCTCGACCCTGAAAACAGGAACTGAGAAAGAAAAAAGAATAAACGTTGGCACGACTAGGTAGTTAAGGCATATACAACAACAATACCGAATTCTGGTTACACTTAATTATCCATGTAGCCTGTGTGTTATTAAAGAGTTACTTCTGGAGCGAGTCTAATCCATTCAAAAATATGTAAAAGACAAGCCTCAACAAGAGTCTTAATGCGTATGTATCTGCTGAAGTACTATCTTAGTCTGACCTACTATAATTATATAGGAGAGACCACCCCACCCAATCGTGCACGAACACCACCCTACACATACTCTTACTAAAAGTGATGACCGCCGAGAATAACGCCGAGCTGGTACAACAAACAATACACCAAAAGAAATTAAACTAACTGCTACAAACTAATGAGAAATGGCTAACCGTCTTCCCTAAATGGAGTGTGACGGTTATTCGGCCACTGTAAAAAAAATAACATCTAAAAACGTTTTCCATCAATGCAACCTACACGCCCGCCATTAAGGCCTCCTAACTCAGGACTATCATTATGCTGCCTTACCAGCAATCCGGAGGTTTATACACTCTTCGAGTGTTAATCCTACAACAACAAGTAAACCAACAACAATTTTTAAACAATCGTCTATTGCTACTCTAAAAGTAGTTCACAAATGTGTACACAGTAGGAACCTGTGTAACAACTACGAACCGCAAAAACAGTGTAAAATATATTTAATTGACATGGTTCTAACACCGTGGCATATACAGCCACCAATGCTACAAGTAAACCAGTAGTCCCTAGGCATATACAGCCCTCAAAGGTCACCGCGACCATCTATAAAATAAAATAAAAAAGTTAATCCTCGCCATATGGTGATTTAAAATCCTTGATATGCCATGTACCAAGGTTTTTACCGGAACTACAGCCTTCCAATTCATACACTAAGGGTGAAAGTTTTTTTCTAATTATACATCTTTCATATTTAGGAGCTAATTTGGCCATAAAGAATTTTGAGGCGTCACTCTGAGGATATGTCCTCTTCCAAACAGTGTCGCCTACCATAAACTCCGCGTGCCTCCTACTACTATTATAATAACGAGCACTACGTTTATGTGATTTGACGAGCGCGTCCTTTACTTTATTGAAGATCTCACCCAAACCCCCTAACTGATTGGCATATGAACTGCGGGAAGCGCAAGCTAGAGTGGGCTGTGCAACGGTATCATTGCCGAAGACATCTCCACTACTAACTGCCTCTCTGCCATGTACTAGGAAGAACGGGGTAAAACGAGTAACCTCGTTTGTGGAGGTGTTCATAGCGAACTGGATCTTTGAGATGTTAACATCCCAAGATCGATGATCATCCTCCACGAGAATTGATACCGCGGTCATAATGG
This sequence comes from Xestia xanthographa, assembly GCA_905147715.2. Lineage (NCBI taxonomy): Eukaryota > Metazoa > Arthropoda > Insecta > Lepidoptera > Noctuidae > Xestia > Xestia xanthographa. Next base: position 16,902,626 of record LR990654.1, on the reverse strand, counting down.
TACGGTTATAGCGTTCTACGGTGTTCACGCTTGGGCAGTAACGAGGTGTGAAGTGAACTTGAGGTATTTTGTACCTCCCCAATAGTGAACGTAACTCATTACCCGTGAATTGCGTCCCGTTGTCTGCTATAACCGTACGGGGTATACCATGTACCAGGAAAACGCCGTCTTCTAGTTTCTGTGCTATAGCCTTACCAACAGCTCTACGTAAAGGAAATAGTAAACAGTATTTCGTAAAACAGCACACGACCACTAAGAGATATGTGAATCCCGTTCTGGACCGTGGCAACGGACCTACCAAGTCCATGCTTATGGTTTCAAACGGCTTGGAGCACTCTTTCGCATCACCCAAGAGTCCGGGAGGAGGTAATTGTGAGTGTTTATATGCTGCGCACGTATCACATTTACCAACGTAGCTAATCACGTCCTTATACATATTAGGCCAGTAGTATCGGAGTGCAAGTCTTTTATAGGTTTTAAATACTCCGAAATGTGGAGATAATTCGCCACTATGGTGACTCTTTAACAACTCTAGTCGATTGCCCTCCGGTACTACCTGCTTCCAGTCATAGTCACTAGCCACTCCGAATTTATTTTTAGAGTAACGGTAAAGTTTATCCTCCTTAATAATAAAGTTAGGGCACGACCTAGGCGTACTGACACATTTATCCCACAATGCTTTAAACCATGTGTCATTAACGGGCACTTTAATTTCCAACACCGGAACGCCACGAGATAGGGCATCCGGAACCACATTGTCCCTGCCTTTGCGATGTTCGATTGTGAAGTTGTAAGGTGATAACCGACAACCCCAACGGGCTAATCGACCAGAGGGATTGGTTAAGTTAAAGAACCATTTTAAGCTTGAGTGGTCGGTTATCACTTTAAACGCTGGACCGCCTTCCACGTAAGGACGAAAGTGTTCGACGGCGAAGACTACAGCGAGGGCCTCACGCTCCGTTGCGGATTAGTTGCGCTCCGCCGGATTGAGCGAACGACTGCAATAGGCTATTGGGTGCTCCTCCCCATTTGTAACCTGAGTCAAAGTGACCGCTATCCCAAAACTAGATGCGTCACAATGAATCTCAAAAGGTTGAGAGAAATCTGGACAAGCCAATACCGGAGCAGACACCAACGCCTCTTTTAAGGTTGAGAACGCGGTTTCAGTCTCAGCCGTCCACTGAAAAGGCGGCGCTTTTTTGCTCGTACTCGTTAGTGCGTTTAAAGGGGCCGCTATCGTGCTAAAGTTTTTAATAAAACGTCTATAGTATGAGGCCGTTCCAAGAAACATTTTCACTTCCTTACGGGTTGTAGGGGTTGGGAAGTCAACAATTGACTGAACTTTCGACGGGTCAGTGTGTAAGCCATGCTCGTCCACTCTGTAACCCAGATATTTTAATTCTCGTCGAAAGAAACAAGACTTTGGCAAATTAATTGTCAGATTAGCCTGCCTTAATTTGTCTAAAACCCGTTTAAGAAGCGAAATGTGTTCTTCGAAGGTTGGTGAGCAAATAATAATGTCATCTAAATAAACGAACACCTTATTACCAAACTCTGGGCCGAAAAGTCTGTCCATTAATCGCTGTTGGGTTGCTGGGGCTCCCGTCAACCCAAAGCACATAACTTTAAAATGGAACAAACCTCGACCCGGAACCGTGAATGCGGTTTTTTCTTTGGAAGAAACGGAGTCCAATTCGATTTGCCAAAATGCGGATTTCAAATCAATCGACGAAAGGTATCGCGCGTCTCGCAACTGGTCTAAGATGTGAGAGACGTAGGGTAGTGGATACGCATCTTGCTTGCTGACCGCGTTTAGCTTTCGACTGTCCAGGCAAAATCGCCATTCCCCATTTGGTTTAGGAGTCAGTAGAACCGGGTTATTCCACGCGCTATTGCTGGGTTCCACCACTCCCATCTCCAACATCTCATCCAGCTGACGGTTAAGTTCCTTGAGGCGTTCAGGTGATAAAGGATAATAACGCTGTTTAATAGGAGGAACATCCCCGGTGTCTATTTTATGACGCAACAGATGGGTACGACCTAGTCCCTTGGCCTCAAAGGAAACGTTTTCGAAATCCTTAATTAATGACTCCGCTTTCTTCTTTTGATCAGGTGTTAATTCGTCAAAAGGTTGTAGGTGCCTAACCTCCGAAACACATGAATGGCCTCTATTGTTTTTTAAATAGTGTAAAGGTAATTTATTAAAAAAATTTGGGGCCAAATTAAAGGCCTTCCAAAAATCAACGCCAAAAATCAACGGTGTGGTAATGTCTGGAATAACATAGAATTTAATAACCTTAGTCACTCCCATGAGAGTCACTGGTAAAAATAAATAACCCTCCACGGATGCCCGCGAATCATTGGCAGTTACGATGCTGCCCAACTCCGTATCGGCGTGTAAACTCGCACCAGCCTTTATGAATTGTTGGCCAACATCGGTACCCAATACCGAGATGCAGGAACCCGAGTCGAGTAAACCATAATAATACTCATCGTATATGGAAACTGTTAAATGTGGACGACTATCATCCGTTGTTTTATATCTTACTGTATCTACCCTTAGTGTTTGAAAAAATAATTTTAAAGATTTTAAATAATCATCCCAATCTGACTGATCGAAATGTTGGCTGTAGTTCCGGAAATTTAGTTTTTTGAATTACAGGTTGGACAAGACTGAGCCTCCTTCTTCTTCTTACTGCACGTAGGGCACGACGGTGCACGTACGCCCTTCTTGCCGCAACGGTAACACACAATTTCCGTGGATTTGCATTGTGATAATGAATGCCCTTTAACCCTACAACGAACACAGAACAACGAACCAGAATCAGTTTGCACGGTTTCAACTCGTTGTGAACCTTTTGGTGGTTGGTATGCCAAGTCTGCTGCAACAAAAGAAGTTGGTTTGGGTGGTTCATGAAACTGAGCCCTGCTATGGAAACCTAGCTCCAGTTGTCTACACTTCTCTTTTAAGTCGTCCAGCGTGTTGACAGTCATTATTGACAACCCCGTCGTGTATTCCGGTCTCATGTTGAACTTGATCCGTGCCAAACGGTCGCGTTCTGGAACCTTATAAGATAGCCTATTGTACAGATTCTCCATGACTGCTATATATATACAAGACAGCTCAGTTGACCCTTGCGTTCTGTTTGTTATTTCCGAAATTAGACGCATGTCGTAATCTGGTGGAGCGAAAGCTGTGAGCAACTGCTTCTTTAGATCCGCCCAATCATCAACCGACGCTTTAATTCCACGGTACCACAATAAGGCTCCGTCCGAGAAAAGATCCAGCGCTGACGTATGTAAGGAGGCTTCGTTAATATCTCTGGCCTCTCAAAGCTCCTCAAGGCGCTCAATAAACGCTTTTACGCAGGCTGTACCATCGAATTTTATACCCAGGGTCTTAACCGTCTCTTTCTTGCAGGAAATGACTAAGTCCCTTGGCTGCAAATCTGACGTTGCTTTCGGTGTCTCCTCGGCGGAAGTAAATGATTGATGGAAGCTTGCGTTAGCCGAATCAATTCTAGACAAGTAACCCTTAAGCTGCTTGTCAATGGTTGCATAGTCGGTACTATGATCAGTTGGAGGGGTAATCCTACTCAAGCGATGATACAGGTGGTAACATAAAGCCTTAACGCGGTTAAATTTTTTGAAACTGTACAGTACTCTGGCTTATAAGGTACAGCAATAGACGTAACCTCTATCTCCAACCAATACACACGTTGGTCGCCACTGTTACATTTGAGATTTTGTCCCTCTAGTGGTAATGGAACAAAAGCCCAGATGCTAGGTGGGTTGGTATTAAAATGCAAAGAAACAACAAATTATCTCAAACAATATAAGTTTATTTATTTAAAATATGTAAACTTAACTATTAAAACAAAGGTAATGCCAGCCAGCCTTAAATTCGGTCGGTTTCGAACTATGGTCATGGGGGGTTGGAGATAAACCCAGTACTGTTCCTTTTTCAAAAGTTTAAATCAAATTAAAGTAAATAAAGTATAATTAAATTAAATTAGTTCTTACTAAAATATCAAGATACAACCTTCCAGTTTAGTGAATACTAATAGATATTATATGGGCGCCAGGGACTTGAACAGTCCCGGACCACGGAGCCGACGAAGATGTCCAATATAATTCCAGTTAAGCGTAGGTGTCGAACCCGGGGTCCTTTAATTTAATTAAGTTGAAGACCGGCTTCTAATTTGGAAAACCGGGCAGGTGATACACGGGTTCGTATATGAACCAGTGGAAAATAAATTTAAAAGGTGTCAATTTATATTAAAAAAAAAACCGTCCCGCCTGCAATAAATCGCTAGGCGGACTCTGCTACTGCACGACCGTCTCCACTGGAGGCCTTGAGTGGACTCGAGGAACGGGTCTCGCGTCCAGGTCCCAGAGGCTCGTCTAGATCCTGGCGGCGAAACGAATCGCTCGAGTTGCCTCACCTGGAATTGACAATACGGGGACCCTATTATATATAAGGGGAAACCATGGTACTTTCCTTGAGAATGAATAGAGGGGAGGAGCTAGGAGATCTAAAGACTAAACCATTAGCCAGTCCACGTGGCCTACGAGGCCCTTAGAAAACACAATTGAATGAGCTACGACTTCTGTTTGCCTAACCCTGCGTGGTGGGACAGCAATGGTAATACTCACAGTTGGGTAATGATGAAAACAATTGACTGCTTGATGCGACCGGCTGTAGAACAGGTCCGCCTATTTCATCTGCGAATCCTCAACGCATGGAATCCTGTAATAAATATCCAGGGATCACGTCAATATCCTTTTAACGACCTGGGAAGGACTCAGAGATCACTTCCAAACACTAATTCACCAAAATCCTTACCTTATAAAACACGAGATAAAGTTTGTAACTTGACTCTGGCTTGATCAATAGCAAATTGACGCCTGTGACCAGTGTTGCCGGCAACAAGTTTCGATTTATTCCGATTCCTCATTTGAAAAGTTCCGATAAGTTCCGCCTGAGTAAAATAAAAAAAACGATAATAAAACATACAGATATTTTTTTTTTTACCATGATACATTAAAATGAGAGATTTTCCTTTTGAGGTTTTAAAAAAAAACTTAGTTTCCAAGAACTCTATAGATGGCGTTGAACTTACTATGCTAAAGCCAAAACGCTTGAAAAAAAAAAACATTGTGTCACGTCACATACTCTCGTTGACTGACACTTTCATTTGCTTAACCTTCCGAATATAACCAACATTTATCGCGCTTTGTTAAAATCAGTTTTTTTAGGTTCCGTTCCTTGCATTATCATACTTACTCCTAGCGCCATCTATCCAGCGACTAGGGAAGAGCTAAAAAGAAAATCCCTCATTCATTACAACCACATATAGTACAGACGTACTGAAAAAAAAAATCTATAAAACATTTGTGCTAGCATGTTGTTGTAGCGGCAGTACAAAAAGTACTACAGCTACATTGGACAAAAAGTACTACAGCGCCATTTTATGACAAAGATGATGGACCAACCGCGAAACACGTCAAAATCCTACATCGCGCAAGCAACTTTATCCGCGACTGGAGATTATACACGAGAACCCGACAACAACTGTCGGGCAGTAGCCCACCAGACATAACACCCGTCTGGTTTACTTACACCCTGTTCTTCATATCCCCAAATTGTCAACACCAAAAAAAAAATAAACAAACGAAAATATTGATTTTTATGGGTACACTCCAACAAAGTATTTTACAATATGTACCCTGTGGTATTTTACATCTGTGTAGGGGGTACAATACCTTCATGGGTACAATACATGTCAGTGAACGATAATAATTGGGAATCAAACGAGCTTACCTGTTAAGCGAAGTCTTGATTCTAATTTTATGAGTGGCAATCTGAAAAATAATTATTATAACTTGGTAGTATTTCTAATCTACGTTACTTTCACACCGCGATTTTTAGAGAATTAAAAAAAGAATATTTTTTAAGAATTGCAACATTCGTATGCTGTCTGAGTGTCAAGGCTGAATGTCAAGTCGCGAACTGTCACTTATTTTAGAGATCTTATCATTGGAACAATCTCTGTTTTATGTACAGAGTAGTTCCAAATACCCACATTCACTATGTTTTCCTGAAAGGTTAAAATTGAATTAGGTAGACTAATTATTGCAGCTTTGGGGCTGTTAGTGTTAACTATATTATAGCGGCGGGTGGGTAATTATTTTTCAGATTGCCACTCATAAAATTAGAATCAAGACTTCGCTTAACAGGTAAGCTCGTTTGATTCCCAATTTTACTTCGTGGCAATCTTTCAAATAATTATTATAACTTGGTAGATGTTCAGAGTTGGCTGCAATAATTAATTTATTAACTGATTAAAATGCAAGTAATTCTGAGTGTTGATTTGTGATAATTACATTGGACCTTCTTCTGTAAGAATATTAAAGCTTCAAGGATACTTTACAATAAATATATTACATTTTATAAAAATAACTTTGATAACCATGTAATCAACATTATGTCTGACTTCGTTGATGCCAGCTCTAATTTGAGCTGTTGTTTTGGTTGTATAGTGAGAGTTTAATTCTGGAGTTTAGATACCCCTTTCAATTGAAATCTGACAAACTTACGAATATTAGGGTTTGATGTATTTTAATAACTGTTTTGTTGTTCCAATGGGTTAAAGTTAGAGCTAGGAGAACAATCAATGTCTTTGTTTTCAAAATTTTCTCATATTATCAAACTATGACGAAATTAATGATGCTTTTGATAGATTGAGGCAATGATAGCCTCAGATCTCTCAGTAAGTAATTTTATAATTTGAAAGCCAGTTGTAGTGTTAGTATTTAATAGATGTGTCTGCAAATAAAAAAGGCTCATCAACTCCATTATTTAGTGTTGAATTGTCTGGAAGTACTATCAAGGAATGCCACTGGCATTATTTTTATTCACTTAGGGCCTTTTGTTAAAATACTTGCAACAGAATAGTGCAACCAAGGCAATGTTTAGTCACTTAGGGCCTTTTGTCAAAATACTTGCAACAGAAGAGTGCAACCAAGGCAAGTATAGAGCTCCATAGGTATATCGTCTCAAAAGGTGATTGTATAACTATAAAAAATTTAATGTAATGATTTTATGATCACATACAATGTCTAACTATTGTTCAATAGTAGAAGAGCCAGAGTCCATTCAAAACACTGTTTTTAATTAATATTACAACCAATTAATCAGAATCCAGAAATCTCTTCACTTTATTGTCGTGAGAATTAAACTGAAGTATTTCCTATCAATAAGGCTCAGTCATTTTTTAAGGGTCTAGGTAGATCCTAGATCAAATATTATGGATATTAAAGTATTCACTCTATCATCACCAATTAATATAATTACATACAATTAATCAGAAAAGAAAGAGAAACCTCTTTATTACAGTGTGGATTAAACTGTTTTTATTATTAATTAGTACCTAATAGTACATAGTATAAATAAAGCTCAAAATTTTGCTAATGGTCTGATAGTCTTATGACTAAATATTATGAATGTTAAGGGATTCACTCCTTACTGGTAAAACAGAATTTGAGATGTAGTCAATTGGCTCGAAAAGGACGATTGAGGTATTTTCTCAAAACTGTTTGTATTTAAGTCTTAGAAACTGATTTCTGCTTAATACTTTTAGTCTGGTATATTTTGTACATTATGATTTCGTTTATAATTCATTTTTTAACCTATTGTTCCTATAATGATAGAAACAATATAAATAAAAACATTGTTATTATTATGTTTTCCCAGGCACCTTGTAAAGGAGCAATAAGTTTTTGCGGTTTCATAGTAGAAAAAGTATAACACTTAGAGGTCTGGTCTCCACGATAAATATTTGCTATATTAGTGTAATTTCCCAAACTATTTGAAATATTAGGTACTTCTACAAGAATCAGCAGTGTTTTCATGACAATGTCTTTCAAGTGTCTCGAACACTCCTGGTTTAATCATCTAGTAGTTCTAAAGAATTGACTAAATGTTGTGCAATTTGGTGGATGTGTGTTGACCATATTCAGTTAACGTTGTGTAGGTAATTGGCAACATTGCCGCAATGTACCTACTGTCAATTGTTATGAATTTTAGTTGGATTTTATTAGCTCTATACGAAATGTATGGCATTTTATCTGTTGTTGTATCTGCACTTCCATGCACCCCCCCCCCCCCTTTTTGTTAGCTAGCTATTAAAGCCAATACTCCAATTGGTAGTGAAAACTGAAAATAAATGAAATTTCTTAGTTAAAATTTCTTTTTATGAGTTTGTATAAATCTCACAATAATGTCTGCCCATCTATCTTTTCGGGTATTTTAATTGTGATTTTAATTTTATGTTATGGTTCAATGTAGGTAGATGACATGCCAAATTATCTGTTGTTATTTGATAGGGATTAATTTGTTTTCAGCATGGTTCATTTTCTAGTAAGCTACAGCTGATTATAGGGGTCAACGCCCGGAACCAGAGGGCAATGAAGTTATGTTTGACTACTGTCTTCATAATAATTTTATTTCATTTCATTAATAGTTTTAAGGTTTATGTCAGCACTAATATGATTAAGAAAGGTGATTAATTATTATGGGTAAGGTTTAAGTGATTTTAAAATGCAATGCAATGCAGGAAAAAACTATCTGTCATGGGAACCCTTCCAAAAATACTCTTGGACATAAGGGGTACTTAAATGAATTGCATGATTAATATACCTACCCATAATTTAATATTGTATCTATGGATTGCTAGATAAAGCAATGGATTTTACTATTGGACATGTTATTTTAGATTGGGCTTATACATAATGATGATAAGAATATTATCTTTGTTCGAAGATGGGGGTGGGTTTAAATTTGCAATTTGATTTAAAACTAAAACAGGTTTAGTTGTTAATGTCATTTGTACATTGACAGGCTGTTAAGACCTCCAAACTTTGTAAGTCTATAACCCTTTTCCTCTCAATACTAATAGTTTTGAGTATTAGGACATTATGGTGTATAGATTTTGATAACAAATGGTTTCTTGAACCATTGTACTTAAACCAAGTACCCAGATCATTACTTTACAACTGGTATATAATATGGTTAAATCATTCCGGTACCATCCTTGATGTGTTCTCTTTTGGGGCTACTGGCTTAGCACTCCAGTATCTATTACTGTGTTCAGTCTTGAAAGATTCTTGTTAACGGGATACTTTTTGGATGTTTGAATTTTATTGTGCTAGGCACAAACAGATTAATTGATTTTCTTGTTGTTGGTGATAAAATCTCTTTGGCTACATGTATTAATTGTTTGGAAATATACATAATAAGCTAAGAATATAACTATTGTCCTTATAGGTTTGGTGTTTCATTTCATTAAAGAAAATATAAATAATATTAATTTAATTTCGAGGTTGACACGGTGCTGATGAACATTTGTAGGTTGTGTTATGCAGTGTCATTCAAGCCATTCATCGGTTGCTTTGCTTATGATAACAGTACAAAAATTCGAAGACATGTGACATCTACCAATCCGCACTGGGCCCGCGTGGTGGATTATAGTCCATTCCCTCTCATAGAGAGGAGGCCGTGTCCCAGCAGTGGGAACATTATAGGCTGATGATGATGATGATGAACATCACATAACCTTGGTTCACCATATGTATAGTAGTGGAACAGAAGTCTGTCATAAGTGTCTGGAACATTTTCCATCAGCTGTTCTCTCATAGTATTAAGTAAACAAAGAATCTTGTTCTATTATTTGAATGAAAAGTGTTATGCTTAAATGTAAATATTACTTCATCACTGAAAGATCAAAATGACAAGTTTATGGCATAGCCACAGGGTGCTTTCGATAATATCATACTTGACGTCGAAGCTTACACACATAGTGTGGATTATAACATGCTGTAAATATCTCATATTTAGGCATGTAGAATAATAAATATCCTGTATAGTCTGGCATAACTTCCACCAAAATAGCATACATACACTTTTTGGGCTGGTGTTTACATTAGTTAAACGTATGTGTAACATTAATTTATACTTGATGTTCAAGCCAGCAATGATGTCACAATCTGTTTTCTGTTTTATTTTGTTTGTAAATGTATTACTAACATAGTTTGTAAGTATATTGTTACTAACACTGAGTCTTGTTGCTCAAAATAAATATATTATTATTATTAAAAGCACATTATATGGGTTTAACATGCTGTTAGTATCTCGTACTTAAGGATGTGTGGTCCTGACAAATGTATGTCAGCCAGCCAGCAACTTTACTCGCTGATGGGAATCCAGGCAAGGAATGGTTCCACATTCACTGCGAGAGTATAATGCATTTGCAAGGTTATAACACACACGGGATGTGCTAAGTTTAGCAGGGTCGTCTTACGACCTGCATGGTCATGGATATATAGCACAATTTTGTAATTACCTGATCAAGGTCACGAAAATGGGACATACCTGTCCTTTTGCCCGGCAATTTGGCTACGATGTCAATTAGATTTTCAGTGCTAGCATTGTTCAATAAATTTAGCTGGACACCACGTGTCACACTGATAGTTAACCATGCAGCTAGTAACATGAGGTGTTACTGGTCTTGAAAATGGCACTTACCTGTTGCTGGACCTGCCATTAGATTTTCAGTGTTAGCATCGTTCAATGACTCAGCTAAAGGATATCTCGTATCTCCACTGATAGCTTACCATCCAGCTAGTAACCAGTAGTAGTGTTACTGGGGTATCGCGTACCCACTGGAGGAAAAAGGCTTTAACGAGCTTACAACTCCCTTAGTGCTTCAATGAGCACTGTGGATATCGCGTATCCGGGGGTCATTTAAAGTCGGGCATCCAAGTTGTTGTCAGGAATACACTTTTCCTGCTTCATCTCTGATGTCTTCTGATAAATAATGTCCTTCCAATTTACGTCCCGGTAGCGAGCGTTATTTGTAAATGCTCGGATTTCTGTTTCGGGTTTACGATTTTCACTAAAGATGCACTTAGTACACTTCCTGTCACTCGACATTTTGTTATTTTGGTAAAATGTAATGTAAACTTAGTTTTAAATGAATAATTTGACGAGAAAGATTTTTTCTTGCGGTGTCGATAAGGCGCGGAAAAGAAAAGTGACAGTTCGCGACTTGACATTCAGCCTTGACACTCAGACAGCATACGAATGTTGCAATTCTTAAAAAATATTCTTTTTTTAATTCTCTAAAAATCGCGGTGTGAAAGTAACGTAGATTAGAAATACTACCAAGTTATAATAATTATTTGAAAGATTGCCACGAAGTAAAATCTATACTTTATTATTTTATGCAAAGGAAACTTAGTCCATAGAGCCAAGTCTACGATAAATATGATGATGGGTAATAATTGTAATAAAATTATGACAATGTCATTCCAATGTCGCTTGTGTGTTGGTTGGTGTATGCCAACGTTCTGAAAAGTTCCGCCAAAGCTGAGGTTCCGCAAAAGTTCCGCCAAGGGCTTCAAAGTTCCGAATTCGGAACAAAAGTTCCGCGCCGGCAACGCTGCCTGTGACCTTCCATTGTCCTGTTATGCCTCCCAACCGGAAACAGGCGGAGCACCTAGAAAATCTCCCCTGTTTCAGGTAAAACTTACAAGAGCACTGATGACCGAATCACTACCTCAAGATATTTAATTCTTGAAAATCCCTAACAACTGTCCAACATGACGTTTATACTCTGAAACAATAACAATTTTCAGGATCCAAGCTGACAAACTAATTATTTCTTAGTTCTAACATTAAAATTTGTCCTAAGTGGAGCAACCTTTTCCCTCACTCTTTCGGCGAATTGAGAATGAATCACCTGGCAACACTAAGCCATAGACATGCCACAGATTAAATATGGATTGTGAGGTCCGCGATGCTTCTAGAAAAATCTCCTTAATAAAAAAATAATTTCACTTCCGTTTACGGTTAAAAAAACAATTAAGTATTTCAACCAAAAGCTGGAAATTATTAAGGATTTGTCTTTATGATATTAGTTCGATGATTTCCAATGAAAATGTTAAAATGTATCGATTAGAACTACAACTGCATATCGCAGCCGCTAGATGTCGCCTCCAACTGTCAGAAAGAAACTGACGTTTAACCGAATGACATTTGGAATGTAAACACAATCGCAGCTTAAATAAGATATTATGAATCTAATTTATTATGAACACCAGTTTATTATGGTTCCGAACAGTGATTTATCGTCAGGAAGTGTTACTAAATAGTCCGGTGATGAAGTACGGATGCAAAGATGACTCCTTCTTCAAATCGCAACCCAAAGTCATTTGCATAAACCACAATGAACATTTCACTTGGAAATCATGGAGAGAATCATATTGGAAACCTCTCAATTTACAACGCATGCTCACAGGTAAATGTTAGGTACCAAAAAAAACAACGTAACAAAGTATAGGATATTACAACTAAAAATGGAAAAAAAAAAATTTTTTTGCCAAAAATAAAACCGACTTCAAAAAAAAACAACAAACAAAAAAAGGACAAAAAAATACACTAAAAGAAAAACAAAACAAAAACACTAAAACAAAACCACAAAAAAGTGAAAAATAACTTTAGCTTCAGAAGCCGGTGAGAAAAACACCAAATCAATCAAAGATCAAGTTTCAGAAGTCGGTGACAAAAACACTAAATCAATTAAACAAGGTCACCGACTTCTGAAACTTGATCTTTGATTGATTTGGTGTTTTTCTCACCGGCTTCTGAAGCTAAAGTTATTTTTCACTTTTTTGTGGTTTTGTTTTTTAGATTTCTGTGCTCGTACTGTTCGCGAGCACAGAGTATTAAATTTTTAACTTTGGTTCTACACTGAGCAAACGCTTCGTAATCAGACCTCCCCCCACTTGTTTTGTACCGTTTATGTAGGACCGCCTTCAATTTTCTGTCGCGAATTATTTCAGCAGTGTACCACTCAGGGTACCTTGAGTTTACACGACTCCGCTTTTTCTTTGGAACGCAATCATTTAAAATGGAATTCATAATATTATAAAAATAGTTTAAATTCATTTCTAAATCTAACTCATACATTGGAGCCCAATCTACAGAAGCAATTGATGAGTACAACGCGAAAAAATCGGCTTTATTAAAATTCCAGCCAACAGGTTCGTGGGTATCCGACGTTGGTGTTGATGAGCCCGCGCGCTGGCACTGACGCACACGCAGACTCACCGACACCTCGAGCGGCGGGTGATACGCGTCTACCGGCACTGGAGGCGCCTCCGCCGCGCGCACGCTCACACTCCCTTCCTCCGCGAATGTACTCAACACTAGATCCAGTTGTCGACCATTGCAATTAGCTACTTTGTTACTTTGAGTGAATTCATAATAAGTTTCGAAACATTGAAAATAATTTAGAATGTTAACATGACAAGAATTCAAATTGAAATCACCTATTACAATAGTGTCGTTATTTTTTATTTATTTATTTTATTTATTTATTTATCACAAACACTACTAACATTACAGGTAAATCCTAATGCGTTAGCGTGGTCCTTACTTAAACTATCTTATATAATAACTATTTTAAATAACATAACACATACAACATTGTTTTTGTGAATTCATTCAGAGAACAGGTGAATAGATCGATCCTTTCAGCAGTGTCATTCAGTGCGTGCAAGGCGCGCGTCAGTGGCGCTTTGCTGAGCAAGTTAGTTCGTGCGTGAGGCACCGCTAGTAACCGTGGCTTCCGGCGCCGCAGTACAAAATTGTCAGGCACATTTAGCCGTATCTCCATCAAAACACCGGAATTGTAGGTCTTGTAAGGGTTGTATTAATTACCTACTTTAAGATCTGTATTACTATAATCTATGCACCTTTGTAACCATTTATATGCACTATCCTATGAAATATAATTCAGTATTACTCGAGCATTCGTTGGTTTCATTTACCATCAACACCGCACCTTACATGGCGACCCTGCCAGAGGAAGCTATGCGCGCTCCGCGAACTTGATACCATTCGATGTGTTACGAAAAATATTAGTGAAAATGGGACGAGTACTGATTTTTTGGACCTACGGACTAGACGTCAACGGTACTGTACGAATCATCCACGACAATGGGCAAGCAGCAGTCTAAAGAGGAGACCCTGATCGTTCAAAACGGGGCGGGTGGCAGTAACCAAGCTACAGCAGACGAACTTCGCTTTCATATGTCCACATCCAACATTATTCTGTCCTGTATCCTGCTTATACTACTACTCGGCGTATTGGGCTTCGTGTATCGGGTGTACAAAAGGTGCCATAAAAAATGGATCACCAATGAGATAAATAGGACGACTATGAGGAGATCCCTTTTCCGTCGACGCATGCGGATGGGGGCCACGGAGCAATCTTCAAAAAACTACGAGGAAGAAATAGTGTAAAACAAGTGTTTAAAAAGTGTTAAAAAAAAAAGAGTGCGTTATAAAAAAAGGGCTTCCCAATAAAAATAATCAAGTGCATAAACATAATCAAATAATAAGTATAATCGTGTTTATATTCCAATAAAATCATCTGTTACCAAATATGGACGGTGCGCTGATTGAACTTTGGACCTTGGTATTAATTGCGTGCAGTGTTTAGTCATAATATTATACTAATGTTTAATAATGTGTTGTAAGACCATTAATTCTTCTCTACGTTATGGTGGTAATAAGGTATGGATGCTATCTTAAAATTGTATAATGATTTAAAGAAGGTAAGAGTATACTTAATAAAGTTAGGACCGAAAAGAAGGATAGAAAGAATATTAGAAAATAAATTAGATGAGGTTGATGTAATTTATGACCAGTATGAAACTTGGTTGATTGATTTTAAAGAAAAAATTAAGGAAAAATATTATAGTGCCCAAGATATAGAATTAATAGAGAATTGTGGTCGTCAATTTATAGATTTACGTGAGGATATTTTATTATTGTGTGAAAGTGATAAATTAGAGACATCGACAAAAATGAATTCATTTGATTTGAAAACTGCCTTAACTCTTTTACCTGTTATGACGAATGAGGAAACTTGTATAAAACAGTTAATTGATAATATCGAATATTATAACTCTCTACTGAAAGATAGCGCTTGTAAACAAAATTTGATTAATTTTGTGTTAAAAAGTAGACTTACACAAGAAGCTAAGATAAAATTAAATGGAAAGTATGATACTGTAAAAGACTTAATTGATGACATGAAAAACGTGTTATTGTCTAAGAAAGCTGCAACGGCAATACAAAATAAATTAATGAAAATAAAACAAAATGAGTTGTCGATTGCTGATTACGGGAAAGAAATCACGGAATTATTTGTGGATCTGACGATTACGCAAGCCAACGACAATGAACACAACTTTAGTATTTTAAAACCAATTAATGAAAAGATAGCAATCAAACAATTTGCCGATGGTTTGCGGAATCGCAGATTAAGTACAATTATTTCTGCAAGGAATTACAGCTCATTGAAGGACGCAGTCCAAGCAGCACAAGACGAGGAGGTCTCGACTACACCTCCACATGGTGAAATTATGGGTATGTATAAAAAGCCACACAATAATTTCTATTATAACAGAAGCCGTTCGAATAATTATAGAGGCCAACGTGTTGGAGGAAGAAGCTTCTATGCATACAGAGGCCAAGCGCGAGGACAGCAGCAAGGATACCGCCCTACCTCTCGGGGGCGGCCGGCTCGAGGAGGAACTAGCAGTCACAGATGGCAAAGAGGTAACTTTAATTATTCCAATACAAGAAATCAAGGGATACCTAAAGATCGTGACGTAAATGTTCTCAATAATCCGGAACAAAATACAGAGTCAGGATTAACATTTTTTCGTGACTAATAATGATAAATATATTTTAGCTAGTGATAGTAATTGTTATATTTCTTTAAGTTCGTCATTACATAATCGTCATATTAAGAATCATTATTTTCTAGTAGATTCTGGAGCATCGGTGTCAGCATGTACATATAAACATGCTCTCGAATGCGGCATTCCAATCCATAACGAGCATGTAGCCATAAACGGTTTAGGTGGCAGAGTGCAAGCAATAGGATACTTGTATTTACAATTCAATTTAAATGGAGAAACAATTAGTCAGAAGTTCTATGTATTTCATAACTTACCTAGGGAGGTGGAATTTTAGGTCGTGACTTTTTAAATAAACATAAGGCACAGTTAGATTTTAATAAAAGTGTATTAACATTATCAACAGAAAGAACAACTATTTGCTTACCATTACTAAGTAAATACAATGATACTTTAGATGTACCAGCTAGAAGTGAGTCTATACACTTCATACAAACGAACTTTAATGAGGATTGTGTAGTATCTTCAAAAGAACTATCACATGGTGTGTTTTTAGCAAGTTCAATAGGTACACCTAAACATGGACTAATACCTATTAAAATATTAAACGTTAATGACGAAGATATATCGCTAACGGAAATAGAACCTAATATTAGAAAACTTACTGAATTTGACGTCTGTCTCTATGAAAAAACGCAAAATGATGCAGATAGGGTAAAAAACTTATTTTCTCAATTAAAATTGCAACATTTAAATAACGAAGAACAAAAAACTATAGAAAATATTTGTGCAAAATATTCGGATATATTTTATCTCCCCAAAGACAAACTAACTACGACAAATGTATACAGTCATACGATAACCATAAAACCTAACACCACACCAGTATTTTCAAAACAATACCGATTGCCACATTCACAAAAAAGTGAAATTAAATGTCAGATTAATAAAATGCTAGAGGAAGGTATTATAGAGCCAAGTAAAAGCGACTGGTCCAGTCCAATATTATTGGTACCGAAAAAATCAGATTCCACTGGAGATAAAAAATGGAGACTAGTAGTTGATTACCGAAAACTAAATAATTGCATAGAGGACGATAAATTCCCATTACCGGATATTACTGAAATTTTAGAATCTTTGTCAGGTAGCATTTATTTTACACATCTTGATTTACACCAAGGCTATTATAACGTCACTTTAGAGGAAAACAGCAGAAGGTACACAGCTTTTCATTCCGGGCAGTACCAGATGACACGTATGCCTATGGGATTGAAAACCAGTCCCAGTTCATTTTCAAGAATGATAACAATAGCAATGGCCGGTCTAAAAAATGAAAAATGTTTGATATATTTAGATGATTTAATCGTGTTTGGACGTAACTTAGAACAGCATAATAAAAATTTACAAGATATTTTTGAAAGATTACGAACCGTAAACTTAAAGTTAAATCCCACCAAGTGTGATTTCCTTAGAAAACAAATTTTGTATTTGGGACACGTTATTTCAAGTGATGGTATAATGCCTGACCCTGCAAAAATAACTGCAGTTCAAAATTATCCATGTCCAGAATGTACAGAAGAAGTAAAAAGATTCGTGGCTTTCACAAATTATTACAGAAAATTCATACCAAAATTTGCTGAAATTGCTCATCCTTTAAATACATTAACTAAAAAAGGCGTACCATTCGAATGGAGTGAGGCATGTCAACAAGCATTTGAAACATTAAAACAACGTTTAATACATCCACCAGTGTTACAGTATCCTGATTTTTCAGAACGAAATCGTTTCATTGTTCACACAGATGCATCAAATAATGCTATAGGAGCCATTTTGTCAAATAATAACGGACGACCAGTAGCTTTTGCTAGCAGAAGTTTAAACAAAGCCAAAAAGAATTACCCGGTCATAGAAAAAGAACTTCTAGCAATTGTATGGGCTGTGAAATATTTCCGTCCATATTTGTATGTACGGAAATATTTCATAGTCGAGCAGACTAATGAAATTTAGAATGACTTTAGAAGAGTATAATTTTGAAGTACAATACATAAAAGGTTCTGACAATGCAGCTGCAGATGCACTGTCTAGAATTACTATAAAAGCATTGAAGGAAATGCATGAAAGTTTAATGAACGTCATGACAAGAGCACAAGCGAAAAAATTAAATAAACCAGACTCAATGGTGGATATGGATGTTTCAGACTTGAGGCCTGATCAACCAAAAGTCGTAAGCACTCATATCAGACCAAAAGAATCTGTCGAATTAAAATTTATTGATATTAAAGAATTAAGAATTTTAAAACAAATGGGGATTATTTCCAAAGAAAATAAAATATCCTGTTATGTAGAAAATAAATCAACAATTTACGTGAAATTCCTAAGTTCTCAATCGCAAATGACGCGAGACGAGTTTGTGAGAGAGTTAGATGAATTTTGCAAACTATTAAAATTAGATGAAATATACATATTAAAAAATAAAGATAACGAGAACTTTATAAAAAAGTTATTAACGTCAATAAAAAATAATAAAAGTAGGTCAGGACCGCGCATATGTATTTTAAGTGACGTAAAAAGAATAGAGAATAAGGATGACAAGAAAGTAATTTTAAATGACTTCCATCTCTTACCTAGTAGTGGCCATGCTGGTATGAGACGGATGTCAAATAATATAAAGAAATACTATTATTGGCCTGGCATTGATAATGATGTTCGGGAATTTGTAAGACGATGTGACAAATGTCAGCGGCAAAAGTATTCAATACCTAAGAAAGAACCCATGGTGATTACTACCACAGCTAATACTGCGTTTGAAAAAGTATATTTAAATTTAGTTGGTCCATTGGAAACAGACAATGATAATTATTCATACGTGCTAACATTACAATGCGAACTTACCAAATATGTAGAAGGTTATCCCTTAATTTCTAAAAAATCAGAAGAAGTGGCGAGAAGTTTTGTCAACAACTTCATTCTCAGATACGGTGTGCCGAAAATAATAGCAACAGACCGAGGAAAGGAGTTTCTCTCAGAAATATTTCAACAGGTATGTAAATTATTAAACATAAAACAACTTAATTCTACAGCATACCATCACCAATCCATAGGAGCATTGGAAGTGACTCATAAACATTTAAATGCGTTTTTACGTATTCAAACAGAGAATCACCCAGAGATGTGGAGTAAGTGGATTCCTTTTTGGTGTTTTGCATATAACACGGGCGTACATACAGAAACAGGATTCACTCCGTACGAGTTAGTTTATGGTAAGAAATGTTCTCTTCCTAGTAATCTAACAACAGATTTAGAACCATTGTATAACTATGACAGCTATCCTCATGAATTAAAATACCGATTGCAACTTTCGCAAAAAGAAGCTAGAAGTAACCTATTAAAAAGTAAGTTGAATAGAAAGATAGTATACGATAAAAATGTAAATCCTATAAGCTATAAGGCGAATGACTTAATTTTAGTTAAAAATGATACAACATGTAAGAAGTTAGACCACTTATACTCAGGTCCCTTCAAAGTTGTTAAAGATATACCACCAAACGTAGAAATAGTTAATCAAATTGGAAAAAAAAAAAAAAAAACTTTTTGTACTTATGTTTTTTTTTTTTTTCTCTATGTGCGGTGATGTAAGGGTTGTATTAATTACCTACTTTAAGATCTGTATTACTATAATCTATGCACCTTTGTAACCATTTATATGCACTATCCTATGAAATATAATTCAGTATTACTCGAGCATTCGTTGGTTTCATTTACCATCAACACCGCACCTTACACTTACCACGTAAAAGTTTAAATACATATGTGGTTATCGCTAGGTCCCTCCTTGTCTCGAGTTTGTTGTACCCAACCATACCGATAACGAATAAGGTTGGGTACATCAACGGATAGAAGGGATAGACACCGTAAAGTTTCTTATACAAAAATCTGGTGAATTTGTTTTGTATACGCTCCAGCATGAGACTATATTTAGTCTCATGCGGAGCCCATATGACAGCATTATACTCGAGCTGAGATCATATAAGCGCATTGTATAATGCTGCAACTGCTTGAATATTTGTAAAACTCGATGCCCGTCGAAGAACGAAACCCAGACTTCTGTATGATTTCTTACAAACATTTACAATATAGTTACGAAATGTTAGCTCAGTGTTCAGGCGTACACCCAGGTCGCGTACCTTTTCTACCCGCTCAATTGCTGCAGTGCCCTCTAGCTTGTAAGCGTGACGATGTGGTTCTCTCATTCTACTGAACGTTATAACTGAGCATTTTTTAATGTTAAACTGCAGTTTATTTTTCTTACTCCACTCAGCTACAGAGTCTATATCCTGCTGCAATCGTGCACAGTCTTTTTATCTTTAATGGCCATGAGTAACTTAAGATCATCCGCGAATAATAGACAAGTGGCACCCCTGACAGCCTCAGGCAGGTCATTTATCATAATAATGAAGCTCAGCGGACCCACATTACTGCCCTGGCTTACTCCTGATCGTATATAATAAGGCTCAGATTTACAACCAGCATATTCCACGAACTGCCGTCGATCCCTCATGTAATTAGCAAAGAACTGAACCAACTTAGGAGTACATCCGATTGCTGCCAGCTTTTCTAATAATATGTCATTATCAACCAAATCGAAAGCTTTTTTAAAGTCAAAGTAGGCAGCGTCGACTTGCACTCCAGCATCAACATTTGGAACCACGTACGTCATAAAGTTCAGTAAGTTGCTGGTTGTGCTACACGCCGGTCGAAATCCGTGCTGGGCGTCCGATAGTGAACTGGACACTTGGTCTAATATGCACTTTTGTATGGTCGACTCAAAAACTTTGGCTGGAGTTGACAGGATTGCCACTGGCCTATAGCCACTCACGTCTGAATCCATCCCACCCTTAGGTATTGGGATCACGCGCGTGATTTTCCAAGCCTCAGGGAAATATGAAGACTCAATACACAGATTATAAAGGTGTAAGAGTGGCTTCGCTAATACAGCGCGGCAATCCCTAATTACAAAAGCAGGAATTCCGTCCGGCCCCGCTGACCGTTTTGGTTTAAGTCGAGTAAGTGCATCCGTTACTTGATTCAATGCTAGGCGACCTATGTGAACACGCGAGCTGTTACTGCCGCTTGAAGCTACCGCTGCATTTACGTCGATACGCGGCTACTGGCTGTTGTAGACAGAATAAAAATATTGCGCGAACTCGCTAGCACACTCAGAATCAGATAAAATGTTGCCGTCTTTAATGATATTTTTATTAGATTTACCGTCTATAGATGCCCTTATTATATTTTTCTCGTATGGCATCACCGGATGTGTGAACCCCGTACAGATTGCTCTGTTCCGGCCCTCTCTCTCGCTTGCTAACCGTGAACACGATGTGTGTAACCAGCGTTGTTCTTGATACGGCAATTGCCGTAAATACGGCATTCAGGCATCTTAGGCATCATAAATACGGTATACGGCAGCTCTTTGATTACCGTATTAAAATATACGGTAATTGACTAAAGTAAATAAAAAACAAATATTTCGTAGAATGGATCGCACCAACTTGTAAACCATAGATAAAGTAGCGCCACGAAAAGAAACGGCAACAGAATTCAACCAACAACCAAATGCAACCTTATCTCCGAGAATTTAATGTCTAAAATCTTTAGTTCCCCATTATGGTAGGTTCTAGGATGTGTAGGAATCGGATTCCCGGAAAATAACAATAAAAATAATAGTAAGTATGTATAAACACGTGTGTATTAAATATACCTAATAATAAAAAACAGTATGATCCACATGCGACATAATCAGAAGTACTAGAAACTATTCAAAACATATAGGTACTTATGGTAAAGAATAAAATAATTAAGTTTTAAAGTAGTACATACATCATTTGTATTTTTGTATTATTTAAACCGTTCAAATAAACTTTTTTTTACAATACGGCATTTTTTTAACTTTTCCCTAAAAATCCGGCAATTTTAGAATTAAAATACGGCAACCCTAAATTTTTCAGGAACAACACTGTGTGTAACTGATGTGCTTAGATAAACTATATAATTGTAATAGTGCGTTCTTTGTTAAGTGACGATATTATGTGTACATTTATTATGTAAATAAATTGCTACATAAAGGTTGGACTGTTTTCTGTTCGCTACTGGTCCACCCCCGAAACACTGCCACGAACCACGTGCCTCATCATATTAAAAGGTTATGGGCCCAGAGAAGAGCGCATCTTGGCTGCTTGCTTGCTTTGCATCTTATTAAAAGGTTCGTGAAAAGTAATCGTCGCTTTGGGAGTGTGATTCGGTGCGCACGTGCAGTACTGCAAGCCGTGCATCATGGAACATAACCTCGATGGGTTCGAAAAATTGGATGGTATATCTAACTTCCATACCTGGAAGTTTTCAGTCAAGAACCTGCTTATATTAGAAGGTTTGTGGGAAGTCGTTCTTGGAACAGACCAAGCCGAAGGTCACTTGAGGCGTGATCAAAGAGCACTTGCACGCATTTGCTTAACATTAAAGCCGCATTTATTCCAATATGTACGAAGCTCTGACACTGCTAAAGATGCTTGGAAGGCTTTGCTTGACGTTTACGAAGATAAAGGCCTTTACCGAAGAGTTCTTCTACTGAGGAGACTGCACCGCGTTTAGTACTCTGAATTTTCTGATATGCAAGCTTATATTGATGCTGTGTTTACACTAGTCCAGCAGCTTGACGACATTGGGAAACACACTGAAGATGAGGAAGTTGCTGAGATTTTATTGAGTGGTCTGCCAACTGAATATGATTCTGTTGTTTCAAATTTGTCAACTGCTGCGGTCACTACTACGGTATCGAGTGAACTTGTGCGAGCCCGACTACTGCAAGAGTATTCGAGGAAGACATCGGGTGATGAAGAAAGTACAGCTTATGTCTCCAAAAGTAGAAAAGTTATTGTTTGTGAATTTTGCAAGAAGAGTGGTCACAAGAAATCAAATTGTTTTAAATTAAAGAAACTTAAAAAGGCCAGAAAAGCCAATGATAAAGAAAACGAAGATAAGACTTTTTCAGCATCAGCATTTCTGTCAAAAGCCAGTGAGTTTTATATTGACAGCGGAGCTACCAGTCATATGGTGAACAACAGGGACATACTTCAGGACTTGAAAAAGTCAGATAACTTAATAACTATGGCTGATAATTCAAAAATTAAGTGTGAAGGTATAGGCACTTTGGAGATTCAGTCAAATCATATGGTTAGACTTTTAAATGTTTTATATGTTCCCCAAATTGCGGCCAATCTTATTTCTGTTAGCAAATTAGTGTTGTCTGGCCATTCAGTTAGGTTTAGCAATGAGAAATGTTTTATTTATAATGACAATGTTGGTCATAAAGACAAGTCTGGCAACTTAGTTGCATCTGGTGTATGTATTAATGGTTTGTTTAAACTTAATGGGTGTGTTGTTATGTCTGAGTGTGTAAATGTAAATGGTTTTGGGTCTTCGACTACAAGTGGGCACTCTACTCCTTGATCATGGAGAGGAGCTGTTGAGTACCAGGGACATTGCTGGTCTTCCTGCTGAATTATGGCACAGACGTCTCGGTCACCTGAATATACAAGGTATGAAAACATTGGAGAAAGTTGCATGTGGAATGCGTTGTCTATTTCAGGATGAAAAGTCACTCAAGAACTGTGTTGCTTGTCTCGAGGGGAAGTTGTCGGCCGCAGCTTTTCCTGACAGCACATCAAAAACGACACAGCCTCTGCAACTGATCCATTCCGATGTCTGTGGACCCATGCAGGAGCCAAGCTGGTCTGGAGCGAAGTACATCGTAACTTTTACTGATGACTACACTCGGAAGAGCTTTGCATGCTTGATGAAAAATAAGTTTGAGGTAATTAACCATTTCATTACATTTAAAACACTAGTTGAGAAACAGACAGGCTTGCAAATTAAGGTATTAAGATCAGATAATGGCGGTGAATACTGCAACAACAAGTTTAGCAACTATTTAAAAGAGCAGGGTATTGTCCATCAGGTCACTGTCCCTTACTGCCCTGAGCAGAATGGGGTTTCAGAAAGACTGAACCGTACCTTAATGGACAAGGTTAGGAGTATGCTGGCAGAGGCAGGTCTCAGCAAGGAATACTGGGGTGAAGCTGTCATGACAGCTGTTTATTTAAAAAATAGGTCACCTACAGCTGCTTTGTCTGGACGAGTGCCCGAAGAAGTATGGACTGGGTCCCCAGTTGACCTCAGCCATCTTCGTGTGTTTGGTTGCTTAGCATACTACCTGGTGCCATCTCAAAAACGGCAGAAGCTGGATTCGAAAGCCAGACTTTCCATTTTTGTTGGCTACAGTGACACCTGCAAAGGTTATAGACTTGTGGAGCCTTTAAGGTTGATCTGCACAACATATTTTCCATACAAATTTCGGGGGACTATTACTCCACTGTTTGACATGGTACATCTAAAGTTAAACATGATATCGTTTTGTCTCATTATTAATTGTGTC
This sequence comes from Xestia xanthographa, assembly GCA_905147715.2. Classification (NCBI taxonomy): domain Eukaryota; kingdom Metazoa; phylum Arthropoda; class Insecta; order Lepidoptera; family Noctuidae; genus Xestia; species Xestia xanthographa. The sequence goes on along the minus strand of LR990654.1, from coordinate 16,878,361 downwards.
TGTGCGGAAACAGAATAGTAAAATAAAAAGGCATTCAAAAGTTACGAGCTACCAAAGATTCATTTTTATTGCCAATTTTAACGTAACTTTGGGCGTAAATTAGTAATAAAAGAAGTGTCAAATTTCCAAAACAAAGTCGGTACCGACACAGCAAAATTATCGAAGAATTCAATAAATTTTATTTGATAATGATTTATGCAGTGGTTTTTTCATAAAATTCGATTTCCCAAAAGCCTTTTCATATTTTTTTACGCGCGCCTTTTACTATGAATTTTCGTGCATCTCACTGAATAATGTTTCCCCCGGTGCGGTGCGGGAGGGGGACACGCCATATTGACATGTCCTTCGTTTGATAGAAGAACAAGACCTATATTCCTGTCCTTTTCATTTCATGCATGACGTCAGTGACGTGTCATTTGTTTTTCGCTGAAGTTGAAGGGCCTGTGCATTTTTATTGCACTCCTATAATGTGTGCGTTTCGATGGCGCGACCACGGCATTCTTTTTTTTTAAACTATGGCAAGATTTTGTAAAAAATAAATACATAATTTAAAATTAAATTCATTAATTAATTAAATATTTCACATTCGTAACATTTTGAAGGTGATAAGCGATACCATACGTATGCTCCTGAAATATAAACCTAGGATTTTTTATATTTTTTTTACAAATTCAATCTTTTATTTACCTAAATTTCAGGTCTCTGCAACGCTTAGTTTTTAAGATTTCCATGGCCGCGCGGTTCTCCGCGTTTCGATGGCGTGGCCACGTTCAAACCCTTATAACTTTTTAACCATAACTTTGACAAATTTAAGGTTTTGGGAAATTTGAACCACGTACAGTAACAGTCAGAAGTCGACTGCCAATCTCGCAACACAATGGCAAAGCAATATTGGTGGTACTTATGACCTTCTTCTTAAATATGCGTATGTGTGTATAGGCGCCGCCGCCCGTATAGCGCAAACGATAATGTGCATTGCGGTGGAAGTGGAATTTTGACCTTTGACTGTACATACATAATTTTTACAAAATCATGGCATAGTTATTTAAAAAAAAAAAACGCCGTGGTCGCGCCATCGAAACGCACACCCTATAATATGGTGTAGCGACCTACTTATTTAGAAACTTTATATACATAAAACCTTCACGATATAATTTTTACTTTTCTTCTGATCTGTCACTTCTCTGTCTTGTGTTGACTAAATTGATATAGAATTATGAACATTTTTAATTTAATTTAGTTAGTGTACAACAACCACTAAATTGGTGACTCCGACGTGATACGCCCTGAAAAGGAAATCCTAAACTTTATCAGGCCAAGGAAATCCACAGTACCACGATGACAATATAAAGCAGTCGTCTGCCGACCAACGTCCAGACTCTGCTGGCTTCACAGCTATTTATTTCTCTCGAGGGATTAGCAGACCTGGCGGAAAGCGTCCAGGACATCGTGACCCCAGGCCAACAATAACAAACAATATAGTTATACAATATTATTGTTGCCACTAATCTCGCGAATTGTGTAGTGACGATGACGTTATAAGTTGATAGTAAAAGTTTTAAAGAAAAAGTTTATTTTATTCTTTTTAGCGCATTAAAATAAAAGTTCAGACGAAAGTATTATAACTTCGTTTTTGTTCGGAACGGTTCGGAACGCTGAGTGTGTGCGTACGAACTAGAAGCACGTGAAGACTAGCGTCTAACTGCTCATCACTGATACTATCTCTGTCGGGCACGATGCCAGGTGAGACAGCGTGCTTTTTAGCCACGCCCACCAATGAGTTCGAGCTCGTGTGCTGTGTCACCTTAAATCCAAAGAAAGTGGTATTCTCACGTACAGTAGCTTTTATAGAGAATAAATTTTACAAGGATTTGGGACATGATTTTAAAAATGACCAACATAATTTTGTATTTTTAAAAGATTTTATGAATATTGATGGAAATAAGTCATTAATAAATAATAATAATTTGAATAATATTGAATTGAATCCTGATAATGATATAATTGATAATATTATTGAAATTAATTGTAATAATAATATTGAATTAAATAATGACTCAATTATTACAAATGATGAATCAGATTCAAGTATTTTAAAAAATTACATGAATTCTTTTTCTGACATTTCAGGACCAGAAGAGAACTCAAGAGCATCTAGTGAGACCCATGACTCATCGAATATCTCAGAGTCAGCTGGAAAGTCTGCTCATGTTGGAGGTGATGGCCGTCTGACATGTGGTGGGACGTCTGCTGGAGGGGAAGTAATTAACACAGAGACAGTCTCTACTAGGCGTAGCGTGCGTTCTACACGCAATATTCCTCCCATAAGGTACAAAGATTATGGTTGTTTTGTGTCTATGTCCTTGCATGACGGTTTGTGTGGAGAACCACATTCATATGAAGATGCGTTGTCTTCTCCACATTCTGATGAGTGGCAAGCCGCTATGCAGCGCGAGTATGACTCGCTAGTCGCCAACAAGGTATGGGAAATAGTTGATAAGCCTCCTAACAAAAACATTGTTCAATGTAAATGGGTTTTTAAGGTTAAGCATGACACAGATGGTAATTTCAACTGCTTTAAGGGCCCGTGCACAAAATTAAGGCATTTTGAACATTTTTGATCACTACTTGTGGGAAAGGCAAGAAGAATTTGAACCTTATTTATTTTTATTATAAGAGACAGGTTCTTCATCTTGTCGACTGCTTGAACAATTTTTTAAAATAATGTATATATTAATGGCAATCACCCATATTCAAAACCCCTTTTCCGCAAAAGTAACGAGCGAGTGATGTTTGTGGTTCGCTGAACAAAGAACTACAAAAAATTCTGAACATTAAAAAATATGAATAACATCATTATATGGTCTACTCGTAACATAGCAAGAAACATTATTGATTTCAATACGAAATATAGCAGAAAAAAAATGTTGAAAAAACGTAATTTGTGGAAAACGTCGGGACAAATAAGTATTTTTTTCTATACCTTAGAAACACTTTAAAGAAAATTAAAAAAATAATTCTTAATCTCAAGGTAGCTTTTTAATTGAATCTGAATTTTAATTTATAAATAAACAATAACTTCATTTCGTAAATAAATGGCAAAGAGAGCTATATTATCGACCGCGCAAACCCGCTCCCGTCAGTAACGAAAGGGCTCTCCCAGCGTGAGCACGTATCACTTTGCTTCGCAAGCGGTCCCGAGTTATTACGTGAATATATTTCCGAGATATACGCAGGCTACCACATTTCGATCCAGTATTTATATTCAAATTATTAAACTTTTTTATTGTATTAAGATAAGAGTTTTTTTTGACGTTGGTTGTTTATTAAGATTTATTTCGTCTTCATATTATTTAAAGTTTCTTTGTTTGTACTTAATATGTTGTATGTAAGGGTAATAATCTGCGGAACTACTGATCCGATTCCGAAAATTCTTTCATTTAGGGGATTTCACTACTTCATATTATTATTGGTTTTCATGGTAACCTATGGTACCTACAATTTGATTTTGAAATAAAGATAATTTTCTATTTTGGAAGTGCGATTTGGTAGAAATCGTCACGTAAGAAAATGCCATATGTTATTGTGTGTGTGTGTGTGTAGTAGGAGGTATACAAGAAGGGTATGGCGGGGTCGAGTGAGCGAGCGATATTTTTCTTCATAGGTGTCGATTTCGTGGGTTTTGGGCTTGGTGTTAACGAAAATGAGGTCAAAATGAAAATCCAAGATGGCGCCGAGGAAAATTTTTGATTTTCCGTCATGGGTGTCGTTTTCATGGTTTTTGGGGTTGCTGGTTACGAAAATGAGGTCAAAATGCAAATCCAAGATGGCGCCGAGGAAAATTTTTGATTTTCCGTCATGGGTGTCGTTTTCATGGTTTTTGGGGTTGCTGGTTACAAAAATGAGGTCAAAATGAAAATCCAAGGTGGCGCCGAGGAAATTTTTTTATTTTCCGTCATAGGTGTCGTTTTCATGGTTTTTGAGGTTGCTGGTTATGAAAATGAGGTCAAAATGAAAATCCAAGATGGCGCCGAGGAAAATTTTTGATTTTCCGTCATGGGTGTCGTTTTCATGGTTTTTGAGGTTGCTGGTTACGGAAATGAGGTCAAAATGAAAATCCAAGATGGCGCTGAGGAAATTTTTTTGATTTTCCGTCATGGGTGTCGTTTTCATGGTTTTTGGGGTTGCTGGTTACGAAAATGAGGTAAAAATGAAAATCCAAAATGGCGCCGAGGAAAATTTTTGATTTTCCGTCATGGGTGTCGTTTTCATGGTTTTTGGGGTTGCTGGTTACGAAAATGAGGTCAAAATGAAAATCCAAGATGGTGCCGAGGAAAATTTTTGACTTTTCGTCATGGGTGTCGTTTTCATGGTTTTTGAGGTTGCTGGTTACGAAAATGAGGTCAAAATGAAAATCCAAGATGGCGCCGAGGAATTTTTTTTGATTTTCCGTCATGGGTGTCGTTTTCATGGTTTTTGGGGTTCCTGGTTACGAAAATGAGATCAAAATGAAAATCCAAGATGGCGCCGAGGAAAATTTTTGACTTTTCGTCATGGGTGTCGTTTTCATGGTTTTTGGGGTTGCTGGTTACGAAAATGAGGTCAAAATGAAAATCCAAGATGGCGCCGAGGATTTTTTTTTATTTTCCGTCATGGGTGTCGTTTTCATGGTTTTTGGGGTTCCTGGTTACGAAAATGAGATCAAAATGAAAATCCAAGATGGCGCCGAGGAAAATTTTTGACTTTCCGTCATGGGTGTACTTTTCATGGTTTTTAGGGTTGCTGATTACGAAAATGAGGTGAAACTAAAAATCCAAAAAGGCGCCCAAAAAAATTTCGGTTTTATTGTCAAGGGTGTCGTTTTCATGGTTTTGGGGGTTGCTGGTTACGAAAATGAGGTCGAATGCAAATCCAACATGGCGTCGAGAAAAAACTTCGGTTTTTCCAACGTAGGTGTCATTTTCATGGTTTTTGAGGTCGCTGATTATTTTAATTTTTTTGCTTCCTGGGTGCCATCTTAGATTTTCATTTTGACCTCATTTTCGTAATTAGCGACCTCGAAAACCATGAAAACGACATCCATGACGGAAAAACCAAAAATTTTCCTCGACACCATCTTGGATTTACATTTTGACCTCTTTTTTGTAACCAGCAACCCCAAAAACCATAAAAACGACACCCATGACGGAAAATTAAAAATTTTCCTCGGCGCCATCTTGGATTTGCATTTTGACTTCATTTTCGTAACCAGCACCCCTATAAACCATGAAAACGACACCCATGACAGAAAATCAAAAATTTTCCTCGGCGCCATCTTGGATTTGCATTTCGACTTCCATTTTCGTAACCAGCAACCCCAAAAACCACGAAAACGACACCCATGACGGAAAACAAAAAATTTTCCTCGGCGCCATCTTGGATTTTCATTTCGACTTCATTTCCGTAACCAGCAACCCCAAAACCCATGAAAACGACACCCATGACGGAAAATCAAAAAAAATCCTCGGAGCCATCTTGGATTTTCATTTTGACCTTATTTTCGTAACCAGCAACCCCAAAAACCATAAAAACGACACCCATGACGGAAATACCAAAAAATTTCCTCGGCGCCATCTTGGATTTTCATTTTGACCTCATTTTCGTAACCAGCAACCCCAAAAACCATAAAAACGACAACCATGGTACGAATACCAACACAGGGGTATGTTATGTTTACCCTACAGAGTGAACCTCAGTGGCCATTAAGTCGCGCTAAAGTCCATTCGCGCAAGTGTCTTGGCGCGCAAATGTCCGTTCGCGCATAAGTCTAATCGAGCAAAAGTCCATTCGCGCAAGTGTCCAGGCGCGCAAAAGTCCGTTCGCGCATAAGTCCGTTCGCGCATAAGTCCAATCGCGCAAAAGTCCATGCGCGCATTTGTCTTTTCGCGCAAGTGTCTTTCGCGCAATAGTCCCAGATCCAGAAAAATTAACTTGTCCTATAAAAAGTTTGTACGGAACCCTCAGTGTGCGAGTCCAACTCGCACTTTTACTTATCATTTTGTAAAATGTTTATATGTACCTATCTAAATTCTTCTAATACAAAATTAAACCATTTTTATTTTGATTGTGATAAATATACAGTAGACACACATTCCAGACTTTTATTTCTAAACCGTACTGACTTTATAATTATGTATCATAAAATAATATCGTCTACAGGATCAAAATGGTTTAAGCGATCACTACGCTCGATCTTCACCCGTGTGTGCGTGTATCTGCATGAACAATGCACACTAACATAGGATCGCAACGAATTTGCCTAAACTCTAGCGACTGAACTTTGTGCACGGACTCTTAAGGCGCGACTAGTTGCCAGAGGCTTCACTCAGAAGCAAGGAATAGATTACAATGATACATTCTTACCGGTGGTTCGACATTCTTCAATGAGAATTCTGTTTAATATAAGCAATCAACTAAACTTAGAAATAGATCACATTGATGTGGCAACTGCGTTTTTAAATGGAGATCTTGATGAAGAAATATATATGCAACCACCCTTAGGTTTTTCGGAACACTTTAATGGTAAAGTTTGTTTACTAAAGAAAGCTATCTATGGTTTAAAGCAATCCAGCAAGATGTGGAACAAAAAGGTACATGACTTGTTAATTGTTAATAATTTTAAACAATGTAAAAATGAACCTTGTGTGTACAGTAAAAAGGTAGGCAATGACATAGTTTTACTGGCACTTTATGTAGACGATTTTTATCTGTTTTATAATAAAAATAGTAACATTAAATTTCATCTGCAAATAGCATTAGAAAAACAGTTTAATGTAAAAAATTTAGGTCCACTTAAAAATTGTTTGGGTATAAGAGTTTCTAGACATAGACAAAAAGGTATATTATGTTTAGACCAAATTGAATACACAAAGAAATTATTGGTTAAATTTAACATGCAAAATTGTAAACCAGTAACCACACCTTTGCCTCTTAATTGTAAGTTACAGAAGTCTGAACATACAAGTGTAGAGTTGGATGATAGTGTTTATAAATACAGACAACTTTTAGGATGTCTCATGTATTTATGTGTTTGCACTAGGCCGGATATTGCCTATGCTTGTAGTTACTTAAGCCAGTTTAATAACTGTTTCGATAAAACCCATTGGCTCGCAGCCAAACATGTACTTAGATATTTAGCTGGTACAATTGATCATTGTTTGCTTTTCACAAAGAGTGTCAATTGGAAATTGAGCGCGTACACTGATGCTGATTGGGCTAACGACGCTACTGATCGTAAATCGTACACTGGTTACGTTATAAAACTAGGCAATTCCACCATAAACTGGGAATCGCGTAAACAGAGGTGTGTTACTCTCTCAAGTACGGAAGCAGAATACCTCGCAATAGGCGATGCTTGTAAAGATATCTGTTTTATTCAAAATTTACTTTCAGAACTAACATTAATTGAATTGGATGAATGTATTTTGTATAATGATAGTCAAAGTGCCCAGAAGTTACTAGAGTCTAAAGAAGTATGCCATAAACGAACCAAACATATTGACATTCGATATCATTTTGTCAAAGACTTAATTAATAATGGTTCTATAACAGTTAGATACTTGCCTACTGACAGGATGATAGCGGATGTTCTTACCAAATCTTTAGGTAAACAAAAACACAGTAGTTTCACACAAAATTTGAATGTTGTTAAAACTATAAAGTAAGTTTATTAGAGTGTAATGTGTATCTTATGTATAATTTTATTGACTTGTTAACTTAAGTATTAATTGCAACGTTTATGTGATACCTATATAAGTTGTAGAGACTGCAGTGTAACATTTATTATATAGTGTCAATTGTATATTTTGTATCTTTTTTGACTAAAAATATAATAGGACAAGGGGAAGTATTAGATTTACCGTCTATAGATGCCCTTATTATATTTTTCTCGTATGGCATCACCGGATGTGTGAACCCCGTACAGATTGCTCTGTTCCGGCCCTCTCTCTCGCTTGCTAACCGTGAACACGATGTGTGTAACTGATGTGCTCAGATAAACTATATAATTGTAATAGTGCGTTCTTTGTTAAGTGACGATATTATGTGTACATTTATTATGTAAATAAATTGCTACATAAAGGTTGGACTGTTTTCTGTTCGCTACTGGTCCACCCCCGAAACACTGCCACGAACCACGTGCCTCATCATATTAAAAATTTTTACGGTTTCCTGTTGCTTTTTTAGACCTCACATAGTCCCAAAAAGACCTAGGATCTTTTTTTAAATGTTGTTGAATCCACTCCTGGTGCTGGTTATGGGCATGCACTATCATCGTCTTTACCGCCGCCCTACACCGAGCAAACATTTCGTAGTCACTGCTTACCCCACTTTCCTTGAACCTCTTATGCAACATCGCCTTTTTTCTAATATAATGAATAATTTCACCAGTATACCACTCCGGGTACCTATACCTAGAATTTACACCTATTTTCCGCTTCCTAGGAACGCAACTATCAATTGTGTTATTTACAGTGTTATAAAAATATTGAACCGCCTCTTCTGGGTCATGTATGTCATACATCGAACCCCAATCGGTTGATAATAGCCTCGAGTATAATAAAGCATAATCGGCTTTGGCAAAACCCCACTGTGGCCACAAGTCATTTGCTTCTGTCACTGCATGGTCTGGAGGCGTGTAAACAGTGGATTTACTGTCTGAACGCGCGTACTTACCTTTGGGCACTCTTATCACGAGTGGCGGGTGGTAGGGGTCCACTGGCACGAGCGCGTCGTCCGCCGCACTCACGCGCACGTCACCCACACTCAATGAACACAATACTAAATCCAACTGACGGCTATTGCAATTAGGTACGTGATTTGTCTGTATGAATTCACAAAAAGAAAATATTCGTAACAATTGATCACATTAGTATTACATGAATGTAAATTAAAATCTCCTATGACAACATGCAACGTCCCTATATTTAACACACAACTGTTCAATCATTCTAAACAAAATCAAATAATCCTTTTTGCAACTGCTTGGAGGAATATAAACCACACAACACAAAAACAGATATCTATTACGGGTATGTATGGTAGCACAAATCAGTTCAAAAGCGCATCTATCGACATTGACGTCACCAGGTACTATCACTTTACGTAGCTCGAACCCATGTGTGGCCACAAGAAACGCGCCTCCTTGTTTTCGCCCGTCCATTCGGTCGCATCGTAAGATTTGATACCCTTGCGGTATAATTTCAGCGTCTTCTATTGATTCATTGCAGCCAGTTTCTGTTATTGCAATTAAATCCGCTCCTACAGTTTCCACATTATTATAAAATACATCCAACTTTGTACGCAGACCTCTTGCGTTTTGATATAAAATTTCGATATTTCTATTTTACATCGTTTGGTCTATTTGTTGGTCTCCGAAACCAGATCCATTCCGAAAATTCAGCATTCAAAGGCCATACATCTGGATGACATAATTTGTGGTAAAGTCTCTCAGAGATACCAACAATAAAGGAAGAGTAGTCTCTCTCTGTTTTATGCTTAATTTTTTCAATTTTAAGGTTCACTTCAGATCCACACACCTGTTTTACGTGAGTGGTTAAGCTTTCAACAGTAGTTTCCGGATGAAGGCGCCAAACGTGAAGATGTTTCTTACGCTCCATTGCTTGAATTTCCTTAAGACTCGAGTTCTGCCCTCTTTTTACTTCTTTACTTTGAAATTTCCTTTTATTATTACGGACTACATTCCACCCTTCATTACTATCTGACTTGCTGTTCATCTCAACCTCTGGTGTTGATAAATGCTGTTCCTTCGCTGGCGATACTTCGCCCATCATTGGTTGTTCCACTGTTTTCATGGCCACACTTGATGTAACAGCTGAGAGACTAGCGGCGGATTTGTTACTTTTGTCATTTGCGGGTTGTTTATAAATTGCTTCGGAATAATTCAATGCTTCTTTAGGACATTTCACGGTCTCCCCTGATGCTTGTGATATTTTGGAGATATTTATTTGGTGTTCTAAATATTGATTACGCGTACTTAGTTCCTTAATTTGTTTTTCTAGTGCGAAAACTTGGTCAACTTTTTGTTCGAGTACCTTCACGTATAAACGTAATTCTTGCAACTCATTTTTCGTACAATTAAATATTTCCTGCATATTTTTTTTCCATAAGGCTTGTCTGGCTATCTAAGCGTGACATTACCTCCAAACGAAAATCCTTAATCTCTTCAAGCAAGTTGGACTTTTGTTCTGTCATCGGAGATTCTGCGGTCTTTATGCGATTACCGCGTTGAGTGTTCACATTACTGCATCTTGAAAAAGTGGTAGCCTGGCCCGATGTTCTACTGACTGGTGTATCAGCATTACGACTCGGCTTGCGTTGTGAACAGACACAGTCAGGACATACCCATTGATCCTTATATTCTTGAGAGTACGGATAATGGAGTACCCAGATGAAATTAATTCTGCGTCATGTATAGACTCATTGCAGCCAGTTTCTGTTATGGCAAATAAGTTTGCACTTGAAGACAAAACTCCTCCATAAAAATCCTCCAATTTAGTGCGGAGTCCCCTGACATTTTGGTAAAATATCTCCACCAATTTACTCCGGGTGTTTTTGTTTATTGGTTGGTCTCCGAAACCACACCCATTCGCAGAACTCAATGTTTACTGCCCAACTTTCTGGATTATACAACACTTCATACTTGCTTTCCGGCACTCCTATAATGAAGGAAGCATAGTCTCTTCCCGTCCTGTGTTTTATTTTCTCTACTTTAATCGGCACTGTCTCTCCGCACAGCGTCTTCACGTGTTTTTCTACATTTTCCACAGTAGTTTCTTTTTGCTGACGCCATACATGCAAAAATTTCTTTCGCTCAGTTCCCTGAATTTCAGTTGAACCCACGCTTCCTCCTTTCCTCACTTCGCTATTTGGATATCTGTTTTTTTTCTATTAACCAATGTCCATTTTTCTTCTTTTCCTGGATCTTCATTTTCTTTTTCGATAACATTAACTGGTATATTTAAACTCCTCTCTCTATTTGTTTCTTGTTTTTTCCCGGTTATTACTATGTTTGCCGATTTCGTGGCCACACATTCCTTAATTGGCACAAAATTAGCAACTACCTCCGGTTGACTTTCCTTGACTATGTTTGCAAATGACACTGTCCCCGTCCTTTCAGGTCCTTCTTCAGTCTCGCTTTTCTCCATGATATTCCTGGCAGTAAGACTAGTCTCTAATTGTTCATTTTTCTCCAGAAGTACTTTAATTCTAGTATCTAGAATATCGACTTTATTTGCTTTTTCCTGAACTACCTTCAGTATACTTTTTAAATCTTTTAGTTCTGTTTCTGTGTTAACTAATTTATTCTTCAGTAGTGTGAATTCTTTCTTTTGCTCATCCAGACGAGCTTTAATCTCTAAGCGAAACTGACGTAGTTCATCGAGCACTTGGTTTCCGCTATCAATCACAGTGATTTCCTTTGGATTGCGACGACTGCCACGCTCAGTGTTAACGTAACTAAGTGTATAAGTTTCGTCTACTGTTGTGTTTCCTCGGACTGGTGTTTCAGAATTCCCTTTCTTCGGAATAGTGCATGTGCATTCTGGACATACCCATCTTTTCTTGTACTCCGCCGTGAATGCCGTGAACTGCGGCTCCGACAAGGCAAGACAATTAAGGTGATACAGTTTTTTACATTTTTCTCTTGAACACTGCATATGTAACACATCTTTAATGACATCATCACAGCCGTTACATCGTATCCATTTAGGTTTCTACTTCAATGAATAACAGAAAAATAAATTTAAGTAATTATTCCACAAGTTACTTTTTATGTTAAGAACTTCGACTTCCAGTTTCTTTTGTTTTCTTCTACAACAGGTTTGATTTTCTCATCTATAGACACCATAATTGCATCCGTATTAGCAGTGATTTCTTATTTCTTGTTTTATCATGGCAAAGAATGTTGAGATTGACATATTTTCCTCCGACATAATTTCCTCTGACATAATTTAGTTCTTCTTCTATTGCGATGCAATAACTAAACGTTTATTAGATGCGCGTTTTTTCTTTTAGGTTGTCTTAGCTGCAATTCTGTCAAATTTCTTTTGATTCCGGTCTTGCAAACCTTGATTATTAAGTTGGTAGCTTGGTCTACGGTCTATGTGAAGATAATAAATAGACTATGACACTTTGTCTTTGTCTTAAAAATCCACTATGCTTTGTTAAATGACTCTTTAGACTGAAACTACGCTGACATGTATCACACTAGTAAGGTTTTACACCAGTGTGTGTACGAATATGGATAGTTAAAGACTTCTTGTGCCTGAAACTACTCTGACATATATCACATTTGTAAGGTGTTTCACCAGTGTGTGTACGAACATGACTGGTTAAATTAGTCTTTTGACTGAAACTACGCTGACATATATCACACTTGTAAGGTTATACACCAGTGTGTGTACGAATATGGATAGTTAAAGATCTATTGTCCCTGAAACTTCTCTGACATATATCACACTTGTAAGGTTTTACACCAGTATGTGTACGAATATGGTATGTTAAAGTATTCTTGTGCCTGAAACTACTCTGACATATTTCACACTTGTAAGGTGTTTCACCAGTGTGTGTACGAATATGATTTGTTAAATTGTTCTTTAAACTGAAACTACGCTGACATATATCACACTTGTAAGGTTTTATACCAGTGTGTGTACGAATATGACATGTTAAAATGTACTTTCGACTGAAACTACTCTGACATATATCACACTTGTAAGGCTTTACACCAGTGTGTGTACGAATATGTTTTAATAAATAACTCTTTAGACTGAAACTTCGCTGGCATATATTACACTTGTAAGGTTTTACACCAGTGTGTGTATGAATATGGATAGTTAAAGATATCTTGTCCCTGAAACTACTCTGACATATATCACACTTGTAAGGCTTTACACCAGTGTGTGTACGAATATTATGTTTTAATAAATAACTCTTTAGACTGAAACTACGCTGACATATATCACACTTGTAAGGTTTTACACCAGTGTGTGTACGAATATGATATGATAAAATGTACTTTAGACTGAAACTACTCTGACATATATCACACTTGTAAGGCTTTACACCAGTGTGTGTACGAATATGACATGTTAAAATGTGCTTTCGACTGAAACTACGCTGACATATATCACACTTGTAAGGTTTTACACCAGTGTGTGTATGAATATGGATAGTTAAAGATATCTTGTCCCTGAAACTACTCTGACATATATCACACTTGTAAGGTTTTACACCAGTGTGTGTACGAATGTGACTTGTTAAATTAGTCTTTTGAATGAAACTACGCTGACATATATCACACTTGTAAGGTTTTACACCAGTGTGTGTACGAATATGATTTGTTAAATTGTTCTTTAAACTGAAACTACGCTGACATATATCACACTTGTAAGGTTTTATACCAGTGTGTGTACGAATATGACATGTTAAAATGTACTTTCGACTGAAACTACGCTGACATATATCACACTTGTAAGGTTTTACACCAGTGTGTGTAAGAAAATGATCTTTTAAATCCCTCTTGTTACTAAACATAGAGTGGCATATTTCACAGTCGTGAAGCTTTTTGAATTTAGTTATATACTTGGACGTACGCTTTTGAGTAGCTCGTATCATAATTTTCGAGTCCGATACTTGGTTTGTCTTTTGGTCGGCTGGTATTGAGTTCCCTAATTTGGTTCTTCGTAAGTGTCGTTTTGGTTCCTCCGCAACAGTCGGCCCTGGAATGAAAAAAAAAACGGTTAATACAATTTTCCAGGTTGATTGGTTTGATCATAAATCAAATTACCAGGGTTTCGAATGATTCACATTAGGAACGGAAAAGAAGCTAACCACGCGCGAGGTCCCACTATGTGGTTATTGGTTATGGCACAGTCTTGGTCAAATAACAAAATTCTTAATTTAAATAAATAACATGCCTCATTAGACACTGCCTCGCTGGTAAGCCTGACTGCTGAGCATTAGGTTCCGGGCCTCTTGGGTTCGATTCCCAGGTCGGGCAGTGTTATTGGATTTTTCTACATCAGGAATTTCTCAGTAGCAGCCACGGAGGCTGGAATTACGCCCGGTTGATGGAAATAGGCGGCAAAATGTGGGTGTACTATTAGGGGATCCTGCCGTTTTGCCGAAAAGATTTTGCCAAATTTTCATTACCCAAACAAATTTTAGCAACTTTTTTTTATACCATTGCAATATTTCGAATGATTTTAGTACGCATATTTTTATTTGGTCAAATTATTACTTGGTAAAATATTACCAAGTATAATGTCATTATGGCATTTGATCTTTAATCAAATGATTTATTACAGCAAACAATCTTCAGACAATACACGTTTGGTGAAATGATTTGTTAAGACAAAAAATATTAAAGCAAAAATAAGATTTTTTGTGCCGCGGCAGCGGCCGGCGAGTCCCAGACACGACTTGCATTAATAGAAAAAACAATATTTTTTTAGTCGGTTACCCGGAACTCAACTATTTAGATTAGGTTAATTTCTTCTTTAAACAAAATGGGTAGGTTAGGTTAGGTTAAAACTGTGACCTCCTACGCACGAGCCGAGCGAGCGTAGCGAGCGGTGCCGCGGCAGCGGCCGGCGAGTGCCAGAAACGACTTGCATTAATAGAAAAAAAGATACTTTTTTTAGGCGGTTACCTGGAACTCAACTATTTAGATTAGGTTAATTTCTTCTTTAAACAAAATGGGTAGGTTAGGTTAGGTTAAAACTGTGACCTCCTACGCACGAGCCAAGCGAGCGCAGCGAGCGGTGCCGCGGCAGCGGCCGGCGAGTGCCAGAAACGACTTGCATTAATAGAAAAAAATAGATTGTTTTAAGTAGGTTACCCGGAACTGAACTATTTAGACTAAGATGATTACTTTTTTTTTTTAAATGTTAAGGTTAGGTTAAAATTGTGACCTCAGATCCAGACCCAGGAACGACTACATGATATAGAAAAAAAAATATGGAAAAAAACGCTACTAACTAAAAAAAAACTAGTTAATATTCTTATAATGTCAAGAAACTTCCGCTACAAAAAACCGTGATAGTGTTTTGCTTGACTAACCCACATTGAGCGACATTTATGATTTACCTCCTATCCACTTAGCAGTTTCAATTTTTGTCATTGAAGCATTTGACTGAATAGGAAAGGGTGAATTGAAAACTGACGATACTAAATATTTGGCTTATTTGATTTTGCGTAAAACTGTTATTCCAACTGTTATTGTGTTGTTTGTTATTTGACTAAATAAAAAATGTTAAAAGTACTAGTTGGTAAACAAGTTATAGTTTAAACGTTCATTTCCCAAACATTAGGTTTGCGTTACAATTTTTTGTAAATAGATTTTTTGCTAAGTAATAATTTGGCAAATGAAATTATGCGAAACATTTTTTGGGAAGTGAAAATTTGTCAAATTCCTTTCGGTCAAACAAGGGAGACCCTACTATTAGATATACCTCTGTCTAACCCTTCGAGGATTATAGGCATGATGTAATGTTAATTAGGAAAATTATTTGAAATTTTCGAGGTCGCTTTACTTTCTAAAACCTAAAAACCAAAAAACAAAGGAAAAGCTGCATGGCAGATTATCAAAAACAAAACGGATTACGTTAATACGAAAACAAATATTGAAACTATTAACATCAACAATAACGTTATAGACCAACCTTTAGAAATTGCCAAAACTTTCAATGACTTCTTCATTAATGTTGCCAAAGAATTCCATAACAACAAAAACAAGTCTTCACTAGATAAGACACCGACAATAGATGTACCGAATATGGATCAAACCATGTTTTTACATCCATGTTATGAGAACGAGGTAAGAAATATCATTATGTCCCTCAACAACACTAAATCGGTTGGATTTGACGGTATAGCAACTCAAATTCTTAAGTCATGTGCCACTACTATATCCCCAATTATTGAACACTTGATCAATCTCTCATTCTGGCAAGGGACTTTTCCAGAAAAACTCAAGCAATCAATTGTAAAACCCTTATTTAAAAAGGGTGACATAAAAGAATTGTCTAATTACCGGCCTATTACACTTATATCAAATATATCAAAAATCTTTGAGAAAGTCATGCATCGTAGATTAACAAATTATTTAGAAAAATTCCAAATTATAAAAGAAGAACAAAACGGCTTTCAAAGAGGTAAGTCGACGACGTTAGCAGCATTTACTCTAATAAAAAATGTAATCGAAAAACTAGATAAAAAGATTCCGGTATCCGTTGTATTCTTTGACATGAGCAAAGCTTTCGACTTTGTCAACCACGATTTGCTTCTAAAAAAATGCAACAACTACGGAATCAGAGGGATAGTTAATGACTGGATTACTAGCTACTTATCGAACCGTCAACAAAGAGTAGAAATTAGCTCAATGAACCAAAATAACGAGTCTACATCATTCAGTTCCGAATATAGTCAAACTAAATCAGGTGTTCCACAGGGAAGCATACTAGGCCCATTACTTTTCCTGATTTATATCAATGATTTGCCCTCTGCTTTACAACAACAGTGCATACTTTTTGCTGACGACATCTCTGTAATTGTTGCAAATGAAAATAAATCAGACTTAAATCACGAAACAAACCTTAATACAATAGTAAATCAAGTTTTAAAATGGCTAGAAAATAATTATCTCTGTGCAAACCTTAGTAAAACCAAATACATAAATTTTCAAAATTACAATTCAAAACCAAAAACTTTCAAAGTTAACTGTCAAGGACAACAAATTAACGAAGTTAGCGAATACAAATTTCTTGGACTCATTCTTGATCAGCACTGTAACTGGAAATTACACATAGAACACGTTTCCAAGAAACTCAACCAATTTGTGTTTGCTCTTAAACGTTTAAGACGTACCGCTAGTGAAGCAGTCGCCCTGACTGCTTACCACGGATATGTATCCTCTTTACTCAGATATGGACTCCTACTCTGGGGGAACTCCACAAATGTAAATGAAGCATTTCTTGTTCAAAAAAAATGCCTAAGAGCAATTTGCGGTATCAGCCCATTAACATCCTGTAGACCACTATTTAAAAAATTAAAACTATTAACTTTAACAGGACTTTTCATAATGCAGGCCGGTATTTTTGTGAAGGAACACTCTAAATTCTTTTAAGCATGTGACCTGCATTCGAAATACACTCGTCGAGATCCCACAAGATTGCGAATACCTTCACATCAGAGCACATTATGCCAAAAAAATTGTTTAATCACTGCAATAAAAATTTTTAACAATATACCAAAACCATTAAGAGAACTCCCTTTAAAATATTTCAAATCCAAATTACATAAATGGCTTACTGACAATTGTTTTTATAGTGTAAAAGAGTTCCTTGAAAAAAAAGTATCCGATAGATATAGCTACTGAGTTTACAAAGTATTATAAGTTATGTTTTAGTTTTTTCTTTAATTTTAGGAGTCTATTAATTACTGTTAAGATTTCGAATAGAAATGAATCCTGAATTGTAAGTGCTATTCTTAAAATATTTACACCAATTGATGTTGTGTTAAAATTTTAAATTTAAGATGTTCTAATATTTGTATGCCATTCTATGGCGAAACATGTAAGTTCACGACCCTATTTATAAGACCTTAATGTACCATGTTTTTACACAAATAAATAATTCTATTCTATTCTAATTTTGGAACGTCATGTCAGCAAAATAACTTCTATATCTACATACACACATACGTAAAGTGATGCCTTAATTCCATGGCGGTAGGCAGAATCCACAGCACGCCACCTGCTACAATCCTCACTCCTTTAGCCTCGTCCACGTTCATACATCTGGTCAGACACGCACGCCGGTTGCGAGTACTACGCACCTGAGCTATGACGTCAGTGTATGTCCTTCTAGGGCGTCCCCTCCCAGCGTTGCCACTCACATTTCTATGACTAGAATCACACTATGAACATCAGACGCGACGCGATTCTTTTTTTATTTGCATGTGGAAATCCTCCACTCTGGGATGGGCGAAGGGGTCTGTCAGACACCTACTGACTAAAACCACACGGTGTTCTTCGGCTACCGTAAGTCGGGGTGCTGGAGTACTTGCGCAGGTTATCACGCTCACCGGGCCAACTTTTGACCCACATAAACATGCGGGCCCGTCACCCTCTGCAGCCGTACACAACCACAACTCCTCATCAGAGGCGCGCGCAAAACATGGTGCGCTGCCGTCCCGGGCCTGTGGCTGTTCAGGTGATAAAGTTCTCAAATCTGTCACCCGCAGGCCACACTCTACGGCGGCCGGTGATCGTTGAGCTCCTCCCGACCTTGGACTGAATCACGACCGCAAGTGAGATGTTTGTATCCACAGCACAGACCTGCATAGCCCAGGTTGGGCAGACTTCCTGAGTGTGCTCTGTTGTGACGCCGGAACAGCCCCAACATTGTTATATTGGACGCGCAAGGCATTTAGCGTCCCCCGCGAACAGCTCAACCACAGACTTCCCTTGTACAGGCCTTGACAGTACGCTTTTAACAAGGTTATTTGACCTGATCGGTACAACGAAAAAATCTGCGCGCCAACATGTTCCCGAAGACAGCCAACGCCCTGCGCTCCCTCTCCACGTGATCGTCGTCCTTAAGGTCGTCGACAAGTATATGGCCCAGATATTTAAACTTGGTCACCTACTTTACATTAGCGCCGTTCAAAGTAATTGAAGATATGGTGTCTGGGCACTTGCCGGCGGCCCTGAAGACCGTGAACTCGGTTGTCCTTACATTATAAATAAGACCATGTGATGCGGCGTATTTTTCATAAACCTTCAACATTTCCCTGATTGACCTCGTAGTCGGGCCCAGCAACACCATATCGTTCGCGTAGCTGATATTGTTCACACAAAAACCCCCATTCGGCAACCCACACTCATGCCGCTGAGCTTGACTATGAGGTCATTTACATAAACTTAAATAGCTTAGGAGAGGACAACCTGTCTCACTCCGCACTCCAACCCATATGACTCTGAGAAACACTCTGACCACCTAACACAATTAGTCTGCCTTGAGTACCAGTATTGAAATTTTTTCAATAGTTCCGCCGGTATACCTCCATCTTTCTCCAAAGCTCTTCGTATGAAACGAGATCGAAGGCTTTGGAGAGATCCAAAAAACGGGCATACACCGGAGTCTTCCGTTCAGTCTAGTATTGGACAGTGTGCTTAAGAGCTAGAATCGCGCTTTCAGTTTTACAGTCCAGGTCTAAAGTCTAAACCCGAACTGGGCGTCATGTATGTTTATGTACTATTGTGGACACTCCCGCCTGATCACCACTAAGCTAATTTTTGCTTACACTAGCAACATAGAAGAGCCCTCGGCGCTCTCTAGCCCCGCCCCGTTGACTTTGTATATAAATAATGAATGAAAGACAATACCGATCTGCCGAGCACACTGACGACGCACGCCAAACGAGAGTTATTGTTATTTTGCGCGTCAAATTGACGCTTTCCCAATAGGCCTAAACTTTAAGGGGGCGTGGCTCGGCGCCTCCGCATGATTTAAGCGAAAAAAATTAACTGATCAGGTGGAAAAGACCACAACTGTACTTACTCTCGACACGACTCAAGCACACTATCTAACAGTTTTGCTACAGTTGTCGCGAGAGAGATCGGGCCATAGTTTTATGTCTGCTGTCCTATTCTTCACTACGGGCACCACTGTAGTTTTCATCAAATCATCCGGTAAGTATGAATGACTAATGCACATATTGACGACCCAAATGGCGCAGCGGTGGTGAAGCTGCCTTATGTTCTTCGGGTCCCGGGTTCGAAACCCGGTCGGGGCAAATATTTTTGTGATGAGCATAGACATTTGTTTCCGAGTCATGGATGTTTATATGTATAATAGGTATGTATTAACAAAAAAAAAGTATCTATGTAGTATATCAACTATCTGGTGTCCATGACACAAGCCTTGTTGCTTAGTGTGGCACTAGATGGCGCTGTGTATTAATGTCCAGCGATATTTATTTATATTGAAGAACAAGGACAGGATACTCGGCACGTGTACGCCAGCATATTTTAAGTGCTCAATACTAAGCCCATCGTGGCCTGTAGATTTACCTCTACACATACTGTTTATCACTTTTTTAAGTTACTTCTAATGCAACAGGTTGTTCGCCAACCTCTTGATAAACAAACAAATACTTACTGTTTCTCTTCTTAGCTTTTCGTTTCTTTTCAGATACTTCTGGTTCTTCTACCACTTCAGTTTCAAACCCCAAGAAAGGCAATTCCTCTTCTGAATCTGACTCCGAATGGTATGACTGTAGTTGTATGTCTTCTATATCCAGATAGTTGTCGTATAGATTTACTGGTTTTAGATCTGTAAGTAAACAAAAACGGTCATTCATTTAACATCCTATGATAAGTTACTATCTTGAACTATGTAGGGTAATTTTGCAAATTAATTGACTATTTGAAGTGGTCAGGTATTGGGTAAAGTAAATGGTCATCCGTTGGTGAATGGTGGTCAGGTTATGGTGACTTTTGATTTTTTTACTTTGGACAAACCGCACAAAAAAACTGTTGTAGCATCTGAATAAACGTTTGCCTCATTTGTATAAGCATGTATCTAAGAATCATTGTGCCAAAGGCAGCATCGCTCAAATTTATACTGTGTACACAGTGACCGCAGTAAACTCAAATTCCGCTTAAATGATCCTCTATTCATTCCGTAACCATACACACGAGTCAAACTAACAGCGGGTTTTAGTTGTTCACATTGTTAACGCCTGTAGTCCCCGAAGGAGGAGGCAGTGATGTATACCTACATTTACACCAACGTGACGTCAGTTGTGTTTAAAACATAAGTAATCCAGAGGACCCTATTTCCATAAATAACTAATACTTATAACCCAAACGATACTAAAAAAAACCTAAAACCCTCCCTTATCAGATGAATAAGAAACACAAAAGGAGAAAGGATATTATTGCAGTTGTTCCCCAATGTAAAACAAATTTTAGTATCAGACAATTTTACCATCTCTCAGCTCAAATATATAACAGGATTAATAAAAACATATATGTACACAATAAAAACAATCTCGACTGTAAAAAAATTATAACAAACTGGATTAAGTATCTTAGTTATGAAGATACGGAAGCTCTTCTGGTTTACCATGAGTAATATAATCACACACCATAACGATAAACACCTCACTCTACTCCACACATTACACTACTCAATACACCTCACCACACCACACCACACACCACACCGCACCACACACCACACTACACATCACATCTGATCACATCAAACCACACTACATCTCACACACGCTCCACACCTAACTTAAGCACACCATGCTACATGATACATACTTAAGATGTTAGATTAAATAATAACAATATGCTGTAAATATGTAACATATATCTAAGATATGGAGGAGTGGAGTCTCTTAATACAGGCATTGTTTGCCTAAAAGGAGGCTCCAAACACAATTAATTGTTTATGAAGCATTTTGTTTAAATAATAAATATTTTTCATTTTCATAAATAACTATACATAATAACTAATACTAGCTATTGGTCTCCACAGTTCTTTGCTTCTTCTTAGATATTTCTAGTTCTTCCACTTCAATTTTAACATCACCTCCTGAATCTGATTCAGATAGGTGTGGAAGTATATTATCTTCTGTAACTAGACAGGTATTTTTTTGAATATCCAGGTCTACATCTGTAAGTTAACAAAAACAGTGAAAGTTATAAGAGCATTGCTTGTATATAGTGCCATTTGTAGTATCTGAAACAACTAAATTTAATTTAAGATTGTTTAATCACATTATGTTTCATTCTTAAAACATACCATCACTTTGATATTCATCATTTGGCTCAATAACATCTTGTCTCTCACAAATAGCTCGTACTTCTTCTTTGATAGCAATGCTGTCAGTTTCACATTCATCAACTACACTTACGTGCACTGTTGGACTTTTAATAAACCCAGTGCAATAGTGTAAGTCGTCTTGGCTTATTGAAGGATTTGTCTGTAAAAAGATGATTCCAGTATAAATATTTTAAAGTGACTCAAAAGAGCCTCTGTAAGTGTTAATACTTAAGTAAGCCCAAGGCACCCTAGACAGATGGCCGTGCTACCAACCTCACTGACCACTGCGCAAGCTATCGTTGCCATGACAGAGGACCGTTATCAGACTGCCATGTACATGTACAAGTTTCCATAGCCCAACAGATGTGGATGTGTGATGTGGAGTGCCCAACATGTCATAGGTATTTGTTAGCACCTACATTTGACCAAAGCGTACACTCAACACCAAGGTATTGTTTGTATGATATCCAGACAAAAAGGACATGACTTTGAGCTAAACAATATCCATATAAACCTCTTGTATGCATGGCAACACTGCACACCATATTATTATGCATTGTCTGCTGCAGAAAATGGGACGCACACAGCTGGGCATTTAAAAGTTATGTGAAGACGTAGGCTCTGGCAAGTGAGGTTACACTGAAATAAAAGTAATGAGAATAATACTTTACCTCATAGCCATCATTCATCATTTGAGCGAACAGTTCTTCAGCTTCCAAACATTTTCGCAGAAATCGGAAGCATTGCTTTAGTTTAGCACAACAGAAGAAACAAGCAAGGATCGGTCTACTGTCTTTAGTAACAAACTGCAACAAAACTTGTCTTAGACACATACTTTTTTGATTCTATGAATAAAATACTTTCAATACTAAGAATATTTCGTGTATTCAAAGACAGATTGGGGATGTTAGTCAAGGTTTTGTGTATTAATATTATAACAATGGCACACTTTTATGGCACAGTGTGTCTTTGCACCACATGTTATTTTTACCATCTTTTGTACCACAGGTACTTTTGGCTTTGAATTTGTTTCATCAAACTGGTTTCTAATTCTACTTTCCTATGAGGACACCGACCGAAAATGTATTATGAATCCTCGTGTATGAGATGAGAGGCAGCTAAAACAAAATAACAATCTCAAAGTATCAACTTACTGGATTATCAGTCAGCTTTTCATAAAGTTCATGCAAGTTCTTGTTGACCACTACATACATGTTAACATTCTCCACTAAACATATCCTACACATTGGCAGTTTATCCATCTTTTAATTCTCAATAACAAATTAAGTAACAAACAAAACAATATCAGTATTAGTTTTATTTTCTGGATAATTTCTTCAACTTGCTTGACATTAGTTCGGTGTTGCCAACTTTATTTTTAGAAGATCGTACCATGGACTAGAAAAGATCGTATTTTGCCAACATTTGAAGGAAAAAAATAGAACGTAATGAAATTTCAATAAAACAACGTAAATAATTTTAAAACAGAATGTAATTGTAATTTTTTAAAAATATTTATCATACATGAATCAACATTTTGCGTTAAAATTTATAACTGAATTTTTATATTTTTAGAAATGAGAAAGTTAGGTACGTATATTTTAAAACTCAGAATACTGATTTAAAATCTCGAATAATTATGTATACGGATGAAAGTTACCAACCGTACTTTCAAATGAAACCCAAATGAAACCAAAAACACCAACACGTATTTATACTAATATTGATTGCCTTGGATGACTGTCAGTGTTGAGAAGCACAGCCATTTGAAACTTAATTTGTATAATTTGTTTAAATAACATCGTAGTTTTAAGATAACCTAGCTTGAATAGATACCCTATGACCTAGGTCATCTCAGAATAATAGGATAATAACATTATGTAAAACAGCAATAACATATAATAACTATTTGTAGGTAGTTAAATATGTACAAATTCAGGTCAGCTGATTGGCTAAAGGAGCCCCCTTAGTATTTTATATCTAGCCAATCAAAGTTAAGTAGGTCACAGAGGTGAGGAAAGGGGAGTCGAGGGACGGGAAATGCCGGCTTCCACGCTACCGATAGGAAAATAGATAAATACCAAGTATTAGGTCAGCCACTACTTGAGCTAATAAAAATGTGAATAAAATAGGCGACTTTTTTGAGCATAGCCAGTCTTCAGTCAGCAGTGCTCAGTGTTTCTTATAACTTACTAGTGTAAAAGTCGTCGTAAATTCTGTGCAAATTGGGTAAAAGTATTGAACTATATTAACTGTGTACTCTCTATAAACTGTATTTTCTATGTGATTGCAAACTTTTATTGATAATTGTGTGTTTCTGTGTCTTTATAAAACTATTTCGTATCAGTGTAAAATCAGTTGTAAAATCAGTGTAATTAATCAAGTAAATCAATATACAGTGTTTAAATCAGTTCATCTTCTGTTGTTTTCTCTTGTAATCAACCCGTGCGGCCTGAGATCCTTTACAGTCAGATTGTGCGGGGATTCCCATTCCCATGGACATCGCCGAGTCCACAGAATACATATACTCATACGCTGCGTATCATTATAGTGCGAATGAGATAAATAAAAAAATATTGGATGAATTCTTAAAAATACAAAAAAGTTTAGGTCGTTCAAGTCTTCTTCCTACTTGTTTTTTTTTTATAATATCAATAATTTATTTAATAGTCATACATTTTTACTTCGTTATGATGATGGGTTTAAGATTTAAAATGATCGTATATTTTGCGTACGATTTCGATTACTCGATCGTACATCGAACAAGAGCCAAAATGGTCGTATATATGATTTAAATCGTACGTTTGGCAACACTTTTGATTAGTTACACTTATGCTGCGTTCCGAATTACGTTGTAATCGATTTGAGCGTCCATTCCTTAAACCCGTTCCGAATTACCGTGAGCGCGATATCGATGTCCCTTGAATCGTCATAGATGACGTCATGACATGCGCCATCTTGCGATTACACCCCTAATTATATATCACCGTGAGCGCTTTCAAAAATGACAGTTGTGTTGACAGGTTGTGTTGTTTTGTTATGATGAAGTGGAGTCACATCTAACCATACATTAAAATGTAATTTGTAATTGGTGGTATTTTTTTATAGGGTAAATATTTCCGTGAGCAAAACACGCTACTAAAAACACTTCCGTCATCCTTTTCATCACTGGACGAATCGTCGTTCTCTATGTCAAAATCTGAGATAACAGAGTCTATAGAGTCAACCAACGTAACTTACATTTTCCATCTTGAGCTCATCATTCTTATTTCTTTCCATTTTGAGCGCTGTGAGCGATTATTTTGTAATACGGAATGCAACCTTACAGTGTACAGACCACAGCATGACAGCAGACCAACATTTTTTTTTATGGCAATTTGCCGAAGTTTGACAGTGTCACGTAGTGGCTTATTATGAGTATTTTACTAAATAAATAATTAAAGAGATTAACAGCCTTATTCATAAAAAGTTAGAGCCTCCTTGAAGGCTCCTTGATGGCCCGATGCTAAAAAACATTATTCATAAACGTCTGCTAACGCTAATCAGTCCATCAAGGCTCTGCTAAAGCAGAGCTATTGCACTCCGTGTGTAGGCATGAGATAATTACCTACCGCTCCGCGCATATTGAATATGCAAGCTCTCTAGGGCTGTCGCGCTCCAGCCGTGCGTAACTGCGTACGTATGCCGAGTTAATTTTTCGCGCTCTTTTGACCTTGCGTCGCGTACCTACCTACTCGTACTTCGTGTTTGTTAATTGACTGATTTATTGAACATTAATCATTACTAGTGAAAATGACAAGCTGGATAAACTGTTGCTGTTAATAAATGTAGAAAAAAATGTCTTTTTTATATAAATTTCACTGCTCCATGTCCATGCTTCCCATCAGAGTTTATTTTAAAATTACATAATTGTTAGATTTCGCATTTATGCTGCTATTTAAGTTGAATAAGTAATTGTAATTTTAAAGAAGGCGAGATATATATTTTATGAGACAATAGAGTAAAACAATTGTAATTATAAAAGTTTTAATTAAGATTTAAATAATAATACATTGAAATACAAAAATGTTGGTAGTATTTTATTTCTAGTACCAGGCCTGTGTCACTCCGCGTGTAGGTATTAAAAACATACCTACAGGCGGCGGCCACTGCGAAAGGGCCAATCTAGGCTGCCGCAAGCGAAAGAAGACACGCGCGCGCGCTATTTGTTTGACCACGTTCAACTTTCTCGATAATTGCAAAAAGATATTTATTTATTATGTTCCTTAAATACAATTTGATAGGATAGTTTTTAAAATAATTGTTACACGTTTCATACAATATGTTGGATAAATTACAAGAGCAACTTGAAAATGTTTTTTTTTGTTTGTTGAGATATCGTAATGATTTTGGTGTCAAATGAAAGGTCTAGGTCTAAAACCATTTTATCCGTTTTAATCATGTAAATCGGTCCTCGCGTATAGGAGATAATTAAGAATTAGTATAGTGAAAATGTAAACAACCAGAATTTTTGATATTTTTGTTCTGCGAACTTTTTAATTAACGCAAAATGTGAAAATATTATTATTGTCAGTTAATGAGGAATGTTAAACGAAGAGGTATTTAAGTAGCCTAAAGATTAGTTTGTTTTCATTGTTTTTTAAAAATTCGTTGTCTATTTAACTAATTGACCGTGTAATCATAATCATACGCATCAAACATAGATAGACTACGTGGTCAAGTAGGTAGGTAAGCGATACCTAAATATTATAGTAGCAGCGGCAAGCCGACAACCCTAGTGCCACAGCTAGCGCGTCACTCCGCGCCAGACAGCAACCGAGTTACGCGTTAGAAGAGAGCGGCAACGTTTAGGTTAATATCGCGATAGGCACTGAGCGCTTATGCGAGCTGAATTGCACTTTGTTGCTTAGTAGCGAGAGTCGCTATTCCTATTAATAGTTGCGCGAAGTGCCACTTCTGACTTATTTATTCTGTGGCTAAAGTTAGAAGACTGTTGACCCTCCTTTATCTCTCTGCTAAGTCACAAAATGGCGGCCGCAAATTTGAACAGCTGACTTTGACAAGAGCAAAAAACCATACCGATGATAATTTTAGTGAAAGGAGGGTTACGCAGATTAAAAAAAAACAGGAAAAAATATTTTTTGGAATTTGTATTTAAAAATCCTCTTAGTTAGGTATTTAAGATGATACGTGTACTAACAATAAATATGAAAAAAAAAAATTAGGATGATGAACATAGTTACGGCTTTTTGCACTTAGGTACAATATAAACATGCGGATCGGAAATGGCGGGAAAACAAACATCTCGCTTTTTTAAAAGTTGATCTTGGGGATGTATCATCAAATTTTTATCTTTTCTTATTGGTTTATCATTTCTGTTTTATTTATTTTCTTTTTTCTCGTGTGTATTTGTAAAAAATTGTGTTTTCCCGCTAATTTGCTGTCATTGCTGTAAATTTTTTTTAATTGTCGATGAGGCCATTTTTAGGGTTCCGTAGCCAAATGGCAAAAAACGGAACTCTTATGGATTCGTCATGTATGTCTGTCTGTCCGTCCGTATGTCACAGCCACTGTTTTCGAAACTATTTGGTAAGTAGATGTATTCTGTGAATCGCATTAAGATTTTCACACAAATATAAAAAAAACAATACATTTTGGGGGTTTCCATACTTAAAACTGAAACTCAAAAATTGTTTTCATCAAACCCATACGTGTGGGGTATCTATGGATAGGTCTTCAAAAATGATATTGAGGTTTCTGATACATTTTTTTTCTAAACTGAATAGTTTGCGCGAGAGACACTTCCAAAGTGGTAAAATGTGTCCCCTGTAACTTCTAAAATAGTAGAATGATAAAACTAAAAAAAATATATGATGTACATTACCATGTAAACTTCCACCGTAAACTGGTTTTAACTTAATTAAAAAAATACACTATTATTAAAACATCGATCAAAGTTACAACGAACTACAAGAACTTTTATATTATGTTACTTGCTGCTACGGAACTTTTTTGTCTGTTGATTTGTCAAGATGGCCAACATAACGCGTCTAATCCGTCTATCAGCAGCTCATTAACTAGCAGACTGCTAGCAAGCGTTTATGAATCATACTTTTTGACAACCGTCTAACAAGCCTAATGAGTCTGCTAGCTAACAGACCAATCAAACCTCAATTAAGGATTTTTTATGAATAAGGCTGTAAGAATTTAAACTTTTTGTGGCGATCCTCTTAGCCTTGAAACAAACACAAATAACAGGAGTTACAAATCTATACTAATATTTTAAAGAGTTAACATTTGTTTGTAAGTTTGTATGTAGAGGGTACCTAGTCTCCGGAAGTAATGAACCAATTTCAAAAATTGTTTCACTGGTAGAAAGCTACATTATTCGTGAGTGCTATAGGCTATATTTTATTGCCGTACTCTCACGGGAACGGGAACTACGCGGGTGAAACCGCGGGACGTCAGCTAGTAAAATATATAGCTACGTTTAAACAATTTCTACTAATAGTTAACTTGATGTGGCAGTAAATAAAATTGCAATGGTTTAATCTTTAAAACTTGTCGACTAAGTATAGCATAAATAGATAATTGGATTATAATAATATGCATATGTCTGAATAGGTGACTACTATAGTTTATTATTTTAATGGAAATAAATTTATTATAAGCACGTGAGCTATGACGGACATTCACGGGTTTTTGGATGTTCAATTTTGAAATAACTTTTATCAAAAGAAGCAACATTATTCAAAGGGCAATTTAAAAATATGATTTATCGTACCACTAGGGAGCAAAATTTTCGATATAAATAGTATTTACACATTAGTTGTCTACCATTTTTGAGGTTATGATAAGATAAACAAATACCGTTGTAGTTATAGCGCGACTTAACAACGTTGATAATAAGGCAAAAACAATTTAAGTAATTTAATTGCGTATTACCAAATACTTTTTTTGCTATACCTTATTTGTTGAAGCAACCGACTAGTGGAAAGAAACAATTTTAAAATATTTTTACGTTATGAACATATTTGCGCGGGACTTTTTTCGTCGGAATGACAGCAGTTATATTATGAAGTTAGAAGCTAAGCTAGCTAGCTAAGTTAATTTAAAGTTGTATCTTTAAGTTTATGTTTATAATACTATGCTTTGTTTGTTTTAGGTGTTTCTGTAAGCACAGTGTGCTTGCAATTCTTTATGCAAAACGGCGGGAATCTCGACACCAGTTAGACACAAAAAGGGTCCCTCAAAGTCCCTCAAAGTGAACTTGTAGTTTAATAACTACGCGGAACTTATTGAAGCAATGAATTAATAAACATACTTATAAAATGTACTCATTATTTATAGCTACTATACCAATAATACTATTCAACTATTCAAGTATCAAGATCAGCTGGGTCGTACTAACTGAGTTGCCACTTGAGCGATTGTGGCGCCCTCATTTATTTTCTACTCTTTTATGTCGCACTGTAAGTGATATTCTTTCTAGCGTAATTTGTACGTGTCTTTTGCAGGACGAGTAGACTGGGTCGTCGAAGACTTAGAAAATGAAGAATATGAGGCTAATTGCAATGTAATGTATGTATAACATTTTTAGCTAATAATAATAAAAATATGATAAATGTTTTTTTTTTTTTTTTTACTTGGCAATTTTTGGGCATTTTGTACCAAGGAACTTAAATACTAACTGGAATGAGTACGAACAAAATGCTAAAAAAATAAAAGAAACTCTATCTCAAAAGCTTAGAGTTCAAATTTGTTTAATGGATTCAATAGATAAAAAACGTTCCGAGCGAGAAACCGACATCGGTGGATGGTGTCTCTGTCTTGCCTTGTCATCGATGTAAACAACATGGCCGATACACGTTCGCGTTGAAGTGTATTATCTATGTTGAAGTTATATTTTTGCGTTCTCAAATTCTTTTATTGTATTTAAGTGAAATCATCCGCTCTAAATATGGTAAAATTGTGTTGTGTGAAGGGGTGTAGTAGTAAGGGGTATGCTGGATGTGGAATTTCGTTTTTCAGATAAGTTTTTTAACTTTGTTTGTATACTACAACTAGGGTTACCAATGTTTTAGATTGACAAACGGGGAATATCCAAAAAAATATTAAAACAGCTAAGTTCGAAGTTTCGAACATCGTTGTCGTACATACTAATCAAAAGTTTAGTTTCATTTTATAAATTAGAAACATCGGACATCGCACATGGCGTCGGTAGTAGTTTGCTTAAATACAAATATTGTTTTGTTTCCAGACAGATTCCTTAATAATGAAAATCTGCAGCAACGGTGGCTAAAGCTATCTCGCCTAGAATGCTATGGAGTTGCAGGTCATCATCATTAAATAATAACAGTAGTCTGTAACTGCCTCAAGAGTTAGTGTGATTATTGGACACCCTATTAGAAAGAGACAACATCCACTCTTGAAGCTTTCTCGCTCGGAACGTTTTTGGGTTGCCCGTCCTCATTCCAGTTAGGGTATATAAGTTCCTTGTTTTGTACTCATTCTTTGGCAGGATTTGGCAGGTTTCAAACCAAAGTATGGCAGTACCTATCAATAATTTTAAGCTAGGGTATATATGTTCTGTGACTTCTGTGATTTTAAGATGGTCACACTTACATGTCATGTGAAGTGTCATTTTTGAATTTATCAATTGTCTTGTCAAGTGAATTTGTGAAATAAATCTCGAGAAAAATCATAATAATTATTAAGGCTTACTGCTGTATAAACTTGACTAAGACTGCTACCGTCACATTAACATAATTATGTCCACAAATTCACAAAAGAAAATAAGTGCACAACAAAGACCACTAATTATCTGGCATACGTTAATTAAATTGTTTTATTGATGAGTGTTTGTAGAAATCGTGGGAACCAACAATGCACAACATGACAATGCACAACACGAGAATGCACGACATTGGAATGTACGTGTTTTGAATTCCAATGACGTACATTATCATGTCGGCCATTCTCGGCCCGGACCAAGAATGCCCGGCATGACAATGTACAGCACGCCAATTGGAATCAAAACAAACAGTGACGTCACATTTAAAAAGTAAAAAGCCATGTGACACTAGGGACGGGTGATACACAGATTTTATTGATTTTGATTGAATATGGATTGATTTTGTTTCATTTGACATATTATGGTTAGTTATTATTCTGTGGTATGGTTGACGTTCAATCAATTATATTGAAGTAATCTATGAATGAAATAATCGTGATGTTATGTTTGGTTTGTTTGGAACTATAAAAACGCAGTTTGGGTTTTCTTGTTGAGTTCTGGTTGTAAGGCACCCTCCTACAGCTAAATTAGGAAGCGAAAATGGTCCTGGAAGAAAACAAAAGCTAATGAAATAGGTAGTTTTTAATAACATCAGCAACGTGCAAGCGTTTTCAACAAGAACAGATATTTCATTGGTGATCTTTGAGATGTTGAAACATGTTTGGCAAGTAAGAACATAAACTGTTACAAATTACAACATCATTGGTGTACATAAGTACTTACATAATACGGAAGTTTGAATAGGTATCAGCATTACAACAATTTCTCCATGAGCAACCAGGGCTCTTACTACGAGCTCTTACAAATCGTCTCAATTTGTGATACCATGATGAGCTCTGTAGCTGGGGGCTGTTAGTTTGGTCCCTTTGGCTTTGTGATTTATTAATCAATCTTTGTAGGTACTCTATATTATGTATGTAGGTCCATATTATCTGATAAATAAATACCTATCCACAAAACATTCCTACATATTACCTACTAACACCAGCTGGCAGCTGTGGAGACAGTGACAAGATCTCAACATAACATGTAGCTTTAATACAGAATTAAAAATAGTAATACATAAGTAGGCACATACTATAACTATACCATGCTAGCAAAGTCTAGCTATGAAAAAAATTCATCAGTGTTTATATTATTAAAACTAGGAATTTTGTAGTAGGTAAGTACCTGTAGCTGCCATCATAATAACTTTCTAATTAATCTTATTTATTTTAGATTTTCACTGTGATCGAAGATGTGTGTGACTCACACTTGATCGAGATAATTATAAAAGCAATTAAATATTTGCCCCAAACATAGTCCATATCACTATTGTGTTGCTGCTTGCTGCTCAAGAGGACCGCAAGCCTGGCATAGAATTCCATTACATTATATATTATGGTTTCATCGCAGAAGAAAAAACACTTTAGTAAAAAGTTAATTGGTTCAAAGCTGCCCTGAATTACATACCTAGCTGCTAAGGCGAAAGAAACACCTACTATGAAATAAATTCAAGAATAAGATCAGCGACCAGGACCAAAATAGTAATTGGATAAACAAAATTATGGGCGCAACCAGAGTTAAGATTAAGTGTGGAGACAGTTAGTATGAAAGTGGCAAAGTAAATTATTATCAGGATAGCATTATAGTTACTGCTCTATGAATGCTAAAGCTTATCTCTCTATCTAAAATAATCTTAAACACCAACTAAAATAGGTAATACTTTTATTTTTGATCCATGACAATAAATAGCCTTTAGAATAGTAGGTACCACCTACTAATTGTTTGTTACATATTTTTATTTGTAATTAAAATTAAGAAATGGGTAATTTATATGATGATCATTGTTTTAATATAAACTTAACATTTAATTAAATTAATTATATATTGAATTTCATTGTCTTTTTTTCACTCTTCCTCGTCCGTATTAGGTACGTCCTGCAGGATAGTCCTTTCCCTTGTTCTCCACACAGATCCCGCGACCATACATAAATCATCTCTTGATCTCTATTCGTAGCTTGCTTCTTTCAATGATACCTTATAAGTAAAATTAAATAAACAAAAATGCAGTATAAATATTATCATCATCATCAGCCATAGAAAGTCCACTATTGAACATGGGCCTCATAAATATAATAATCTATACTTAATAAATAAGTAAGAAAGACCAATTTAACCACTAGACCTTGTGGTGCACCTTGGTGGAGGCCTATGTCAAGCAGTGGACTGCAGTTATGATGATGATGAACCATTAGCTATTTTTATTAAATCATCAACAAATTAAAAGCCTACACTGTGATCAGAGTATTTGGCTCGCGATCCGATGGGTTGGATTACCGGTGGGGACACTGTCTCACAAAAATATCTTTAAGGGACTGTTCCAAGTTAAGGAAAGGCATTGCAGGTTAAAATCACCTGATTGATTAGAAATTATGATGATTCCGTGCTTCGGATTCGGAGGGCACGTTTCTGTAGGTCCTGCAGTGCAAGTACGTAGGAATCGATTCGATAAATCTGACAGCTAATCTCGATAAAATGAGTTCATGTCGAATCGAATCGATGTCGCAAGTACGTAACTACTATTTTAACGATCGTTATTATACTCTACAATTATAACGATTTTATCGAAAATGCAAGTACGAAACGACATTTTGACAGTTGAGATCGACAATTTACGTTGTCGAGCTCGGTAATTTATCGACGCCTTTTAAAAGCGCGACAAGCTTATCGATCATTAATTTAATGGATTTAGGACTTATGGTGTTATTGCTGATGATGAGGAAGAACGGCAGCACCATCATAATGTGATGCGTATTCGGAGGCAACGTTTCAGCGACACGAACAATCCACTGGAACTTCCACATTTAGTTCGTCTTTTTCGAGTGACTCGAGAAGTGGCTGTCATTTTAATACAAAGGATAGAGGTAGATTTACGGAGGACACGATCCACTGGATTCCCTGTCCATATCGTGGTAAGCCCCTGCTGTTTTAGGTTTTGACAGCCGTAAGGTTTTATGCAATTGGGAGTTACCAAAGGTGCATTGGGCAGAAGTACAATCTTGCCCTTGGCCACAAAACTGTGAGCAAGGTTGTGCGAGAAGTGTCGAGGACAATAGTTCGCCGCCTCTTCCACACCTACCTACGTGAAGATCCCAGGAACTGCAGTTGAAAGGAGAGCCATCGTGGAAGGATTCCAGCACTGGAAAGTGAGATTGCCTTGGATGTGTCGATTGCACCCATGTTGCAATAGTCACACCCTACAACAATATTCCCGATGACCCCTTATATGGGTGTCGCGGACTTTCATGAGATATAATCCGCGAATGTAAATACAACAATAATCAGACATAGCAACATTACAACAATAATTTTACACAATGGCAACATCGATGCTACATTGCAGGAAGTACGTGCGAACCTGTCAAATCAATCCGACGCGGTAAGAACCAGTATTTTGTCTTGTTTTTGTTGAGCTAAAGTTTAGTCAGAAGCCGTGTTTACCAAACTGAGTTTGTATCGGGGTTGGAGCCCATCTCTGGATTGAAAGCTGAGTATCTAATGTTTTAAGATTAATTAAGTTATTCACTGAAACCAGTGTTCTTGAGAATACTGAAATACTGAATAATGATTATATGTAAACCAATGAGGTTGGCAAACTTTGTATGTTGTAGTTGTATAATATAACTGAAGCTTCTTGATATCTCAATTAGTACTAGTACGGTTGAGGCGGTGAGAATACCACTCCGTCTTCCCCTAAAGGTATGTGCTTGACCTTAAAGCCCTGATTGAGGCGGTGAGAATACCACGCCGTCTCAGGTATGTGCTTGACCTTAAAGCCCTTCGTTGATGATTATTGAGGCGGTGAGAATACCACGCCGTCTCAGGTATGTGCTTGACCTTAAAGCCCTTCGTTGATGATGATTGAGGCGGTGAGAATACCACGCCGTCTCTAGTAAAGGTATGTGCTTGACCTTAAAGCCCTTTGTTGATGATGATTGAGGCGGTGAGTATGGCCTTATCGAGGCCGCCGTCTTCTAAATGTATGCTTGACCTTAAAACCTTTATGAGTGCCCTTGGAAGTGAGCTTCCAGGATTGGAAACCATACCGTTTTCCAGCTGTTGAGTAGTGTGATAACAAGATCTAATATTTGACATTTGGTTTCAGTAAATACCAATAATCTAAGATGCCCAAAATATCGAAGTATCAGTGTCATCGATAATATCTATCTACAGATGGTGAAAGTAGCCCCTCTGCTCAGGTCTGTTTGCTCTGCGTTCTGTGCTCTGTCTCCACAAAGAATTAACAAGCGAAGCAGATAAAGTAAACCCAGGTACAAGTTACACATAATATTTTTTTTCTCATTCGCTACGTCTGCCTAAGGTTACACCCTCAGAAGAGATCAACATAATACTCTAGTATCTCATGATTCCTTTTAATACTAGAATCTTAACATATATGGGCAGACGTCGCGACATGGTGGAGATGCTGGGATTTGAACTGGTTTCAAGAATATTATGAGTGCCAAGAGAACCTAATGCAGGCATGGCAGCAGCACCATAAGTAAGAGAGAAGTAAATTGTCACAACTCTTATCACCAACAGTGTAGAAGAGCAATAATTACACAGTGATTTAAAGCTATTTATACCACACTAGAAGTTGTGAATAAAGATTTAGTTGCAGGATGCACTAATGTGAGCGGGGGCTACCGACACCACGACGAATTATAGATCTATTTTGTTTTAAACTACTTTGTAAAAGTTTGATATAACACTTATTTGTAGCGAAAGTTTTAGGAATTAATCGCTAGATGGCGTTAGTTGCCTCAATGTGTAAATAATTATTCCGATCTATTGTCTTTAGGAGAATATTGTAAATTACGTAAGTTGCGTGATTAAAAATTATATTATTATTTTATTCATTATCATTGAATCGTGACATGTCATTTAATCAATCCCTTAAAAAGAGGAAGGAGGATTGTTTTGATCCAGTCGGAAGTTCGTCCGTTCCGTAAGCAAAGCAATATTGTCAAATGACCGACGAGAAATTTTTTGAATGGAATTTAATTTATGAAATTAACTGGATTAAATACAGCAATAAAGAATTAAATAATTCTTGTTTAATTTCTTTGTTCACCTGCGCAAATTGAGTTATTGGGTCCCTTTGGTGGTATGAAGTGGGGCGCGTATAGGTGCACGATGCGCAAAGCGATCCCCACTCTTCCGCCGAGCGCTCAAGAACCGTGCCGGTATCTGTACTTCAGCCAACATAGTCCATAAGGATGTACGACAGTGAATCGAGTTTTTTGTTACTCTTATTACACTCGCAGAAATCGATTGTGGTTTCGATTAATTTATGTTTTGTTTGTTTTAACGCTCGATTATTGTGAACGTGATGTCTAATGTATCTGACATACAAGATTGAGATACTGTTTAATTTTAAGTCTGGAATATTTATTATTACAATACACTTTACAAACCACAAGGATTGGACAAGGAATTGAAGAGTTTACCCTGATTACCTAATCACACGAAACGAGAAGATGATACGCTATATTAAGTTTGACGACACGATCTCCATGTTGTGAATCAAGAATCAGATTCCACAGGATACTAATTGGTACTATCCTTACTACTTTTATTAATTAAAACGGCAACTTGTTTATGTCATTTTATAGTGTATGACAATTGCGGTGTACGGCTCGATGCGATGGAGTCGATTAGTACTTCAGTACGTGAAGTATACCAATTAAACTAAGGGAAATCTTTAGCAAATTTATTGATTACCCTAAAGTTACGTTTGACATTCGTTTATTTCTAGTCAACGTTTACTGATACAATAAACTGTAGAGGATAATACTGGAATTTTAATATAATCGATAAATTGGAAATCGATTGTTGTTACGATTTATACGGTTAACTACCGCCTCACTATAGCCAGAAAAGTTTTACTTGTGAAGTTGTGATGTACCTACGAAACGAAATAACGACGAGAAAAGTTTGAATACTTTGTTTTGCTAATAAATAAGTATTGTCATCTGCTCTAAAACACGAAAGTTGTTTAGAATATATTGGTAAGTTATCAATATAATTATTGATTTGAACGATTGAACTTTCTGTTGATCCAGTCTAGGTGAATTGTGAATTTAATCTAAATGTGTAAAATTTAATCCTAATTATAGCGATATGATCGTATCATATCATAATAGACACTGAAAGGCTCATGAGAATTGCCATGTTGCTCTTGTGAAAACCATAAGGATTGATGTGATAATCGGGGATTTACAGAAAACACATCGATCAACTAGGGCTAGTTTTTGCGGCCTATTACCTATCTGAAAGGACAGCTCCGAGTACGATTCGCTGTGTAGACGGAACTACTGATACCTACACAACACAACTGCGAGGTAATTATACTTTTATTAAGATTGGTAGATGAGATCATACCGGGTTGGTACCTACCTATGCCATGAGTGTGCATACAAATTGCAAAGAGATTGGTTCCTTACATACGAGCTTTAGTGGATGGCTCACACCGGCAGAGTTCTTGATGTGATTTGCCTATTAGAAGGTTCAGTGGGCACCGAGTACCTAACTAAGATTGCTAAATAATATGACTAACATGTATAAGTAATATTACACCTCACATAACATAGAGGAAGTAATATCAATACTATAAGTGAGACTTATCACAACATAATATTTTGTTAAAATGTAGAGTAAATAACTTGTGAGAGTAAATGTTTCTTATTTGAAAACAATAGGTAGCGAGTACTAGTATTTATTGAGTACAACACCTAACAACTTAACTATTTGTTTATTAATATTGTGTTATCTGGACACATTTGATTATAGTTACTTAGTGAAGAATAATCAACATACCGGTTGGAATGTGAGATCATTTTGTCACAAAGATACATTAATTGATCAACTATATCATTAACATTTATTTTAGTTTAACATTTATTTTAGTATGGAGTAATTACTTCTTCAAATATCAACTTTAT
The DNA here is from genome assembly GCA_905147715.2 of Xestia xanthographa. Taxonomy (NCBI): domain Eukaryota; kingdom Metazoa; phylum Arthropoda; class Insecta; order Lepidoptera; family Noctuidae; genus Xestia; species Xestia xanthographa. The sequence goes on along the minus strand of LR990654.1, from coordinate 16,840,679 downwards.
TTGTTAAAATTAAATATGTTGCCCACTGTGGAAATGAACTTGTCTGTGTTCAATCTGTTATATTAAACAGGATTCTAAAGATCTCTGAAACCAAATACATTAAATTAATTAAGACAAATTTGATATTAAAATGTAGAACTTGTTAAGTTCTTACTACCTTATTTGCCCTAGAACACATTCTAAACATGTCAACTATATTTTCAGGATTCAAATTAAATTGGATCTAAACACATAAAATATTAACTAATATAAAAACAAAGAGTAGCCCTTACATTTGCTAACACACTTTGGATAATTAAGTTTCTTGTAAATGTAAACTTAAATGAAAATGATTACATTTACAAACTGATGTAATAATTATGATAAATTCACCGTTATGACCAGCTAACATTAAAAGGACATAAGTACTCAAATCTATAAGGAGTACTACCATCATTCTTGTAGTACTTACATTTTTTGGTGCACAAGCCTGGCACGGATGAGGAACCCGTGGGGATTCGAACCTTTACAGCAGTATGGTGATGGTGACAGCTTGAGAAATGAAACCAGCCAGCACGATAGACGACGTATATTCTTCCAAAATATATTACATGAATCGATCGTCTTATACATCCAACTTATTATCGATACTTGACGCTTATTAATACAATGGATCACTTTGATAATATAAAATGCAATCAACTTAATAAATTATGTGCGTACACGTTCACAGGTCAAAGAGAAGAGGAGTGACAGATGACATAGACAAATAAAGTAGACAACATACAAACCGATGAGATTTAAAGGCATAGACAATAATTACTATTGCTTTAATACTTCCCCTTATGCCTTTAAAACTTATGTAAAGTTACAATAAAACTATCGACTCTACATACACATGGCTCTACATTCACATGGCTCTACATACACATGGCTCTACATACAACATGACTCTACATACACATGGCTCTACATATACAATAAGTCACATGCTAGTAAACACAACAATAATATTATCATTTCATTTAGTATCCTAATAATTGTACACATATTGATTAGGTAACTACAACTATAAAATTAGTTTTAACAAGGCCTAACACACAAATCATGCCTAAACATATTATGTTGTTTAGAATTCAAACACTTTGTTAATACATCTGCAAACATCTTTTCAGTACACAAATATTTAACAGACATGAAACCTTTCAAAACTAAATCTTTAATAAAATGGAAGCGCACATCAATGTGTTTTGTTCGCTTGTGACTAATTTCCTTATTCTCTATTATCTTATGAGCGCTTTGGTTGTCATTAAACACAATGATGTGCACCTTTACATTAGGTACTATTTCTGACAACAATTGCTTTACAAAACAAAGATCTTTAGATACATCAGCAATTGCCATATACTCTGCCTCTGTACTACTTAAGGCCACAGACCGTTGTTTTCTAGATTCCCAATTTACAATGTTATTTCCTAATTTAATTGCATAACCTGTATATGACTTTCTATCAAAACAATCATTAGCCCAATCGGCATCTGTATATGCATGTAATATCAATTCCTTACTTTTTACAAAATGTAAACCGCAATTAATTGTTCCTGCTAGATACCGTAGCAAACGCTTAGCAGCTAACCAATGCGTTTTTCCAAAGCAATTATTAAACTGACTTAAATGGCTACAGGCAAACGCAATATCAGGACGAGTACAAACAGACAGATACATAAGAGAGCCTATTAACTGTCTGTACTGATACTGTTCGTCATTCAAACATTCATCTTCTTTTAACAATTTGTTACTGGGAACCATGGGAGTAGATACGGCTTTACAGTCTACCATATTATATCTTTTTAATATACTCTTTATATAAACAGACTGATCCAAAGTTAATGTTTTATTTTTCCTATCCCTAGTCACGCGTACTCCAAGATAGCTTTGTATTTGACCTAGATTTTTAATATTAAATTCTGATTCCAATACTACTATGAATTTCTTTTTACACTGGCTATCTTTACGATAAAACAAATAGCAGTCATCGACATAAAGAGCTACAATCATAAAATCATTTTGTGACATCATGTAGTATACACAAGGTTCACTTTTACTTTGAATTAAGCCAATATTACATAAAACACTGTGTATACGAACATTCCACATGCGACTAGACTGTTTTAATCCATATATACTCTTTTGCAGTAAACAAACTTTTTCATCATTTTTACTGAAACCTTCAGGTTGTTCCATGTATATAGTTTCATTTAGATTACCATTAAGAAAAGCTGTGGTTACATCTACATGATCAATATTCAAATCAAATTCATTTGCTAAACTAAATAATATTCTCATTGTAGAGTGGCGTACAACAGGCGAGAATGTATCATGAAAATCAACACCTTCCTTTTGTGTGAATCCTCTCGCAACTAAACGTGCTTTATAACATATAAAATTACCTGAAGCGTCATTTTTAACTTTGTACACCCACTTACATTTTACAACATTTTTATATTTCGGCCTATCCACCAATTTCCACACTTGGTTAACCATTAATGAATCATACTCTTCTTTCATAGCCTTCAGCCACTCATCGGCTTCTCGACTAGACATAGCTTCTTTGTATGAAGCTGGTTCTAAACCATTATTGACCATAAGTGACCAATCAGTGTCACAATACCTTTTAGGTGGAACCGACCGTGTACTACGCACAGGACGACCTGTAGATGTCGACGGCGGGTCAAGCAGCTGCGTCACAGCTTCCCCTCGAACGGTGTCCGACACCGGTGACCAGTCCACGTCATCAGTAGTACAGTCAACAAGAGAATCACTCTTGCTCACCGTGCAGTAGTTCTCCTCATCTCCTGATCCTGGAAATGTCATAGAATAATCATGTTCATTTCGGATATAACCAAGATCGTTGTTACTTTCATTCACAACATTGATGTTACTGTCATTCATATCAAAATTTGTGGTACTATCATTCCCTACAAAATCCTTAGCAATACTCTCATTCTTGCCAGTAGTGTTATTATCATTCACACTTTTGCTATAGACAGTACTCTCATTCCTGTCAGTGTTACTATCATTCACACTTTTGTTATAGACAGTACTCTCATTCCTGTCAGTGTTACTATCATTCACACTTTTGTTATCGACAGTACTGTCATTCCTGTCAGTGTTACTATCATTCACACTTTTGCTGTCGACAGTACTCTCATTCCTGTCAGTAGACTCCGTGCTACTGTCATTCGCACTACCATAGTCAATATTATTAAAATCATTAAAAAACTCAAAATTATAATTCACATTATTAATAATATTACCATTATGTTTAAAATTATAAAAACTTTGCTCTAAGAATTCAACATCTCTAGACATAACAACTTTTCTAGGGTCATCACAGTCAGCCAATCTGTAACCTTTAGAAGTTTCTGAATATCCCACAAATACATATGGCTTACATTTTGCATCCAATTTCTTGCGATTCACGTTCTGAACCTTCACATACGCCACACAGCCAAAAACACGAAGATGGCTAAGGTCTAGCTTCGACCTAGTCCACACTTCCTCTGGAATTCGGCCTCCTAAAGCTGCTGTAGGAGATCTATTTTTAAGATATATGGCGGTCGTCACCGCTTCTCCCCAAAAACGCCGGTCCAGACCTGAATGCTGCAGCATACACCGTACCTTGTTCATTAAAGTACGATTCAGCCTTTCAGAAATTGCATTCTGCTGCGGACAGTATGGAATTGTAGTTTGGTGCAATATACCCTTCCGTTTCATAAACATAGAAAGTTGTTTGTTTACAAATTCTCCTCCATTATCAGATCTCAAACATTTAACCGGTAAACCCATCTGCCTTTCAACCATATTAACAAATTCTATAAAACGGTCACATACCTCAGATTTTCTCTTCAACAGGTAGCCAAACGATTTCCTTGTACAATCGTCAGTGAAAGTGAGTAGATATTTCGCACCACCCCAGCTGATCGGCAAAGGACCACACACATCAGAATGGATTAGGGCTAACGGCTCACCTGCAACTTTGCTTGGTCCTTTAGCAAAAGGTTTGGATGGCAACTTGCCCTCCAAACAAGGAATGCATTTGCTATGTTCCACTTGATTCTGAAACATAAAACCATTGGACACCCTATCCTTCATACTATATAGATCCCTATAGTTTATGTGCCCCAGCCTTTTATGCCACAAATCTACTGGCAATCCTTGGTCAGCAACTACGGAACTCATAGTCTCTTGCCCCTGCAAGAACATAGAGTTCACCCTATTGTGCGAAGGCTCACTCATTGTTACCTTTAACCTGTACATACCGTTAACAATAGAAGCAGATGCTATAATTTTACCCTTTGAATCTGTAATGATACAACCTTTCCTGCTGAACGTCACATCATAACCATTTTCAATTAATCTACTAACTGAAATTAAATTGCTGGAAAGTTCTGGTACAAGCATAACATTGCTTAGTTTGCGGAGCTTATTACCGAAATTTAAATTTACTTCACCAATGCCAATACACTCGAGTTCTTCATTATTTGCCACTTTTATTTTGCTACAACTTTGTCTAAAGTTCATAAAAATGTCTCTATTGTTACACATGTGAGCACTGGATCCAGAATCCACAAACCAACAATCTTTCGGGTATGCCATCAATGCTGTAGTAATTAAAGCTTTTTCTTGATGTTTTTTATCGCGCTTCATCTTGAAACAATCACTTTTGATGTGGCCAGCCTTCTTGCAATAATGGCATTTGCCTCTGAAATCCCTCTTCTTTGTAACGAAAGCAGTATTGTCATCTGTTGACCTACGCGTCTCTTCTAGTAATAGTCGGGCCCTGACTACTTCACTTGTGAGCGTACTTGTCATGTTGACAGTTTCCAAGTTAGACACTAACGGATCATATTCAGATGTTAGTCCGCTTAAGAGAATCTCAGCAACTTCTTGATCTTCAATTGTTTTTCCAATGTCTGCCAATTGTTGCACTAACATCATTACAGCTTCAATGTAATCAGTCATGTTACTAAAATTGCTATAATCTACCCGATGTAACTGTCGTAGTAGCAAAACTCGGCGAACCAGTCCAGAGTCTTCAAACACATCAGCGAGATTTTTCCAAGCTTCCTTAGCACTCTTTGCGGTTCTTACATATTGGTACATGCTAGGCTTGATCGCGAGGCATATACGGGCGAGAGCACGCTGGTCACGAGCGTCACCCTCCGTCGCTCCGTTCACCACCAGATCCCACAATCCATCGTGCATCAATGACATGCGAGAAGCAAACTTCCACGCATAATAATTGCGTGCGCCTTCCAAGCGTTCGATCTGCGTACCGAAAGAACTAGCAGGCGGTAGCAGCGTCGCTGTGCAAGCTGGCTGCGGCGGCATCGCGTCCACGTGCACATCTTCAGGCATATTTTGGAGGTTAGAAAAAATAATTCTTACTGTGTACAGTTTCTGTCAGCAAATCTCCTGGGCCAATAACCTTTTGGTGCACAAGCCTGGCACGGATGAGGAACCCGTGGGGATTCGAACCTTTACAGCAGTATGGTGATGGTGACAGCTTGAGAAATGAAACCAGCCAGCACGATAGACGACGTATATTCTTCCAAAATATATTACATGAATCGATCGTCTTATACATCCAACTTATTATCGATACTTGACGCTTATTAATACAATGGATCACTTTGATAATATAAAATGCAATCAACTTAATAAATTATGTGCGTACACGTTCACAGGTCAAAGAGAAGAGGAGTGACAGATGACATAGACAAATAAAGTAGACAACATACAAACCGATGAGATTTAAAGGCATAGACAATAATTACTATTGCTTTAATAACATTAAACAAGATTGAACATAATTCTATCATATCAATTAACTCTTTGAGTACTGTAGAATGATAACAGTTGATCTACTAGGGTTAATTATAAATTTATGTTTCTGTTTTCATTTTTGAAAACGATTATCAAGTGAGATTAATATGTACCTATTAAATCTTGCTAACATCAGATTTGACAAACTAAATGATGGTGACAAGTAGGTACACATACAGTATCTGATAGAATTTCACAAACATCTGAATAGAGACTATTCCGAATAAGATAATGACATCAAATCACAATGTTTGGATTAATTTATTATATAAACTCATACACTTCTGGAGTAAGTCTATGAGAAAAGGAGAATGATCTTATTATTGTCTGTCGTAATAAAACAATAATTACTAATGCTATGCATTTTAGTAAACACAGGGGCGTGATACAATTTTCGGTTACAGGACCTGTGCGAACATGGAAGAATTACTGTTGCACCGTTTGCAATTATTAACAAATCAAATCGAACATCAGTCTAGCTTATCCTCCCGCCTCTCTATACATAACGATGAGACAAGATATGACGCAGAAATTATAAAAGTTAAACTTGAATCGTTGTTAAAGAGATTTAACGAAGACCTCACTAACTACTTTCGAATGATTAATAATCCTTCCGCTGACGACATAGGAAAAATGAGCGAAGTTCAACTTGAAGCTGAACAGAACCTTGCCGAATTAAATGTGAAAATTAAAATGTTTTCTACGCGAAACAATACAGTCGAACAGGGGGCCACCCAAGCCAGCAGCACTTCTAGCCGCCTTCCAAAACTAAACTTACCTGAGTTCGACGGGGACGTATTGAATTGGCATCAATTTTGGGACCAGTTCAGTTCTAACATCGACGCAAGAAATATCACTGAAGTCGATAAGTTATTGTACCTAAAAGCATCTGTTAAAGGGGAAGCCAAGCAGGTTATTGACGGTTTCGACACTACTAACGCCAACTACCAGATTGCGTTGAGAACATTGAAAGAAAGATATGGGAAGACTTGCCATTTAGTCGACGCTCATTACTCTGCGTTGTCTAAAGTGAAAACTGCCGATAAAACAACAAATGAGTGCAGGAAAGTACTAAACAACGTGGAACGGCATTTAAGAGTCCTAGAGTCACTTGGTGAAGATATAAACCATAATCATTTGAGGCATCTAATTTTCGAGAAATTTCCTGAAGACCTAATTTATGAACTTAAGATAAAATCGACGGAGAATTCTATTCAAGAGTTGAGGAAACTTTTGGAAATCATAATTACTGCTCGTGAAGATGCGAGTCGAATAACACAAGAACGAAACCCTAAGGTAATTGAAAATTACACTGTAGAAACACTGCATGTTACACAAGAGAACAGAAAACATCCCATTGAAGCAAAGGAAAATATAAGCAATAATAAAGAAACGAGGTCGTGGAAGGTCAAGTCATCAGGAGAACCTCAAAGGAAGAGGACGAAGTTAAGCTGTATATTCTGTAATGGTAGCCACTTCAACGACCAATGCGATAAATATAAAACTTCTACAGATAGAAAGACGATGATCAAAAACCGTTGTTATCAATGCTTTCGTCCTGGCCATGGCATCCAAAGTTGCAAATCACAGAGGCAATGTTTTCATTGTAAAGAACGCGGGAAACACAATAGAGCATTGTGTCCTAATCAATTTCCTTCTCCAGTAAAGTCATCTACGCTGTCAGCAATAAACAACAAAAGAGACACTGTGCTGCAAACGGCAGTTGCTATAGCCTCAAAGGAAGGAGACACTTTCCACCAGGTCAAATGTCGAATCTTGTTGGATTCTGGGTCGCAAAGATCCTACGTCACTCAGAAAATCGCACGTAAATTAGATCTCCCAATTCAGGATGAAGAAAACTTATCTGTTTTTACCTTTGGAGCAGAAGCTCCCCGAGAACTCAAAAGTACAGTAGTTAGACTCAATTTAGAAACCCGAGACATGTCTAAACGACCAATCTATGCAAATGTAATACCAATGATATGTAAAGGAATACCAGTTGCACCACGTGAGCTTAGTAACTGGAAACAGAAAGAATTACTAGCTGACGATAGTTCATCTGACCAAGTTGATATTCTTATAGGTAACGATTACTACTACAGTTTTATGAAAACTGAAAAGATTCAAATCAGAGAAAACCTGTACCTAGTTGATTCCAAGTTCGGTTGGATATTATCCGGAATAATGAACCCGGAAACTGAAGAGGCTTTAACGGTAATTACATATTTCCAAACAGAGCTAGATGTAAAGTTAACTAAACCGGACCTGCCAATGGATCAAGTAAACATATCCCCTCTGTGGGATCTTGAGTCCATCGGGATAACCGATTCACCGAAGATAACAAAGGAAGAAGAAGCGATTCGAAGCTTTAATGAGACTACCGAACTTGTCGAAGGAAGGTATTACGTACACTGGCCTTGGAAAGAATTTCCACCTAATTTGACCACTAACTTCGGAATGGCATTCGGCCGCCTCAAGAGCCTAATCAAACGAATGAAGTCCGAATCAATACAGTCATATAATGAAACGCTGCAAGATCAGCGACAGAAAGGAATAATTGAAATAGTTCCCGAATTTAGTGAAACTACAGATGAGAATAGACCTGTACACTACTTACCACATCACGGTGTTCAACAGCCAGGAAAGCCAACTAGAATTGTATACGATGCTTCGGCTAAAGTTAATGGATTTAAAAGCTTAAACGAATGTTTATATTGCGGGCCGATGATGCTCGAAGACTTAACTAAACTGATAATCAGGTTTAGATCGCATCAAATAGGTTTATCAGCCGATGTAGAAAAGGCATTCCTACAAATAGGATTACACAAGGAAGACAGGGACGTTACACGGTTCCTATGGCTTAAGGATACTTCTAAACCGGTCACAGAGGATAACTTGTTATGTATGAGATTCACTCGCGTTCCATTTGGAGTAATATCAAGTCCATTTTTGCTTAACGCCACCATTAAACACCATCTCATGAAGTCAAAAGATTCCGTCATTAGGAGCGCGGCTAATGACATATACGTAGACAACCTAGTGACTGGTGCACAGACAGTGCAAGAAGCTTTGATTCTTTGTAAACGCTGTAAAGATACATTTCACGATATATCTATGAATCTTAGAGAATGGAGCTCGAACTCTGAAGAATTCATGCATGAGATTTCTGACGCACACCAAAATCAGACCATAAAATTATTAGGTTTAGAATGGCATTTAAAAGAAGATACTTTAAGACTACGTTTTAATAACAACAAACCTAATGCAAATACTAAGAGAGACGTTCTAAGAGTAATAGCTTCAGTCTATGATCCTTGTGGCTTCGCCACGCCTACATTGTTAGCGGGAAAGCTATTGTTACAAGAATTATGGAAAAAAAAGATAAAATGGGATACACCCATACCTGAAGGTTTCGCATCAAAATGGAAAGAAATCAACAATGACCTTAGCGAGATCTCTGAAATCGCATTACCAAGACGTTATACCAGATTACCTAGAGAAAACTGTGACTTGCATTGCTTTACAGACTCATCTACGCAAGCATACGCTGCAGTAATTTATATAGTATCCAAAGGTGAAATATCATTTGTAATCGGCAAGTCTCGCCTAGTTCCAATAAAAGACCAGGAACACCTAAAGATACCTAGATTGGAATTACTGGGTGTACTAATTGGAAGCCGTTTAATGAGATATGTAGTCGATTCTCTAAAAGTAGAAGTAAGACGACAAATTTTGTGGACTGACAGTCAAATAGTTATCGACTGGGTTAATTCAGACAAATTATTGCCACCGTTTGTTGCACGGAGAATTGAAGAAATCAAGAGGAACAAAGAAATGACTATCAGATATGTTCCATCCGAACTTAATTCTGCAGATGTTGCTACAAGATCGGTGAGCACAAAAGAGGACAGAGATAAATGGCTAGAAGGGCCTCAGTTTCTGACACAAGGATCCGAAACTTGGCCTACAAGCGAGGTAAAGTCCATAAACCTGTTGTCCCGGGAGGGTCTCCCGAGGGAACCTCGAGTCGAAAGATATATTAATAAAGAGTGTCAAGATACACTGGAAAAGAATATTGACAAGTTGAGAGAACGAGAAAGAAATTTGCAAGCCCAAACGAGTGGATTGTCAAACAAGCTTGAAACGATTAAAAAGTTACAAGCCGAATATTTCCCACAAGAATACAATGATGAGGAAACTAACCTAAGTCGTAATTTGAGATTATTTAAAGACGTAGATGGCATCTTACGTTGTAAAGGTCGCTTGATGAATGCAGACTGGACCTTTGAAAAACGCTATCCTATTCTCATACCAAAGGAGAGTGAATTTACCAATAACATTATAATGAAAACACACAATGAAAATTATCATGTGGGTGTAAATCACACCTTGAGCATCATACGTCAATCCTACTGGATACCTCAAGGAAAAAGTCAAGTTCAGAAACTTCTGAGGCAATGTCCGAATTGCGTGAAACATAGTGGGGGACCTTTTAAGCTTCCACCTACACCAGCGCTACCGCCAGAAAGGGTGAACTATAGTGCACCGTTTACTTTCGTAGGAGTGGACTACATGGGACCACTTTTGGTGAAAGGAGAAAACGGAGAAACCAAAAGATGGATTTGCCTTTACACCTGTCTAGCAGTAAGAGCCATACACCTAGAAGTCGTTGAAGATCTAACGGCAGAAGAAGGCCTACTATCGTTGAGGAGAATGATAGCTACCAGAGGCATTCCAACACTCATAACATCAGACAATGCCACACATTTCAAACTTATGTCTGAAATTCTGTCAAAACAATATTGTATCAATAGAGAAATACAGTGGAAATTCATACCCCAACTTGCGCCGTGGTTCGGGGGTTTTTACGAGAGACTAATCGGTATAGTTAAAAATTGTTTGAAAAGGACATTGAGAAAACACATGCTGACACACAGTCAGTTAACTACAGTTGCAAAAGAGATTGAAGCATCTGTAAATATGAGACCACTCACTAGCGTAGACTCAGAGCTAGAACATGTTCTAAAACCAGCAGATTTTCTTACAATGGGAAAATGTATAACGGCAGAAAGCTCGCCTGAAAACTTTGTCAACGAAGGTACCGTAACCAAAACCGATCTTATTAAAGGTTGGAAGAAAGGATTAGTCATTTTACAAGAATTCAAAGAAATGTTTCTAAACAGATATTTACCAAGTCTTCGTGAGAGATATTGGCATTCACACAAAGAACCAAGAGTAACTGCGAAAGTTGCACCAGCAGTAGGCCAGATCGTCCAGTTGCGAGGTGATTCTAAAAATAGAGAAACCTGGAAAGTAGGAACAATAGTCTCACTTCAAAAGGGTATAGATGGATTATGTAGAGTAGCTATAGTAAAAATAGGTAACAAAGAATTCACAAGATCTTTAGCACATCTATAACCTCTTGAAATAGAAGACGGTGAAAGTGAATCTATTCGAGTAAATAACGAATCTATAAGTGGAAGTGAAGGATTAGACACACAGGACATTCAATCTGTAGACGTAGCTATGGAACCTATAGGCATAGGAAAAGCCAGTAAAACTATAAATGATCAAAGAGACGAAACCAAATGCGTCAGAGATACATCAGTACATAGTGAAGAATCACGAGAGGCCAACGGGAGGATACATGACGATAAGATTGTTATGGATAAGAATAACGAGTATGAGAAAAAAGACAAAGAAGTTCCAAAAGAAAGAAGAGGTGCGGCCACGAGAGCTCTGCAGAAGATCAGAGAGTGGACGCAAAATTTAATGACATTAATTTAATTTCCCGGCCGGGAGTGTCGCGGACTTTCATGAGATATAATCCGCGAATGTAAATACAACAATAATCAGACATAGCAACATTACAACAATAATTTTATACAATGGCAACATCGATGCTACATTGCAGGAAGTACGTGCGAACCTGTCAAATCAATCCGACGCGGTAAGAACCAGTATTTTGTCTTGTTTTTGTTGAGCTAAAGTTTAGTCAGAAGCCGTGTTTACCAAACTGAGTTTGTATCGGGGTTGGAGCCCATCTCTGGATTGAAAGCTGAGTATCTAATGTTTTAAGATTAATTAAGTTATTCACTGAAACCAGTGTTCTTGAGAATACTGAAATACTGAATAATGATTATATGTAAACCAATGAGGTTGGCAAACTTTGTATGTTGTAGTTGTATAATATAACTGAAGCTTCTTGAGATCTCAATTAGTACTAGTACGGTTGAGGCGGTGAGAATACCACTCCGTCTTCCCCTAAAGGTATGTGCTTGACCTTAAAGCCCTGATTGAGGCGGTGAGAATACCACGCCGTCTCAGGTATGTGCTTGACCTTAAAGCCCTTCGTTGATGATTATTGAGGCGGTGAGAATACCACGCCGTCTCAGGTATGTGCTTGACCTTAAAGCCCTTCGTTGATGATGATTGAGGCGGTGAGAATACCACGCCGTCTCTAGTAAAGGTATGTGCTTGACCTTAAAGCCCTTTGTTGATGATGATTGAGGCGGTGAGTATGGCCTTATCGAGGCCGCCGTCTTCTAAATGTATGCTTGACCTTAAAACCTTTATGAGTGCCCTTGGAAGTGAGCTTCCAGGATTGGAAACCATACCGTTTTCCAGCTGTTGAGTAGTGTGATAACAAGATCTAATATTTGACATTTGGTTTCAGTAAATACCAATAATCTAAGATGCCCAAAATATCGAAGTATCAGTGTCATCGATAATATCTATCTACAGATGGTGAAAGTAGCCCCTCTGCTCAGGTCTGTTTGCTCTGCGTTCTGTGCTCTGTCTCCACAAAGAATTAACAAGCGAAGCAGATAAAGTAAACCCAGGTACAAGTTACACATAATATTTTTTTTCTCATTCGCTACGTCTGCCTAAGGTTACACCCTCAGAAGAGATCAACATAATACTCTAGTATCTCATGATTCCTTTTAATACTAGAATCTTAACATATATGGGCAGACGTCGCGACAATGGGTATAAAAGGGTACTACAGCAATAACACACAGTTTTTGAGTACTTATTTATTTTACAATTTACAGTGTATTGGCTTTTATTTATTTAACAATCTTTAGTCACAGAAAAGCCATAATTAAATCTTCCAATATTTCTTTCAAGTTAAATAAGAATTAGAATAATTTATTTAAAAAGTATAACAAAAGTGTTTCAGAACATTTTAATAACTCATTCAGAGGATATATTTATTCCATCACAGTATCCAACAATGGTCACAATCAATTTATAGCTACACATACAAAGTATGCTAATTAATTTTTAGGTGTGCGATGTTAACTGCAGGCTTTTGAATGTAAATGCACAATTCCCAGGGTCAAGCTCGAGCCCTCTTTGCATTCGCACTCTTGGCCCTTGATTTGAGATCCCTCCATGTCTGTAAGAAAGCATTAGCAGCATTATAACCTTAAACCTTAATCACAGTAATTATTATGACTGCCTCTGTGATCAGTCAGTCTAATACTCAGGTAGTGGACTCATAGGTTGTGAGTTCAATCCCCATAGTAAATATTGTGATAGGGCCCTCCTTCCACCCATCAATCTTAGGATGTAATAATAATCGGTGAAAAGCAGGTGTACCAAGTGTCGACTGTGACTTGCTTCACAGTTTACACATGGGAACACCTCTGACACCCACTTGGGGATTCATGTTGTGACAATGTAATGTTGTGTTCATTGTTATGATCAAACAAAAAAATTAATGTGAAACAAAAGTTGAAAATAATATAAACAAATGATATAAAATTAAAGAATAGTTTGTTATTAAACATCGACAAACCACTCACAGTAAACCACCGATCCACAGTCTTGTTTGGGCCAAGGTTTGCCAGCTCTTTTGCCAATTTGGCCCACTTTTCATTCTGTTGAACCATATAATGACTAAAACATCTTTTTCTTGCATGATACTTACAGCGCTGCCTAAAAGTAAACATAGGATTATTGACACAAACCATTGACATCCAGCAGCCTTTCTATTGAGAAAAAGCTAATAGTGTAATCACTATGTGGTTAGAAACCAATTTCCAGTAGTGAACATGCCACTGTAATGTGAAATGCTATAGCAGGATGATAAATATTGTAAAAGTTGGTTGGAATTAATTGAATATAGCACTTGAATCCTTGCTTGCTCGTTACAGCTATTTGCTGGTTTTTCAGCCAAAATAACTGACTTAGGACTGTTTATTACTTAACTAGAGAGTAGTCCCAAGATTTGAATGTTCTAAGGAAACATAAATATGGATGAATCTAAAACTATTATAAACTGTTCAATATAAAAATACGTACCTTGCTCATTCAGCTGTCACCGAGAACGTAAAAAGTGAAATATTTCTGCTATTGTAAAGACGAACCACTGACTGTGTAACTGTATTTATCATGTATTAAAATTAAATTTTCGAAACAAAACAAAGTTTTTTTCTCAAACAAACCTCAAGAAAGTAATGTCATTGTCAACTGTCAAAGACTTTGACAGTTGACACTGACTCAAAGTGTCAACTACAAACTTTTTTTTTGGCAAAGGTAAACACGACGACGTCATGAAGATGGACATTTTCTGTATTTTTACTAAAATAATTGGAAATTTTGGAAAATACTGGTAGTTTCTCTGAAATAAACCCTTAAATATTGTATATAATGCCAAAAATCTATGAAAAAAAGGATTTTTTAAAAATCTCAGACCATATTTGTACTACAGAGATCCCACCTTAAATGTATTGTCTTTGGACGTCCTCAGTGTTGCCATTTGACAAGTGATCCTTGTCGACTCGATTCGTACCTCGATAAATCTTATCGTCGCGTGTTACGTACTTCCAAATTCGTTAACAAGATCGATAAAAATGACAACCTTAACGATGTCGATGTCTTATCGATGCTAAGTTCGTACTTGCACTGTCGATTCGATAAATCTGACAGCTAATCTCGATAAAATGAGTTCATGTCGAATCGAATCGATGTCGCAAGTACGTAACTACTATTTTAACGATCGGTATTATACTCTAAAATTTTAACGATTTTATCGAAAATGCAAGTAGGTACGAAACGACATTTTGACAGTTGAGATCGACAATTTACGTTGTCGAGCTCGGTAATTTATCGACACCTTTTAAAAGCACGACAAGCTTATCGATCATTAATTTAATGGATTTAGGACTTATGGTGTTATTGCTGATGATGAGGAAGAACGGCAGCACCATCACAATGTGATGCGTATTCGGAGGCGACGTCTCAGAGACACGAACAATCCTCTGGAACTTCCCAATTTTGTTCGTCTTTTTCGAGTGACTCGAGAACGAGAAGTGGCAGTCATTTTAATACAAAGGATAGAGGTAGATTTACGGAGGACACGATCCACTAGATTCCCTGTCCATATCGTGGTAAGCACCTGCTGTTTTAGGTTTTGACAGCCGTAAGGTTTTATGCAATTGGGAGCTACCAAAGGTGCATTGGGTAGGAGTACAATCTTGCCCTTGGCCACAAAACTATGAGCAAGGTTGTGCGAGAAGTGTCGAGGACAATAGTTCGCCACCTCTTCCACACCCACCTATGTGAAGTTCCCAGGAAAAGGAGAGCCATCGTGGAAGGATTCCAGCACTGGAAAGCGAGATTGCCTTGGTCGTGTTGATTGCACCCATGTTACAATAGTCACAATGAAAAAAATCAAACAATCCCGATGAATCCTCACATGGGTATAAAAAGGGTACTACAGTCAACACACGCACAATGGTCCTCTTGTCTAAACCCCATGATAGATAGGTGATAGGGTACTACAGAATAACACACAGTTTGTGAGTACTTATTTATTTTCCAATTGACAGTATATTGACTTTTATTTATTTAACAATCTTTAGTCACAGAAAAGCGATAATTAAATCTTCCAATATTTCTTTCAAGTTAAATAAAAATTAGAATAATTTATTTAAAAAGTATTGCAAAAGTGTACATTTAGGTGCAGTAGTGTTTCAGAACATTTTAATAACTAATTCAGAGGATATATTTATTCCATCCCAATATCTAGGTACACAACAATGTTCACAGTCAATTTATAGCTACTCATACAAAGCTAATCAAAGTTTTAGGTGTGCAATGTTAACTGCAGGCTTTTAAATGTAAATGCATGATTCCCAGGATTGAGCTCAAGCCCTCTTTGCATTCGCACTCTTGGCCCTTGATTTGAGATCCCTCCATGTCTGTAAGAAAAGCAATAACAGCATTATAACCTTAAATCTTAATCACAGTAATTATTATAACTGCCTCTGTGATCAGTCAGTCAGGTAGTGGACTGCTAACTCAGAGGTTGCGAGTTCAATCCCCATAATAAATATTGTGATAGGGCTCTCCCTCCACCCATCAATCTTGGGATGTAATAATCATCGGTGAAAAGCAGGTGTACCAAGTGTCGACTCGACTGTGACTTGCTTCACAGTTTACACATGGGAACACTTCTGACACCTACTCGGGGATTCATGTTGTGACAATTATAATGTTGTGTTTATTATTATGATCAAACAAAAAAATTCATGTGAAACAAAAGTTGAAAAAATTATAAACAAATGATATAAAATTAAAGAATAGTTTGTTATTAAACATCTACAAATCACTCACAGTAGACCACTGATCCATAATCTTGTTTAGGCCAAGGTTTGCCAGCTCTTCTGCCAATTTGGCCCACTTTTCATTCTGTTGAACCATATAATCGACTAAAACATCTTTTTGTTGCATGCAGCGCCGCCTAAAAGTAAACATAGGATTATTGACACAAACCATTGACATCCTGCAGCCTTTTTATTGAGAAAAAGCTAACAGTGTAATCACTATGTTGTTAGAAACCAAGTAGTAGAAGTAGTGAACATGCCACTGTGATGTGAAATGCTATAACATGATGATAAATATTGTAAAAGTTGGTTGGATTGAATTGAATATAACACTTGAATCGTTGCTTGCTCGTTCGACTTAGGACTGTTTATTACATATTTAGCTAGAGAGTAGTCCCAAGATTTGAATGTTCTAAAGAAACTTGATATGGATGAAGTTTTAGAAGCTTCTATTCTATACTGTTCAATGGTTCAATATAAAAATACGTACCTTGCTCATTCAGCTATCTCCGAGAACGTTAAAAAGTGAAATATTCCTGTTATTGTAAAGACGAACCAATGACTGTGTTACTGTATTTATCTTAGATTAAAATTAAATTTTCGAAACACAATTCAAAGTTTTTTTCTCAAACCTCAAGACAGTAATGTCATTGTCAATGTCAACTGTCAAATTGTCAACGACAAACTTTTTTTTTGGCAAAGGTGAACACGACGACGTCCTGAAGATGGGATATTTTCTGTATTTTTACTAAAATAATTGGAAATTTTGGTAAATACTGGTAGTTTCTTTGAAATAAACCCTTAAACATTGTTTACAATGCCAAAAATCTAAGAAAAAAAGGATTTTTTAAAAATCTCCGACCATATTTGTACTACAGAGATCCCACCTTAAATGTATTGTCTTTGGACGTCCTCAGTGTTGCCATTTGACAAGCGATCCTTGTCGACTCGATTCGTACCTCGATAAATCTTACCGTCGCGTGTTACGTACTTCCAAATTCGTTAACAAGATCGATAAAAATGACAACCTTATCGATGTCGATGTCTTATCGATGCTAAGTTCGTACTTGCACTGCGGGTACGGTGCATTGTTATTTTAATTGTCGTCCACTAAGGACTAAGTGCGGAAACCAAAACCCCATGATAGATACTTAGATAGAATTGTGTCTGTAATTGCGGGTATCGAAGAGCTACATCGAATCGAATCGATGTCGCAAGTACGTAAGTACTATTTCAACTGTAGGTAACTAAAATTTTAACGATTTCCAACGAAAATGCAAGTACGAAACGACATTTTGGATCTACCAAAGGTGCATTGGGCAGGAGTACAATCTTGCCCTTGGCCACAAAACTGTGAGCAAGGTTGTGCAAGAAGTTTCGAGGGCAATAGTTCGCCGCCTCTTCCACACCTACCTACATGAAGGTCCCAGGAACTGCAGCTAAAGGAGAGCCATCGTGGAAGGATTCCAGCACTGGAAAGCGAGATTGCCTTGGTTGTGTCGATTGCACCCATGTTACAATAGTCACACCCTACAACACCAATCCCGATGAGCCCTCATATGGGTATAAAAAGAGGGTACTACAGCAATAACACACAGTTTGTTAGTACTTATTTATTTTCCAATTTACAGTGTATTGACTTTTATTTATTTAACAATCTATAATCACAGAAAAGCCATAATTAAATCTTCCAATATTTCTTTCAAGTTAAATAAGAATTAGAATAATTTATTAAAAAGTATTACAAAAGTGTACATTTAGGTGCAGTAGTGTTACAGAACATTTTAATAACTCATTCAGAGGATATATTTATCCCATCCCAGTATCTAGGTACCCAACAACGTCCACAATCAATTTATAGCTACCTAAACAAGTATGCTAATTATTTTTCCTAAATTGTTTTAGGAGTGCGATGTTAACTGCAGGCTTTTAAATGTAAATGCACAATTCCCAGGGTCAAGCTCGATCCCACTTTGCATTCGCACTCTTGGCCCTTGATTTGAGATCCCTCCATGTCTGTAAGTAAAGCATTAACAGCATTATAACCTTAATCACAGTAATTATTATGACTACTTCTGTGATAAGTCAGTCTACTACTCGGGTAGTGGACTGCTAACTCAGAGGTTGTGGGTTCAATCTCCATAGTAAATATTGTGATAGGACTCTCCCTCCACCAATCTTCGGATGTAATAATCATCGGTGAAAAGAAGGTGTACCAGGTGTCGACTGTGACATATGGGAACACCTCTGACACCCCTTCAGGGATTCATGTTGTGACAATATAATGTTGTGATCATTATTATGATCAAACAAAAAAAATTATTTGAAACTAAAGTTGAAAAAATTATAAACAAATGATATAAAATTACATCCAGCAGCCTTTTTATTGAGAAAAAGCTAATAGTATATTCACTCTGTTGTTAGAAACCAATTTCCAGTAGTGAACATGCCACTGAGATGTGAAAAGCTATAAGATGATGATAAAGATTGTAAAAGTTGGTTGTATTGAATTGATTAGAGCACTTGAATCCTTGTTTGCTCGTTACAGCTATTTGCTGCTTTTTCAGCCAAAATAACTGACTTAGGACTGTTTATTACTGAACTAGAGAGTAGTCCCAAGAACCCAAGATTTGAATGTTCTAAAGAAACCTATTTAAGGATGAAGCTTTAGAACTATTTTATACTGTTCATTATAAAAATACGTACCTTGCTCATTCAGCCATCTCCGAGAACGTTGAAAAGTGAAACATTCCTGTTACTGCAAAGACGAAACATTGACTGTGAGTGTGACTATTTATTTGATAAATTAAATTTGTGAAACACAAAACAAAGTTTTTTTCTCAAACCTCAAGAAAGCAAGAAAGTAGAAAGTAATGTCTTTGTCTAATGTCATCAGTGTTGCCAGATGGAATCTGAAGAAATCAGTAGAAAAATTAAAGTTTAAGCAGTAGATCGAAGGAAAAATCTGTAGATTAAAAAAGTCATACCCACATGAGGTAAAAAGGAATTGAGCTTGAATAGGGTACATGACAAAATAATCTAATGGGGAGACACACTGTGGAACTAATGGCGCTAGCATAGCTGGTTCCCAACATCGTCATTGGTTGAAAATGTGGTAATGTCATAATATATTTCAAAATAGCTTAACCTCATTGGTCAGATTGACACCAGCTATGGTGGCGCCATCTTAGATTATCTTTGCCTGTGTCTCCCCATCAGTCTGTCAGATAGATTTTCAAAAAATATTGGACACGTATTTTTTCTTTTTTCAGGTAAACTTAAAATGAAGACGATACATTGCGTCGAAAACTCGTGTAACGTCATAATTGAGTACATTTTTTACTCAAATGTGACGTCCCAATCCCAAGCCAAACTCATGAGCTTTGACACGTTTTAACTTCGACAATTTTTATTAATTTGATAAAACAAAGAACACGTATCCAATATTTTTCGATACTTACTACGGTTGTTGACCAAATGTCATGTTATCTAGGCCTATAAGCCAGATGACACGACATGTCGTCAATACCTAGATGACACGATCTGATTTGAAAAAAGCAGGTAGATTTCCAATCAAGGCAGTAGATCAGTAGATTTTTTTTTAATCGTAGATCTACTGCTAAATCAGTAGATCTGGCATCACAGTATGTCATTGTCAACTGTCAAAGTGTCCACAACAATTTTTTTTTTTGGCAAAGGTAAACATGACGACGAATATTCAATGTATGTCTATGTAGCACAAAAAAAATAGAACTTACTTTATATTTACATATACGTTTATTATATTAATTGATCATTATATCAAATAAGATTTTGGATTCAGTTGTTATATCTTGTAAATATTAGAGATTTTGTAAAATTGTAACTATATCGTATTTTCTTTCCCCCCTTGTGGGCGGTGAGCTAGGGGCTAGCTCGCCGTCCGTCCGTCTTACGACGACGACAGGCAATGTTGACGGCAATACTCAAAACGTTTATTGCATTCCACAATGTGAACTTAAGTGGTAGGTACTTAAAGACATACATTCGTTTTGGAGCATTGTGGGGCCTGTCGGGCATAACAACACAAAAATTAGGAGGAGGGCTACACACGCACGTTTGTGTTCCACGCGCGCCTCAAAAAGATGTCAGCAAAAAGGGGTCCGCAAAGACGAAGATATACCATGGCCAACACAAAGGGCCAAGAAGGAACATGGATACCCTATAATCAGCAAAAGTCTGACACTTCGCCTAGAGCGGGACCCGTCATTTGAAGATTTCCCATCCGAAAAAAAAAGTGTTTTAGCCCACAAATAGAATTTCGATAGTTACACTTCTCTTGTCCGCCTAACTAACTATCTTTAATGAAAACGGTTGAACAGAGAGAAATCATATTTGTCTAAGCCAGATTAGCCAGAGTCCGCTTTTTTTTTCGCCTGGAAAAAGTACTAAGCTAACAAAAATTAAAAAGGAAATTCGATCATAGAATCACGCACTAGTAGTATTCTAGTATCACGCACATATCCCTTCATTTGTGGTCATGACCCGCGCTAGCGCGCGTCTGTGGGGTCTGGTTGTGGGGTCGCGCCATTCGAATAACAGACGAGTGGCTATTACCCAGAATTAAAATACATAGGTACCACCTTGAACTTATGCTAAGTAGTGCTTTTGCTAGATTATCTTATAATCAACAAAACAACTTCAGACTTTCAGAAGTATGTTCCCATCGAGTCACACTGTGTGACCCGTTGCAACCTTTTTCCAGGAGGGTTCCCAACGTGTCACACACACCCAGTGTAACCGTGACATGTTGGAAAAAAATCCCACTGAGCCACAATGTGACACGATTGGGTGTGACTCGCTGGGAACCGATCATATTATTTAGTAGGACGAAGGACACCGCTTGTACTCGTAAATAACGTACCTAGGCTGTTATTATGGATTTGTATTTTCTATCGATATATTCAGAAGTCCAGGAAACAATCCCTATTGCCATGGAACCACGGGTAATGAAAATAATCACCGGTACCACACGGGTAACGACTCCCTCTGTAGGTAAATGAAACCTTCGGACTTCGCTACCAATAAGCCGCGTAAATCTTTTATTTATAATTATTTTTTTCAAATTCAAATTTAGAATCGTTCAAAAAGAAATGAAATGAAATTATTTATTTGCAAATAGGATATATCACTTAGAAACGTCAGTATTTTGTTGTAAGAGAACGAAGGCACCGGCATTTCTTAACTGACTACCCCAGAGAAGAAATACCGAAAAAAACTCAGGGATCGTGGTCTCTTTTACAGTCCAGACACTATTAATTGAAGCGATATCAATGTGAGTGTGATCATGTAGGCATTGTCTTTTGAGGAAAGAGCCATAGCAGGTTTGAGTTGACCTGTCCCGAGAGACAGCACGCATGCATCAGTCATCGTGTAGCTCAACCACATTTTATGGAGCTCAACGACCTGTCACACGACACTACCAGAGCTGCAGAATATTTGAGTAGGCCACTTACAAAATACTCAAACCCGTCAGACAGTCTGGTGTCACGTATTATATAATTGAGTCGTTAGCTTATATGATACTCACATTCACAAACAAAGTTACATTTGACTGAATTAATATTATTATCATGTCAATGAGCTAAGTCATCATGTCAATCTATGTCATCAACCAAAAAAAATACGAAAAATTATAACCAAAAATAATACAATATTTGAGGCATTAATTCAGTGTCAAAAATAAAATTAATATGAAAATAAATGTAGTATAACATCCAGAAGCATAAAATAAGATATCACAGGATTCACAGGCTAAGCGAGCACCTCATTCTCAAGCGTGTTTTAACATTTAAGTAGGTAATCTGATATCTTGTAATAACCTTTTTTTAAAAGTTTAGTTAGAATGCAATTTTTAAATTTCGTGATGGGTACTTATATTACGAGTTTCAATGGGAAGTTTGTTGTAGAAGCGTATATTTTTTTTGTAAATTGACCCATGAACGAGTTGCACTCTGTGGAGGTACTTAAGGCTGATGCTCCAGGGTAGCCCGCGAAATTCAAATTTTCTTACGTTTTTGGCAAATTGCAGGCCAGTGCTAGGTTGTATGTTGATTAAAACATTGGATGCGATTGAAAGACGTATGTAGTTACAGAATTATAATCATCAAAACCATCAATACAACCCTCCAAGTTCATAAAGGTCGAGAAACGATTTTTTCAAGGTCAAAGTTATTTCTTGACCTTTATGAACTTGGAGGGTTTTGTTTGGAAACAAATGAAAACTTATTCCAGAATCTCCGTAACTAGGCACTACATTGAGGAACGCAACAATATTTCGTATTTCTGCATTTATTAGGGGCATATACCCGGTAAAAACCCAGACTTCGGGTAAATACCCATTTATACCCATTTTTACCTTCCCATTTTTAATTTATACCGGGTAAAAATTAAAATCAGTTTAATTTAAACTATTTTTTATATTTTTATTAGAAACTTTGACATACAGAATTTTATAATTTATTTTATTTGAGACCGTCGTCGGCACAACATACGTGGACATAGTTTTCTCATTAGAACAAAAGAGTACAGCTCTGTAACTGTCCAATGATGGACGACGTAGCGGGGTGCATTTCGTCAACCATAGCTTCGCTTCGTTTCTGTTTTTGTCTGTCTGAGATATACTTTTACGGTTTACATTTTTTTTTCAAAGGAATTGTTACGTAAATGAGTGTGAAGTTTTGTTAATTTAATACTATAAAAGAAGGTAGGCCAATTTTAATTCATTGTACATTATATTGTAGATATTTAAAATATAGAACGCACACTGCCTGCTAAAGTCATCATCACCATTTCAACCGAAAGTCGTCCACTGATGGACATAGGCGGAGGCCTATGTCCAGCAGTGGACGACTTTCAGTTGCATGGGACTGGACAATGTAGCGACACTTGGGGGAGCCCAAGTGTCGCCACATTGACCAGTCCCGTGCGACTCGCATCCAACGGATTCCCGCAACCTTCACCAGGTCATCGGTCCACCTAGTGGGAGGTCTTCCAATGCAACGTCTTCCGGTTTGCGGTCGCCACTCCAGAACTTTTCGGCCCCATCGGCCATCCGTTCTGCGAGCAATGTGCCCCGCCCACTGCTACTTAAGTTTGGCAATTCTTCGGGCTACGTGACCCTGGTTCTTTTGCGGATGTCTTCATTTCTGATTCGATCACGCAAAGAAACTCCGAGCATAGCCCTCTCCATTGCCCTTTGGGTGACTTTAAGCCTCCTGATGAGGCCCATTGTGAGCGGACCACGTTTCGGTCCCGTATGTAATCACTGGCAACACACACTGGTCATAAACTTTCGTCTTGAGACACTGCGGTAAGTTGGACGAGAAGATACCGCGCAACTTCCCGAACGCTGCACAGCCGAGTCGGATTCGACGATTGACCTCTTTCTCGAAGATAGACTTACCTAACTGGATCGTTTGTCCCAGGTACTAATAATGAGTGTAGTGTCTCCGATTTTGATAGGAGTGGGTGTTACATGGGCATTCAACATGACTTTGGTTTTGTCCATGTTCATTTTTAGCCCCACTCTTTCGGAAGCTCTACCGAGGTCATCGAGCATTGTACTGAGGTCCTCCATGGTCTCAGCCGTAACTACTATATCGTCGGCAAACCTAAGGTGAGTGATGTACTCGCCATTGATGTTGATGCTTAGCCCTCTCCAGTCCAGAACTTTGAAGACATCCTCCAGTGCAGTGGTGAACAGTTTCGGAGATATGACGTCTCCCTGTCTCACACCTCGCTGCAGAAGGATAGGTTCCGAGGCTTGGTCCTGAAGTCGGACTGACATGGTGGCGTTTTTGTACAAACACTTCAACACCTCGATGTACCGGGAGTCGATTTGGCACCGTTGGAGAGACTGCAGTACAGCCCAGGTCTCGATCGAATCGAAGGCTTTCTCGTAATCCACAAACGCTAAACAGAGAAGCAGGTTATACTCTTCGGTCTTCTGTATATCCTGCCAAAGCGTATGTATGTGGTCCACGGTGCTAAAGCCTTTTCGGAAACCGGCTTGTTCGGGAGGCTGAAAATCGTCAAACCTGCGTGCGAGACGATTCGTGATGACTCTTGAAAACAACTTATAGACATGACTTAGAAGTGAGATTGGCCTATAATTCTTCAGACGGGCATTGTCACTCTTCTTGAAGAAGAGCCTGCACCTTGCTATAGTATCCAAAAATATTCATATTTCGACATTCACAAAATAGTGTCGGTATATCACTTTAAATAATATACGTATAAATTACATAATATGTTTTTCTAGCCTAGATGAACTTTACCTACGTGGTATTTTCTAACCTTTATTTTGATTTGTGTAATAGGTAGTTTGTGAAATTTTAAGACTATTTTCGTGTAGCTGAAGGTAATTCTCTGTATTGCCCCGTTTACCGTATCCATCCTGTCTACGTTAAGCGAGTATCAAACTAATTGTTCAATTTTAATATTTTATTTGATTACTGTTTAGGTTGCATTGCAATTATTGTATTCTGAAAGGAAAAATCTAAGTAATTGTTACTCATGTATTTATTAGTTTTGAAATGTTTTCACTATATAAATATGTTACTTATTAATTATCTGTATATTTGTTAAAGGTAGTGTGCAAGATTTAGCTAACAATCTTATTATATTTGTTTTTATCCTGAACAGTTTATTTCATTTGAAATTTTTTGTTGATTAAAGATTTAAAAGAAACATAATTAACTTCATTTTATGTAGCTCAGGCTGCTTTACGCCGGGCCAACACTGTGCGACATTGCGGCATGTGACAAGGCCGCATGCTACAATAATTTAAAATGTTACACATCGTGGCAAACATTTTGCGTCATGCTGCTAAAGTTACTTCATCAGCCATATTCGACGGTGTCATGTCCCCTCGATCAATCAAGTTGGTAGACCAAAACACTCCAATAAAATGTACAGCACGATGCTTTGAAAATTATCAAGGCACGATGTTGCCTCGATGTAAAATAGGCTGCCGCATACCGCAATTGCCGCATGTGTTGGTTATTTGTAGCATACCACAAGAAGACGCACGCCACAATATATAGCACGGAGCAATGCCGCACAGTGTTGCCCCGGTGTAAAGCAGCCTTTAGATACCCGAAATTACAGACACATTTAAAATAACAATGCACCGTTCCCCTTCGGGAACGGCTGGGGACATACAATCAATATTTATCTTCAATAGTCAAGGTCAAAATTAATATGGTAGATCGTAGTATTGATGACGAAGCCAATTAAATTAAATAAAGACACTAAGTATACATTTCATGGCGAAGCCATTTAAATAATATAAAGGCAGTACTCATTTTTTACCCGGTATTTTTTATTAATACCCGGTAAAAAAGGGTATTTTTTCCTTTTTACCTATTTTACCCTTTCCTTCCAATTTTTACCTTCCCATTTTTTACCCACCCGCCCATCTATAATAACAGGTTTATGTATCTAATCGTGATCCATCTGATTTTCTCCAAACAACCTCAACTTTAAAGCAAAGTGTCGTTCTTAGACAACTTCTAAATTTCGCCACTAGATGCGCGCGGATAATCTTTGCATCGCCAATCGTTGTTTGTCAAGAAAACACGACCGTCTCGCGCTAGTGTCATTTTGCCATCCCAAACAATCATGAACATCACAGACCTGTTGAAGCAGCCTAAGATCAGTCCAAAAAGATCTAAAAGAAATAGTTAAAATATTTGAATGTCTTTGGATCAGTCATTTTTTGCACTTTACACCACATGAGTTTAGCTACTCGTGCTTTACACCGTGCAAGGGCGTGATAATTTGAATCGCTCGCTCTTGCATCAAGTTGAGGGAGTCCCGGTCGACGGAGCGGCAATTCGCGAGGCTCCTACATCTGAATGGTTTCTAAAAGAAATAAAAGAAAAAACAAACACCTAGAATAAAATAAAAACAAAATGACTCGATTCACAAAGAGAAAATCCATAACATAAGCTGGCGAATTTACTTGCCCAGTATGGCATCATGCCCGTGCGGCCGTGCGGTAGATGTAGCACTTATTGAAACATGCAGAATCATCACTGGTTGCCTACTGCTAACGCTAGTTACTAGTTATTATTCTGTGCTACTGCTTTATACCTACTCGGAAGAGTGGCTCCCTCTGAAGTCCAAAGAGAGGTGTTGCTTGCTCCTCCGAAAAATATAAACAAGAGACTGACAAACGACACCCTCTTTATCTTTACAATGCGGAGATGTTGCGAGCACAGAGTATATTATTACTAAATACGGCACTTGCGAGCCAATCGACTGAGAGCTGAGTTCCAAGTCACTAGTAGAATGAATAATAAAATGGTAATCATCGACACGAAGAAGAAGACTTGATACATTTTCTTTCAATGGAGCTAAATGGCCATAAAAGGGTTGTTTATCATTTTAATGAATATAACTCTGTAAAGTCATATTTCTTACGGCTGCGAATCATATTATATTCAAGATACAACCTGACAAATAGCCTGCTAATTGCAAAACGCGTAAGAAAATATTTGTATTTCGCGAGCTACCCTGGCGTTTCCACCATAATGGCGCACCCTCACCACAGCATTGACTTGTAATTTAACTATCCAGATTTTGAGCAATGCTACAAATAGACGCTCCCGATGAGAGAACATTTGCTCAGTGGGACGGATTTGTCTATCAATGGAACAATCCAACTTCCTTCAATTTTGCGTTTGCCTAAAAAGAAGTTACAAGCTGTGTATGATTATGGTGAGGTGCGCAACATGTAATCCATCTGGAATGAGGGATTTTCTTTTTAGCTCTTCCCTAGTCACTGGATAGATGGCGCTAGGAGTTAGTATGATAATTCAAGGAACGGAACCTAAAAAACTGATTTTAACCAGCTATAAAAGTGTTACAGACTAACTAACAGACAGCCCGAGTTAAATACTATAACGATAAATATTTATAACGAATAAATCTTTATAATTTAACATAATAACGATATTTATTGATAAGATACAAATGGATATAAAAGTAATTGATCAATTCACAAACCTCCACTCCGTAATAATTCTTCTCCAGAACGCATTGGTTTTGTGTATCCTGTAGACGCTTTAATTACATCGACCATTGACAACATAATTAGTGTCTCGTCTCGTCCAGCAAGAAACCACATTAATCTGATTTATATTTATAAATAAAATTTTCCGTGACGTAAATTGTATCGAAAACTGTCAAAGTATCGTTCTTAGACAGCTTCACAATAATTTTGACACTTGAGGTGCTAGTTAAGGCTGCTTTACACCGGGGCAACACAGTGCGGCATTGCTGTATGCCACATTTTGCGGCGTGCGTCATCTTGTGCAACTATCATAGTAAGTTCAACGCCATCAATAAAGTTCTTGGAAACTAAGTTTTTTTTTAATACCTCAAAAAGAAAACCTGTCATTGCGTTATGCGGCAGCCTATTTTACACCGAGGCAACATCGTGCCTAGATAATTTTTAAAGCATCGTGCTGTACATTTTAATGGAGTGTTTTAGTCTACCAACTTGATTGATCGAGGCGGGGACAAGACACCGTAGAATATGGCTGACGAAGTAACTTTAGCAGAATGACGCAAGATGTTGCCATGCCGCACGATTTTTGCCACGATGTGCAACATTTTAAATTATTGTAGCATGCGGCCTAGTGGCATGCAGCAATGTCGCACAGTGTTGCCCCGGCGGCGGCGTAAAGCAACCTTTAGAATCTTTGCGTCGCCAATAGGTAGTTGTTTTTCCAGGACCAACTCGCGCCAGTATCATTTTGGCTCTCGCCATCCCGAACATTACCGACCTGTAGAAGCACCTTATGATCTACATATTCACTACGGTTAACAATAAGTCAGCTGGTCTCGGGGTACAGTGCTGTTTTACAATCATGAGTCTTGAGTTCGATCCCAGCTACAGGATTCTCTTTTTGTGAATCGAGTAATTTTTTTTTGTTTGTTTTTTTTTTATTTCATTCATTTAAAATTTGGTCCCCGAAGGTCATACTTTGGGACATGAGCGTAGGCCGAAGGCCGGCAGAAATCCGACGACATGGCTAACGGGGTATAGGGTGGCAGCTTTTTTTTTGCCCATTTCGACTATCTGTAAAGCGTCGACTACGCTTTATAAACCCATCATTCAACCTCAACATACCGGAGCCAAAATGACACTGGCGCGAGACTGTCGTGTTTTTACATGCAATTTCCACAGAATTTTTATTCGCCTTTTTACATTGCTGGTGAACTTAAAATGGAACGTGTTATAACAGTCAATGGCTGATCGAGTCCCTATCAACTTTTCAATCACACAATCAATCGTCTAACGTCTTTCGGAACAGCACTACCTAGCTCAATTACCTAGTATCCATGTCCCAAAATTTCGAGTCACGTGATGTCGCCAATTATCATGCTGTACATTCTTGGTCCGGACAAGCAAGGTACACCCCAGCAATTGGAGACATAGGTCGTACATTGTTGTGTCGTGCATTGCTGGTGTGTGCATTGCTGGTGTGTGCATTGCTGTGACGTGCATTATAGGGACTCTCGCTCTGCGCCTCTGCGGGCGGGCGGGCCGGCAGGGTTGCCACCTTGGATTTTTTAAAGGCGCTAGATCAAGGGTAAAAAGTCACCAGATTTCAGAAATTTGGACTACAAAAAAACCACCAAATTCCGCTAAATTTACTGCATTTAAATCTCACAAAAAAACCCTTAATTACATAAAAAATGAACGAATAAGTATGAGATACTAAAAAATAGTTGGTTGTTCTTATTAAAATCATACAATTTCAAGTATTTTTTAAATTTTGTGTATCTAGACTAAAGTGCAAAGAGATTTTATTTGCATTTTTACATTTATATTTTTTATTTACTTACTATTAACCAAACATAAACATTACCTACATTCAGTAAAAATTGACAAAAGTAGGTACCTAGTATTCTAAACGGTGTAAAAAAACTCTTAACAAAGCCGAAGGGCACTTGTTCTCCCCGTCTTTGCGATCACTTTTTTGTTCTACACCATGATACTCGGGAACCTTCTAGTTTCGGAGATATTGGGGGTCAAAGTTCCAACTTTTCCCACGAGTTTTTTTAACTGCATGTTTTTAATGTCAGATTTTTACTATAGACACCTCCACGACCCCCGCACTATGCAATCTATCCATCAGCACAATGTTTTGAGTGCGGTACATTGAAACCGTAATTCGTGATTTATACCCCAAAAAAAAAGTCGTTTCGCAGGAATATTTTTAACACCTACATAGTTATAGTATGCTAAACAGATTCAGAATGCTTGGTTGACGGCTTTGTGAAGAGTCTGTTTAAAATATAGTTCATTTGAATCAAGAGAAACAAGTTAAACAAACGTGAACTTATGGAAACTGTCGAATTGACGCAACTGTCGAATTCACACAACTGTCCAATCAGCGAGAGTGACGAATCAACGAAAGTGTCGAATTAAATAAAATGACGAGTGAGGGAAACTGACCAGTGTTACGCGGACTCAAAGAAACGGTAGGAGATTTCCCTCTCAAAAATGTGATGCCAGATTCCTTATTGAAAAACCGCTAAAAACCACAAAAAAAAAAGCGCTAAACGAATAAAAAATACCACTAGAAGCCTTGAAAAAGCACCAGGTCTGGTGGGAAAACCACCAAGGTGGCAACACTGGGCGGGCGTACGTCAGCAGGCACTAGGCAGGGTTGCCACCTTGGATTTTTAAAGGCGCTAGATCAAGAGTAAAATGCCGCTAGATTTCAGAAATTTGGATTAAAAAAAACTACCAAATTCCGCTAAATAAACTGCATTTAAATCTCAGACAAAAAAACCCATAGTTACATTAAAAACGAACGAATAAGGTATGAGATGCTAAAAAATAGTTGGTCGTTCTTACTATTCATACATTTTCAAGTAGTTTTAAATTTTGTGTATTTTATACTAGTGCGAAGAGTTTTTATTTACATTTTTTATTTACTTACATTAAACCAAACATTACATTCAGTAAAACTTGACAAAAGTACCTACCCTCTCCAACGCGTTTTGTCACACTCGTTACAACCGGTTATCGGCTTAACCGCGGAGTGTCACATGTGTTGCACGCGGCTTTATGAAGATATTTTAAATAAAAAATCGACTAAAACTTGCACTGTTCATGTTTTCAATAGTTTATTACACATCTCTATAACATTTCCAAACGCCGTACCAAAAATCACAGCTCTACTCCATTGACAAGTTGTCAAATAACATAAACAAAGTTACATCAACAGACCGCGCCATTTTTTGCGTCATCGTGTTAGCATTAGTGTCACATTTCAAGTGATTACAAGCTACGTATTCGCTATTGTATTATAGAGTAATACATTTAAATGTTCGTGAGAAGCTTTACTATCGTATTGTGATAACGCAAATTATGTTTCGAATCGCAAAGTTGCAGTATTACGCCTGTGAAAATGACGTAGGTATAATTACCTATTTTGATTGTGAAGTGTGAAGAAATAAGTGATTTAGTGATTAAAACGTGTGTGAAATGGGAAAAATAGTGCTTAATTAGTGAGGTCATTAGATTGCTCAACTATCTACACCAAAAAACAAGTAGTTTTGTGTGTTTTTTCGTCCAAACAGCGACTGACAATAATTAGTTCCGGATGTAAACAAACAGTGAGTATCTATCTATGTAATGCTCGCGGTGCCGTCCACACCTAGAATTCGCGTTACATTCGCGTTACATTACGCTAGTCTGGATCCGCGTTGACGGTCGGACTCGGTCAGGTTCGGTCAGACTCGATCAGAATCGGTCAGACACGTTCAGAATCAGTCGGACTCGGTCAGACACGTTCAGACTCAGTCAGATTCGTTGGGACTTGGTCAGACACGTTCAGGCTTGGACAGATTCTGAGACCGATTCTGACTGAGTCTGATAGAGTCTGACCCAGTACGACTGAATTAGACTGAGTCTGAACGTGTTAGAACGAATCTGACCAAGCCTGAACGTGTCTGACCGAGTCCAAACGAATCTGACTGAGTCTGAACGTGTCTGACCAAGTCCGGATTATTCTGAACGTGTCTGACCGAATCTGATCGAGTCTGACCGAACCTGACCGAGTCCGACCGTTAACCCGGATCCAGACTAGCGTAATGTAACGCGAATCCACCGTGTAATGTAACGCGAATTCTAGATGTGGACGGCACCGCGAGCATTACATGTAACGCTCGCGGTTGATCCATCGGCTGTCGGTTTTTTGCGCGAACACAAAGGCGCACGCAGCATTCGCGTTTTCAATTCGCTTTGAGTTCGTATGCCGTCCACATTGTTGACATGAATTAAGCGTAATCGTTACATTCGCGTTACACCAGTCTGGACCGCCGGCATTAGTTAGTTTGACTCTTAATCTGACTCTAACTCTAAATGAGACTTTGAGGCAATGGACAAAGCGTATCGAATTCAGTAATTGAGCCAAAGCTTTTACATTTATAAAAAAAAACATCGTCGTAAATAAAACTCTTTTGTAATTTCTCGTTCTGAAAAGATTTTTAAAAGTTACAAATAATGGGTAAAAAAAATTATGCCCTTGGCTACACTCAACAAATATGGCGTGACAGTAATGTCAAATTATACTTTTTGTTTACATAAGTTTAAAATGCGGTAACAAAGAAATACAAAGTGAAATTAAATACTTACTTGTGAAAAGATATATAGTGGCACATTCCTTTTTTTTAGTGTGATTTCTACACCATTTCACAACACAAACCTTCATTTTAAAATATCAAAACACGGACTCGTGACGTAGTTTACGCGGGGAACGTTCCTAGGCGACTGACGTATGGATCGTACGACGCGGGATACATGTCCCGCGTGTTTTTGGCTTCAATTCTCAGTGGCCTACTATCAATCTGGTCATTTTTTAATCTAAGAATGATAGGTTTATAAATTTAAAAGCGTAGTCAGTGATGCCAATTTAGCCCTTTCGGGGCTAGATCTAGCCCTTTTTAAGCTTTGTGAGCCCTTCAAATAATTATTTAGCACCTAGCCCTATTTCTAGCCCCCAAATCGTGTAAGAAAACTCTACTAGGATGAAATTTGACACGCTAAATTCCATGTTACAAAATATTACAAATACGTTTTGGCCTTATATAATTCAATGGAACTTGCTACACATTATGATATCCCAAAAGATGTTATAAAAAATAGAATCAAAAGAGAAATATACATTCATATTGAGCAAGGCTGGGCAGCTTAGTGAAGCAGATAAAACTCAACTTGGACCTAGGCTGTTATTTTTTTATAAAGTTATAATGTTTTTTTTTTTTTTTAATGGTGTGTTCTAATAAATATATAATTAATAAGTAAACAATAGTTAAAAATTGTATTTATTTTTACTATAAAAGCAATTTAGCCCTATTCTAGCCCTTTTTTCACTCTATTTAGCCCCGAAACTTGACACCGAGTTGGCAACACTGAGCGTAGTCGACGCTCAACAGATGGTAGAGTTCCTCGAACTCAAATAAATAAAAATAAATTATTCTTAATTCTAAATAAAAAATATAACTATATTTTATACTTTTTGTTTAGTAAATATGTATATATGATTATTTATGTTCAAGTCTAAATCATTTTTTATAAATTCTAAATAAAAAATCTAATTTCATATACCATAATTTAATATTCAAGACTTAGCTACTAAAATAAAAACGAAAGGGCAAAGAAAAAATGCTGCCACCCTCTCTCCCATTAAAAATTTCGTTGGAGCTCCACGCCAGCCTTTGGTAGGCCGCAGCGCGGACCGTAGGCGCTCCTCGTGTCCCAAAGTGTGACTTTTGCAACCAAATTTTAAATACATGAAATTTAAAAACAAATTCAAAAGAAAATAAAAACAAAATGAGTCGAATGGGTAAAATGGTGGAGCAATGTGCCAAAATGAAAATGGCGCGAGTTGGTACTATTTCTACCGGCAACCACAGAGAATGAGAGGTTTTCCTTTTGAGGTTTTAAAAAAAAACTTAGTTTCCAAGAACTCTATAGATGGCGTTGAACTTACTATGATAGTTGGTGCCAAAGCCAAAACGCTTGAAAAATAGTAGATTGTATCATAAGGGAGCAAAATAATATTTTTACGGCGAGGGCGCTTTTTTGAATCCAGAACGAAGTGAGGGATTCTAGAGTAGAATCCCGAGCGTAGCGAGGGATTCTTTAATAGAATCCTGAACGTAGCGAGGGATTCAATGTACGTCGCCCGAGCCAAAAATATATTTTGCGCCCGAGTGATACACTCTACTTTTCATCACCCACTATGAGAAAATAAAAGGTGCCTAATAATTTTAACCGACTTCAAAAAGGAGGAGGTAATTCGACTGTTTTTTTTATGTATTTACACCGATTACGCTGATATTTATGAGCCGATTGACGTGTTTATTCTTTAGTTTGATGCGAAATAGTTGCCATTTGGTCCTATAAAAATGTAACATAGTTTGGCCCAGTAGTTTTCATTTTATGAACATTTTTACTTCAGTCGTGTGGTCTAATTTCAACATCTAAAATAAATGCATACTTATCTAATATTTGGATAGGATATTACAACTAAAAATGATAAATAAAATAACTTTTTTGCAAAAAATAAAACCGACTTCACCTAACACAAAAACGTTAAAAATAACTTTAGCTTCAGAAGTCGGTGATAAAAAAAATTGGTTGCCTGTAAAGTCGGTATACGGGCGAAAGTTTTACGTGACAACGACTTTGAGTGGTAAAATAAACTTTTTATGTCTGTCTCTCTCGCTCTTAGGCGGGACGCGTGCCTCTCACTCGCTCTCATTGTGAGCGCATAACGTGAGCGGAGCGTTACCCAGTTTCTTGAAGTGTCACCCGGCAAACCAATTTATAAGACGTTGTCACGTCAAAAACTAAATGAATCAAACAAGGTCACCGACTTCTGAAGATCTCAAGTTATTTTTCACTTTATTGTGTTTTTTATTCACTGTCACTTGAAGAACTCATTTTTCAAAACAAAACCATGAATTTCTAACAATTCATGAAAATTGACGAAAACGCGGTCTGTAGTTCGCGCGTTTTTAATTTGATTTCTTTTTTTTATTCAGTCAGCGCGGCGGCCGGCGCGGCGGCGCGGCGGCGCGCCTGGGCCGTCGTACCAGCCAGTCTTTATTCAAACAATATTTGCGTTCGATTTCTTTCGGCGCTGAACACTAAGATGTTCTGATCTTTGCGGCGCACTTTTTGAATTTGGAACATCTATAAAGAGGATTAAAAACTCATTACTGCCCGCTAAAAGTTTCTTATAGAAAACACCACCTTTGGGTGCACTTATAGGCGAACCAAGTCGTCCTTTTCGAATAGATGGGATGAAAAAAAACATTGTGTCACGTCACATACTCTCTTTGACTGACACTTGCATTTGCTTAACCTTCCGAATATAACCTACATTTCTCGCACTTTGTTATAATCAGTTTTTATAAGTTCCGTTCCTTGCATTATCATTCTTACTCCTAGCGCCATCTATCCAGCGACTAGGGAAGAGCTAAAAAGAAAATCCCTCTTTCTATATATATTGCCGGCTAGTGGCTAGGCGGCTACCGACACGCTATTAAGGCTCTCACACACAGGCGCGTTTTTGGGTTTCTGCGTATCCGCTTTTCTGCGTCCTGGGAAGAACACTTAAATGGATACTTTTAGGTAGGAGCTTGGGGTTTGGGTGGGGGAGGGAACGAGGTCATAGAAACCCCCCGCGGGGGGAAAAAATCGTCGGAGATGCATATTTTTTTTTTAATGAATTTTTTTAAAGTGACCAAATTTTTGGTTAAAATTTAGTATCGTGCCGCAGGCGGGGAGGTGAGACTTGGGGGGGGGAGACAAGTGGGTCCCCCTTACCTCCTGGTACCACTCCCATGAAAAGGTAATGCACCAAAACCGATTAATGTAACCTAACCAAAAAAAAAACTTTATAATCGCCTAGAAAGCGTAGTCGATGGAGCCCCGTCAATTCCATCCCAGAAATTCCGTAACTATTATTTTACTTACAGAGTCGAATCCTGTACTTGTTCTTATTACTTATAATATTGTTTACGCACAAATAGTTTTTAACTAGTTTTATCACTGAAATTCCAATATTTTAACTGTTTTCAAACACTTAAGTTTTATGACCGCCATAAACACTACTAAGAAAAATTTCACAGATAACAATATTTTTCAAATCATAGACGAAATAATTGTTTCTAGGGTAGGTTGTGTGTCAATGTAGTTAAACTATTCTAAATGCATGGACTTGGTACGTACGACTTCATAATGTAAATTGGATTGTTTTTTTTTTTTTTTTTGCTATCTGCATGTTGAGAATTGCGGGGTATATTATTATACTATGCTACGACTCTATGACGTGCGCTCGCTCCGCTCGCATATTAAATAACACTCTTTGACTTCTGTCCCCGAAGTGTTGGGCCTCCGCCGGCCTCGTTCGTCGGCCTACAGCCCGGTGCCCATTCCGCCCATAAATGATACTGCCGCAAGACGGTCGTCGTGAATTTCAAAAATTATCTAAGTACGATGTTGCCTCGGCGTAAAATAGGCTGCCGCATAGTTGGTTATTTATAGCATACCACTACATGACGCACGCCACAATATGTAGCATGCAGCAATGCCACACAGTGTTGCCTCGGCGTAAAGCATCCTGTGTGCTTTGCTCTCTGAACTTTCCACACATACGTTATACTCTATGCCAAAATAGTCTGTGGTGTGGTTGAAAATAGTCTATATGGTGTAAAATGTCATCTTTTTCAATACAATATTATCAAAATACAGGCCTAGGCTTAGTTTAGACTCCAGATCTTCCACAAATTACAACTTTCTGCCAAAATATGTGTCAACCTATATTAAAACGATGTAACTTGTGGAGATGAATAAACGTTTTTATTATTATTTATATTTTTTATTATTAATAATTCTGCAACTAGTATCTCCGAAACTATTCATCTCCGACAGTTGAAATTTCACAAATCGTTTTCTTATATTAGTAGGAACCTAGAGTAAAAATTACAACATCCTAGGTTAAAGTATCCATTTATGTGTCTAGCCCGGAATTTTAATACGCACCAATCAGCATAAAAATTAAATGACTATTTACTGTACTCTGTGGACCATTTAGGTTTAGGTTTAATAATTTATTCTAAAAAAGACAAAAAAGAGCCACTTACATGAGAACTTATGATAACATAATGTAATAAACTTATTCTAGGTAATGGTCACCGATATTCTTAATCATAAAATGTCAAAATGTTAAATCTGTAAATGTCTTAGAATATTTTTCTAGTCATAACATCTCAAATTGTTGAAAATGGCCACCCTAATAACGATAGGGTAGACCTAGACAATCAAGAATCCATCATCAAGCCATTGCACCAAAATAGATGGGCCAGCATGGCCGATTGTAACAAAAATTCGTGTTATGATGTTGCAAACTTGCGTCGAAATGTTGGTTAGACTAGCATCGTAGTATAAGAATAAAATCAGTACAATTCCCACTTTTGCTACCACTTTTGATGGCAACACAAGACAATAAAATGGTGTCTAAATATTCATTTAGCGTAAAACTAAGCATTCGGGAGCAAATTTTAAATTATAGTATTTTAGCGTACTATCCTTATATGTGGATAGTATATAGTACAAAAGGTGAAATTAGAGTATAAATACTATAATTATAGTACAAAATCCAACCCTGCTCCCAATTGTCGACTCACCGTTTTACGAAACAATCGAGATGTTTTTCGATTGTATCGAGTCAACGGAATCGAATCGACCGCTAGAGCAAGATTCGTCAGTCTCGCTCGATGGGTCAGTCGATTGCATGTATCGAGCCGAAGTGTATGTTAGATAAAGGCGAGAGCGTACCAGACTCAAGCTATCTAAGTATTCGTACGTAAAGTATTTTATTCCCGTCGCGGTATTGATTATTTTCGATTGCTCTTGTTGAAAGAATTAGGTCGTTTGAATTCGCAATCACAACGCAAGTCAAGAACTTGCGAAACTCTAAACAATCGAGGAACAACTCGAATGAACGCGCCATGCGCCAGTCGCAACGCAATAACAGACCGAGTCGGCCTCGAGCCCAAGTTGAAACAATCGAGAACCATCGAGATATTCAAACAATCGAATAAAACCTCTCGCCATCGCGCATCGCTCGCTATGTCTATGTCAATTGTCATTTTTGATTTTGTCTTGTCAAGTCAATTTGTGAAATAAATCTTGAGAAAAATCATAATAATTATTATTATGGCTTAAAACTTGTCGTGGCTTGTACTGCTGTATAAACTTGACTAGAGTGCTACCGTCATATTAACATAATTATGTCCACAAATTCACAAAATAAAATAAGTGCACAACAAAGACTACACTAATTTAATTAAATTGTTTTATTGATGAGTAGTGTAGAAATCGTACTAACAGCATACAACCAACGTCAGTGTAATTTAGGCTCAACTTTGTTTTTAATCATCAATAATAACCGAGTGATTTTTTGAGTTTAAAGATGAATAGACTACAAATGTGTAGAATATGTTTAGTGACGAATGTTGACATGGATGTGGTAGTCAACAAGAACTTGCATGAAGTATACGAGAAGCTGACTGATATTCCAGTAAGTGAATGCTTTTGAAATAGCTGGCAGGCTTATATTGTAGGAAACCAAAGATGTTTGTAGGTAGCGGAAATCGCTGCCCTGGTAAAATACTAAGATAATAACTTAAAAAAAAACAATTACGACAAGTTTTTTCGGCAGTTTGCTTTTTTATTTGATTAAAAAATCGGATATATCCACAAACCTTAGTGCCTTAATTTCAATATTTTAATAATATTCACTGAGACATATAAAGGTACTTAGGCATTTTACAAAAGCAAATCACTACATATTCTAAACAAAGTAGCCCGCCAAGTCTTTCTGTATGTATGCTTAGATCTTTAAAACTATACAACGGATTTTTTTAATAGATGTAGTGATTCAAGAGGAGGGTTTTAGTATATAATTTGCAGGCGGGCGAAGCCGCGGGCATCAGCTAGTCATTATTATAACAAAACTAATAGATTCATATTGAATTCATCTTGAAATATAAATAACTCCCAAACGGGTCAAACTAAGCTATCATTTTAACCACATTTCAATTAACAGCAAGTGAATTAGTGACGGTAAAATCTTTAAAGTATGATAAACTCAAACATACTTTGTCGCAATATCTTCCTATTGAATAGGGCAGCTAAATGCTTCACTACAAATTATAAAACAAACTCGCCTGCCATGTTTGTGACTATGTATGCTTAGATCTTTAAAACTACACAACGGATTCTGATGTGGGTTTTTTTAATAGTGATTCCAGAGAAAAGTATATAATTAGCGGGCGGGCGAAGCTGCGGGCATCAGCTAGTGTTATATAATCTGCAAGGCTGCACCCCAACCACACAACATACAACAGTATTGTCAGCACTTTCCAACCCAACCAGACATCCTGCTGTTACTTGAAGTTGGTCCTCCAGGGCACCGCATTCTTCACAAAGCACCATGCTTGTTATCCCGGAACTGTAAAACAGTTGTACCTAATACAACTGCAATGTGTGCAACCACATTTTTACAGTTATGTTCAAGTCCCTTGTAATAGGGATGAGCCTATGCACAAATCCCAACTCTGTAGTTGCTTCTGAGAAAGACCCAATAACACTACCCGACCTCGGAACCGAATCCAGGACCTGATGCTCACCAGTTGCCCTTTTGACCACTCGATCAACAAGGCCGCTTTCAAACTTCCTCCAATATTTTCATTCCTTACTCTGAACTGTATTGTATAACGGGCTGGTGTCCGCAACTCCACGTCAAAGCGGGTATTTTGCGTACGGGTGGGAAATTACTCGATCCATCCCAATTCCCCGAGAAAGGCCAGCAGCGCCCCGATGTTGCTGACAATCTCGCGGAGAGTACCTGGGTTATCTAAGTACTTTGCCCTGTATGTTGCAACCACTGGGCAGTGCAGAAGCACGTGGGCTGCTGTCTTGTCTTCCATTCCTTACTCTTAGGACTTATCTATTCTTGTCACTACATACACCCATCTTATATGATACCCATGATACATGAAAGTTACCTGTTACCCATAAATATATATATAACTAGCTGACGAGTTACCTGTTACCCATAAATATATATATAACTAGCTGACGTCCCGCGGTTACACCCGCGTAGTTCCCGTTCCCGTGGGAGTGCGAGAATAAAATATAGCCTATAGCACTCACGAATAATGTAGCTTTCTACCTGTGAAACAATTTTTAAAATTGGTTCATTACTTCCGAAGATTACTCCCTACATACAAACTTACAAACAAATGTTACCTCTTTATAATATTAGTATAGATACATATGTACACACATCAAAAAAACTTTGAGATCACTTTGAAAATTCGAAATCTTTTTGTTACGGTAGATTTTATTATGATTTCTTCTTCTTTTTAGATTCTTTATTTAAAAATATAGATTTAGAATATAAAACAATAAACCAAAACAAAGACAACGCACAACAAAGAATTTTTCTTGATAAAGTTCAATTTAAAAAATTATATCAGCTCAAGCTAGT
Organism: Xestia xanthographa; assembly: GCA_905147715.2. Lineage (NCBI taxonomy): Eukaryota > Metazoa > Arthropoda > Insecta > Lepidoptera > Noctuidae > Xestia > Xestia xanthographa. Next base: position 16,800,559 of record LR990654.1, on the reverse strand, counting down.
GATCACAAACTTTTTTTGGTGTGTGTATATATATCTATTTTATTCATTTAACAAATAATTTTGTTGCAGTTTGTAACTGAAGACAGTAGACCAATACTCGCTTGTTTCGTCTGCTGTGCTCAAAATATAGATTTAGAATATAAAACAATCCAAAACAAAGACAACGCACAACAAAGAATTTTTCTTGATAAAGTTCAATAGTGATCACAAACTTTTTTTGGTGTGTTTTTATATATCTATTTTATTCATTTAACAAATAGTTTTGTTGCAGTTTGTAACTGAAGACAGTAGACCAATACTCGCTTGTTTCGTCTGCTGTGCTCAACTGAAGAGATGCTACAGATTACAAACTAAATGTCTGGAAGCTGAAGAGCAGTTTGCTCAGATTATCAATGGGAACGATGAGGTGAGGTATTATTAAATAGAGATATAATATCTGTTGTGAAAGTAATGCACTTGTGATCATCATCATAATTATTTAACTAATACTGTAATCATCTTTTTACAGCCAAAACCTTTAATAAACGAAGACCAGTTAGAGTTGACCCATCGGTTTATTAACTCTCCAATACAGAGCATGAATATAGTTGACGTCGGTCAAAACGAAAGCATGATTGTGAAAGAGGAGTATCCAACTGATTTACAGAGACTAGAAGATATTATTGAGCCAAATGAGGAACATCAAAGTGATGAGGGTAAGTATGTTTTTAAGAAATACCTATTACAAATTGTAGATGTCAACTAATCAAGCTGATGCCCGCGGCTTCGCCCGCTCGCAAATTATTTACTAAAACCTTCCTCTTGAATCACTCTATCTATTAAAAAAACCCGCATCAAAATCCGTTGCGTAGTTTTAAAGATCTAAGCATACATAGGGACAGACACAGCGGGAGACTTTGTTTTATAATATGTACGGTCGTGATAGCGATTAAACAAAGTCGTCGCTAGGTACTTTTTGAACTAGATAAACTCGAAAATTGCAAACGAGAGGAGTGATTTATGAGGAAGGTTTAGGCCCAGCACACACCTCTGGAGGCGCAGCGGAGCGCATTTGAAGACAACAATTTAATACAAACCTTAACCACCTTGATATACGGTCGCGCGCATTCTCTTGTAGTAGCTTGAGGGCGCTCCGAGTACCGCGTGCGAATTTATTTTTAAATTGACCGTAATCAAGTTAGTTAAGGTTTATATTAAATTGTTGTCTTTAAATGCGCTCCGCTGCGCCTCCAGTGGTGTGTGCTGGGCCTAAACCTTCCATTGCTGAGAGATTTTTTCAAATTGGTCCAGTAGTTTTTAAGTTTATTCGTTACATACAAAAATACAAATCTTTCCTTTATAATATTAGTATAGAATTATAGATTTCATAAACAGAATTTAATATTGATACCTAATAATACCCTCACAGATTGGACAAGGCTTTTTTTAACATAATTGCCAAAATTTGGCCATGTAGATAGGAAGATCCTTATGATACAATTATGTAAAAATTCATATTTAATAATGGTAATAATGGTTGATTTTTTATATCTTTTGGATTTTTTCTTGACATATGTGTTTGTGTATCAGTAAGTATTTTAAATAATCATTAAACCTCTTACTTTGTATTTGAAATTTTATTTTTTATTTTCCTTCTTTAATGACCTACACACCTTCACCTACATCAAAGAAGGAAAATAAAATAAAATTCAAAATACAAAGTAAGAGGTTTAATGATTATTTAAAATACTTATTTACTGATACACATATGTCAAGAAAAAATCCAAAAGATACAAAAAGTCAACCACTATTCAATATGTATTTAGTTTTATTTATTACTAGCTGTTGCCCGGGGCTTCGCCCGCATTAAGTTCGGTAACTATCCCACTGAATCATACTAAAGGGATAAATATTGTCCTACATGTTAATCCAGGTTATAAGCTATATATGTGTCAAATTTCATAATCATCACAATTTATTATTATTATCACAATCATCATCACCAGCACAACCACCATCACTATCACAACCACCATCATTATCACAATCACCATCACTATCACAATCACCATCATTATCAAAATCACCATCACAGTCATCATCACAATCACCATCACAATCACCATCACTGTCACAATCACAATCACCTTCGCAATCACCATCACCATCACTAACACCATCAAAATCACTACTTAATTAGCATCATCGTTATAGCAATCATTATCATCGTAATTACAATCATTATCATCTTAATCACAATCAGCATCCTCACAATCTCTATCCTCGTTATCACAACCATCGCTATCACCATCACAATCTCCGTCACTATCACAATCATCATCATTATCACAATCATCATCATCGTAACCACAATCATTATCATTGTAATCACATTCATCATCATTATCATAATCATTGTTATCACAATAAATCAACAATAACCATGTAGAGAAGTCGAATCCGCCATCTTCTGGATCGCAAAATAAATGCCATTTTCGTAATCAGCACCCCTGATAATCTCGGTATCGACACCCATATTGATTTTTAGACATTTCAACCCCATTGCACCCCAACAGGGAATGATGGTATTTCAGGTCAGCCACATTAAATTTTAAAATCGTTGTTTTTGTAATACACCCGGCCCAATTCACCATACAAACAATACCCATGTTGAATCTCAGGCTTTGTTACCCCATTTCCCCCTTTAGGGGTTGAATTCTGAAAAAACCCTAAACACAAATGTTAACTCATTTATCGATAGGAGTACTCCTGTTAAGTTTCGAATAAAATAGTTTAACTAATCTTATTTCCTCATGTAATCTTTGGACCCCCGTTTCAACCCCTTAGGGGTTGAATTTTGAAAAATCCTTTCTTAGTGCACCCCTAAACCTCATAAAGAACCTATGAGCCAAATTTGGAATCTCTAGACTCAGCGGTTTGGGCTGTGCATTGATTTTTAGACTATGTCACCCCTTTTCCCTCTCTTAGGGGTTGAATTCTGAAAAAACCTGAAACCTGTTTCTACTCATTTATCAATAGGAGCACTCCTGTTAAGTTTCGAATAAAATAGTCTAACTAATCTTGTTTCCCCATACAAACTTTGGCGCCCCGTTTAACTCCCTTAGGGGGTGAATTTTGAAAAATCCTTTCTTAGTGCACCCCTAGGCCACATAAGGAACCTACTTACCAAATTTGGAATCTGTAGACCCAGCGGTTTGGGCTGTGCTTTGATAGATGAGTCAGTCAGTCAGTCAGTTTCTTCTTTTATATATTTAGATTTAACAACTAGCGGATGTCACGCGGTTTCACCCGCGTAGTTCCCGTTCTCGTAGGAGTAAGGGGATAAAATTTAGCCTATGTTACTCCAGGGTGAATGTAGCTTTCTAATGCTGAAAGAATTTTTGAACACGGCGCAGTAGTTTTTGAGTTTATTCATTACAAACATACACACACACACACACACAAATACAAATCTTTCCTCTTTATAATATTAGTGTAGATCAACATTACAATAATAGGACAAATAAATTAAAATAAACTAACTTCAACTATAATCTTAAAAAACCAGCCAAGAGCGTGTCGGGCCACGCTCAGTGTAGGGTTCCGTAGTTTCCCGTCCGTCACAATAAGTGTTCCCACTTATGAGTTTAAAGGTATCCATTAAACTCATAGTATCCATTATGTAAAAATGCTTGCATATACGAATATACTGCAAACTTAGTCCAGAAATTATTTTGTACAACTTTTTGTCTTTTTTGTACAAAAACTGTTGTTTCCATCAAGTTCAAAATGATTTTCCTAGAAAGTCGTTATAAAGTTCTACTTTTCAGATTTTTTTCATATTTTCTAAACTTATGGTTCAAAAGTTAGAGGGGGGGGACACATTGTTTTTTACTTTTGGAGCGATTATTTCCGAAATTATTGACATTATCAAAAAATGATTTTAGGAAACCCCTATTCATTTTTAAACTTTTTTTTTTCATTCCTTTCCAACAATATATCACACGTTAGGGTTGAAATTAAAAAAAAAATCACTTCCCACTTTACATATAGGGGGCTACCCTAATAAAACATTTTTTTCCAATTTTTATTTAACCACTTTGTCGGCGTGATTGATATACCTACATATTGGTACCAAATTTCAGCTTTCTAGTGCTAACGGTCACAGAGATTAAGCGAGGACGGACAGACGGACGGACGGACGGACAGACATGGCGAAACTATAAGGGTTCCTAGTTGACTACGGAACCCTAAAAATGGCGTCCAAAAAACTTTCCTCAACGCTGTCAACTGGTAATGTCCCCTGGAGACTGGCGGCGTTGTACGCTAAGTAAAAGCCAGCCCTAGGGTCACGGGAAGTGTCAACTAAGCGTTTTGAAATTTCCTTGAAAAGGTTGTGAGCACTCTGATCCCACGGTCCTAGAGTTTCAACCCCCAAACGGCTCGAAAACATAGTATTGGTAACTATGTTTTCGAACCGTTTAGGTTACTATATTTACGCCGCTTGAGGTTCTCTGCTGCCGCAGCGGCAGTCCCTGCACAGCACGATGAAGTAGGAAGATGGGAAGGCGCAAGAGTGGAATTGTGCGTCCCATACTAAAGGCCTACCCATCTTCCATGGAAACTAAGACGTATGCTGTCCGGTCTCTTGCCATCTTCGCGTGCCAAGCCATTAGGTTCGAATAAAGCTGGAACGCCGACGGTAACAAGAGATCGACGGATGATGTCATTTAAGTTTGCGTGCCGTGCAAAACGGCCCGCACTTCGGCTGCATGCAGCCGAAGTGCGGGCCGTCATGACAGGCCGTGGGGTTCGAGGTTGTTGACAACTTCACCACAGTGACAGAGATAAGGAGAACAACATGGGGCGCCTAGGTGTAGAGCAACAGCGAGGCGGAAAATGGTGTCTTCGAGTAACATGCCTGTGCTCGACGACGGTAGTGCGTGAAGCCAAAATCCCGATTCCCACTCACCCACAGCCAGCAAGCGCGCACGCTCAGCAGTAGTAACAGACATGTTTAGAAGATTGATCTGAACTACTCTGCAGAGCGGCTCTGGGAGAATGGACGGTGAGTTCCTCAGAATTCGGGCACGCGAGTTTAAAGTGTTGATAGCCTCGGAGAAGCACGGCGCATCAAAATCAATCAACCATTTATATTAAAAACGTTGTTCATATTTAAAACAGATTCTTCGTCAAAAAACCCTTGCATTTTATTAGTTTTTTTACTAGTCTCGGCATGCAAGCAATCAATTTATCGTTTGTGAAATATTGAACCAGCTTTCTTGTAAAGCCTTCCACATTGCCATCAAGCTCTTTCCACAAAAGCTCAATTGTGTTGAGATCCAGGTTCTAAGGCTGTTGCTCTTGATTGTTGTTGTTTACTTACAGATCTAGAAGCCAAAAATCTGTACGACAACTATCTGGATATAGAGTATATACCACCACACCATTCTGAACAGGATTCAGAAGATTATGTACCTATAATTAAGTTTAAAACTGAAGCAGAAGATGAACAAGAAGTATCGGAAAATAAACGAAAAGCTAAGAAAACAAGCAGTAAGTATTGTATATTTGTATATTATGTTTGTTTATCAATAGGTTGGTGAACAGCCAATGGTGGACTGATAAGACCGGTCTACCCAGACCTGATAGGAAGTGTTAATGTATGCATGTGCGCTGGGAGCCCCCCGGCTTTAAATAGGATCTATGATAAAAATCCGAAATAAAAATGAAAAGCCTATTGTAGGTACCAATAATACAGAATCTAACCTATCCGAAGCGATGTGCTAAAATGATTTCATGCTCGCTTTACGCGCTCTTGCTTCTTTCATCTTTTTGGTTAAAATTTTCAAACAAAATGTATGGGAAAAGTTATTTGCAAAATCTGACTTTTTTAGTACCTGGGTTGGTTTGATAGCACTATTTGATCAGTATTAGAAACAGCACTGCAAGTACGTAGCAATCGATAACGATCGAATCGATACGATTCGATAAATCCGACTTTTCGATTGGTTAAAAACTCATTTTATCGAGAATAACTGTCAGATTTATCGAATCGTATCGAATCGAGTGCTACGTACTTGCACTGCAGGATCGATTGGCATCAAACAAATGTTTTGTGTAAAATGGCTATATTCTTGCTAACTGTTCATTTAAAAAAAAAACTGAATGTGGATCAAAATTTCACGAAACATTATGGATAGTCTCCAAAGACCATTTTCGTGTAGCTGCAACGGTTAAGGTAATTCCCCTTACTGCCCCGTTTACCGTATCCACCCTGTAGATATAGGTGCTTTTCGGTCTTAGTGCGAATCATTCGATCGATAGTTTCTGAGATATAGCCGTTTTAATTTTGACAGCTGTCATCAGAAATGTAAATCTCATCGAGACCTATCACTTGTCACACGACTAGTCTAAGATCGATAGTTTCCGAGATATTACCGTTTTAATTTTGACAGCTGTCATCAGAAATGTAAATCTCATCGAGACCTATCACTTGCCACACGACTAGTCTAAGATCGATGGTTTCCGAGATATAGCCATTTTAATTTTGACAGCGGTCATCCGAAATCCCTCTCCTCCCCCCCTCCCCTTCCACTGACTAAGAAGTCATTGAAAAAGTGATCATTTTGGTAAAGTGGTCTTACTGGTAAAGTAGAATTTATGTGCATTGTAGGGGCGATGGTCACTATGAAAAAGTGGTCATTTGGTAAAGAGATCATTTTATGAAACGCAGTAGTCATTATGAAAAAGTGGTATTTTTGGTAAAGTAGACTTCATGTGCCTAAAGGTTATATTTTAATTCGTGTAATGTTTGTGTAATCTTCTTAGAACATTACACTTATCAGATTTATTATCTCAGGGGCGCACGTCGCGAAGAAACTGAAATTAGACACTCGAGGAACAAAAGAAAAGGATACAATTACAGCGAAGCAAAACAAAACAGATCGGAAAATTACCCAGAACACTCAAAATCGTATCACAAGACTACAAAATAGTATTAATAATACTGCTGTAGTAGATACGGATTGTCATACTAATAGTAATCAAGATTTGAAACCTTTCAAATGTGATACATGTCAGCGTAGTTTTAGAGATAAGATTGATTTAATGAACCATAATCGAATACACACTGGTGAGAAACCTTTCCAATGTGATATATGTAAGCGTAGTTTTACACAAAAGGGCAATTTAAGAAGTCATATTCGAACACACACGAGAGAAAAACCTTTCAAATGTCACATATGTCAGGGAAGTTTCAGTCGTAACGGAGACCTTAAAAGTCATATTCGAAAACACACTGGGGAAAAACCTTTCAAATGTGACTTATGTCAAAGTAGTTTTAAAGATAAGAGTGGTTTAACAAAACATAGTCGAATACACACTGGTGAGAAACCTTTCAAATGTGTTTTATGTCTGCGTAGTTTTACACACAAGAGCAATTTAAGAAGTCATATTCGAACACACACGGGAGAAAAACCTTTCAAATGTCATATATGTCAGAGAAGTTTCAGTCGTAACGGAGATCTTAAAACTCATTCGAAAACACACTGGGGAAAAACCTTTTAAATGTGACGTATTTCAGAGTAGTGGAGTTAAGAGTTCCTTAAACAAAATAATAGTCGAATACACACTGGTGAGAAACCTTTCAAATGTGATATATGTCAGCGTAGTTTTAGACAAAGGAGTTCTTTAACTAATCACTAGAAGTAGGTAGTGTTTGTAGAAGATATGTGGCGGTAGTTCCCTCATTACATAGTAGTTGAGGAGAGAAGGGACTTCTAATCTTTGACCCGCCAAAGCCAATTTGTCCTACACGCGACGGTGTCATCGGGATGCTATAACTCCAGTAGATGTGATTTTTTGTAAGTAGGTTATTAAAACCGTCGTTTTTTATCACTAACAAAACACTCCCACAAACTCAGGCAATATTTCTACGTTTTATGTTTTAACACTTCTTATCTGGATATACTTACACCAAGTTAACTGAGGAAGTAAATATATGATACAATTTGATATAAATATTATTATAAGTCCAATAACAACTCAAAAATACATTTATTTCTATCTAGGTGTTGCCCGCGATTTTCGTTCGCGTGAAGTTATAATAAAAATATTACTTTCCTAGTAATTTTAATCGGATTTTGTTATCAATTTTATGGGTTTTTATTTTTTGGAACAGAATCCTAATTCTTTTTATACCTCCTCGTCCCATCAATATCGGTCCAGCCGTTTCAGAGATTAGCCGGAACAAACACACTGAAAAACTGGTTATTATTTACCACGTTTGCCTACTAAACACCCGCAATTTTGTAAACACCCACCCGCAATCCGCTGCTTGCAACAGCGCGCCGAAATATCGGGAACACAAAACAAATAGTAAACATGGTAAATATCCCGTTTTCAGTGTATAAAAATTCAGTTTAGATGTGTGGTTATGGTTTAGAGATGGCCACAAAATTAAAAAAAAAAATATACCCGAAAAAAGTTTGATTATTTCTCCTCTAGGGAGGGAGCGCTCAAAATAAAAATATTTATTTCTTGTATTTGAGTGCTAAACTCTTAAAATACTCAAAAACAAGAAAAATTGTAATAGCCCTCTTAATAATAATGTTAGTGACGATGTCAGTTTAAAAACTAAAACAATTTGATATTGTTGTTTTTATTCGTACCGTGTGTTTTCATATGCATTCAGTAACAACCTGGTATTTTGAAATCATAGACAGACACTTCAATTTTATTTATTTAAATAGATTATCTCAAGATATACAATAATTATGTTAATGGCAAGTGGTTTGATCAATACACTCCATACCATAGTCGACTTTTACACAAGAACAAGCGAAGCGGGCTAGATAATATTAGCACCCCGCGTCCGATAGGTTTTCGATCATTTTTAATAAGTTGACAAATACTACGAATACAATTTTTATAACTTTCCGCGGCCCTTATTCCGAACCTCGAGTGGTTCTTAGAATTTTTTTATTACAAGATGTATTATCACACACGAAGAACAAAACTAGAAGATGTAATAACAGCCAAGCAAAAGAAAATTGAACTATCAAATTAGAAATTGTCAAGAACATTAAAAATCATATCCAAACCGGGTACTAAATTAAAAGAGCCTTTGTTTGATTGATACAAAACCATGACTTCATAACAGTATTAAAAATACTGCTATTGATTTCTTGCGGTTTTAGTGTATGTATCTTACTCTAACATTGTACTTACCAAATTTATAATCACAGGGGCGTCGGTCGCGAAGAAGCCAAAAATACTCAAACAAAGGACAAAATTGGAAGATGCAATTACAGCGGAGGTAAATAAAAAGCAAAAATCAAACTTGAAAGTTACCCGGACAACTGAAATTCGTACGTCCAAACGTGGCACATATTTCAAAGAGCCTTCCAAATGTAATCAGCGTACTTTAAATCGAGAAACTAAATTGGAACAACGTACTCGTGCAAAAATTTGTAAAAAACTTTACACGTGTGATGTATGTCAGCATAGTTTCAGCCGAAAAAATACTCTAAATTCTCATTATCGTTTACATACTGGAGAAAAACCTTACAAATGTAATGTATGTCAGCGCGGTTTTGGTCGAAATAATGCTTTAACGAGACATATCCGAACACACAGTGGTGATAAACCTTTCAAGTGTGATTTATGTTCGCGTAATTTTACTGACAAGAGCAGTTTATCAAGACATATTCGTCTTCACGCTGGTGACAAACCTTATAAGTGTATTGTATGTCAGCATAGTTTTAGCCAAATGTATCATTTAAAAAGACATACTATAATACACACAGGTGAAAAACAGCGTCAGTGTGGTGTTTGTCAGCGTATTTTTAGTCATGAGGGTAGTTTAAGAAATCATATTCGAATACACACTGGCGAAAAACCGTACAAGTGTGATTTATGTCCGCGTAGTTTTAGTAAAGAGGGTAATTTAAGAAATCATATTCGAATACACACTGGCGAAAAACCGTACAAGTGTGATTTATGTTGGCGTAGTTTTAGAAACAAGAGTTTTATAGCAAAACATATACGAAAACACGCTGGCGAAAAACCTTACAAGTGTAATGTATGTCAGCGTAGTTATGTTAATAAGGGTAATTTAAGAAAACATATTCGAATACACAGTAACAAGTTAGAAACCTTATAGGTGTATTGTATGTCAGCATAGTTTTGGCAAAATGAATTATTTTACAGCACTTGTAATGTATGCTTGATTGAATAGGTACAGGGTTAGTTTTCAATGACAGCCAATATTTAAAATCAAGATCTAGATATTAAATCAAAATTGCATTTTAAATATTATTGTTGAAAAATATAAAATAAAAGCATTCATTTGAAAATGTCCTAAAAGTAAAGTCATAAACAAATAAATAGATCTTGACTTCTATAATGTGCTGTGGGACAAGTTGAGAGGCACGGGTGTGCCGGCGGAGTACACAGCCCTTCTCCGATACTTGGAATGCTCACCAGAAAAATCGGCTGAGGTGGGTCGGTACTCTGTCGGATGAGTATCAAACAGAATGTGGTGTGAGGCAGGGGGGGTTAAGCTCGCCCTTGTTATTTAATTTATATGTTAATGAACTTATCGAACGGCTGAGCAGCACACATGTCGGCTGCAGTCATATAGACGGTATATGTGTCAATAACATAAGTTACGCTGACGACATGGTGTTGCTCAGTCCATCTATGAGCGGACTGAGGAAGCTACTCACGATTTGCGAGACTTATGTCGAGGTACACGGCCTTAAATACAACTCAAAAAAGAGTGAGGTGTTGGTGTTTACGGCACCTAAACAGCCCCGTCGTGAACCTCCAGTATATCTCAACGGCGTAGTACTCAATGTGGTGGATAGTTTTAAATACCTTGGGAATGTTGTCACCAGTGACCTACGTGATGATGGTGACATAGAGCGCGAGCGCAGGGCGTTGGCGGTGAGGAGCAATATGCTCGCCCGTCGGTTTGCTCTCTGCACGGCAGTCGTCAAAGTTAGTTTATTTAAGGCGTTCTGTCACGTCCTTCTACACGAGCGGCCTGTGCGTGTCATCTACGAGCCGAGCCTACAACGTCCTGCGCGTACAATACAACAACGCTTTCAGGATGCTGTTGCGGTTGCCGCGACGTTGCAGTGCATCAGGAATGTTTGCTGCAGCTCATACGGATGGCTTTCATGCCATCATGCGTAAGAAAGCGGCTTCCTTACTGCAACGCTTGCGTAGCACCCGGAACAGCATCCTAAAAATTATTGTTGGCAGAGTGGACTGCCCCATCCAAAGACACTGGGTCAAAATAAGTATAGGTTTATGTTAAATTAAATTAAGGACTACTACTAACACTAACATAGCATATAAGCACTATCTGTTACTAACCACTGACAACGTATGGACTGTCATAGGTCTGAAATAAAGATATTTTATTTTTTATTAACAATTCTGAAGTGTTTCTAACCCAAAAATTAAATTATTCGATTTATCTCCTGTTAATTTTTAAAGTCGACTAGATGTTGCCCGCTACTTCGTTCGCGTGGAAATTTTGATGTGTATGTGTGAGACTAAAAATAGCCTACGACCTACCTATATACTCCTACCAAATATATACAACAATAAATCATAAAAATTGGTCAAGCTGTTCCGGACGAGTTCGATAACAAACACTGTGACACGAGGTTTTTATTTCAAGATTACTTCTCTATTTGAATCGATTTTGTAAACAACTTCATGGGTTTTATTTTTTTTTCACACGTAATCGTTCCTGGGATTACACCGTTCAAAAAATTAAAGCCCTTGAAATTGTTACGTATCAAATTCTGAGAATAGGGTAGATGCCAAAAAAAATCTAACTAGTAGTCCGTCAGATAGATTTCCAAAAAATATTGGACACATATTTTTTCTTTTTTCACGTATACAAAAAATGAAGACGTTATCGGCGTCGAAAGCTCGTGTGACGTCACATTTGAGTACATTTTTTATTTAAATGTGACGTCACAAGCCCCCTCATGATCTTTGACACGTTGTATCTTCGTTAATTTTATTAATTTGATAAAACATAAAACATGTTTCCAATATTTTTCCTTAATTTCTGACGAACTAAACAGAATCATAGTTTTTTTAGTCTGTCATCATTCCTATTCTTCCACTAATCCTTAACATAACGCGAGCGAAGCCGTGGTCTCAAGCTGGTGGAGTATAAATTAAGTTATCAATGTTATTTATCAGACTGCAGATGTAATATTATTATTTGTAGGTTAAAATTTATTGTCAATAAAATTATTGTCATACTACTTAATTAAGATGTGTTTTATTTTTACTACTTCTCTTCAAGGGTGTAGCTTTAGATTTTGTAGGGGGTGGGTAGGCGTAGACAAACCAATACTATACGTATAATATCTAAGGTAAATGCTGCACGAACAATGCGACAGGTTACGTTAAAAATGAAAAACAAAATACCCATCTTTTAGCGTGCACTTCACAATTTGAAAATAAATCCACAATAGTAGGGGAGCCCACGAGGCTAAATGGGGATTTACTCGAGCGTCGTAGAGACCTATTGGGATGCAAAGCTTAGATGATAAGAAGAAAAAAATGTTATATGATATATACCTTTACATCGGTGGGGGAAGCGGCTATAGATTTTTAAATATGTAAAAAAAAAACTGTTGCATGGACATCCTCGAGCGCATCAGATATTGATAGCATCAATGCCCTACGTATTTTTAATAATGTACGTATGTTAATCTGATCGTTTGCATGATGCGGGTGGTTGTATTTAAGGGTTGAAAATGAAAAAAAAAAAAAATTAATCGAGCGCGTCAGATTTTCTAAGGGAGTGTTAAGTACGCCAAAAAAAAGCTCTCATTCACTAATCTGACGATTTCGATGGGACGCAAACTTGCGGCCATTTTCATAATGTGCAAAAAAAAATCGCCATTTTGAAATACTCAAGCGCGTCAGATTAAGATATATATGGTTCATCTTTATGTTCTAAACGTACTGTCTCATAATCTGACGACTATCTAGAGGGATTCGCCTGATCTGACAAAAAAAAATTAGAAAAACGGTTGACTTTAAAGGCCATCCCTGCAACTTCCCGCTAATTCCATTCCCGGGCGCTTGAAATTGTACTTATGACATTTTTGAGCTCAAAATATAATTTATGTGATATTTTGAGCTCGCTAAGTTCAAAGAAATAATATTTCTATACATTTGAGCTCTCCCAGCTCGAAAGTCTGATAGAAGTTTCATAGAACACTATTTTTGGAATTTTAAAAGGAAAGGAAGCGACAGTGATTAAATAATAATTAGTGTAAATGTAATAAAAGTATTAAGTGTAAATAATATTGTGTGTGTTTATAATAAAAATCTGCCGCTTTCAAAAGGTGAGGGACTGAAATTAAATTTTTAATTTATATAAAGTTATTTTTGTAGCTTTCTGTCTCCCAAGTGTTTTGATACTTATTTTTCTTCAGAGTGTACATGCGCTAAAGTTCGCAAAGCCTATGTTCAGACTCGCCAAGATACGTCGGCCGTATTGTATGCCACGAACGAGTCTTTATGATCAGCTGTGATGGCGTCATGGCAACAGAAACCAGAGTGGGGACGGAGTGAGAGAGTAATAGATAGAGAAAGAGTGAGAGAGGAATAGAAATCCGGAGAAGGAAATGTAGGCATCACGCAGCTGCACGCATTTAACTTTATCGACGAATTTTTGTTATTTCGGCTTGCGGAAATCGTCAGATTTTATATTTTTCATTATTTTTGAATTATTTCCTTCAAAATAAAAAAAAATTTAGCTACGCTCGAGAATGTCGAGATGACGTTTTTTTTTTACAACTTAGTTGCCCTCCCCTTTTTTTACGTCACTCTCAAATTGTCAGATTAGTGGAATATACACTTTTTAGGATGTAATTAACTCACCCTACCTTAATCTGACGCGCTCGAGAATTTCTGATGGTCAATTTTTTTTTACTAATCTGATCCTGTATCCTTCACGGGCGGCCTTATATATGGGCCTCATGTTTTGTGGAGGTACTTAACCGGGTACAATGTATCCCCCTGTATATTAATCTGCCGCGCTTTAGTGAATCCCGAAATCCCCGCTTGGGCTCCCCTACTACAACAACAAACTGGTAAAACGTCGACTGTGTGTCGATGTTGACTGGCTGGATCAGCCAGCGGTGGCGTGGGCGCGCGGGGAACGGAGCGATGCGGCGCGGTGTAGAGAAACGATTTCATGAACATCAGAATGGTGTCGATTCTGTTGTGAAGAAACTAAACTTAATTTAGGCTATACTACAAATGAAAGCTTAAAACAGTGTTTAATTTAGGCTATTGCTATCTTTTACTAAAAGGCAGTGCGTGAAACGGACGGCTATAGTTATGAAATAAGTTATAGATGTCAAACTAGTTTATGCCTTACGTTTCACCGTGTTTTTAGTCGACATGTTTTTACGTGCACCCTTCATTTGTATGGAAATATTAGTTCCAACTAAATTTGACAGCTCTAAATTACGTCAGTCTCTTTCTCGTTTTATTAGAGAGAAAAAGATAGCAATAGCCTAAATTAAGTTTAGTTTGTGCACAACAGAATCGACACCAATGACTGGCCAAAATGACCGATCAGCTTTAAAATATTACTAAAATCGAATACTTAGTTGCTACCTTTGTTTAAATAATTGGTACATATTTAATAACTCAGAAAATGAATTAAAAAATTGGGCAAATCATGACTGCCCACATTTAGAATCTCCACTTATGGGCTCCAAAATTTCAATTCGCCTTTACAAAAATTGATACCTAAACATATATTTTTTCTAGATTTCTATGGCAAAGAATACAGCTAAATATTTTTAAGCTGATCGTTATTTTGGCTAGTCATTCGGATGTAGGGTTGCCAACTTTTTTTACAAGAAATAAAGTATATTTACGCCTGAGAAGGAAAATAAGCAGTATTCTAGAAAAATGAACAGTATAACTATTTTTTCAATGTTTTAAATAGGTACAAATTTTTTAGAGCTTCTTGCATAATTAATCTATGGACTATCATTTTTGAAGGCTCCATAAGCCTCATTACAATTATTATAATTAAAATAAACGAGAAGCTCATTTTTTATCAAATCTATGCTGCCTCTATTTCTATCATCTCGCCACTTCGCATTCATAACAGAAAAAAACCCTATCTGTACTGAAGTGGCAGGAACAGATAGCAGATAGGAAACAATCTCAAAAAACGAGGGCAGTGGGCTGGGCTTAGGCCAGCTACACTATAGTGAAATGACGAATACCATTTTTGTTAACTTTTTGAACACAATATTTATGGATATAATGTATGCGTTGAAAATAGTATTTTGTATATTTTATTTTTGTTCAACTGTAGGTAAGTATAATGTCGTGAAAAACAGTATAATACTGTTTTTAACAGTATGGTTGGCAACCCTATTCGGATGTTCGCGCGTGACAAATCCATCCATCAGATCAATGTTTTGAGTGCGTTACATTGAGTTCTACCACAAAACGTGATTTTTCACCCAAAAAAAGTCGTTTCCCAGCGATATTTTTTGCGTAAATTAGCTAAGTTTGATGTACTATCGAGGACACTCCCGCCTGACCACCACTAAGCTTATTTTTGCTTGCACTCGCAACATAGAAACGCTCTCTAGCCCCGCCCCGTTGACTTTGTATAGAAATAATGAATGAAAAGATACCGAATCGGATGAGCGCACTGACGTCGCACGCCAAACGAGAGTTATTGTTATTTTGCGCGCCAAAGTTAAGGCTTTCCTAATAGGCCCAAACTTTAAGGGGGTGTGGCTTTGCATGTTTTAAGCGAAAAAAAAATAAAATGGTCAGGCGGAAAAGACCCCGATAGTACACAATGGTGTCGATTCTGTTGTGCACAAACTAAACTTCCTTTTCTCGCACTGCCTTTTAAGGCAGTGCGAGAAAAGGACGGCTATAGCTAAGAACTAAGTTAGAGATGTCAAACTAGTTTATGCCTTGCGCTTCACCGTGTTTTTAGTCGACATGTTTTTACGTGCACCCATCATTTGTATGGAAATATCAGTTCCAATTAAATTTGACAGTTCTAAATTACGTCTGTCGCTTTCTCGTTTTATTAGAGAGAAAAATATAGCAATAACCTAAATTAAGTTTAGTTTGTGCACAACAGAATTGACACCAGTGGCGTATTTTTACCCATAAGCCAGGCCATGGCACAGTCCTTTTATTTCCTACTCTGCAACCCTGTAGTTACTTGATACAAGCACATAATTAACTTACCACCCTGTAGTAAAAAGATCTAACATTTTCGAGGCTTGAGGGGTGCTTATTATTATTGTCTCAAACATGGTCGGAAATTTAAACATTATTTTGGCAACCTTCTTCAAGATAAATCTAAATTGCTGTACTGGCCAGATACATGCGACCAGCAGCGGCCGGAAAAAGTTGTATGAAAATCCCATGAAAATCCATATCTGTCGTATTGTATAAAATGGAACGATCTTTTACTCTGAAACATGGCAACCAAGGAGGTAACTTTTTAAAGGTTTTATTTAAGTTTCGAATTGGCTTTCAAGTAGAAAGCGGTTTATTGAAAAAAAAAAACAACTGTACGCTTCAACGCGAGAGTTTTACATGTTTTATACTTACAGTACCTACTTACTTATGTTTTATACTTTGAGTTTTAGACTTACGTCTTACAACCGCGAATAATATTTTAATCAAGATACAACCTAACACTGGCCTGCAAATTGAAAAAACCGTAAGAAAATTTGAATTTCGCGGGCTACCCTGGAGCATTCACCTTAGGGTGAATATTCCAGTGCCACAAGGCCGCATGCTACAATAAATTAAAATTTTGCACATTGTGGCAAGTTTCGTGCGACATGGCAACAACATGCGTCATGTGGCAACCTGATGGCAACCTGTCGCAGCTTCTATCCATACACGATGGATTCTTTGCCACATTTGTGGTGCGTCAAACAGTTTATAGGTTATGTTTTACGATGCTTTGAAAATTAGCTAGGCATGATGTTGCCTCGGCGTAAAATAGGCTGCCGCATACTGATGGTTTTTGTAGCATAACACAAAATGACGCACGCCACATTAAGTAGCTTGCAGCAATGCCGCACAGTGTTGCCCCGGTGCACAGCAGCCTTTACAGCTTAACTACATAATAACCACTGTCACTGCCACAAAGTAGTTGTATTTAATTATTTCACCTGCAGGACCTTGTATCCATGGTCATGAACAAAGGAAAAAACCGGCCAAGTGCGAGTCGGACTCGCGCACGAAGGGTTCCGTACCATTATTATCAAAAAAAGGGCAAAAAAGTCACGTTTGTTGTATGGGAGCCCCCCTTAAATATTAATTTTATCCTGTTTTTAGTATTTGTTGTTATAGTGGCAACAGAAATACACCATCTGTGAAAATTTCAACTGTCTAGCTATCACGGTTCATGAGATACAGCCTGGCGACAGACAGACGGACAGACGGACAGACAGCGAAGTCTTAGTAATAGGGTTCCGTTTTTACCCTTTGGGTACGGAACCCTAAAAAGAAATACAAGTAAATTATGTGTTCCTCTGCTTCTGAGCGTTTACAGCAAACTAGAAAAAAAAGTGCTAATGTACTCTATGGTGTCGACCGGACTGACCTCGACTCAGTGTTGCCACCTTAGCCCTTTTCGGGCTAAATTTAGCACTTTTTACTGTGGGTAAACTTTTTCATGCTTTAGCCCGAAAAGAGCAATCTAGCCCTCTTCAAGCGATTCGAAAACTTCGCACCGCGATTTCCAAGTTATGAAATAATGCGCACCATGTTATGTATATTTTGTCAGTTCACACTTTATAAAATCACTAATTGGATCTATTATGGTTTGTCATTGTAATATCGTGTGTGAATGTTTTGACTTCTGCTTGGGCCACAGAGTACATTATACATGATGAAGACTGATTTTAACAATCTAATCTAATATAGGACATGGTTTTTTTGGTACTTACTTTATTCTGAGATAATCTAACCACTATAAAGAAAATTATCACAGATAATACTGCACAATAGACTGCCTAATCTCAAGTTTCATGCTGGAAATTGCCTGCATTTTCGAGAAAATAATGTTCAAAGATCTAATATTTAGTGTAGATGTAGAGAAGTTTTAATAATGTCAGTAGATGGCGCTGTGCTGAGTTTGGGCCCAATTATAATTTACAAATATGTACTGGTGGTATTCTTATCTCTCTAATATAGATGATGCGCTCTATTTTTGCACCGAATAACACACTGCACAGAACTCACGCAGTTAAATCACTAACTGTCTCAACTGTCTGACGGACTTAACTATCGTGACATTGACATCTAGCTTGTTTTAAATGTCATTCAACGCAGCGAGTTCCGAATTACGCTGAATGCATTCTTAAGTATATTTGCTCTACGCACATACATGTCGGTAAGTACAACTTTTTTTTCATTTATATTCCTCATTATGATCTCGTAACCATTCTTATAAATGCGTTTCAGTAAGACCATCCTCATAATTAACAATTGGCGCTGCGATATGTATAGAAACGTAAAACATGGTGTTACCAAAATCTACCTGTGTTGCATTGTGAACTAAAAATAAAAAACTTCAAAAATGAATATCTTTATTTTGCAGGATATTTACGTGATTAGGATTTAGTTAAGCTATACTATATTTTATTCTATTTCGATTAATACAGTAAAATCTGTGGTTGCGTTCGATTTGAATAAAGTACCAAGCTTCATACTAATTCAGTTTTGTCCTTTTTGCACTTTCAGAAATTAATTTACTTAATATGTTTCAAATAAACAATTTTTAACCCTTTGCATTTGTATTTATGTTCTTAGCCCTTTCTAGTTCCTCTTTTGATGGCATTTGCTAAATTTAGCTCTTTCTAGCTTGTCCGACTGCCCCTTTTCAAAAACCAAGGTGGCAACACTGCCTCGACTGTCAGTGTCATTGTTTAGTTTATTGTTAAATAAAAAAATGCTAATACCTGTTTGGACAAACTAAGTGATATTTTTACACAAGTATTTTCAAGCAGTCTGAGCTGTGCCATCTGTTCCGTTTCTCGCTAGCTAGAGTATTGATGTGTGATCATTTTGTTCATTCTAGCTCATTTCCTGATTGCTTTGAGTGGTGTTTGGTCTTACTGTTCGAAAAATAACACGGGCGTTTCTATTTGTTTCCATGAAGTGAAATATTAGTCCCACCTATTTTTTACAAAGGAGATGAAATGCAGGTTTCAGAGGAAGGTAAATACTTGCTAAACGCTCATTTGTTTCGCTAATTTGATGTTAGTTTAATTTCTGCCAGATATGGTAAACTCAAACGTTTTCATAAAACGTATCATTTGCAGAATTTGGGTAGAAGTAAAAGGTGATGCATTTTTTGGCATTATAGTCAGATTAAAAGACCTTCAGCTTTGTACCAATTTCTAGAACAATAACCTCAAAGAATTTTTAAGTAACCAAACAGTTGGGAGTGTGGAACAAGCTTCCAGAAGATGTAGTCTCAGCCCAAAATATAAACCAATATAAAAACGAATAGACAAACATTCTATCATACAGCAAAAAGTATATCTAGTGAGTGAGTAACAGCAGGATACAGGCAGCTTTAGGTCCCGTCACATAATAAGAATGCTGACCGCTGAAATAAACAATGGCGTCGATTCTGTTGTGCACAAACTAAACTTAATTTAGGCTATTGCTATCTTTTACTAAAAGGCAGTGTGAGAAAAGGACGGCTATAGCTATGAACTAAGTTAGAGATGTCAAACTAGTTAATGCCTTGCGCTTCACCGTGCTTTTAGTCAACATGTTTTTAATACGTGCACCCTTCAATTGTATGGAAATATTAGTTCCAATTAAATTTGACAGCTCTAAATTACGTCCGTCTCTTTCTCGTTTTATTAGAGAGAAAAAGATCATAATAGCCTAAATTAAGTTTGTGCACACCATTATCTATTTCTTTCATTCTAGCCTATTCCATAGTACTGAGTACAGTTTGGCCGCTGAGAGAATGCCTTCCTGACATCTGTCAGTTGGTACATAAAGTTAGCGTGGAACATTTATTGCTACTTGATTTTAATGATATCGTTTTTAATAATATTATTTGAAAAAAATAATAGGCAAGTTAGATAAGCTTTATGTTATATAACATCACCAGTAACCCTAAGCAACTAACTAATAAATTAAAATCAAAGACAAATTTGCAAATAAAACGACTAATAAAGTATTACCTTACAGTGGACCAATACAAAGTTGTATTGGTCCACACCAACTTTGTAGGAAATATTTATTTATTTGTGAAAATAATTTAATCATTAATTGTTATATCAATATATTTTAATGTAAACAAGCGAGATGCCTCACTCGCACATAATCTTTAATAAATAAGATTAAGCGATGTGTGCTTAACCAAAATTAATGTGATTTTTCTTTGAAATAAATAGTTTTAATATCTTTTTTTTTAATTTTAACCAATTAACTAATACTCACGAGCTGTCAGGAACGTATTCTCTCAGCGGCCATACTGTAGCAAAAGTATCGAATAGGATCCTACAATAAAACAATAACACTTATATTATAAAACAATAGCCTTAGTACTATAGGAAGCGACTATATAACGTCAGGCATACCCTCTCCACTGCATTCAGCGTTCTTTTTACGTGAGGAGACTTATATCAGTTGTATCAACTGCATGCCTAATCTATACTTATAATATTATAAAGCTGCAGTGTTTGTTTGAACGCGCTAATCTCTGGAACTACTGGTCCGATTTGAATGATTCTTTCAGTGTTGGGTAGTCCATTTATCGAGGAAGGCTATAGGCTATAAAAATGTATTCCTTTTGTGAGCTGTTTCTCTTATGTGACGCAGACGAAGTTGCGTGGGTCAGCTAGTAATAAAATAAAATTATTTTTTTATTATGCGCACAGCCAAAGTCTGGAACTCTCTGCCTGCGTCTGTGTTCCCACACACATTTAACCCGCCTGCCTTCAAAGCAAGAGTGAGCAGGCATCTTCTGGGCACGCTCGTTCCATCATAGATCTCATCCATCGCGTTCCATCAGGCGTGATCGAGGTCAAGAGCAGGCCCATTTTGTAATAAGAAAAAAAAAAACAAAAAAAAAATTACAAATAAATAAAACATGATAGGGGTTTTATGTAGAACAAGTAATACAGTGATATGGTTTCCTCCAGGTATACATATAGATTACTTGGACTCTCTAAGAAACACTTATTATCGTAAATTAATTGGTATTGCAATGGAAAACACAACAAAACGGTGACAGAAAACATCGTGAGGAAACCTGCATGTCCTAGAACCAAAAAATTCGAAGACACGTGACATCTACCAACCCGCACTGGGGCCTCGTGGTGGATTACAGCCCATTCCCTCTTATAGAGAGGGGGTCTGAGTCCCGGCAGTGGGAAGATTAATAGGCTGATGATGATGAATGGAATGCAGTATATTAAATGTGAGGCGTTCAGATCAGAGAGATTCAGATTTAAGAACCGTAGATTATATCTTTTTACTCTGGACGCTCTTTACTTGCACGTCTTTCTACATTGTTCTCACATAATTATGTATGTACAATCCAGTAGCGGAGGGTAAATTTTTGTAACAGGTAAGCCGGTCCGGTGCATATTTTTTATAATGTTTGAAAAAACCATACATCAAACCATTTGTTGTTTTAGTCATGTTTGGGCAATCACGTCCTAACTGAATTACCTACATTATTTTACATTGGCAATAGTAGACTCCAGTACAGTGGTTGTTCGGAAGGGAAGCCGGTAGGTTTGAAAATGAAAATGAAATCTTTATTTGTAGACATAGGTTGTACAGGGGTGTTCCAAATAAATATTAAATAGCGAGTCCATCTATGCCTTGCGTTGAAGCATACAAATTAAATCCATACAAATTAAAATCAATTATCAATTTCAATGAAATTGAACAGTCAAATTGAGAACCTCCTCTTTTTGGAAGTCGGTTGAAAAGAGTACACAATCTCAGAATAATATAAACATAAAATGGATTCAAATATAAAAATAAGAAGATTGCATGTCACATAAATAAATATTACAATTTGATTTTATTAGATAATATAATAAAAATAATAAAAAATTAATAAAAAAAAAAATTATATATGTATATAATATAATGTATTATATTTCAAGTTGTATAAACCCCTCGCCACTGGTACAATCTCAACATGAGTGATGTACCTAACCAAGATTGTGCACTCACATGGGTGCACCCCGCAAACATATTAGATTGTCACTCCTCTTCCGCTGCGGTCAAGCTCAACGGGGCTGTCCTACCACAGGCCTCAATTGAGTGACTATCTTTGCCCATATGTGTGGGTGCATCCGTGCAACGTGGCCTGCCCACTCCACTTCAGCGTGGCTGTTTTTTCTATACTAATATTATAAAGAGTTATAATTTGTTTGTAAGTAGGGGTTCGTGGGTGCTATAGGCCCAGCGCACACCGCTGGAGGCGCAGCGGAGCGCATTTGAAGACAACAATTTAATATAAACCTTAACTACCTTGATATACGGTCAATATAAGAATAAATTCGCACACGGTACTCGGAGCGCCCTCAAGCTACTACAAGAGCATGCGCGCGACCGTATATCAAGGTGGTTAAGGTTTATATTAAATTGTGTTGTCTTCAAATGCGCTCCGCTGCGCCTCCAGCGGTGTGCGCTGGGCCATAGGCTATAAATTATATTTACATCATACATATTAACCAAGCTATCACAAGTTTTGCAGACAAAGTCGCGCCCGAAGTGCTAGTCTCCAATATAAATAAATACTAACATGTACATTAAATCATTTTCAGAAATACTTGCCAAGTGTCGCAGTGATGAACCAAACTTCAAGCATAAGAAGTATTTAAGATCGAAATTCGAAGAAGCTATGATGATTGAAGCATGTTATCCTGCCGTGGAACCAAATGTTCCGTTGTTGAGACACAATAAACTAGAGAAAGTCACTACACAGCCGCCGCTACCACCAAACCCACCACCACCAGACACGCCACCCATGATAAAGCAGGAAATCGAAGATGACGACTATAAATGCGGCAGCATTGAAACTTCAACTGAGTTAAAAAAGCCAGAAGAAATTAAGTCTGATGTTGAAGATACTAAAGCTGACCCATCTGAGGATAATCCTTCCCAAGATGAGGATAAGCCTACTGTTACCATGTGCAGGAACTTCGCCCGTGGAACTTGCAAGAAGGGTGCAGCGTGTATATTTGCACATGAGTTAATTTTAGCTCAATTGCCGGGTGTATACACATTTTGTCGCAATTTTCAGAACTCTGTATGCTCATTTCCTAAGTGTAAATTCGTTCATGCGACAGTGTTCGAAAAAGAACATTTTTACAGAAGTGGATACTTACCGCCTCATACAATAGCTCATCTAAAAGAAACTTCCGCAGCTGAAGGTTCTCCCCCAACACCACAGTCTGTAGGTAATGGAGGTGTATTTACCATTAAAGGGTAGATGACAACATAAAACAATCATTCCTAGACACCAATCTCTAAAAAACAAACTTTTATTTTGGGCCTGAATACCCAATTATTGATGACTAGCTGACGTCCCGTGCTTTCACTCGCGTAGTTCCCGTTCCCGTGGGAGTACGGGAATAAAATATAGCCTATAGCACTCACGAATAATGTAGCTTACTACCAGTGAAACAATTTTTAAAATTGGTTCATTACTTCCGGAGATTACCCACTACATACAAACTTACAAACAAATGTTACCTCTTTGTAATATTAGTATAGAAGTATAGACTAGCTGACGTCCCGCGGTTTCACCCGCGTAGTTCCCGTTCCCGTGGGAGTACGGGAATAAAATATAGCCTATAGCACTCACGAATAATGTAGCTTTCTACCAGTGAAACAATTTTTAAAATTGGTTCATTACTTCCGGAGATTACCCCCTACATACAAACTTACAAACAAATGTTACCTCTTTATAATATTAGTATAAAAGTATAGACTAGCTGACGTCCCGTGGTTTCACTCGCGTAGTTCCCGTTCCCGTGGGATTACGGGAATAAAATATAGCCTATAGCAGTCACGAATAATGTAGCTTTCTACCAGTGAAACAATTTTTAAAATTGGTTCATTACTTCCGGAGATTACCCCCTACATACAAACTTACAAACAAATGTTACCTCTTTATAATATTAGTATAGAAGTATAGACTAGCTGACGTCCCGCGGTTTCACCCGCCTAGTTCCCGTTCCCGTGGGAGTACGGGAATAAAATATAGCCTATAGCACTCACGAATAATGTAGCTTTCTACCAGTGAAACAAATTTTAAAATTGGTTCATTACTTCCGGAGATTACCCCGGAGATTAGAGAGAGAGGAGCTCGTGGCTAAATAATAACAGCCGCTCGGGTCGATCTTTAGGTTAAGCCGTGCTTGCCTAGGTTGGTCTGTGGATGGGTGACCACCCATTACATACCGAGTTTCCTCCGTGCCTCGGAAAGCACGTTAAGAAGTTGGTCCCGGCTGTCACTTGTGATCTTTGACAGTCGTTACAGGTAGTCAGTGGCCCAAAAAGTCTGACAACCAGTCTTACCAAGGGGTATCGTATTACCCAGTACCAACGGGGTTGTGGAGGTCAGATAGGCAGTCGCTCCATGTAAAATACTGGTATTCAGCTGCATCAGGTTAGACTGGAAGCCGACCCCAATAAAACTTGGGAAAAGGCTAGGCAGATGATGATGACTTCCGGAGATTACCCCCTACATACAAACTTACAAACAAATGTTACCTCTTTATAATATTAGTATAGAAGTATAGACTAGCTGACGTCCCGCGGTTTCACCCGCGTAGTTCCCGTTCCCGTGGGAGTACGGGAATAAAATATAGCCTATAGCACTCACGAATAATGTAGCTTTCTACCAGTGAAACAATTTTTAAAATTGGTTCATTACTTCCGGAGATTACCCCCTACATACAAACTTACAAACAAATGTTACCTCTTTATAATATTAGTATAAAAGTATAGACTAGCTGACGTCCCGTGGTTTCACTCGCGTAGTTCCCGTTCCCGTGGGATTACGGGAATAAAATATAGCCTATAGCAGTCACGAATAATGTAGCTTTCTACCAGTGAAACAATTTTTAAAATTGGTTCATTACTTCCGGAGATTACCCCCTACATACAAACTTACAAACAAATGTTACCTCTTTATAATATTAGTATAGAAGTATAGACTAGCTGACGTCCCGCGGTTTCACCCGCCTAGTTCCCGTTCCCGTGGGAGTACGGGAATAAAATATAGCCTATAGCACTCACGAATAATGTAGCTTTCTACCAGTGAAACAAATTTTAAAATTGGTTCATTACTTCCGGAGATTACCCCGGAGATTAGAGAGAGAGGAGCTCGTGGCTAAATAATAACAGCCGCTCGGGTCGATCTTTAGGTTAAGCCGTGCTTGCCTAGGTTGGTCTGTGGATGGGTGACCACCCATTACATACCGAGTTTCCTCCGTGCCTCGGAAAGCACGTTAAGAAGTTGGTCCCGGCTGTCACTTGTGATCTTTGACAGTCGTTACAGGTAGTCAGTGGCCCAAAAAGTCTGACAACCAGTCTTACCAAGGGGTATCGTATTACCCAGTACCAACGGGGTTGTGGAGGTCAGATAGGCAGTCGCTCCATGTAAAATACTGGTATTCAGCTGCATCAGGTTAGACTGGAAGCCGACCCCAATAAAACTTGGGAAAAGGCTAGGCAGATGATGATGACTTCCGGAGATTACCCCCTACATACAAACTTACAAACAAATGTTACCTCTTTATAATATTAGTATAGAAGTATAGACTAGCTGACGTCCCGCGGTTTCACCCGCGTAGTTCCCGTTCCCGTGGGAGTACGGGAATAAAATATAGCCTATAGCACTCACGAATAATGTAGCTTTCTACCAGTGAAACAATTTTAAAATTGGTTCATTACTTCCGGAGATTACCCCCTACATACAAACTTACAAACAAATGTTACCTCTAGACTAGCTGACGTCCCGCGGTTTCACCCGCGTAGTTCCCGTTCCCGTGGGAGTACGGGAATAAAATATAGCCTATAGCACTCACGAATAATGTAGCTTTCTACCAGTGAAACAATTTTAAAATTGGTTCATTACTTCCGGAGATTACCCCCTACATACAAACTTACAAAAACAAATGTTCCTCTTTATAATATTAGTATAGAAGTATAGACTAGCTGACGTCCCGCGGATTCACCCGCGTAGTTCCCGTTCCCGTGGGAATACGGGAATAAAATATAGCCTATAGCACTCACGAATAATGTAGCTTTCTACCAGTGAAACAATTTTAAAATTGGTTCATTACTTGCGGAGATTACCCCCTACATACAAACTTACAAAAACAAATGTTCCTCTTTATAATATTAGTATAGAAGTATAGACTAGCTGACGTCCCGCGGATTCACCCGCGTAGTTCCCGTTCCCGTGGGAATACGGGAATAAAATATAGCCTATAGCACTCACGAATAATGTAGCTTTCTACCAGTGAAACAATTTTAAAATTGGTTCATTACTTGCGGAGATTACCCCCTACATACAAACTTACAAACAAATGTTACCTCTTTATAATATTAGTATAGATATAGATTAATTTTCAATTAATTGCCAAATTCGATTTTTAGTTGCTTTGAAATCAACAAATAGTTGAGTCATTGAGTTGACCAAACAGTGACGTTACAGCGTGCTATTGCCATACAAAATCTATGAGAGAACCGCGTTTTGACAGTTCTTAAAAAGTATATCTATTGATTGTTGTCAACTACCCTATTTTTACAAAAAATGTTAAATACAGGCTGTAAACAGACTTATCACGAAGCCGTCAACCAAGTATACTGTATCATCATAATAACTAACTTTACGCAAAAAATTATTGCTGGGGAACGCCTTTTTTTTTTGGGATGACGAATCACGTTTTACGGTAAAACTTAATGTACCGCACTCAAAACATTGTGCTGATGTATGGATTGAATAGTACGGGGGTCGTGAAGGTGTTTAAAGTAAAAATCTTACATTAAAACAAGTAATAAAAAAAGAACTTGAGAAAAAGTTAGAACTTTAACCACCAATATCTTCTTAACTAGAAGGTTCCCAAGTATGGTGTGGAACAAAAAAAAATTGCAATGACGGAGAGAACAAGTGCCTTTCGGTTTCGTTATGAGTCTCTTTACACCATTTATTAGCTTAAAAAAATTTATTCGTTGATATTTTTCTTTCAGAAGCTCCTGCAGAGCAGCCTACAGTGTATTGTAATGCTGCTCCACCACCACCCCCCCAAATAACATGGTAAGTCTTCTTTCTTATACCAAAAACAGTATTGTTTGTCCTAACACAGATCTATCCGTGTGATAGGAGATCGGACGGAACCGCTCCAAGTAGCGTCGGTGGACGAGACCTATAAAATCAAAATCAAAGCATTTATTTCAAGTAAGCCAGTTACAGGCAAAGATGAAATGTAGCTACAGTCCCAGTCACAAGACAAAAACTGTGAAAGTACTGTAGTTGCCCATTCCCTAGCATAGATCTCTATGGAGAAGAACGGGCAAGAAACTCCATGGACACTCTTTTAAATCAAAATGTTGTTACAAAATCTTGGTTACATCATTCATGTTGAGATGGTATACTATGTGAGAACAATGTAGCAAGATGTGCACGTTAAAATTGTCCCCAGTAAAAACAAAAATGCAATTCAAAAATAAACATTCGAATAAGCCATGGCAACTAAGAGATGACCAGTCACAACTGACAGCGCCCGTTCACGAACATGACGCATGGATCAGCACTATTCAACTCAACCATTTTGAAGGGAACTAAATGATCGGACACACGCGCCACCATCAGCGAGACATTTGAGTGAGCATGACATACTCTCAACCGCACGGGCACATTCAAGTCAAGGAAAGACGTAGGATTTCAGTGTATGATAGCTTTCTAGTACATAGTACTCACACAATATGGGCTATGCGATTATATAATACTAGAGATTGATTATATACAATGCAAAGATAGTTGTACAATCTTCAGCAGCTCCAATAATTCTATTTAATGCTATCAATTTATGCGCCCCTGTCCATGTGGAGCAGGACCAGCATCGAGCCACGCATTTTTATCAGCGATATATAATCGCCCAACTTGTAATATGCTTGCTTACATAGTGTGCGTTTGATGCATGTTTTAAATTTCGTCTCATTCAGTTCAAGAATACTTTGTGGAATTTTATTGTAGCATCTCAAACAGTACCCCATGAAAGATGAGTCTACTTTAGCGAGTCTGAAGCCTGGCTGAACTAGTTATATGGTAGGTATATTTTCTTGAAGCCGATGCATGTAAATGATGTTTATTTTGCAAGTTGGTTTTTACAAACACTTTTACACGTCATTTTTTAAAACTAGATGGGGCCGGTGTTTCGTACCTGACTTCTTCTGAGAAGAAACAGCCAAAACAAACTCAGAGGTCATAGTCTCTTTTGAAGTCCAGACATAATCTTGCTCAATTTACATGAGGACTATGCAGATTACTGCCTGAGATGGTCTAAAGATCATCATTTTTTTGTAATGGCGTCAAAAATATTATAGTGATAAAAAGTTATTGACCATTTCAAATGAACGATTGCATTCATTACAAACAACGGTTATAAAGACAAATATCGTTTTAAAATTGGTAAGAAGTTTTCTTTGAATGATTTTTGTTTTTTTTTTTTATAAGAGCCTCAAATTAGCAACTCTATATTTGGTAGTTTAAACTTCGTTTGAAATACTGTTAGAATGAAGTTCTAATCAGCTTGCACTACAAAGTGGTTGATACGTCAGTCACTGCGGGCCGAATAGTGCGAAATTAGTGGTTTTTTGCGATTTACAAAAAATCTATTGATTGGACTAAAAAAATAAATAATATAAGACCTGCTTTATAGTTAGCTCAGTTAGTATAAAAAGTTTCATGATCTAATTTGAAGTATTTTATGATTTCCAGCGGTTTATTGTTCAGTTTAAAGGTAACTTTGGGATTTTTTTCTATCGAGAAAATTTTATGGAATCGTGTTTTCGCCAAATATGAGACAACATTAATCCTCAACTTTACCATAAGTATATTTATTTAAAAATTAATACTGCAGTATTTTAGGCGTAACGGAGGATCATGCTAAGCCGTTTGAGGTAGTATAGGCCCTTACGGACATGAGAAAATCGGCTCCGGGAGAAAAAGTTAAATGTCTTAGTATTACTGACAACTAAATCTTCTAATTCAAGATATACAAGTGGCATAAGCGTACGTTTGTACGTACAACTATCTTGTAAGAATCACTCTCAGACAACGCTAAGGGGCCGCCTCCACGAGCGAGAGAATCGCGGCGATTCAACGTATTTCTATACAAAACAATCGCTGCGATTCTCTCGCTCGTGGAGACGGCCCAAAAGAGAGTGTATAGAAAAACGTGGCAAGGACGATAATATCGCCGCGATTCTCTCGCTCGTGGAGACGGCCCAAAAGAGAGTGTATAGAAAAACGTGGCAAGGACGATTATATCGCCGCGATTCTCTCGTTCGTGGAGACGGCCCAAAAGAGAGTGTATAGAAAAACGTGGCAAGGACGATAATATCGCCGCGATTCTCTCGCTCATGAAGGCTAGGTATTTGGTGTGTCAAGAATTTTGTAAACGGTTCGCTTTCATCACTTATATGCGAGTCGCATTATGCGAATCCGACCAACTGTGAACATACCTGATCCCACGAACCAAACAAATCGTTTTCAATAACTAATGCCCCTTTAAGAATTTTTCTCAAACATGCTTGGAAATTTGAGCATTATTTTGACAACCTTCGAGATAAATCGATATTGCTGTACCGGCCAGATACATGCGACCAGCGGCCGGCAAAAGTTGTATGAAAATCCATAACTATCGTGTTTAGCGGCCAAATAAATTACAAAGTAAACTCATATCTGTTGTGTTATTTAAAAATGGAGCGATCTTTTACGATGAAACATGGCAACCACGGAGGTAACTCATCAAAAGGTTTTATTTAAATTTCGAATTGGCTTGTAAATAGAAAGCGGTTTATTGAAAAACTGCCGTGTTAGCCGTGTGGTATCCGGCAGAGTAGAATAGAACCAACCCATTACAGTCACGGGTGTCGTATAAGGCGACTAATGTCTGAGGCAGAACACCTTGCGCCTCCGTAGAACAGAGAATGGGCAGCAGCATTTTCTGTTAGTCTTTCATCACCGCAATCTCCAATCCGCCTGCCAAGCGTGGAGATTACGGCAAATTCCTCTCATCATGGGAGAGGCTTATGTCCAGCAGTGGACGTTATGGGCTGATGTAGTATTGAAAAAAAAAACAAATGAACTCTTCAACGCGAGAGTTTTAATTTCCTTGCATTATTTGAGAAAAGTTCTATACAAGCCTTGGCCACAACTAGGCATTGATGGACTTACGTATGTGTGCCTCGGCTTTGCTTTGGTCCACATTTACACGTTCGTCCATCAATGCCTCTGTTGCTGGCCGCTGCGGTAATGTACTAATAGTCGTGAAGATTTTGTGGCTCTAGAACACAGCAAACATTGTTTTCAACCCGTAATAACTAATCTGAACTTGTCTACTTACTTTACGTTTATTTATTATTTACATAAGTATGCAGCCCGTGGCAGTTGGATACAATCCGGAACCCGCCATAGAGCAGAGCGAACCAGAGATGTTCAGGATGCAACCAGACTTGAGCACTGCCGCTCAGAACCATGACTGGAGCCAGATGGCTGATGGTATGCATTTTTATTTATTAGAAACAATTTATACAGGAATGATGATGGTAATTTTTATGGTGTACATTCTATTCTATTTCTGTACTAGTCTAAGATCCCTTAAAGAACGACCTTTACCGAGCTGGTAAATGGATGAAAAGTATTTTATTTTAAATTAAATATGCCAAAAAATATATTGCAAATGGGTTGTCCAAAAATTTCAGTCCAGAATATTTTTTTTTTTTCAAAAAAATTCTGGTTTGGCTAATAGACAATTGTTATATTTTCAGTTTACAAACTTCAAAATACACCGATTAACTACTAACCGGGAATTTAAACAACCTCTCTGAGGTGGGTTATAGAAAACCGTTGATTAGCGTGTTTAATCGGTTGATTTGCTTTGGTGAACATGAAAATGTGTTTTAAACAGTTGTTTTTAGATAATCAGACTGTTATCTTTTCGGTGAACTTGGCCCTAAGTATAGTTATCTATATTAGCCGTGTGGTATCCGGCAGAATAGAATAGAACCAACCCATTACAATCACGGGTGTCGTATAAGGCGACTAATGTCTGAGGCAGAACACCTTGCGCCTCCGTAGACCAGAGAATGGGCAGCAGCGTTTTCTGTTAGTCTTTCATCACTGCGATCTCCAATCCGCCTGCCAAGCGTGGAGATTACGGCAAATTCCTCCCATCATGGGAGAGGCTTATGTCCAGCAGTGGACGTTATGGACTGTTGATGTTGATGATGATGATGATAGTTATCTGTGATTTTTTTTTTCTACTGAAAACTGAAACGGAAATAAAACGCACTCGTGTGAAATACATTGCATGTTGAAACTAATAGCGTAGTTCTTGTTATGCGTTATGAATCTGTTTTCGAGGAAGAGTATTGAAAATTGTATTTTTTTGGGGTGAAAAATCACGTTTTACAGTAAAACTCAATGTAACGCACTCAAAACATTGTATGGAATAGAATAGCAAATTGGTTATGGAGGTATAAAGTTAAGAAAGAGAGGAGAAGTAAAGTTATGACCTTAATAACTAGTATTTGGAAAAAAAAAACGAGGAGCTCGTGGCAAAATAATAACAGCCGCTCGGGTCGATCGTTAGGTTAAGCCGTGCTTGCCTAGGTTGGTCTGTGGATGGGTGACCACCCATTACATACCGAGTTTCCTCCGTGCCTCGGAAAGCACGTTAAGCCGTTGGTCCCGGCTGTCATTTGTAGATCTTTGACAGTCGTTAGGTAGTCAGTGGCCCAAAAAGTCTGACAACCAGTCTTACCAAGGGGTATCGTATTACCCAGTACTAACTGGGTTGTGGAGGTCAGATAGGCAGTCGCTCCATGTGAAATACTGGTATTCAGCTGCATCCGGTAAAACTGGAAGCCGACCCCAATATAGTTGGGAAAAGGCTCGGCAGATGATGATTTGGAAAAAAAAAACTTGTGAAAAAGTTGGAACTTTGACCTTCAATATCTCCATAACTAGAAGGTTCCCAGGTACGGTCTAGAAAAAAAATGTTCGTAATGACGGGGAGAACAAGTGCCTTTCGGCTTCGTTATAGGTCTATTTACACCCTTTACAGCCCGCGTAGTATGGCGACGTAGAAACGGGGAAAGACTCGACAAATCTTTTGTTCATCTGTCATTTTGTCGATATTAAATAGACAAAATGACAGATGAACAAAAGATTTGTCGAGTCTTTCCCCGTTTCTACGTCGCCATACTACGCGGGCTGGTCGCGGCACGAAAGTCTAGCGGTGACCGTTATTGCGCAGAAGTAAAAAATAATAATGTCTTGGGGCGTGCGTTGCGCCGATTGGCTCTCCAGTCGTATAACATGCGCAGATATCCCCTCCACGTTTCGTTCAGCGCTAGAGTTACGTGCCGCGACCTTTATGTTGGTTTTGTTTTCAGTAAGCAGCCCAACACACGAACTCGACTCTGAACCGCTTCCTAAGAAATGCAAAACTTGTGGTACCAACGATCTCAGGTATAATTTTTCGTCTCTTCGCTGCGTGCAATAGGGAATATGCATAAATTTTCTTTTTTTTATTTCGATACGAAATGTCAAAGTACTATAAAAATAATGACAAAAAGCGAAAACAAGACATAAATCGGCCAAACAACACAAAAGTTATTACCATTTAAACTTTTGTTTCTATCTCTTTCTAGATAAACGGAATTTAGTATGGAGTTTGTACGTCGATGCAGAGAATGACGTCATGCGCTTTATCGGATCTCTCTGTCTAATCAGCCGTTTCAAATGCTTGTAACTTAGTATTTTTTATAGATATTAAAAAAATAATTTCACTTTGCTATTTCTGATGTTAATACGCTTTGTTTAGAGTGATAAAAAAAATCATGCATATATATTGACCGTAATGTTATAAAAAAAAACCTGCCCGATCCGTGAGGGTATTATTAGGTGCCGAGATTAGATTCTATTTATGTAATCCTTTTTGGATAACAAGTTTAAAAAAGTACCCCGTTAAAAATTTAATAAAATGTACTGAAATTAGGAAACTTACATGGCAACACAGGGACGTTGGCGGCGACACTCCGGTCGCTTCGGGTAGTGACGTCATAGACAAACAACCGACGATCGCACATACAAACGCCGATGATGGTGTTGTCATGTTTTAAAAGTTCGTTTGATTTTAGGGAAATGGTGGCAATTTTGGCGCAAATCAAGTTTATTTTTTTGCCGTTTTTTGCTCAATATTAATAACGGCAACTGGTACACGCTTGAAATATTCACAAATATTTAGTTGTATATTTACTTTAAAAATAAATAGTTAAATTAAAATAAAATAAATATTTAAGGGGGGCGGGCTCCCATACAACGAACGTGATTTTTTTGCTGTTTTGTCTGATGTTGTATAGATGAACCCTTCGTGCGCGAATCCGACTCGCACTTGGCCGGTTATAATTTAAAATACATTAATATGTTTACTTTAATGAATATTTTATGTTTCGTATTTTATTTTGGTAATATCATTGGTGTACATATATGCCCCTTTCCGATCGGGCAGGGCTTTTTAAACATAATAATATTGTATGTTCATAATTATGAGAATTTAATGTATTGCGCACAAAATTTCTGACATGCCGACGACCCGAATGGCGCAGTAGTGAGGCTGCCTTACGTTGTTAAGGGCCTATACTACCTCAAATGGCTTAGTGTGATCCTCCGTTACGCCTAAAATACTGCAGCATTAATTTTGAAATAAATATAAATGGTAAAGTTGAGGATTAATGCTAAGTACTATGTGTGGCGACACGATTCCATAAACATTTTCTCGATGGATAAAAATTCCAAGGTTACCTCCAAATCGAACAATAAACCGCTGGTATTTAAAAAGTACTTACTTCAAATTAGATCATGAAACTTTTCATAGTAACTGAACTAACTATAAAGCAGGTCTTTTTTTTTTTTTCCAAAAGACAAAAAAATGATTTTATAAAGAATAAAAACCACTCATTTCGTACTATTCGACCTGCAGTGACTGACGTAACAACCACTTTGTAGTGCAAGCTGATTAGAACATTATTCTAACAGTATTTCAAACGAAGTTTGAACCACCACAAATAGAGTTGCTAATTTGAGGTAGTATAGGCCCTTAAGGTGAACGCAGACTTAGCCGAACCGCAGTCGCCGCATTCTAATTTTTCTATGCAATCTTGAACACAGCATAGACACAGATTGCACACAGACACAAATTGCATAGAACTTGATACGAAGAATGCGGCGACTGCGGTGCGGCTAAGTCTGCGTTCACCTTTAGGGGGGTTCGAATATCGGTAGGGGATAATGTTTGTGAGATAAGCAACGAACATTTGATTCCGAGTCATGGATGTTAATATTTATAATAAGTATGTATTAACAAACAAAAAAAACCGGCCAAGAGCGTGTCGGGCCACGCTCAGTGTAGGGTACCGTAGTTTCCCGTCCGTCACAATAAGTGTTCCCACTTATGAGTTTATAGGTGGGTATCCATTATGTAAAAATGCTTGCATATACGAATATACTACAAACTTAGTCCAGAAATTATTTTGTACAACTTTTTGTCTTTTTTGTACAAAAACTGTTGTTTCCATCAAGTTCAAAATGATTTTCCTAGAAAGTCCTTATAAAGTTCTACTTTTCAGATTTTTTTCATATTTTCTAAACTTATGGTTCAAAAGTTAGAGGGGGGGGGACACATTGTTTTTACTTTTAGAGCGATTATTTCCGAAATTGGCGGCGTGATTGATATACATATTGGTACCAAATTTCAGCTTTCTAGTGCTAACGGTCACAGAGATTAAGCGAGGACGGACAGACGGACGGACGGACAGACATGGCGAAACTATAAGGGTTCCTAGTTGACTACGGAACCCTAAAAAGGATCTATGTAGTATATCAACTATGTGGTGTCCACGACACAAGCCTCGTTGCTTAGTGTGGCACTAGATGGCGCTGTGTGTAATATAAATAAATATCGTTGGACATTACACACAGCGCCATCTAGTGCCACACTAAGCAACGAGGCTTGTGTCGTTGACACCAGATAGTTGATATACTACATAGATACTTTTTGTTTGTAAATACATACTTATTATACATATAAACATCCATGACTAGGAAACAAATGTCCATGCTCATCACACAAACATTTGCTCCTACCGGGATTCGAACCCGGGACGCTAAGAACGAAGGCAGCCTCACTACCGCTGCGCCATTTGGGTGTCAAACTACAACTAATTTATTTTATTACTATTTTATTTATTTAATTATTCCTGTGTGTTTGCAGTGAACGGTTGCTGGATGCACAAATCGAGCAGGCTCGTCGCCGTAAGCAAAAACGCATCGAGATGAACGCTCATCTCGATAAGAAGATTAAGTTGATTAGCACCGTGCTTGCAACTGTTTTAAAGTCGGTATGTAATCTATACTAATATTATAAAGACGAAAGATTTGTATTTTTGTATGTAACGAATAAACTTAAAAACTACTGGACCGATTTGGAAAATTCTTTCAGCAATGGATACCTACATTGGTGTCGATTCTGTTGTGCGCAAACTAAACTTAATCTATACTAATATTATAAAGCTGAAGAGTTTGTTTGAACGCGCTAATCTCAGGAACTACTGGTTGGAATTGAAAAATTATTTTTGTGTTGGATAGCCCATTTATTGAGGAAGGTTATAGGCTATATAACATCACGCTACGACCAAAAGGAGCGGAGCATAAATGAAAGATGTTGCAGAAACGGGGAAAATGTATTCCTTTTGTTAGCTTTTTCTCTCTTATGTGACGCAGACGAAGTTGCGTGGGTCAGCTAGTTTAGGCTATTGCTTTCTTTTACTTAAAGGCAGTTCGAGAAAGGAACGGCTATAGCTATGAACTGCTATGAACTAAGTTAGAGATGTCAAACTATTATATGCCTTGTGCTTCACCGTGTTTTTAGTCGACATGTTTTTACGTGCACCCTTCATTTGTATGGAAATATTAGTTCCAACAAAATTTTACAGCTCTAAATTACGTCCGTCACTTTCTCGTTTTATTAGAAAGAAAAAGATAGCAATAGCCTAAATTAAGTTTAGTTTGTGCACAACAGAATCGACACCATTATCAGCGAGTAACATTGGCTATATTTTATCCTTGTACTCCCATGGGAACGGGAACTATGCAGGTGAAACCGCGTTATGTCCGCTAGTAATTAATATAACCACAGATATAGAGGAGCTCGTGGCTAAATAATAACAGCCGCTCGGATCAATCTTCAGGTTAAGCCACGCTTGCCTAGGTTGGTCTGTGGATGGGTGACCGCCCATTACATACCGAGTTTCCTCCGTGCCTCGGAAAGCACGTTAAGCTGTTGATCCCGGCTGACATTTGTAGATCTTTGACAGTCGTTACAGGTAGTCAGTGGCCCGCAAGTCTGACAACCAGTCTTACAAAGAGGTATCGTATTACCCAGTACCAGGGACTGAAAGCGGTTACGGTTAGAGGTTAAGATACCTCAAAAATATATCGGTACCGATTTAAAATAAAGGTTGAGCTATACCGATACCATAATAAATAAAGGTTGGGCTATATCGTTATTTAACCTATACACGATTTCGGTACTGAAAGCGGTTACGGTTAGAGGTTAAGATACCGCAAAAATATATCGGTACCGATTTAAAATAAAGGTTGAGCTATACCGATATCTTAAGTAAATAAAGGTTGGGCTATATCGTTATTTAACCCATACACGATTTCGGTACCGAAAAACATGCGAGAGGCCGCAGTGGGTGTGCGGCGCCGACGGAGTCGATTCGGGGAAACGGAGCTCGTCGAAACACGTTAGATTTATAACCTATTTTGTACAATTTGTTTGGTTTACTGTTTTTTATATAACTGTTAGTTTCTTGCAGACTGTGTGCCGGCCGGGTAATACGTTTTTATTTTGTCGACCGCGGATCGTTCAACGTAATAAATATTTTCAAAACACTTCCTCGAAAACTGGTCCATAACGCATTATGATTAGGTACAACACAACATGCAATGTATTTCACACTCGTGCGTTTGTTCCATTTTCCCGCACGTGTGCGGGAATGAAAATTGCCACAGATAACTATACCTATACTTAGTCCAAATTGGTTCAATGCCTATAGTCCGAGGTCAGAGGCAGAGCTATTGCACTCCGTGTGTAGGCATGAGATAATTACCTACCGCTTCGCGCATATTGAATATGCAAGCTCTCTAGGGCTGTTGCGCTCCAGCCGTGCGTAACTGCGTACGTATGCCGCGCTAATTTTTCGCGCTCTTTTGACCTTGCGTCGCGTACCTACCTACTCGTACTTCGTGTTTGTTAACTGACTGATTTATTGATCATAAATAATTACTAGTGAAAATGACAAGCCGGATAAACTGTTGCTGTTAATAAATGTAGAAAAAAATTGTCTTTTTAGGGTTCCGTAGTCAACTAGAAACCCTTATAGTTTCACCATGTCTGTCCGTCCTCGCTTAATCTCTGTGACTGTTAGCACTAGAAAGCTGAAATTTGGTACCAATATGTATATCAATCACGCCGACAAAGTGGTAAAATAAAAATTGGAAAAAATGTTTTATTAGGGTAGCCCCCCTATATGTAAACTGGGAAGTGATTTTTTTTTTAATTTCAACCCTAACGCGTGATATATTGTTGGAAAGGTATTTAAAAATAAATAGGGGTTTCCTAAAATCATTTTTTGATAATGTCAATAATTTCTGAAATAATCACTCCAAAAGTAAAAAACAATGTGTCCCCCCCTCTAACTTTTGAACCATAAGTTTAGAAAATATGAAAAAAATCTGAAAAGTAGAACTTTATAAGGACTTTCTAGGAAAATCATTTTGATTTTGATGGAAACAACAGTTTTTGTACAAAAAAGACAAAAAGTTGTACAAAATAATTTCTGAACTGAGTTTGTAGTATATTCGTATATGCAAGCATTTTTACATAATGGATACCCACCTTTAAACTCATAAGTGGGAACACTTATTGTGACGGACGGGAAACTACGGAACCCTACACTGAGCGTGGCCGGACACGCTCTTGGCCGGTTTTTTGTTTATATAAATTTCACTGCTCCATGTCCATGCTTCCCATCAGAGTTTATTTTAAAATGACCTATTTGTTAGATTTCGCATTTATGCTGCTATTAAATTTAATAAGTAATCGTAATTTTAGAGAAGGCAAGATATATATGGGACATTATAATAGAGTAAAACAATTGTTATTATAAAAGTTTTAATTAACATTTAAATAATAATAAATACAAAAATGTTGGTAGTATTTTATTTTGAGTACTTGAGGCAACCCTACCGACTGACCATTAAGCAGTGAGACGCCGTAAAAAATACGCTAACGCGTGGCGTCAAGGCACAATTTAGATCGAGCGGGCCCAGTTTAGGTATTTATAATGTCGGCTTTCTTCAAGATCAAAGGAGTGCAACTTCTGTACGCTAGTACTATTATCTATTCTGTGTCAGAGGTGAATGTTTTTTTTTTTAATTTGGCAAAGCACTACGCGTCTTTATGGCATAAATATTTTTTGAATATTCAAATTGTGTTTAAAAATAGAATATCATAGATAAACATGATTATTAAAAATGAATAGTTACTTTTATACGTAACTTAACATTTATTTGTGTTCTGAATTCAAAAATATAAAATTAATCATTTTTTTATATTAGGCTGTTTAACGGCTTCATACCTTTGCCTCTCCTTCAACCTGGCGAAAGCAAAGCGCTAAAAAAAACGAAAATTGAAATCATAATTTCTTCGTTCGTGACAAATATATTTTTCGTTAAGTATTTTATTTTATTTCTTCAAAAGTGTATTGAAAAACGTCGTTTGATACACGTAGACATTTGTTATTACAGTTCTCGGCTCAAAAACACCCTCGCCTTCGGCTCGGGTGTTATAATTCCGCCTCGAACGCAAAAAACAAACTTTCTCCACTTGTATCAAAATGTACTATTTATTTGTAGGTAAATATTAAAATGGGAAGAAAACGAGGAAACGCAGTTCACGCATTTTTTTTAATTTCCAAAGGAAATTAATGCCTCTACTTGCCTAGTGATCGGATGTTCAGCAGTTATAAAAGTAAGTACCTACCAACTTTCTTTGTTAACCTATTTTAAAACTATTAGGTAGTATTATAGGTAGGCTGTATGGAAACTGGGTTAGTACCAGTCAACTGCACATGATCGGTGGTAACACTGGTAAGTAGGTACCCACCACTGACGTGCTGACTGTAGGAACTTACTTTGATATATTACCTTCTTTTTCTTTTGTTTGCTTATTGGCACATTCACTGTGCAGTGCATTATATTATTATATCGTACATGTCAGATAACTTCAGGTAAGTAGCTACACAATGTAGGTACGGAAATTTTTTCTGTTCGTTTCGTGTGTTCGTGAGGGCTGCTCGGCCAATAGGTACCTACCTAGGCTACAAAACATATACCTACCTACTCTAATGACTGGGTACCTACTTCACTCGTAGAGTCAAGTTTCTGTACTTACTACTACATTAAATTTTTTGTTGTTACCATAAATGTACCTCTTTACCTACCAAACCACACACGCCAACGTTCGAAAATTGTCAGTAGGTAGGTACAGACGCCAACAAGCTACCCGAAACTGTCAAAATTTCCCAATTAACCTTGAACCTTCTATACTATAGAATATATAAACTTTATTACTATAGAATCTATAGTAATAAAGTTTAAAATAAGTACTTATATTAAAGTTTACCAGATTTTAGTGGCTTTATGTGCTGGCGTTTGTACAAGCTTGCGTACCTATGGTTCCTCTAAATTAGGTACCTACCTAACCTACGAGGTGATTAAAACATTTATTTTAATCTTTATTTATTTACGGGGTTTTTTCTGTAAAGAATATGTCGCCCCGATGATTACATACAATTAAATAACATATACTTATATATGTAACTTATATACTAAACTATAACCGCAACCTTATAACCGTAATCATAATAGAATAAAGTGTTCTAGCCTCATCGGACAATGGTGAGGCCAGAACGCTATTATAAAACGCAACATTAAAACTACTGACAAAAGCTTGACGCCTTTGGACCCCCACACGAGTACACTCCGTCAAGACATGATGCACATCTTCTATGACTCCACAGACAACACAATTTGGTGAATCGACTTTGCGCATCATGAATCCGAAGCTATTGAGCGGTATGTGACCGGATCGGAGTCTCAAAGCCGTCACGATTTCTTGCCTGCTCATCCTGCCCTCGCTGCACCAGAGCACTCGTGGAAGAGATGGCTGAATCGTTTTGTACCAAATACCCTTAGTCAAAGACCTTTCATCAAAGTATTCTGACCATGCTTGAGTACATTTGTCTCTGACCAGGGGTAAGAGCTCAGTATGCCAAGGAAAACAAGGATACATTTCTCCATCAGACCCTGCTTCGTTTGCTAAACGGTCAACCATCTCATTTCCCTCCAGTCCAACGTGAGATGGAACCCACTGCAATACAATTATTTTACGCTTGGTAACAAAATCAGTAATGCTTTTTAATATATTGTACGAAGGCCCCTAAAAGGTGAAGTACTGGCGCATCTCATCAGATGGAGAAGAGCACTTTTTGAGTCAGTGAAATTGACAAATCGATCACCGTCCAAAGCTTCGACATAAGCAAAAGCTTCAGCTATAGCAATTAGCTATAAATGCATCAAGTATAGAAACTTTAGATACAATTTTGAAATTCTCGCGTCTAGAACCGTCCGTATACATAAAGTAAAAGCCAGATTATTGTGCATTCAGAGATGTACAACATATTGTTCTAAGGTTATATACATTATAACAATGCTTAGGTTTATCTACTGAATCTAAACAAGGCTTTACAATACCTGATAAGCCCATATTGCTCCCCAAGTGTCCATGGAAAACATGCCAACTTTATTGTTGCAGTACATATGTTCCTGCTTTAGAACATCGTGAGACAAAACTAACAGTGGCTTTTTCTTATTTCTCCAATAAGAATTATTGTAATAAAGACCATGTAGGTTATCCAGTAAATTGAAGATTATTATGTTTTCGAATTGTAAGTACCTAATGTTGCTTATTTAATCTTCCTAGGTACCTTACCTTAACCTACCAAATTCGCTTTTTGTCAAGCTTGAAATCATAAAATCGTAAATTCAGATGGCATGTTGTTTTTATTTTCGTAACGAACAAAATCAATGATAGGTACTTACCACCTACCCTACAAACTTTGACTTTTCCAAACAACTAAGTGACGAATGTAAAGCCGAGACCCACACAGGCGCGTTTTTTGTGTTTTCGCGTTTCTGCGTACCAATACAAAATGTTCTAAGAACTAATATCGCAAGACGTACGTAGAAACGCGAAAACGATGAATTTTGCCGTCCAGTATGTATTGGGCATTAACTGCAAAAAATGACCTATCTAATCGGGTAGCCCTGTCAACAGATCTTTTGGTTTCTGCTGCCTGCGACACAAACATTTTGATGGGATGTGAATTTAATGATTGGGCTTCTCTTGGATTTATGCTGGTCATAGAATAATATTTTTATAGGCTAAATCACATTATATATATAAATACAATCAGCAAACATAATAATTTAATGTTTTAATCACCTCGTAGGTTAGGTAGGTATCTAATTTAGAGGAACCAATAGGTACGCAAGCTTGTACAAACGCCAGCACATAAAGCCACTAAAATCTGGTAAACTTTAATATAAGTACTTATTTTAAACTTTATTACTATAGATTCTATAGTAATAAAGTTTATAATTATATTCTATAGTATAGAAGGTTCAAGGTTAATTGGGAAATTTTGACAGTTTCGGGTAGCTTGTTGGCGTCTGTACCTACCTACTGACAATTTTCGAACGTTGGCGTGTGTGGTTTGGTAGGTAAAGAGGTACATTTATGGTAACAACAG
Source organism: Xestia xanthographa (assembly GCA_905147715.2). Lineage (NCBI taxonomy): Eukaryota > Metazoa > Arthropoda > Insecta > Lepidoptera > Noctuidae > Xestia > Xestia xanthographa. The sequence goes on along the minus strand of LR990654.1, from coordinate 16,758,283 downwards.
AAAATTTAATGTAGTAGTAAGTACAGAAACTTGACTCTACGAGTGAAGTAGGTACCCAGTCATTAGAGTAGGTAGGTATATGTTTTGTAGCCTAGGTAGGTACCTATTGGCCGAGCAGCCCTCACGAACACACGAAACGAACAGAAACAATTTCCGTACCTACATTGTGTAGCTACTTACCTGAAGTTATCTGACATGTACGATATAATAATATAATGCACTGCACAGTGAATGTGCCAATAAGCAAACAAAAGAAAAAGAAGGTAATATATCAAAGTAAGTTCCTACAGTCAGCACGTCAGTGGTGGGTACCTACTTACCAGTGTTACCACCGATCATGTGCAGTTGACTGGTACTAACCCAGTTTCCATACAGCCTACCTATAATACTACCTAATAGTTTTAAAATAGGTTAACAAAGAAAGTTGGTAGGTACTTACTTTTATAACTGCTGAACATCCGATCACTAGGCAAGTAGAGGCATTAATTTCCTTTGGAAATGAAAAAAAATGCGTGAACTGCGTTTCCTCGTTTTCTTCCCATTTTAATATTTACCTACAAATAAATAGTACATTTTGATACAAGTGGAAAAAGTTTTTTACTGCATTCGAGGCGGAATTATGGTGTTTTTGAGCCGATAACTGTAATAACAAATGGCCTCGTGTATCAAACGAAGTTTTTCAATACACTTTTGAAGAAATCAAATAAAATAACGAAAAATATATTTGTCACGAACTAAGAAACTATGATTTTAATTTTCTTTTTTTTCGCGCTTTGCTTTCGCCAGGTTGAAGGAGAGGCAAAGGTATGAAACCTTTAAACAGCCTAATATAAAAAAATAGATTTAATTAATATTTTTGAATTCAGAACACAAATAAATGTTAATTTATGTAAGTACTTACTTATAAAAGTAACTATTAGTTTTTAATAATCAGGTTTATCTATGATATTCTATTTATAAACACAATTTGAATATTCAAAAAATATTTATGCCGTAAAGACGCGTAGTGCTTTGCCTAAATTAAACAAAAAAACATTCACCTCACACTATAGGTATTGAACCAATTTGGACTAAGTATAGGTGGTTGGTGATATGGTTATCTGTGGCAATTTTCATTCCCGCACACGTGCGGGAAAATGAAAAAAAAACGCACGCGAGTGAAATACATTGCATGTTGTACCTCATCGTAGTGCGTTATGGACCAGTTTTCGAGGAAGTGTTTTGAAAATATTTATTACGTTGAACGATCTGCGGTCGACAAAATAAAAACGTATTACCCGGCCGGCACACAGTCTGCAAGAAACTAACAGTTATGTAAAAAACAGTAAACCAAACAAATTGTACAAAAAAAAAAAAACTAACTTAATAAAAAACCCACGAATATCCGTCGGGGGCTGCCATGAAATGAACTCTTTTTGCAGTTTTATAGTAACTTGAATAATTAATAATTTTATAAATTTTCAGTTTTTTCGTAATCATTCAATTCGTGCTATTTACCGTAGAGGAGTTCCCTCCTGCGAGAAGACAATCCTGGCTGTAGAATCAGACTAGCAGTTTTGGAGAAAAATAGCATCTTATATTTGCACAAAAAATGTTTGCTGCAGCGCCCCCTGGTGAGTTGTCACCGTAACACCTATCTAAGAACATGCATTAAACTCGAACTCATAACTGAAAACCGCATCAAAATCGGACTAGTAGTTTTGAAGAAAAATGGCAACATGTATTTGCACAAACAAACAAACACACTAACAAACAAACATCCTCTCACCCCAAACGCATACAACGTCTTCGTTTCGTCGTCGGTAAAAATTGGTTATAAATCTAACGTGTTTCGACGAGCTCGTCCGTTTCCCCGAATCGACTCCGTCGGCCGCGCCTTCAAGGCCTCTCAAAGTGAAGGACACAGTGGCTAGGCAGTGCGTCAAAGAAAACCCTTATTATTAAGGTTTAGGTACTGCTACCGATACATTTATAAAGGTAAAGGTACTGCTACCGAAACATTTGTAAAGGTTATAGTACTTCTACCGAAATATACCGGTATGCATTTCCATCCTCAAAATTCCGTTACCGAAAAAAAAAACGGTATCGAAATATTTCGGTTACCATTAAATTTCGGTATGACGTCATACCGAAATTTAATGGTACCTTAATTTTTGGGTAATTCAGTCCCTGCCCAGTACTAACAGGGTTGTGGAGGTCAGATATGCAGTCGCTCCATTTAAAATACTGGTATTCAGCTGCATCCGGTTAGACTGGAAGCCGACCCCAACATAGTTGGGAAAAGGCTCGGCAGATGATAATCATAATATTAGTTGTAGTTTATAAAAGTTTAATGAACATTTCTTACTTTGTTGTAGAATACTTCAAACCATGCTCAAGAACTTCAGCGGCAACTCGCTTTGGAAACAGACATGAATGTAAGTCTTTTTTTAATGATATAATTACACAGCGAATAAGATTTAAATTACCTACCACTTACCTATAGGTAAGTTAAAAGGTAAAAGTAAGTGTTATGGTGTGTTCCTTATTTTTATGGGGTTTTGCAAATTAGGTGACTGGTTTATTCTTATAGTGAAAATAATTTATTGAGATTTACAAATATAGGCACACAGGACAGATTTCAGTTCGTTTTTGTGGTCGCGGCAGAGGAAAAAGTAGAAAAGAGGACGCATGGAGGTCGTCTTCAACTTTTGTACCCGCGGTGCAGCGCCATCTCGTCGTTGTTGGATGAACTACGTAGTTTGCTGCTTGGCTAGTGTCGCGTGCGCAGTGTGTTCGAGATGTTGAACGTCTTGACGCGAGGCTCTCGTAGTTCCTCCCGGTGTGCACAGATGGCGCTGTCCTCAAAAGTAAGATACTGTTACGAGCTGGATATGGGATAAATGAATTACTACCGTAATTGTAGGTACTGGTACGACGTTACACTGCCTTCCCCGTAGTATCGCGCCAATCGGTCTACATGGACAATCTTCGGCGCTCCTCGTGGACCCTTCTGTATTCGGTAGGTGACATCGTTGATCCTAATCACGACTCGGTATGGTCCATCCCAGTTTTCTTGTAATTTCGGAGACTTCCCTTTGCTCCGTACTGGATTATGCAACCACGCCAGTGAACTCTCGTCGAAACCCTTACTGTTTGCTTTCCGGTCATAATGGGTCTTCATCTTCTCAGACATCTGTTGGCCGGATTGTCTGATATGCTTATAAACATCACTCAACTGTTTACGCCAGTCATTTGCGTAATCTGTTACACTGCGTGGAGCATCTGGGGGAGTTCCAGTGATTAAATCCGCAGGCAACCGTAATTCCCTTCCAAAGTTCGCGAAGGCTGGCGTCACAGTCGTACTTTCGTGGACGGCGCTACGGTAGGACAGAAGAAATGACTGTGTGTGCTTGTCCCAATCCCTTTGTCTGTTTTCCAAGACTTTTGCCAGATATCTTTCCAACGTTTGGTTAAATCGTTCCAACATTCCATCAGATTGTGGGTGGTAAGAGGTGGTTCTAGTTTTGTGGGTGGGTTAACCTATTAATCGACAAGTCTCCTGAAATACTTGCTGTTCAAAATTCCTTCCTAGATCGCTGTGTATTTCTAAGGGTACTCCGAAACGACAGAAGACTTCCTGAACTAATAAAGCGACAGTGGAAGCTTCTTGGTTAGGAATTGCGAAGACATCTGGCCACTTTGTGAAGTAATCCACGACCACCAGGAAGTACTTGTTTCCGCTCTCAGTTTCTGGAAATGATCCCGCAACGTATAGTGCTATCCGTTCCCAAGGGGCTCCAACGGTACACTTAAAATTCACCTCTGCTGCGTGTGTGGGGTCCTTTCACGGCCGCACAACTGGTACATTTGCGACACCAGTCCTCCACATCATCTCGACAGTGCACCAGCTTTGATCCACTCGAAGATCGGTTTGATGTCCGAGTCATTGTGCTGAGCCTGCTGTATGGTTACCTTCCATTCATCGCAGAGATTCGTTCTTAGAATCCTCATGGGCACCATTTCCTTAGTCTCTTGCCTGGCACAGTGCTTACAGTCTTCAGGACGGTCTTTTTGACAAGGCGTCTGCGTTACCGTGGGTTCTCACACTGCGATGTTCAGTTACGAAGTCAAACTCTTGCAGTAGTTCAATCCATCTCGCCACTTGCCCCTCTGGATTCTTGAACTGTAATAGCCACTTCAATGCAGCGTCGTCAGTTCTTAATTGGAATTTACGTCCCAACAAATATTTACTGAAGTGCTGCAATGTCTTTACTACGGCGAGTAGCTCCCGTCTAGTAACGCAGTAATTTCTTTCTGGTTTGGATAAAGACTTGCTGAAGTAAGCTATCACAACCTCTTGGTTTCCTTTCCGTTGAGACAGCACGCCCCCAATTCCAGTATTACTTGCATCTGTGTCAACTATGAAGTCATTTTCAGTGTCAGGATATCCCAAAATAGGCATTTTGCACAGACGTTTCTTTAATTCCTGAAATGCGACGTCGCAGTTCTTGTCCCAACAGAATTGCCACTTTTCCTCAGTGAGTTTGTGCAAAGGTTCACTATGTCGGCAAAATTCTTGACAAACCTTCGATAATAGGAGCACAAACCCAGAAATGCTCTGACCTGCGTCTTGTCTTTCGGAACTGGCCAATCCTTGACGGCAACTACTTTTTCTGGGTCTGTTTGAACACCTTCCCCCGAAACTATGTGTCCTCTTGTTGTCTGAAAAACCGGCCAAGTGCGAGTCGGACTCGCACACGAAGGGTTCCGTACCATTGACTATATTCAGTATTTGTTGTTATAGCGGCAACAGAAATACATCATCTGTGAAAATTTCAACTGTCTAGCTGTCACGGTTCATGAGATACAGCCTGGTGACAGACAGACGGTCAGACGGACGGACAGACGGACAGACAGCGAAGTCTTAGTAATAGGGTTCCGTTTTTACCCTTTGGGTACGGAACCCTAAAAACGAACACTTTTTCACTTGGGATTTGCTGTTTGGATTTTCGACAGCACGTGGTTGAAGTTTTTAAGGTGATCTTCGGCCACATGAACGGCCCATGATGTCGTCTAGATAGACAAGACATGCGTCTCCAATCAATCCGGCGAGTACTTGCTCCATCAGCCTTTCAAACGTCGCAGGAGCATTGCACAAACCGAATGGCATAACTTTAAACTGCCACAACCCCTTTGAAAATGCAATGCCTTGAAAATGCAGTTTTCTCCTTGTCCTTCGGGTTTATTTCTACTTGCCAGTAGCCACTTTTCAGGTCCAGTGTGGTAAACCACTTCGTACCAGTCAGCGTATCCAGTGTGTCATCGATCCTAGGCAGCGAGTAGCTGTCCTTTTTCGTGACATCGTTCAGTCGTCGATAGTCCACACAGAAGCGCATGCTGCCGTCCTTTTTCTTTAGCAAGACCACAGGAGAACCCCATGGACTGGATGAAGGCTCTATAACACCGTCCTTCATCATTCTTTTAGTCATGGTTTCTACCTCTTTTTCACGTGCAACTGGCTGTCTTCTTGATCGCTGACGGATTGGTAACTCGTTACCCGTAATAATCTTGTGCTGAACTAGTCCAGTTCTCCCTATGTCAGCATCATTTGAAGAGAAAGTGTCGGCGTACTGAAGTAACATCTTCATAGCCTTGTCCATTTCTCCTTTAGATAAATCGCAGTTTTCCAAAAGTGTTGACACGTGAAACTTTGTACTACGAATTTTATTTCCGGTAGGCAAATTTTGCAATTGACGCATCCAAGCTACTTCCCTCGCAAGTGCCGATCAAGGTGCCCTTCTTAATCACTTGCTCCTTGTCAATTGGATTCAGAATGCGTACTGCTGTGACGTTGGTGGCCGTGGCCAGGGTCCGTGCCATCTTCCATGGAAAGTCATTGTTCACCCTTTCTATCAGAACACTTCGATCTTTTTGTCCAGAATTCTTTGGTAGATTAATTGGCACAATCGTTTCTGATCTGCGAGGAAGAACAATCTCCTTCAAGCAGTACACTGTCCCTGATAGTGCACCTTCCATAAAGACTTCCTCTCAACCACATTTCAATACTCCTTGATCAACGTCGATCTCACAACGATATTTCCGCATAAAATCCAAGCCCAAGATGCAATCGTTCACTATGTCGGCCACGATGACATTGTGCTTGTAAAATCTGTTCCCCAATTTTAACTCCACCTTCTTCTTGCCTCGGACGATTATGTGCTGACCGGTAGCTGTTAGTAATCGTATACGGTGGTGGTTATCGAAGTAGTCCCCAAGAAACCGACTTTCTAGATGAGAATTGACCACCGTGTGAGAAGCTCCAGTATCCAACGTCAGTTTGCATGGTGTTCCGTTGACTTCGCCTTTAATAGTCAGGCTGTTCCCGTCATGTGCTTGCGAGATCAAGATTCTCGGGGTTCTTTCAATACCGGCCAGCACCCGCCCCCCAATCCTGGCATTTACTCGTTTCCTTGCTGTGGCTGGGCCCTCACTTCAGCCCCTTTCCCTGCTGATCTTCTCTCAGGGTGCTGCGCTTAGGACAGCTTGACCGAAGATGACCCCTTCTTCACAAGTGTAGCACCTAGGACTGTACCCTTGCGGGCGGTCACGTACAGGTGATGCTACAACCTCCCTGACGCAGTGCGTTCGGTGGTCCTGCCTCACTGCCTCTACTTCTAAGGCATGGGCCAAGGCGTCTTTCAGCGTCTCATGATGCCCAAGTGTCGCGGCGGCTCGAACTTCTAAGTCACGTATTCCATCAACGAATGCTTGTACCAGACTCCCATCGATAAGTGCAGGGGCAGACTGGTATGCTTTCCGAACCAGCTTTCCAACTTCCAGGGCCCACTGCTGTAGGTTCTCGGCACTACGTTGAACACGATCCTTCAACTTAGCACGAAATACGTGCTCCAGGTGTGCGTCGCCGTATCTGGACTTTAATGCCTCCAGCAGCTGCTCGTAGGTTACATCCTTGCCGAGCGCCACAAGAATGTTGAGGGCGGTTGAGACCAGTCTCGGAGGACCAAGGTGAGCGCCGGTCATGGCTTGAGATTTTGTCCATCCATTCGCCTTCATAACGGCCTCAAATTGAATTTTATACGCCGACCACGAAGATGTTCCATCGAATGGAGGCACCTTAAAGCTCTGCGCTGAAGGTGCAGCAACTACTGAAGCCACAGTCACGTCTCCAGTCTTCAGTGCTGCCAAAGCCTTCTTCACCCCAGCGATCTGAACTTCGGCCTCTGAGATGCGATTCTCATGCTGGTAAACCTGATCCTTCAACACCTTGAGATCTTTGCCAAAAGTTGCATGAAGATCATTTATGAGAAGCAGCTATTCTTCTTGACGGCGAGTCTGCACCTCTTTATCCCGTTGCAACTGCTCCTGTAACTGGCGAGCCTGCTCCTCTTGACGGCGGGCGTGCTCCTCCTTATCTCGTTGCAACTGCTCCTGTAACCGGTGAGACTGCTTCTGCAGCAGCGCCATTAAAGCTGACAAGTCTGGCGCCACACCACACAATGCTGGAGAAACTCTGGATGGACCAGCGACTGGCACTGACGTAGGCTGAACACCGCCCGGTGTCTGTGTCGGAGAATCTCCAAACCGCCTTTGGTCCATGTCCTGCTCTCGCTGACTCCTGGTACGGATACCGTCCGTGTCGTCCTTAGGTAGAATTTGCATAATCTATCCCTCACTTCTGACACCAAATTGTTACGAGCTGGGTACGGGATAAAATAATTACTACCGATTAAACAACAAATAACTTTAATAATCACAAAACACTTAAAACTTAATCACAAATACACTACTGATCACTATTCGCTTAGATATCGCACTTCTAGTTCACTTCGATTCGCTTCGTTGTGTAGCCAAAATCATACTGCCTCTCGCGCAAACATGTCGGCTATTTATATGGCGACCGATCCTTCGAGAAAGACCACGACTTACTCGAATTGTTCTAGACAATTCCATTGTATTGTTTAACGGGCTAGTGTCCGCAACTCCACGTCAAAGCGCGTATTTTTGCGTATTGGCTATATATAATCCACCACGCGGGCCCAGTGCGGATTGGTAGATGTCACATGTCTTCGATTTTTTGGTTCTAGGACATGCCGGTTTCCTCACGATGTTTTCCTTCACCGTTTTGAGAGCAGTGGTGATGAAATAAATTACACAAATTAATGTGCCCGTTTGGGATCGAACCCACGACTTACTGTTCGTAAGTCGGGGCCGCGGCCGCCACCACTGGGCCACCGCTGCTCTCTGACAATTCCATAATGGGTCATTGTCCTTCCACAACTTGTACAAAATAAAGAAGTAGGTACTTTATGCCCTCGGCGTACGGTCGAAATTACAATGACAACTTCCTGATGTCTTTTATAGGTAGTTTGCGAATTTGTATCTACATCATTCGAGACTCATCCTACCTACCTACACTACCTACCACAACTACTAGGTACCTAGTACCGTTATTGTACGTACGGGTACGACGTAACAGTATTTATTGACACACGATTTAAAATTTCAGAATTTGGCTCCCAGCAACAACAACTTGATATCCATGCTGGCCAAGGTGCTGATGAACATGGATTCGGGGCTGTCGCATGACGGTTCGTGATGATACAAATCAATCACCAAATACTAATAATTTATTTGCATAAGGGCGTATACACGTAGAACGCTGGCTGACTGCACCGGTCTGCGCAGGTAATAATTTCTGATGGCGTAAGCAGGTCGGAACTTGTCAGCGACGTTCGGCGCTTATCGGCGCCGGTAGCCTACGTATATACGCACTAACACAACACAGGTTCAGAGTATGTTACAAAAAGTTAATAAGGTACACAGTACACTGTGTTATAACCGTGAGAGGTGTACCTATAAATACAGGGTGTAATGCCCGCTTAAGAGACAGCCCTCCACAAATTGATGTATAGGGTGAATTCAGTATATCTTAATAAGATGAAGAAGAATTTGATTTGTTTTATTTCCTCATGCGCAATGTATCGTTACCGTGACAGAAAGCACGTAGCGAACGGCAAGCGCGACGACGAGTTTGATGAACTCTGTCTGTAGCTAGGCATGAACAGCTGATTTCACGCGTCGTTCGTTAGCTTTTAACCGACTTCAAAAAGGAGGAGGTATTATTTACATAAATGGAGTGCTGCTTACGAAGAATGTAATTTTACATTTAAATAAAGGAATCGTATCTGAAAAACGATAAAAAATGTAAATTTTCTGGAGAAAAATTCCGGTGGAATATAATTTAGAATAAGGAGCTCAATGCACCCTGTTTATTAGGAACATTATGAGATTAGAAATATTTATATTAAGTTACAAGTTACAACATCATTCAAAATAGATGTTCACACACATAATCAAATTTCAATTTATCTAATTGAAATTTGATTATGTGTGTGAACATCTTTCGTTTTAAGTAATAATAATGTCATGCAAATTAATAAATGTCATAGGTAATTATATTATCCATCATATTCAATTATTCCACAAATAAATTCCATAATTCAAATCCAATATCTTTATCTTCTAAATTGTCTATTACGTTATAATAACATTTTTAACTAAGGTGTATAAATTCTTAAATCGAGGATTAGGTATTTTTTTAATGTCATCGGGCAATGGGGAATTTTCCAGTGCTTTTTATGAATGAACTAGATAGCGCTGATCAAACCCAAACTCGAAAGCATTTATTTCAATTAGACCAATAGGGCACTTTTGAATGTCAAAAATACAAAAAAGAAAAACAAAGCTACAGTCCCAGTCACAAGGCAAGCAAGGCACACTTGAGAAAGTACTGTAGTTGCCCATTCCGTAGCGTAGATCTCTATGGAGAAGAACGGGCAAGAAACTCCATGGACACTCTTTTAAATCACAATGTTGTTACAAAATCTTGGTTACATCATTAATTTTGAGATTATACATATATGCGAGAACGATGTAGACGTGTATATTAAGAGCATCCAGAGTAAAAGATTAGATCAACAATTTAAAAATAAAGTAATTAAAATGAACCGTGGCAGCTAAGAGATGACCAGTCCCAACTGACAGACAGACAGACAACACCAGGAGTTTAGACGTAACGCAAAAACAGAAGAACACTAGCAAAAACCATGCAAAAACTTTTAGTTCAGTTCTGTGATGCAAAAGAACAGTAGACTTTTTAGGTTAAAAGTGTTTGACAGAAAAGAGGTTCTTTACAGTTCTCACTTTATAATACTAGCGGACGTCCCGCGGTTTCACCCGCGTAGTTCCCGTTCCCGTGGGAGTACGGGGATAAAATATAGCCTATACGGATTCGGAAGAATCCCTCTAAGTAAAGGTAAAAGAAATTTTGAAATCGGTCCAGTAGTTTTTGAGCCTATTCAATACAAACATACAAAAATACAAAGGTTTCCTCTTTCTAATATTAGTATAGATTAGATAACAATGAGGAATAAAAAAAAACGGACAACAATAAAGAAATTTTACTATACAATTTAAAAATAATAATCATTTTATTATCAGGCAACTAAAAGGTTCATTGATAAAATGCACAAAAATACCGTTTAACAACAATAAACTAATACATAATTAAAACCATAAGAAATTATTAGTGAGACATGTGTATATGAGAGTTTTTTTTTTTACCATTGACCTGTAATATAATACCTAGTAAATACTTTTTTTTTTTTTGAGATTTTACTAGAACGCCGCTTAAAATAGTACATTTTGATAAGTACAAGTGGAAAAAGTTTGTTATTGCATTCGAGGTGGAATTATAACACCCGAGCCGTAGGCGATGGTGTTTTTGGGCCGAGAACTGCAATAACAAATGTCCACGTGTATCAAGCAATGTTTTTCAATACACTTTTGAAGAAATAAAATAACGAAAAATATTTTTGTCACGAATTAAGAAACTATGATTTTAATTTTCTTTTTTTTTCGCGCTTTGCTTACGCCAGGTTGAAGGAGAGGCAAAGGTATGTAGCCTTAACGGCCTAATATCAAAAATAGATTTATTTTATACTAGCTTCTGCCCGCGACTTCGTACGCGGATCCTGTTGCTTATGCCAGCGACAACGGGGTCGTCAAAATCGAAGATCTGAAACGTCTGATGTCGAATTTTAAGAGCCCGGGGACGGGAATACAACGGGATGCGCGAGACGATTCGAGACGTTCCAGATCTTTCATTTTTGTAAGTCAACAGGAAATGCCCATCAGACTAAACATTTTTATAAGTCAACAGGAAATGCCCATCAGACCAAACAACACTTATAAGACGTCATTCCTATGTGTTATGGTGTAGCTGGGCTCTTGGAGTTCCACAACAGGTGTTCCAGATCTTCGAGGTGTTCCAGATCTTCAAATTTATTCTCACAGCAGAAAATGCTCATCACGTAGAACAATTTTTGCTATGGTACCATTTTTGTATCTCTTATAGTTCAGCCGGTCTGTTGCGGTTCTGCATCAGGTGTTTGTTTCCAAGATAAAAGTCAACAGGAAATGCCCATCAGACCAAACAACACTTGCTAAGACGTCATTCCTATGTGTTATGGTGTAGCTGGGCTCTTGGAGTTCCACATCAGGTGTTCGAGATCTTCGATTTTTATTAGTCAACAGAGAGTGCTCATCAGATTGAACAACTTTTTGCTAAAACTTCATTCCTATATATATGTTATAGTGTAGCTGGGCTCTTGGAGTTCCACATCAGGTGTTCCAGATCTACAACAGAAAATGCTCATCACGTGGAACAATTTTTGCTATGGTACCATTTTTGTATCTCTTATAGTTCAGCCGGTCTGTTGCGGTTCTGCATCAGGTGTTTGTTTCCAAGATAAAAGTCAACAGGAAATGCCCATCAGACCAAACAACACTTGCTAAGACGTCATTCCTATGTGTTATGGTGTAGCTGGGCTCTTGGAGTTCCACATCAGGTGTTCCTGATCTTCGGTTTTTATAAATCAACAGAGAGTGCTCATCAGATTGAACAACTTTTGCTAAGACGTCATTCCTATATATATGTAAGTGTAGCTGGGCTCTTGGAGTTTCACATTAGGTGTTCCAGATCTTCAAATTTATTCTCTCAGCAGAAAATGCCCATCACGTGGAACAATTTTTGCTATGGTACCATTTTTGTATCTCTTATAGTTCAGCTGGTCTGTTGTGGTTCTGCATCAGGTGTTATAGTTTCCAAAATAAATTATAGCCTATATTTTGCCCAGACTTAATACCTATACAAAAATAAAAAAATCATTCAAATCCGTCCAGTAGTTCCGAAGATTAGCGTGTACAAACAAACAGACCCACAGACAAACAGACACACAGACAAACATACAGAATTTTTTTTTTGGATTCGTGGTCTATTACTGTTTCTAAACCCCCCTCAATTATTTATTTTTTAATATATTCAATGTACAGACACAGTTTTTCTACTGTTTTATTATATGTATAGATTTTTTAATGCAGAACACAAATAAATGTTAATTTGTGTGTAAAAGTAACTATTACTTTTTAATAATCATGTTTATCTATGATATTCTATTTATGAACGCAATTTGAATATTCAAAAATATTTATGCCGTAAACAGGCGTAGTGCTTTGCCGAAATAAAAAAAAAAACATTCTCCTCAGACATCGAACCAACCCCGACCACAACCCAACCTCGGCATTGAACCAAAGTATAGGTAGGTATAGTTATCTGTGGCAATTTTCATGGAAAAAAACGCACGCGTGTGAAATATATTGCATGTTGTACCTAATCGTAGTGCGTTATGGACCAGTTTTCGAGGAAGTGTATTGAAAAAATATTTTCGATACACTTCCTCGAAAACTGGTCTCTAACGCACTACAATTAGGTACAAAATGCAATGTATTTCACACGCGTGCGATTTTTTCCACTTTCCCGCACGTGTGCGGGAATGAAAATTGCCACAGATAACTATACCTATACTAAGTCCAAATTGGTTCAATGCCTATTGTCTGAGGTGATTTTTTTTTTAATTTCGGCAAAGCACTACGCGTCTTTATGGCATAAATATTTTTTGAATATTCAAATTGTGTTTATAAATAGAATATCATAGATAAACATGATTATTAAAAACTAATAGTTACTTTTATACACAAATTAACATTTATTTGTGTTCTTAATTCAAAAATTTAAAATAAATCAATTTTTTATATCAGGCTGCTTAACGGCTTCATACCTTTGCCTCCTTCAACCTGGCGAAACCAAAGCGCGAAAAAAAAAGAAAATGAAAATCATAGTTTCATAGTTCGTGACAAAAATATTTTTCGTTATTTTATTTCTTCAAAAGTGTATTGAAAAACGTCGTTTGATACACGTGGACATTTGTTATTGCAATTCTCGGCTCAAAAACACCCTCGCCTACGGCTCGTGTGTTATAATTCCGCCTCGAATGCAATAACAAACTTTCTCCACTTGTATCAAAATGTACTATTCCAAAGCTGATCAGCGCCATCTATTGATATATACTGTAGCGTTGTGACAAACGTCAGTGGAAAATTCCTTATTCGTTATAAATCAGTGTTGCCATACAAATAATACTTTTATTGAGAAGTGCCCTTTCCCCATACGGTATTTCTACATCTTACCTTTTTTTGCCTCATAACTGTCTACAATAAACTTGATAAAGAATGTTAAAAACCCTGTGCGATCCCAAACCATTCGGTAAACTAAACAATAAAAAATATTCATGAAAGTATACATAAGTATTTAAATGAATTTTTAAATGCCCGATTTTTGTTTTCGAATTACTACCATTTCCCCAGTCAGCCGGTATTATATTTATCGGTATGTTCGGTATCGCTATCGTCAATTGTTTGTTTATGACGTCACTCGGGTGTCGCTCGCTGCCCGCGTCCCTGTGTTGCCATTGTATGTTTTCCTTATTTTAGTACTTACTTTTTATCTTTATCGGGATATTTTTTTTACTTTTTATTTAATATATAAGTAGGAAACCTAAATATAATTGAATCTCAGTTCCTAATAATTATAATAACGGATCGGACAGGGTTTTATAAAAAAACCACTGCGATAGGATGCTTTATTGTAGGGACTAATGAACTGAAACAACAAATGTGTTAGCAATATTAGAGCAAATAATAAAAACAATCTCTTAATCTTAATGTCTTTTTTTTAAATTTCGTACTTTATTTGGCGCAGGGTTCCTTGTTTTGGCAAATCAACGTCATTTTCTTCCATCAAAGAATCTGGCAGAGAATGATAAACAGATACTACAGGTTTTAATTGTTCACTAAGACTTTTACGTTTTACAGGAGACATTTTGATTTTTCTTGATCGCCTATGCGCATAAGTGTACGGTACGAACACAGTGGCCGCTCGAATCGAGCGTGCGGCGGGGCGGCGCGTGCAGCGGTCATGTCAAACACATGCATTTATACGTGAGTGGCCTCAGTAGACGCCCGCCGGGCGGCGGCTGCAGCGTGCGTGTTTGCGTCTTGCGGAGCGTCCGGCGTCGCGTCGCGAGCGAGTTCAAACCTGTTTGTTTCGGAGCGGCGCGCGGTGAAACGAGCGTGCGCGCGTTGTCGTTTGAAGAAATTATAACATGAATACTAAATGGGATCCCTTTTTTTTTGCATAATCTTCTTTTTCCTAATATACTTTGGCATAACTGTTTTGGCATAATTTGTTTTGCCATAATTATACTTTGCCAAATTTTTTTTTGGCATACTGTTTATGTTGGCATAATCATCTTGAAGGCTAATTTGTTTTGGCATAAATTGAATGTTGCATAATGTTAATGTTGTGTAATTTAAAATCGCGTAGGCGCGGAGGGGCGATGCGGCCTGCGAGTTGAGGAGCAGGTGGTTGTAACACTCGCCAGCTTCGGCTTGCTGGCCGGCTTCGCCGGCCAGCCTCAGCAGCGGCGGTGAGCGTTAAACACATCTGCGACGATAAGCTCGCGTGGGACCGCCGGAGCCCCGTAGCGCCGGAGCCGTGACAGAAACCATGCCTGCTGCATGTTGCATACTGCATGCTTGCTTGCATGCTGCATGCTTGCTGACCGCATGCTTGCTGCATGATTGATGCATGCATGGTATATGCTTGTTTAAATGTTTGCTAGCTGCATGCTTGCTGCATGCATGGTGTATGCCTGTTTGCTTTCTTCTTACAGGGAAAAAACTCACATCTGTTCACAATCAACTATGTTCAAAACAAATATGTTATGTATTACCTGCTTCGGAGAGATGGTTTTTTTTCCATTCGTCAAAAGAAATTGGTTTATCCAATTAGGGTATGTCTAAAATTTTAGGATTATGCTTCTTTGTTATGCCTATAAAAAATATGTTTTAATATCATTAGGCGTAAATCAATATATGCCTAACAATGTTATGCTTAATCATTATTATGATTAGATAAATTATGCTTAAAAAAATTATGCGTAAGCTGTTATGCGTAAATAATGTTATGCGAAAATATAATTAGTAGTAACAAAGTATGCCAAGTTATATTAGGACTTAAAATTTTATGCAAATGGATAGGGAACCGTTTCAGTGGTGTGTCAGTAGTGTGTCGATAGTGTGGCGGTACAATATTTATTTAGTGTTTTCGCTGTTCGATGGCTTCACAATGGCGGTTCGATGGCCAAAACACTTTTCAAACACGATAGACACAACTTTCAAATACATGGCTCCTAATTTATTTCAGGGTTTGTCTATTGTATAGATCGATCATGCCAAAATCCAATAGGAGTGCCAATCCAGAGCTACCTCTAAAAAGGAGCCTTTTTGATAAATGTTTTTTCGCAGGGCGCGAATCGCCATAAAACAATTGGTACAGTGCGACATAAAAGAGTAGAAATTAAATATTTGGGAACTAAAATTTTTCATTTTCTGGCAACATCTAAAATGAGTACTTGAGCTGTCAATTGTTCTCGATCGGTTTCGTTTTTCATTAGAATTTTGTTTGTTGTGTGTTATTTCTGAGTGTGGACAGGAAAACAGCGACATATCATGAATAAGGTAATTCGTGGAGGTGCCCGTGAAATAATGTTTAAGTTTTCATGTGGTGTTTGACCGAATTACAAACTGGGAAGCTGCTATCCTACTTCGAAGATGTTTGCCATCGTACAGCAGATTTTATTGGTAAGTAACTATTGAAAGTTGCAGTAAACGTTAATTACAAACGATTATTACATTCAGGGAGCAAAATTTTCGATCTACATAGTATTTACAAATTAGTTGTCTACCATTTTTGAGGTTATGCTAAGATAAGCAAATACCGTTGTTGTTGTAGCGCGACTTAACAACGTTGATGGTAAGGCAAAACGATTACGAAATTACGATTACGTTAACGATTTAATGAAATTTTTGCGTATTACCAAATACGTTTTTTGCCATTGTACCATATTTGTTGAAGCAACCGGCTAGTGGAAAGAGACAATTTTAAAATATTTTCACGTTATGAACATATGCGAAGACAGAAGATATAAGAAGATAAAAGCACTAGTTTAGAGTTGTTTTATAAGTTTATGTAAATACCATGCTTTGTTTGTTTTAGGTGTTTCTGTAAGCACAGTGCGCAGAAGGTTCCCTATCCATTTGCATAAAATTTTAAGACCTAATATAACTTGGCATACTTTTGTTACTACTAATTATATTTTTGCATAACATTTTTACGCATAACAGCTTACGCATATTTTTTTTAAGCATAATTTATCTAATCATAATAATGATAAAGCATAATATTGTTAGGCATAAATAGATTTACGCATAATAATACTAAAACATATTTTTTATAGGCATAACATAGAAGCATAATCCTAAAATGTTAGACATACCCTAATTGGATATACCAATTTATTTTGACGATTGGAATAAAACCATCTCTCCGAAGCAGGTAGGAATACATAACATATTTGTTTTGAACATAGTTGATTGTGAACATATGTGAGTTTTTTCCCTGTAAGAAGCATGCAAACAAGCATACACCATGCATGCAGCTTGCAAACATTTAAACAAGCATACACCATGCATGCAGCAAGCATAAAGCAAGCATGCGTGCAGCAAGCATGCAGCAATCATGCAACAAGCATGCAGCAAGCATGCATTCAGCGATCATGCAGCATGCAAGCAAGCATGCATTCAGCAATCATGCAGCATGCAAGCAAGCATGCAGCAAGCAAGCATGCAGTATGCAACATGCAGCAGGCAAGGTTTCTGTTACGGCTCCGGCGCTGCGGGGCTCCGGCGGTCCCACGCGAGATAATCGTCGCAGATGTGTTTAACGCTCACCACCGCAGCTTCGGCTTGCTGGCCGGCTTCGCCGGCCAGCCTCAGCAGCGGCGGCGAGTGTTACAACCACCTGCTCCTCAACTCGCGGGCCGCCTCGCCCCTCCGCGCCTTCGCGATTTTAAATTACACTCTAGGGGTAGGGCAGACAAGACTACGTGGAGTCGGTTTTGCAGCGATTCGTTTCTGTCACTAACTTTTGTAGTACAACTTAATGAATTTTTAATTCTAAATAAACACGTAAAAATAACTCAAATTTTATTCTGTTATTTATATTATTTGTATGCCTAAATACTATTATGCTAATAGTCATTATGCCTAGTAACATTATGCAAAATTCAATTTATGCCAAAACAAATTAGCCTTCAAGATGATTATGCCAACATAAACAGTATGGCAAAAAAAAAAATTGGCAAAACAAATTATGCCAAAACAGTTATGCCAAAGTATATTAGGAAAAAGAAGATTATGCAAAAAAAAGGGATCCCTGCGCAGAATTGTGCAAAACGGCGTGTAATTCTCGACACCAGCTGAACACAGAAAGGGTCGTCCCTCGAAGTCCTTCTTATTATATTTGAGCGAACTTGTAGTTTTATTACTATTACGTACCAAATCTATGATCTACGCGGAACTTATTAAAAGCAATGAATTAATAAACATATTTATTTAAAATAATTATTTACTCATGATTCATAGCTAATAAACCAATAATACTATTCAAGTATCAAAATCAGCAAGGTCGTACTAACTGGGTTGCCACCTGACCGATTGTGGCGCCCTCATTTATTTTCTACTCTTTTATGTCGCACTGTATGTACCAACATGGCATTATTAAATTATATCTTGTAGTGTGGCAACACCACGCTTGGCTTGAAACTAATTTGTTCATGTTGGTACTATGGTAGAAAATATGGCGGGAAAAAAGGTGGCTGCCGGACAGTCGGACACAGGTTTGAAATGGTGAAAAGGAGCATGTGGTTAGGAGACAAATTAGAAGCGACGAGCTTGACGATCGCAAACTACAAGAGATATAGCTATATAAACTCTACAATGAATAGCTGAATAGATATGGAACCTATTTAACCAAAAATAAAGATAAATAATTATAATTTGATACCCTAAAAATAATGTAGAACTTGAAAAACAGCGATAAAAACGTACATTTCGCTAATAAATTATTAATTTGTGGAAAAACTATTAACTTTTTTACTATTTTTTTTATATTAATAAAAACTAGACTATATTTCCTTTCTAACAAGACCATAAACATGTAAATAACTTATCACAAACATAAAAAACAAATAATTAGAAACTAGGTACTCACTGTTTGTTTACATCCGCGGACTGACTCTGGCCTGCCGCTTGTGGGCGAAATGGTCCTCATACAAAACACAAAACACTTGTTTTTTGGTTTAAATAGTTGAACAATCTAATCATCTCACTAATTAAACACTAGTTTTCCCATTTCACACACGTTTTAATCACTAAATCACGTATTTCTTCACACTACGCAATCACTGTAGGTACATAAAACTACTGCATTTTCACAGGCGAAATACTGCAATTTTGCGATTCGGAACCTAATTTGTGTTCTCGTAATACGATAATACAACTTCTCACGAACATTTTAAGGTATAACACTGCATTCCAATAACAAATACGTAACTCGTAATTACTTGAAGTGTGACACTAACGCTAAAACGATGACGCTAAAAATGGCGCGCTCCGTTGACGTAAGTTTGTTACTTCATTGTGACACTTGTTGATGGATTATATCTATGGTTTTTGGTATGGAGTTGAGGAATATTGTAGAGATGGGAAGTAAATCAGCCTATTCACGACTATAGCACGTTTAGTCGATTATTAAATGATTAATTGACGGGGTATTTTATAAATGTTAATGGGGAATTAAGGTACCCGGACGCGGTTAGGGGTACGCACCTCCTGGGTATGTAGGGTACCCGGACGCTGGAAAGTAGTCACAATATAAAAAAACAAATAATTAGAAACTAGGTACTCACTGTTTGTTTACATCCGCGGACTGACTCTGGCCTGCCGCTTGTGGACGAAATGGTCCTCATACAAAACACAAAACACTTGTTTTTTGGTTTAAATAGTTGAACAATCTAATCATCTCACTAATTAAACACTAGTTTTCCCATTTCACACACGTTTTAATCACTAAATCACGTATTTCTTCACACTACACAATCACTGTAGGTACTATAACAGTCAGAAGTCGACTGCCAATCTCGCAACACAATGGCAAAGCAATATTAGTTGTACTTATGACCTTCTTCTATAAGAACGTTTGACAACACTTACACATTAGCAACTTGTTGCCCGCTTAAGATTGTTATTACAAATTTCAATGAGTTGTGTAAGTGATACAGTGGCCAAATTGGTTAGCACTGCGCCTGCGCCTCGCATGGCGAGTGTTCGGGTTCGAGTCTCACATCAAACATGAAAAACATTTTTTAAGTATTACATGTGAAATATAAATGCCGAGTTGTTAACAAAATATAATGTTAAAATATATTCCACAACTAAACGAAGATTCTTTCGTTTTACAATAATTTTCAATCTTAGCGTCGTTATTAAAATATGAGGGTAGATTTGAAACAAAGTGATAAGTTCACTTTGTTCAATCTACCTACATATTTTAACTACTTTACTAGTTCACATAAATTATTCCACTATTAGCTGTTCTTGGTTGGTGAACATAGTTACGAGCGTTTGTGTTATCTTGCTGTTGCTATTTTAGTATTCTTCTGAATTCAATATGCAGGCTAATATTAGAATTGAAGCTAAGGCAAATATTGTGGCCCTATATTCGACTGGCCTTAATATATCTCAAATATCGAATGAAACCGGTTTATGCGTAAGTTTATTTTTTTAAAATTTTATGTGATGATACCTACAAAATATAATGGTAGACCTAAATCGCTTGTTGCAATTGTGTAATATAGACTTTTTTTTTAGAGAGAGACTGTTAGGCGCTGGGTGAAGAGATTTGAGGAAGAAGGTAGCCTGAAGAGTCGTGAGAGGAGCGGAAGACCACCTCTTATTAGCCAGCCTCAGCGACGTTATATGGTAGCTGAATATGAGACGAATGGTTTCATCCCAACAACTCGTTTTGCCGATGAGTTCGGCAGAATCAGTGTGAATATGGCATTAAGTCCGCCTCTGTACTTTGTGCTTGAAGTGTTAAATAAATAAATAAATAAATAAATATGTGGGGGTGGATAAGTGCTCAAGGGCCCGGTGAATTAAGTTTTATATCGACGCGAGCCAACAGTGCCAACTATGTGGAAGTGCTGAATGATGTAATGTTGCCTACGGTGCGTAATATCTACCCCGCAGAAGACTTAGAAGAGATAAGTTTTGTGCAAGACAATTGTCCTATTCACCGTGCCAGCATTGTTCGCGAATGGTTTAGCAATCATCCGGAAATTAAAGTTATTCCTTGGCCAGCTCGGTCCCCTGACTTAAACCCTATAGAAAATGTATGGGGTTTAATGGTGCAAAGATGGGAAGCTCGGGACGAGAGATGCCCTGAGCTACTCAAATCCCATTGCATGCAATTATGGGATAGTTTGCGTGGCACAAATGTCTGTGCAAATATTGTGGCGTCTATGCGTCGACGTCTCATTAGCTGTATCGAGGCTAACGGAGGTCATACGAAATATTAAAAATCCTAAACAGGTAGGGTAATTTTATGTCAGGGGACATAGTGACCGTAACTTAAACAAATTAGTATTTATATTATTGTAAAATTGAGGTTAAGTTTCAATCCTCTTTTCATTGAGAAAATGAATAGTTAAATTTAACCTCTTAAATGATGTCAGAATTTTCATAATATCTATATTATGTAACCTTAAATATGATTTTTAACATTCTATACTACAATAATAACATAAGTAAGTGTAAAGGACTTCTTTTATAAAAAAAAATAATAATATTACTTGTTTGTTTCATTTATTATCATTATTGTAATAATAAATTACCTTTATAATATATTTATTATAATATCTATTTGTTCAAAATAACTTACAAAAATAAATTATTAAACATAATTAAATAAAACATAAAAAACCGGTCCATCTTGGATTCGAACTCATATCTATCCCGATCACACTAGCCTCGTTACCGATCTAGCTAATGTTAACTTACGCAAACTTGTCAAAATTTTGCATTACTATGAAAAAAATAATCAGACGGTGATAAAAAGAAGTTACTGATATTGTCATCCTTGTCTAACATTGACCACATCTATATTATTACTCGTAGCGATGCTACACGACATGTTAATTTGTTAGCGTTGGAACATCACTCACACGGATAAATATGCGTATGTGTGTATAGGCGCCGGAGCCCGTATAGCGCAAACGATAATGTGCATTGCGGTGGAAGTGGAATTTTGACCTTTGACTGTACATATAACTACTGCATTTTCACAGGCTGCTACTAATTACTGCAATTTTGCGATTCGGAACCTCATTTGTGTTCTCGTAATACGATAATACAACTTCTCACGAACATTTTAAGGTATAACATTGCATTCCAATAACAAATACGTAACTCGTAATTACTTGAAGTGTGACACTAACGCTAAAACGATGACGCAAAAAATGGCGCGCTCCGTTGGCGTAAGTTTGTTACTTCATTGTGACACTTGTTGACGGATTATATCTATGGTTTTTGGTATGGAGTTGAGGAATATTGTAGAGATGGGAAGTAAATCAGCCTATTCACGAATAAAGCACGTTTAGTCGATTATTAAATGATTTATTGACGGGGTATTTTATAAATGTTACTGGGTACTTAAGGTCCCCGGACGCGATTGGGGGTACGCACCTCCTGGGTATGTAGGGTACCCGGACGCTTTTCAGTGGTCCTGACTAGTACTAGATTATCTGTGAATCTGTGCCAAAAATGTGAATTGGTGTGTTACGTTCGTCTTTGTATAGAAATTTTAGAGAATAAAATCTCGTTAGCCGTGGGCGTCCGCGTATTGAAAATTTGTGAAAAGCTTTTTATCTACAAAAAAAATATGAACTTTGAAGCTCATGTTTATTAATGGAAATTTTATCCCTTCTTTCTTTCGCATTTATCTAAAATTCGACCAAGTCGCCTTTAGGAACGTTTGAAACCATTCTAACCTGTCCATGGTAAGGTGTAGTAAGAATTTCTCGCTACCTTGGCCTATTTTTCCTTTATTCTGCGTCACTGCGTGTATGTGAGCTGGCTCTCCCCCGCGGAACACTTTTTTCGGTAGTTTTGTATAACATATCTGTTTACTAAAATATCATTGATTCTAGATAAAAATTGTAGATTATAAAAATAAAAACTCTGTGCACATAATTTAAAAAATACTTTAATTGTATGGTTAAAAAGAACGACCAACTATTTTTCAGCATTTCATTACACTAACACACATTTAACTATTTTTCACGTTCGTTTTTAATGTAAACACAGCCTTTTTTATCTTAGATGCAGTAAATTTAAGGTGAATGCTCCAGGGTAGCTCGCGAAATTCAAATTGTCTTACGGATTTTGCAATTTGCAGGCCAGTGCTAGGTTGTATGTTGATAATGTTGATTATAATATTGTTTGATCAATCAATCATTCAAATCATCAATACAACCCTCCAAGTTCATAAAGGTGCAAGAATGATTTTGACCTTGGAAAAGTAATTTTTCCACCTTTATGAACTTTGAGGAAGACGTATGTAGTTACAGAATTATATTCATCAAAATCATCAATACAGATTTTGATGAATATAATTCTGTAACTACATACGTCTTACAACCACGAATAATATTTTAATCAACATACAACTTAGCACTGGCCTGCAAATTGCAAAAATCGTAAGAAAATTTGAATTTCGCGGGCTACCCTGGAGCATCAGTCTTATTGGAATTTGCAGTTTTTTTCAAATCAGAATTTCTGAAATCTGGCAACATTTTACTCTTCATCTAGCGCCTTTAAAAATCCAAGGTGGCAACCCTGTCCCTGGGTCGGAACTCGGAACGCAGCCTTAGGCTGCGTTCCGAATTAGGCTGTAATCGATTTGAGCGTCCTTATAGCTGTTCCGAATTACCGTGAGCGCGATATCGATGTCCCTTGAATCGTCATAGATGACGTCATGACATGCGCCATTTTGCGATTACACTGACCATGCCCCAAATAAATATCACTGTGAGCGCTGTCAAAAATGACAGTTTTTTTCACAGGTTGTGTTGTATAATTTGATTGAAAAAAATTGAAATGAGTTTCAAACTCATGAACATTATTTTTAATTACCGTTGCATCTATGTAATTTGTAATTCGTAGGATTTTTTTAAGGGGTAAATCTTTGCCGGGAGCAAAATACCCTAATATAAACGCTTTCGTCATCCTTTTCATCACTGGACGAATCGTCGTTCTCTATCTAAAAATGTGAGATATCAGAGTAGATAGAGTCAACCAACTTAGCTTCCATTTTCAAAATAAGTCTTGTGAAATGTTTTGGTTTGGGGTTATGTTTACTGTCAACGCGTTCACGAGCGTTCCGAATTGATGACAGCTCTTAGCTGTCATAATCGTGATATATAAATCGGAACGCAAAATATCGATGTGAGCGCTGTGAGCGATTATAGCCTAATTCGGAACGCAGCCTTAATATAATCTGTCATTAATGTGATGTCAAGTGGAAGTAAATAAGATGCCACTGTTTTGTTTTATTTAATATTTGTAACTGTACGAATTAAAAGATGGATAAACTGCCAATGTGTAGGATATGTTTAGTGGAGAATGTTAACATGTTTATTGTCGTCAACAAGAACTTGCATGAACTCTATGAAAAGCTGACTGCTAATCCAGTAAGTTGATACTTTGAAGAAATTGTAAGTTTGTTTTATCTGCCTCTCATCTCATAGACGAGGATTCATATAAATTTTCGGTCGGTGTCCTCTTAGAATTACAAACCACCAGTGAAGGAAAACAGTTTGATGAAACATATTCAAAGCGAAAAGGCAAAGTTATTTATTTGCGGTAAATGTTGTACAAAAGATGGTGAACATAACGAGTGGTGCAAAGACACTTTGCCATAAAAATGTGACATTGTTATAATATTAATATACAACACCTCGACTAACATGGCCAATCTGTCTTTGAAAATTGAATACATGACATATTCATAATATTGAAAGTATTTTAGTCATAGAAACAAAATAGTATACCTATGTATAAGACAAGTTTTGTTGCAGTTTGTAACTAAAGACAGTAGACCGATCCTTGCTTGTTTCTTCTGTTGCGCTAAACTAAAGCAATGCTTCCGATTTCTGAGAAAATGTTTGGAAGCTGAAGAGCTGTTCGCTCAAATGATGAATGGTGACTATGAGGTGAGCTATTATTCTCATTACTTTTATTTCAGTTTAACCTCTCATATGCCAGAGCGTACATTTTCACTTAATTTTTAACACACAGCCGTGTGGTTCCCTTTTTCCGCAGCAGACATTGCACATGGTGTGCGGTGTTGCCATGCATACAAGAGGTTTGTATGGATATTGTTTCGCTCAAAGTCATGTCTTTTTTGTCTGGATATCATACCAACAATACCTTGGGCCTTACGCTTTGGTCAAATGTACTTAGGTGATGATAACGGTCGTCTGTCATGGCAACTATAGCTTGCGCAGTCGTCAGTGAGGTTGGTAGTACGGCCATCTGCCCAGGGTGCCTTGGGCTTACTTAAGCTTGGGATTAGTTAATCTGGGGATGTCCTTTTCACAAACTATTTACTCTGTCTTTTCTATTCTATCTCAGCTACTAACACTAGAAATAAGTTATTTTGTTTTGCTTACTAACACGATGGATCACTGTTGTCCAAAAAATAAAGAATATTATTATTATTATTAAATAATAAAGTAGTATTTGAATATATAGTTATGTAAGTGAAGTATTTCTGCCCTTGCAATGGATCCCTTTTGGGTGCAAGCCTTCGTCATCCACTTCCAGCCTTCTCTTTCTGCACCGAAACTTCTTCTATTTTATCATCTGCTCTCCGATACCAAATATGTTTTTCATGTTCTTCTACTTCACATCCGTTTCTTCTTACTTCGGCTAGCACTAAAATATGGCAGTCTATGTTTTCTAAGGCATAGCAGAGTTCTAGGAATTTAGTTTGGATTTACGTTGTTTATTTATTTTTATACTTAGAGGGTGTTGGTCATTATTCCCCACGGTAACCAGCCGGGTTGGGGAATTTGGTTTCTTATTTGTTGGTTGTTGTTTTGTTTCTCATAAGCTTGTTTAAAAATTGTATTTGGTTTAGGGGTGAAATCGCATTTAGTTGTCAGAAGTCTTTTGTGGAGTCTTCTATTGTCGAGAAGCTTTTTCCCTTGCTCAATCCACCATCCATGATCTTGTTTATTTTCGGGTCTGGTGAGTGCATCGCGTTTGGTGATTTTGTTGTAGTTCTTTTCCTTTTGTCTTCTCTCCTTTTCTCTGCTTGTGTTGTATCCTATTTTCTTTTCCTTTTTTAGCTTCGATCAATAATAGTATTGATCGAAGTTTTTTAGCTTCTTTTATTATTACTTTGTCGTATCGGATAAATGCTAAATTTCCTTTTGCCTTTTCCTCTTCTACAGTTTTCTTTAATTCCTTCCTTTTATCTAAGACATCTTTCGGTAAATCATCCGTTGCGTAGATGTTTTCACAGATTTTTTTTATTGTTTTAAAGATTTCCATTTTTCGCCAAGTGTTAGTGATATAAGTACAGGTCTGGTGCGTCCTTCGACCTTTTTTCCGAGTCTTCTCACCATACTGATTTCCCATCTGTCCCATATTTCCATATTCGACTTTTTGCTTAGATTATTCAAAACTTTCAGAACTAGCTCCAATAACTCATACTTGTTTTCCTCATTTTCTTCTTCTTGTATTCCATGAAGAATAAGGTTATTTTTTCTTGCTTTCCTCTATAACAGGTGCAACTTTGTCTCTAAAATCTCTACCTTACTTTTCAATAGTTTGTTTTCCTCCAATATTGGTTGTAATTGTAACTTTTCATATAATTTAGAAACTAAATTTTCTGTTAAGGTGTCTGGGTTTGCAATTGGAATTGTATTTCATTCCTTATTTTTTCGAATAGATTTTCCATTTCCATCGAGATTTGCAAATTCCCTTGTTACACGCTAAAAACTACTAATTTGGTAGAAATTTATTTATTACGCCTGGGCTGATGTTGACTGACTTGTACGAGTAGGGTAACACCACTGACGTATAAATCCTATGGACTTGGCATACCTACAAGAAAAACGTGGACATACCTACATTAAAGAGGGAAAATAAAATGGCGGCTAATAGGGTAGCCCATATCGATATTTCTCTACAATCGATGTTAGATAAAAGATTGTGAGAATGTTTTCACGTTGTCACGGTCCAATATCAACGGGTAAGTATTTTTATCACACTTTTCTTAGCTTCACTTGTTTAGAACTAACAAAATAACTATGTAAGCAAATCTTAAAAGTTATTTTTCACCGACTTCCCGGTTTTTGATTAAGCTAACATTTTGCATGTTTAGTTTGGATGATATTGCTGCCGATTCTCTGGTTCAGTAACTAATCTAAAATTAGAGAATCGTCATTTTTTACTAAAAGGGCAGTGTATGTGTTTATGCCTTGCGCTTCATCGTGTTTTTAGTCGACATCGACAATATTAGTTCAATTAAATGTGACAGCTCTAATTTACGTCCGTCTCTTTCCCGTTTTATTAGAGAGAAAAAGATAGCAATAGCCAAACAGCGGGAAAATAAAATGGCGGCCTGGCCGCAAATAGGTATTTCAAAGACGCTAGGAATGAAGGTTTGCTATTATAGTAACTGTCAAAAACACTGTTATCCTTTTTCACTTATGCAAAATTCTAAAAGTTAAAAAGAGATAACAGTATTTTTATGATTTCGGTGTCGATATGCCTCATATTTGTATAACTGTATTTTCTATAGTCAAACATTTCAAGTCCATATGATTTATACGTCAGTGGGTAACACCCACCGGTGTTGTTGTGAGCTGTCGAAACTAGAACCGAACTGTCGAAGTTGACGTTCGTTATAACTACGTGCTGTCATGTCACTTGATAACCTTGATAGTTTCAAATTTTAACAGAGCAATTTTTGCATCTACCGAGCGTTTGTTGCGAAGATAACGCTTGTCGTTGTAATTCACCACGATATTTAACTGTTATAATGGTTTTCGGCACTGAACACGGACTTTATCACTGGTTGTAACAATTTTTATTTGAGAGCGTTGTTTTACGTTGTGAACTGTTTGACAGCCGGAAACGGAAACGCGATTATTATTATTAGTAAGTGCAATCACTTACGGAGGCTTTTTTAATCACTTTAAAATATTAATACTGAAATCGTCTTTTACAGCCAAATCCTTCAATAAGCCAAGACGACTTACACTGTTGCACTGGGTTTATAAAAAGTCCAACAGTGCACGTAAGTATAGTCGATGAATGTGAAACTGACAGCATTGCTATCAAAGAAGAAGTACCAACTATTTGTGAGAGACAAGTTGTTATTGAGCCAAATGACGAATATCAAAGTGATGGTATGTTATAAGGACGAAACATAATGTGATTAAACAATTATTTGTTTAACATACTACAAATGGCACTATATACAAGCAATGCTCTTATCACATTATTACAGATGTAGACCTGGAAATTCTTAACAATACCTGTCTAGGTACAGAAGATATACCTCCACACCTATCGGAATCAGATTCAGGAAGTGATGTTAAAATTCAAGTGGAAGAAGAACAAGATATATGTAAGAAGCGAAGAGCTGTGGAGACCAATAGTAAGTATTAGTTACTTAATCAATATGTAAGCAAACAGGATGACAGTCCACCTAATAGGAAGTCATTAGTATTACCTAAAGCATGCACCCACTTACATCATCATCATCATCAGCCTATTAATGTTCACACTGCTGGGACTCAGGCTTCCTCTCTATGAGAGGGAATGGGCTATAATCCACCACGCGGGCCCAGTGCGGATTGGTAGTATGTCACATGTCTTCAAATTTTTTGGTTCTAGGACATGCCGGTTTCCTCACGATGTTTTCCTTCACCGTTTTGAGAGCAGTGGTGATGAAATAAATTACACAAAGTAATGCGCCTGTCTGGGTTTGAACCCACAACTTACTGTTCGTAAGTTGGGGCCGCCACTACTGGGCCACCACTGCTCTTCCCACTCACATGTGTTATGTTTAATTTTATCGATAAAGTTACAAATTAATCAACTTGGGCTATCATAGTTAGTAATAAGTTGTTTATTTCTTATCTATATTAATACTGGCTGTTGCCCGCGGCTTCGTTCGCGAACAAAAACCCTTTAAAATAAAAATATTGCTTACCTCCCATAACATACGGTGTGATAATATGTAGCTTAAAGCCTTCCTTGGTTTACAAAGAACATTTTTGCTGAATTTCAATTCAATCCATCCAGTAGTTTTGACGTGAAGCCGTACCATACACACAGACAAACAGACAAAAATTCTAAAAAGTCACATTTTGTCAACAGTTACGTTTTTCTAACAAAAGCCTCTTATGTTTTCTCAAAAATTCTCAATGTACAGTTTTTCTTTCGTTACTGTTATTATATGTAGGTATAGATTATAAAGCTGAAGAGTTTGAATTTCTCCATCCACCCGCATTCTCTAGTCATCCTGCGATCATGGCGCTTGCAACAGCGTCGAAATATCGGGAGCTCAAAATAATAATTGATACTTTCCATTCACGTAAGATATTGTTATCCCGTAAGTGCCAGTATAAGTTTAGCCGAAGAGTTTATTTGGTTGGATAGCCCATTTATTGAGAAAGGCTATAGCCTATGAAGGGTGTAAATAGACCCTTAACGGAGGCGAAAGGCACTTGTTCTCCCCGTTATTGTGATCACGTTTTTATTCTGGACCATACCTGGGAACCTCCTAGTTACGGAGATATTGCAGGTCAAAGTATGTGCAATGATTGCATAATTGCCGGTCGTAGGGAACAGACGTATCGAACAATTATTGCAAATAATAAATAATGACTTGCGAAATTGTGACCTAGTTACAAATAACCAGTAGTAATGCATACTTGTACTGTTATTTGTGTAAGGTTATTATTAGTGACCGGTGTTTAACAGGAACAATATATTATCCTGGTTCATGATGGAGGACAGTCCATTCAACCGGAGTAGTAAATGTGTTCGCTCCCCGCCTTCTACACCTGTGCCCATCACCAGTGCACCTCTGCCCGGAGCCGTACCCACCTCTACACCTGTGCTCGTTGCCGTACCCACGTTTACACCTGTGCCCGTTGCCGTAGCCACGTCTACACCTGTGCCCGTTGCCGTAGCGACGTCTACACCTGTGCCCGTTGCCGTAGCCACCTCTACCCCTGTGCCCGTTGCGGTACACGCCTCTACCCCTCGAACAGAATCTGAAGGAGGTGTGCGCTATTGCAAATTAGGGAAAGCTGAATGTGGATCAGAAAACGCGCATTATAAACCTAACCAGGAAGATTAGTTACGGGACCTCGCAGATGGCCGTCCAGTACCAGTCCGTCAAAGCTAAAGCCATTCAATCGCACTACGCTGTCAAAACTCTCGAAAACCAACTCGATCTTTCGCAGCAGCTACAGAACCTTAAGCTAAGTATAGTAGATTCGACGAAACCTGCCCAGGTATCTTCCTTTGCTGACATGGTAAAGAAAAGTGGCAACAATTTTATCCAGCCAACTCACGTAAGTTCTGTGGCCATCTATCCGAGTGACAAATTGAAGACCTGCGATGAGACGAAAGCCCTTGTCCAGAAAATTATCAGCCGTGAACAAATGAAGCTCCACGTGAGAGGCCTGCGCAAGACGAAGAACGGCGGTGTTATCATCAGCACCGAGACGAAGGATGACATTCAGAAGCTGAGACAATAGGCGCAGCTTACCAAATCAGGCCTAACAGTCGACGAGCCCCATAAAAGAAAGCCTAGGGTTGTAATTATAGGAGTGCCGACATCCATGCAAGAAAATAAGGTTTTTACCTGTGTGTACAACCAGAACCTAGCCGAAGACATTCAGGATTGCAGCCTTGAGACTTTTTTGAGCCTAATTAAATTAAGTCATAAGTCAGGTAAGATAGACTCGGACACATGTAATTACATTGTTGAGGTGTCTGCAGTCATACGCAAAGCCCTGATATCACAAGACCGAATTTTTATAAATTGGTCATCATGCCCTGTGAGAGACTTTACTTTGGTCACACGATGCTACAAGTGTCAGCAGTATGGACATGCGGCCAAGTCATGTCGACAGACATCGTTGGTGTGATAATAATAATAATATATTGATTCAAATTTAGAATTGGCACGAAAAATACAAGTTAAATCTTAAAAATAATGTTGGTATAACAGAGTTCGATGCCTGTACTAGGTTAAACCTGTATCACAGGCGGCATGTTTCTAATAAATATTATTTGGACAGTGGATTTCTTAACAATATAAAACATAATAGTGAAATAAGTTAGATAGTGATAGTTTATGCAAGAAATCATCTGAACGTCTCTGTTGAGGAACCTGATATGTAAGACTGTAACAGATTGTTACTTAAAAATGGATCAGATTTTGCGATATTAGCATTATATCGACCTCCGTCTTTTAAAAATACTAGCAATTTTACTGACTCTCTGAATGAGACCTTGCAGAGCCTGTCATCCATCAACAACTCGATTGTAATTGGAGATATTAATATCAATATTCTTCCAGGAAGTGCTGATGCTTTTGCTCAGGACTACCTCAACCTATGCGCCTTTCATGGCCTGCTCCCAGCACACAGCTTTCCTACACATCACAGCGGCTACTGTTTGGATCATATTATGCTTAAATCGAATTTCCCTTCACTTGCACTTATTGTTACTAACCCTAAATTGCAAATTATCTAAACAAGGCACTCGCAAAATTTCTAAACTGAATATAAATAGAATTGAAGAAGATTCACGCGTCATCGGTTTTGATCCAGTCTATAATTATTCTGCTGACCCGCAGTTTTGCATGTTGTTTGTAATTGAAAACTTACGAAATGCAATTCAGAAAAACACAGTCGTATCGCAGCTGAGCAACATAAAACCATGGATCACATCAGGTCTTATTCGCTGTATGAAACATAGGGATAAACTGCATATGAAAGTATAAATGATAAATGATGTTTATTTTGCAAGTAGGTTTTTACAAACACTTTTACACGTCATTTTTTAAAACTAGATGGGGCCGGTGTTTCGTACCTGACTACTCTGAGAAGAAACAGCCGAAACAAACTCAGAGGTCATAGTCTCTTTTAAAGTCCAGACAATCTTGCTCAATTCACATGAGGACTATGCAGATTAGTGTCTGACTACTTAACAAAATAAGTATTCATGTCAAATCAGTAATTGTCAAATAAAAAATAATAAAGTAAAAAATAATAAAATACATGTCAAAACATTAAATGTCAGAGTGTATAAAAAATAATAAAATACATGTCAAAACATTAAATGTCAGAGTGTATAAAAAAGGAAAAGAAAAAATAAAAAAAGGAAAAGAAAGGAATAAATAATAAACAGCGAAGTCCGAAGCTTCGACATTCACAGAGCAAATTTCATTGGAGCAGCTTAATCCCAAGCCTTTTTATCTTCGAGATAGTGATTAACATGATAGTAGGCTTTCAGGCACAGCTTCCGTTTTATAAACGATTTGAATTTATTTAGGCTTAGTGCTTGAATTTGGCTCGGAAGTTTATTGTAAAAACGTATACATTGGCATCTGAACGTACCCCCTATTTTTTTGAGCCTCGTTGCAGGAACAACAAATTTGTGTTTGTTCCTCGTATTTATGTTGTGGATATCACTGTATTTTTTAAACAAATTAATATTTTTGTGTGCGTACAAAAGGTTTTCATAAATAAACTGAGAAGGGACAGTAAGAACATTAATCTCTTTAAATTTTTCTCTGAGGGAGTATCTGGGACTTAATTTATAAATTGAACGAATTGCCCTTTTTTGCAAAACAAATATTGTCTGAATATCGGCGGCATTGCCCCACAAGAGAATACCGTACGACATCACGCTATGAAAATAACTAAAGTAAACTAAACGGGCTGTCTCTAAATCAGTTAACTCACGAATCCTTCTAACGGCGTATGCTGCAGAGCTAAGTTTTTTTGACAATTTGTCTATATGCGGGCCCCACTGAAGCTTGGCATCCAAAGTTATGCCTAGGAACACTGTGCTATCTTCCGGTTTCAACTCTTCATCCTTAATTAGTACAGTAGTTTCCACTTGTCTTACATGGGGTATCGTAAACTTAATACATTTGGTTTTTTTCTCATTTACGAGTAGGTTATTAACATTAAACCAATTAACGACTTTTGCCAGGGCGCTATTAACATCATCCGTAACTAACTGCTGACGTTTGAGTTTAAATAAAAGAGAAGTGTCCTCTGCAAACAATACTATGTCATGATTATCCTTTATGAGGTGAGGCAAGTCATTTATGTAAATAAGAAATAAAAATAGACCAAGAATTGAGCCCTGTGGTACCCCCATTCTTACTACGGATCCGGGAGATCCCTTCCCGTTAACATCAACTCTCTGAATCCTATTACTCAAATATGAAATAAGAAGATCCAGAGAGGCGTTACGGATTCCGTAGTGGTGTAGTTTCCTGATTAATGTTTCATGAAGAACGCAATCGAAAGCTTTAGATAAATCGCAAAAAATGCCCAAAGCATCGCATTTGTCCTCCCAGGCATTATAAATGTGTCCTAAAAGTTCAACACCGCACGGTGGCATCAGTAGTTGAACGACCCCTTGTGAAACCGAACTGTTTTTTATGCAATAACTTATGTTTATTGAAAAAACTTTGCATTTGTGCCAAAATTAATTTTTCAAAGATTTTACTAAAGGTGGGTAGTACTGAAATGGTCTATAATTAGTGGGGTCTGATGTACTACCCGATTTAAACAATGCTATTATTTTACTATATTTCATTAGATCAGGAAACTCACCACGGTCAATACAATCGTTAAATATTACAGCTAATGAAGGAGCTACAATGTTTATAATGGATTTAGCAACGTCTACAGAATGACCCCATAGATCGGCGGTCTTTTTAACATTTATGGTGTGAAAAGTTTTAATTATATCTTTACAGGTGATATATTGAAAATTAAATTCGGATTCACAGACTGAAACGTTTTCCCTTAGTGAAGATTCGGCAGCAGTAGGTGACGAGTTTAGCGATTTAGTAGTCGATACGGGAATATCCGCAAAGAAATTTTCAAAGGCTGTGGCAACTTGAGTATCTGAATTTAAAATATTATCGCCAATAGCAAGGCTGTAGTCACTATTTCGGTTGCGAGACCTTCCCGTTTCGCTATTAATAATGTTCCATGTCATTTTAACCACATTACTACTATTTTTAATTTTTGAACTCAAGTAACGTGACTTTGCTATAAAACAAACTTTTTTAAATAATTTTGAATAATTCTTAACATACAAATTAAATTCTACAGTTTTTACATAAGTCCGCTCTTCATACAGCTCATAAAGTCGTTTTCGACTCTTATGAATACCAATGGTGGCCCAGTCGTTGAAAGAAGCGTTACTATTTACAGATATTGTCTTAGGGACAAATGTGTTTTCAAATTGTGTGCAATACATACTGAAAAAATCGTTATATTGTTGATTTGGATCATCATTATCTGACAAAAGTGGTAGTTTGGATAAAAGTTTAGTTTTAAAAGTTTCCAGGCAATTTTTACTTTTTGGATTAACGATGATATCCTTTTTAGTTACTTTCTTGCTTACATTTGGAATTGTGATCAATTGCCCACAATTATCTGAATCTATTAAGTTAATAATTTCTTTTTGGGTGGGTATAATATCAGTGTAAATATTATCTAGGCAAGTAGCACTAGTTGGGGTTATTCTGGTGGGCTCGAGAAATTTGTTTTCAAGATTGTATGACTGAAAGAGGCTTATAATTTTAGTACTTAACCCAGAATTTTCTAACAAATTAATATTGAAATCACCACAAATGATTATTGACTTCTTAGAACTACAGACTTTATGCAACACTTCATCCATTACCTTTTCAAAACAATCATACAACCCTGAAGGAGGTCTATACACACTTAATATAATAAACTGCTCCAATTCTATACAGGCTATTTCAACTGTTCGCTCAACAGATAGGCTGACAATATCCTTGCGGTCTTTAAATTTAAGATGATTATTTACTAAGAGTAATGCGCCGCCATGTATAGCATTTACCCTGCTGAATGAGCTACCAACCTGGTGATTACTGAAATTGAAAATTATATGATGATATTTGAACCAATGCTCCGTTATACAAAGAATATCTATATTGTTACAATTCAGGAAAAGTTCTACTTCTAATTCTTTGTTCAAAAATCCTTGAATATTTTGATGAACCAGGTTGATACTAGTAAAACTCTCAAAACATTCACTTGATTTACTATCTGGCTTCCTTATAATATTGCAAGAGGTCGCCTCCGTTGTCAAAATTTCTAATTTAAATGATTGATTCATTAATTGTGCTCAAACTATTGGCAGAGTAATTAAATTGAGTATTGCATTGTTCAACAGAGGCGACTTGGTCAGCCAAGTTCTTGGCTGTAATAGAAAAAAAGTATGATAGCGACACAGCTACTTGTCTTTTCCAATAGTTTGAAAGATAGCACCTGTCCACAAGATATCTATCTTTTGTCAAATAAAAATTGTCACCAATATAATGATTAATGTCAATTAAATGAAAAATTAGATGAAAGCTAAATCTAATCCAGAAAATGTTGTATTGCAATTGCAACTTTCGTACAAAAGATATCGAAGTTTCTGTAATGATCTTCTTAGGAAAATTAAAAGCAACTAAGACTAAGTGGAACTGGAAATGCCTGGAACAAAGTGTACGTTACCCCAGCAGGAAAGTGTCTTCTAGAGTTATATGAGTGGAACGTTTAATTAGTGCCTTATCTGCTGTAAATGTGCCCCCCCCCCCACATAAAAAATGTGTGCGCCCTGTCGTTTTGGAAAATAATGGAAAAAAAACGATTCGTGCTGGGGTAACGTTTTTCCAGCAGGAAAATTCTAAACAAATGATCGGCGAGAGAAACATTGTGCATGGCCTTGTCGCTTATGTTAGTGCCACAATGTGCCCCCAAAAATAAAATGTGTGCCCCTTCAGGTTTTCGAGATATTGCATTTCCTGCTGGAGTAACGTTTTGCAGAATCGTATATCTCTAAAACCATTGCATGTTCCCCTGTAGAATAAACATACACGAGTAGCTCTTAATGTGTGCCTCTTAGTGCCCTAATTAGATTTAAGAAAATATGTATAATTTCCATGTTATCGCGGTTTTATGAAAACTCGAAAAAACATCGTAGCGACTAAATGAGACAAGGTATAAGCGCAAAAAACAATATCAACAAGATTAAAAGGAACAACCCCCAACCCTTTGGTTTCAATGGAGCGTAGGTAATTATTATTGCATCAACTAGGCTTAGTTTCGGTACGGTCCATATTTATCCTGTGGTACGGACAACAGCTTAGGTATAAAACGTCCAATAAAGAAGGTCATCGTTATGTATGAATCCGTCGCTTTTTAGTAGTCATTCGAATTTGGTCGGATAACCAGCCGTTATTTACTTGTTTAGTTTTTTGTTTATATTTAATCGAAACATTCCAAGCTGAATATTTTCACCCTATATTTTTGACTAAAGGCACACATTATTGGTTTACACCTACACATCTGGGATTGAGCTGGTCCCTTGTATTTTGCCGTTAAAGTTATGTCACCATCGTTTTGACTTATAACAAGATAATTCAAAAACGCATGCATAAACAGTTTTGAAACTTTGTATGGTTATTATTAGCGTCAAGACGGACCAAATACAGTTTTCAGCAAGCTTACACCTTGTCTCGTTTAGGCGCTGCGATGTTTTTTCGAGTTTTTATAAAACCGCGATAACTTGGAAATTATACATGATCAAAATCAAAATCAAAGCATTTATTTCAAGTAAGCCAGTTACAGGCACTTTTGAATTGTCGAAACAAATATGAAAATTAAATGTAGCTATAGTCCCAGTCACAAGACATAAAAACTGTGAAAGTACTGTAGTTGCCCATTCCCTAGAGAAGATCTCTATGGAGAAGAACGGGCAAAAAACTCCATGGACACTCTTTTAAATCAGAATATTGTTACAAAATTTTGGTTACATCATTCACGTTGAGATGGTATATTATGTGAGAACAATGTAGCAAGATGTGCACGGTAAAAGTGTCCACAGCAAAAACACGCAAACAAACAAAAAATACAATTCAAAATAATTCATTCAAATAAGCCATGGCAACCAAGAGATGACCAGTCACAACTGACAGCGCCCGTTTACGGACATGACGCATGGATCAGCACCATTCAACTCAACCATTTTGAAGGGAACTAAATGATGCGACACATGCGCCACCATCAGCGAGACAATTGAGTGAGCATGACATACTCCAAACCGCCAGGGCACATTCAAGTCAAGAAAAGACGTAGGTTTCCAGTGAATGATAGCTTTCTAGTACATAGTACTCACACAATATGGGCTATGCATTTATATAATACTAAAGAGATTGAATCTATACAATGCAAAGATAGTTGTACAATCTTCAGCAGCTCCAACAATACAATTTAATGCAATCAATTTATGCGCCCCCGTCCATGTGGAGCAGGACCAGCATTGAGCCAAGCATTTTTACCAGCGATATAATCGCTCAACTTGTAATAGGCTTGCTTACATAGTGTGCGTTTAATGCATGTTTTAAATTTCGTCTCATTCAGTTCAAGAATACTTTGTGAAATTTTATTATAGCATCTCAAACAGTACCCCATGAAAGATGAGTCTACTTTAGCGAGTCTGAAACCTGACTGAACTAGTTGGTCCCTATTTCTAGTACTGTAATTATGTCTGTCACCCCTTTTACCAAAAAGGTGCAGATTTTTTCTGACGTACATTATGTTTTCGTAGATGTATTGACAATGTACCGTCATGATGCCAATATCCTTAAACAGTTCCCTTAGAGAATCGCGCCTACGAAGATTATAAATATTGCTGGACATTACACACAGCGCCATCTAGTGCCACACTAAGCAACGAGGCTTGTGTCGTGGACACCAGATAGTTGATATACTACATAGATAATTTTTGTTTGTAAATACATACTTATTATACATATAAACATCCATGACTCGGAAACAAATGTCCATGCTCATCACACAAACATTTGCTGCGACCGGGATTCGAACCCGGGACCCTAAGAACGTAAGGCAGTCTCACTACCGCTGCGCCATTCGGGTCGTCAAATTATATACGGCTCTGATGGCTCTTTTCTGCAGAATAAATATAGACTCAAGATCTGCAGCCCGTCCCCACAGCAAAATGCCATAAGACATTATACTATGAAAGTAACTAAAATAAACCAGTCTAGCGGTATCTACATCAGTATACTGACGGATTTTTCTAATGGCATAGGCTGTTGAACTTAGCCGCCCCGCAAGAGATGTCAAATGAGAACCCCATTGTAGCCTTGAATCAAGCGTAATCCCCAGGAAAACCGTTTTATCTACGAATTCAAGTTTCTCTTTATTCAATATTATATCACAATCACTACTATTAACATTCGGTAAAGCAAATCTTATGCATTTGGTTTTTTTTTCATTTAATACCAAATTGTTTGCTATGAACCACTTTTGGACCTGAAGTAGGGCATTATTCACGTCATCTAGATTTTGGGCCCGCCTATTTATCTTAAAAATTAGGGAAGTGTCATCAGCAAATATCACCATATTTTGAGGTTAGTTTTTCAGTAAATAGGGTAGATCATTTATATATACTAGAAAGAAAAGAGGAAAGGACCCAATATTGAGCCTTGTGGAACCCCCATTTTTGCTTTTAACCCCTGTGAATGAACACCATTTATTTGGACATGTTGTTGTCTATCATTCAAATAAGATTTTACCAAACTAAGTGCAAGTTTACCCAGTCCGTAATGCTCAAGTTTCAAAAGTAATGTGTCGTGATTTACGCAATCAAACGCTTTGGAGAGGTCACAAAAAAATCCTATGGCGTCTTGTGACTCTTCCCACGCAGTAAATATGTGCTTTAATAAGGTTACACCGGCGTCAGTTGTACAACGTCCCTTGGTGAAGCCATACTGTTGATCATGTAAGATTCTGTTGGTGTTAAAATGATAGATCATTTGATTAAGCATTACTTTTTCAAAAACCTTGCTAAAAACTGGTAACACGGATACAGGTCTATAATTATTAGTATCTTTACTGTTCCCGGATTTGAAAAGAGGTATGACTTTACTGTATTTCATTAAATCAGGGAAAACTCCTTGGTCTACACATAAATTAAAATTAAAGCTAAGTAAGGGTCTCAAGTATGGATGTACAAACTTTGACAGACATTCCCCATAGATCATCGGTTAGTTTGATTTTTATTTGCCGAAAAGTTTTAATGACAATCATAGGGTTAATCAATGATATTATAAAGAAGATACGCCATGTTCATACTGAATGGCGTTCAGATATCGTTGCGAGTAATTTAAAACTACGACAGCGATAGATAATACGGAACGTATAAGATAGAAAGAGATAGCTAGCTATCAAAGTGCAACAATTGTGTCACTTTGTCCTCAACAATTTGTGCGTGCTAGTGCGATATCTACCTCTTTTTACTATATAATATCATTGGGGTTAATGTGTTTAAATTTAAATTCAACCAGGCAGCCAGACACATTCGCCTTTAATAAACCAATTGAGAGTTCAGGTGAGGAAATAAGAGCCCTCAGAGCATACAGGCGTGATGTTACGTCATGATGTTGTATAAACAATAAACATCCAAGCGATTGCAACATTCACGGCACATTTGCCGTCTATTTTTGAAGATTTCCATTGTATATCTCCAAGGATCAGCAACAGATGTTCACAAAATTGAAATGGGACCACACGGGAAGCACCAGCTTTCGAATAAAAACAGAATTATCAAAATCGGTTCACCCAGTCGAAAGTTAAACAACCGGCCAAGAGCGTGTCGGGGGCCACGCTCAGTGTAGGGTACTTATGAGTTTAAAGGTGGGTATCCATTATGTAAAAATGCTTGCATATCAATGATATTATATGGTAATAAGAGGTAGATATCGCACTAGCACGCACACACAAGTGACACAATTGTTGCACTTTGATAGCTAGCTATCTCTTTCTATCTTATACGTTCCGTATTATCTATCGCTGTCGTAGTTTTAAATGACTCGCAACGATATCTGAACGCCATTCAGTATGAACATGGCGTATCTTCTATAAAAATTATCATTGTTGCATATACGAATATACTACAAACTTAGTCCAGAAATTATTTTGTACAACTTTTTGTCTTTTTTGTACAAAAACTGTTGTTTCCATCAAGTTCAAAATGATTTTCCTAGAAAGCCCTTATAAAGTTCTACTTTTCAGTTTTTTTTTTTCAGATTTTCTAAACTTATGGTTCATAAGTTAGAGGGGGGGGGACACACACATTGTTTTTTACTTTTGGAGCGATTATTTCCGAAATTATTGACATTATCAAAAATGATTTTAGGTAATCCCTATTCATTTTTAAATACCTTTCCAACAATATATCATACGTTAGGGTTGAAATAAAAAAAAAAACACTTCCCACTTTACATATAGGGGAGCCCCCCTAATAAAACATTTTTTTCCAATTTTTATTTTACCACTTTGTCGGCGTGATTGATATACATATTGGTACCAAATTTCAGCTTTCTAGTGCTAACGGTCACAGAGATTAAGCGAGGACGGACAGACGGACGGACAGACATGGCGAAACTATAAGGGTTCCTAGTTGACTACGGAACCCTAAAAATACAGTCCAATTGAAAACCCCCTCTTTTTGGAAGTCGGTTGAAAAGTATGAACCTCACGGTAACTTTTTTTATTTCATTTCGCAAAACTCCTTCCGAGTACATTATACGACGGCGACGGTACTCACACACGCATGCACAGAATGCACACTACAATATTTTCTAGTAATTTTATAGTATTTATTTTTTGCAAGACAGCGATACATACACCCGTCCGTCCAAGAGCGCTTCTGGGGGTCTAAAATGGCCGCTTTATTAGAATCCTAATATGAATCACGTTAAGAAATGTAAATTCTTAAAATGGATTTTATAGTCATGCTCATAAAGTCCGTTTTAAGGATTTAATTTTTTAGTGAATTAAATTATGATTCTGCTAAATGTAAATTCTTAAAATGGACTTTATAGTCTAGATTCTGCTAAAGTGGCCTTTTTAGGCCTGCTGAGCGCGGAATGATGAACCGCGAGTTCAAAATGTATGGAGAAATTGGCAAATGTTTTTATTTTAGCTAATAATTGGAAAATATGTTGATTTTGACACAAAAAATTAGCTACATAGTTAGTTAGTTATATATACCGCAATTTATTATAATTTTTAAGATAAAATATGCTGTACATTTACCTAAAATTGCACCTATTCTGACCCTACTTTTTACAATTTTCTGCGATTATTCTGATGGGAAAAGCGTATTTGTGCGAAAATTTTATATGACGACATAACATTTTTCAGATGGAGATCTGGAGATGACTATATTATCTTTCAATTATGACTATGAAATCTTCAGAAATGTGATTGCTTATACATTAAAACGGTACCTGAAAAACACTGTTATTTGTAGAAAAATGTTAAAGCGTCCTTAACTTCTAACACTGCTTTAACATCCTTTGCGCTGCTAGATACTGACGAGACTGAGGTAGATAGTATGATCATGACCTTGAAAGAAGACTGTGCAGTTGGCTGGGACAACATTTCGAATAAAATTATTAAAAGATTCAAGGACATTTTGGTACCACTACTGACCTATATTTTCCGCATTTGTTTATCTTCAGGGCATTTCCCAGAGTGTCTCAAAAAAGCTGTAATTATCCCTGTATATAAATCAGGCAGCAAAGAGCAAGTGACAAATTATAGACCTATTTCTTTACTACCCTCTATGTCAAAAATATTGGAGAAAATAATAAACAAAAGGTTGTTGAAATATTTGGAAGATAAATCTATTCTGTCTGAAAGGCAGTTTGCATTTAGACCTAAAGTTTCAACTGCCGATGCGGGTACATCATCTGACTGACTATCTAGCGAAAGAACTTGACAAGGGTAACCACACAGTAGGAATTTTCCAGGACCTCGCAAAAGCTTTTGACACAGTTTCCATTCCAATTCTATTGCGCATGCTTGAAATCATAGGTGTAAGAGGCACCCAATTGAAAATATTCAAAAGTTTTGAATATTTTCTTATAACTTATTTATTTATAACTTATTTATAACTTGTATTTAGAAGATCGTTTCCAGTGCGTAAAGATTAGCGATGTTCTCAGCGATGTTCTAAAAAACATTTTTTGGTGTTCCCCAAGAAAGTATTCTAGGGCCCACCCTGTTTTTGATCTACATAAATGACCTTTGCAATCTAAAGCTAGAGCATGGTACTATCATAACTTAAGCTGACGATACTGCTTTACTTTTTTCGGCTGACTCAGAAAATGAAGTCTACAAGCTTGCGCAACACGGATTTAATATTGTAAATAAATGGCTTCAAACTAACTCACTAACTCTAAATGCAGAGAAGACAAACTACATTAAGTTTTCGATGCGCAAGCATAATAATATATCTAATATCCCCTCAGCGTTGCATGCTCATTGTTGCCAAGTCCCTGCAGATAGACAGTGTAAGTGTCCCAATATTAAGAAGACTAATAAAATAAAATACCTGGGTATTATAATAGACGAAACCCTTTCATTCAAACAACATATGGAAGCTCTAAATAATAGAATTCGTAAGCTGATATTCGTATTCAAAAAACTACGATTTATTACAGATCCAAAAATACTTAGGCAAGTATATTTTGCTCTTTGTCAGTCAATTCTGACTTACTGCATTACTTCATGGGGTGGGGCGAGTAAAACTCTGTTATTGCCCATTGAAAGAGCTCAAAGAGCTATTCTCAAGGTGGCTACTTGCCGCCCTTTTCTTTTCCCACTAACCTACTGTATAAATCTTATGAAGTACTAACAGTTCGACAGTTATTTATTATGAGCACTGTACTAAAACAACACGCAGCACTTCCATACAGCACTGATTTCACAAAAAAAAGACGGAAAGATATAGTTTGCCCTCAAAAAAGTACAAAACACGCTTTCACAGCCAAGTTTTATATGTACCTCGGACCGCTACTATGTAACAGGCTAAATGAAAAATTAAGCATTTACTCCTTAAATCACGATAACTGCAAGAAAATCGTTAAGGAAGCTCTTCAAACTATGTCATATGAAGATACAGAGAAGTTATTACTTGTGCTAAAGTAAATATTGTCCATATTATTGTTAGTTTTAAATTAGCTAAGTTAAAATAGTATAATTTTATATACCTTTTTACATTGGTACCAATAATATTAATATGATATAATTATGATTATTTAATCAATTAATGTTACCTCAAATCGCCTGAAACACAGGATTACCTAGTTCAGGCTCAAAGCATGGGTGAACTTGACATAGATTTAAGAAAAAAACCGGCCTAGTGCGAGTCGGACTCGCGCACGAAGGGTTCCGTACCATTATTTAAAAACATTAGACAAAACTGCAAAAAAATCACGTTTCTTGTATGGGAGCCCCCCTTTTTTTTTCGGATGGGAAATCATCAAATAACTCCTCCCGCTCTGGGCGGAGCAGGAGGGAGTGTCAGACTAAAACCCATCCGTGTTCCTTCATCGCCCTTTGTGTTCCGGGGCCACGGTATCTCTTTCGAACAGTCCCGCAACCCCGGCAGGCATCGGTCCTTACGGACCCCTTCCCTTTTGCTGACTCTCTTTGAGGCGCGCGTGGAACACGAATGCGCCGTCGACACGGCCTGTCGTCATGAGACGGATGGACGGCGAGCTAGCCCATAGCCCACCGTCCACAGGCCCGCGCTTACGGTGGCCGGGGACCACGTGGTGGTGTCCCCCGACGCCCGGGGCGTCTCCCGCGGCGGCCGGGACGTTGAGAGGTTCTCTCCCTCTCACGTTCCGCCACCTCCTTCTCTAGCATTACTGCTTCGCAGAAGGAGGTGACGGCGTTCCATTCCGTCTCGCTCCGGACCATGGCTTGCACCAGGGCCGGACGCGAGAGGTCGCCGCCGCCGATCACCGCTTCGAGGACACGGCGGTGCTCCGCCCACGCGGGGCACACCTCCACCGTGTGTTCCACCGTGTCCTCCGGTCGATCCTCACAATGGAAGCACCCGGGCGTTTCCTCCCGCCCGATTCGGTGCAGGAACCTCCCGAATACTCCGTGTCCGGTGAGGACCTGCGTCAGGCGGAAGGTGAGGACGCCGTGGCGTCTCTCAAGCCACTCCTCAAAGAGGGGACTTATCGCCACTATTGTAGCGTGCCCTGCACGGGGTTGCGACAGTCGCTCTCTCCATGTCGCCATGATATCCCGCCGGAAGTCTGTCCGCTGAGCGACAATTTGTCGCGGTAGCGGAGTTTCCCCCCGGCGTAGTGCCTCCGCGCGCCATTCGTGTAGGCGCGCGAGGACTATCGCCTCCAGATCCCATGGCGGCAATCCGGCAAGGAGGCTCGCCGCCTCGCGGGCAATCGTGCGGTAGCCCCGGGCCAGCCTTACGGCTACCACCTTTTGGGGCGCGTTCAGGTAGTGGGCGGCACGCCG
Source organism: Xestia xanthographa (assembly GCA_905147715.2). Taxonomy (NCBI): domain Eukaryota; kingdom Metazoa; phylum Arthropoda; class Insecta; order Lepidoptera; family Noctuidae; genus Xestia; species Xestia xanthographa. The sequence goes on along the minus strand of LR990654.1, from coordinate 16,714,187 downwards.
CCTCAAAGCACGCGCCCACACCGGGGCCCCGTAAAGGGCCATGGACCGCACGACTCCCGCGTAGAGCCTCCGGCAGGAGGCGTTCGGCCCCCCCAGGTTGGGCAGGAGCCGCCTGAAGGCAGCCCCAGTCCGTTCCAGCTTGGGGGCCAAACGTCGGAAGTGCTCCACGAAGTTCCATCGGCTGTCGAGGACGAGTCCTAGGTACTTCAAAGTCGACTCGACACCGATGGATACCCCTCCTACCGTGAGTAAGGATCCCGGAGGTGGCGCATTCCGAGGCCCATGAAAGCACATGGCCTCAGACTTGCGCAATGCCACCTCGAGACCCAGTTGCCGGATCCTCTCAACGACTGTCGCAACCCCGCGTGTCATCGATTCGGCCGCCGCCTCGTGCGACCTCCCCTGGGCCAGCACCAGCGTGTCGTCAGCGTAGCAAACTACGCTGACACCACTAGGGAGGTCGGCGCGCAGCACCCAGTCGTAACCGATGTTCCACAAGGACGGCCCTAGGACCGATCCCTGCGGAACACCGCACGACATCTCTCGCCGGTTCCATTCTCCGTTGCGACCGGGGTAGATGACGGCTCTGTCCGTCAGATAGTCCCCGACTACTCGACGGAGGTAGGTCGGCTTCCGGTGATACTGGAGTGCCTCCCTAATGCAGCTCCAGGGCATGGAGTTGAAGGCGTTGGCGATGTCGAGAGACACCGCCAAGACAACCCCACCCCTGGACACCGCATCCCCGTCGTGAGGGCTCTCACGCGCATGATGGCGTCCACCGTAGAGCGCCCCTTGCGGAAACCAAACTGGTGTTCCGCAAGGTCCAGCCCAGTCCCCGCAAGGTGCTCGGCGAGGCGGTTTGCAATGACTCTTTCAAAGAGCTTGCCCACCTCGTCGAGCAGCACCACGGGCCGGTATGCGGACGGAGAGTCCGCAGGGCGCCCCGGCTTCCGGATGAGGACCAGCTTCCCCGTCTTCCAACGAAGCGGGAACTGGCCTCTCTCCAAGCATGCGCTTAGGAGCCCCTCCAGTCGGGGCCCGAGAGCCTCCGAGGCCAGGACCCAGGCTTTGCCAGGCAAGCCATTGGGTCCCGGGGCGGTATTTTTGGCACTGAGCCTGCGTACCGCCACTCTCACCCACGCTTGTTGGTGGCCGTGGTGGTGATTTTTCACTGCCGAGGCCTCCTCATCTCCGGATGACGACCCCCGGTCGCCATCCCGCCTGGGCCGCTTGCGGAAGAACTAGCTGTTCTCCGCAAGCGTCCCGGCCCTCGCGCGACGTGAGTTCTCTGAGCTTCCCGCGCTCACCTCACTGGATGCTACGTCGGACTCCGACGCCGCATCCCTCCTCTCCTCCGTTTTGCCGTTGCCGGCGTTGTTGTTTTTTGTTTTAAATTATCCATACTTAAACCCACGAGTATGGGGGAAATATTCTCAATCTAGGCCTTTGCCTCTGCAAATCTGCCCTTCTAGGTACAGGGGTCTCTACCCCTGTACCTAGAAGGGCAGATTTGAGTATTTGTTACTCGCCATGGGGGTCTGCAGGGGTTCACCCTTGTTTGGTATAACAACATTTTGTCGAAAATCGCTTCGCCTAATTTTAGTTACAATAAAGTCATTTCGTATAATTATTCATTTGACCGAATAATTAATTGGTAGATTTTTATTTAGCATAATTATTTCTTTGAAATAATGTCATTTGACCGAATTTTCAAATGCACTAATTTTATTTAAACTAATGTTTCACTAGAGACTAATAATGATTTTGTCGAAAGATCGTATCGTATATTCAGTTCATTAATCATTCGTTTCCTTTCATTGTCTATAAACTAACATTGTTCCTTCACCTACTGAATTCATTAATAATTATTTATGGCATACAATTAACGAACCACCAGATTTAGCAAAATGTAACGGCAAAAGAATCACTTTTGATTGCCAAAATTTGTAAATGATCACCAAAATTAATCCCCATTTTATCGTAAAATTCGAACCAAAAATATATTTATGACCACCAGAAATTGAACTGTTATGCTCTTGCATCCGAGTCGAGGGAGACCCGGTTGACGGAGCCCCGCGAACGGGGCTCCTACTTCTGAATGGTTTATAAAAAAATAACCACGAAGGGTATGGCGGGGTCTATTCGCTCGCTTCGCTCGCTCATTCGACCCCGCCATACCCTTCTAACCTAATCTATCCGTGTCGGGGTGCCCCAAGTCGGCCTAGGCAAAACTAGTTTGTCATCAACCGCCTCATTAATTTTTTTTTGCATTTAATATCAGATTAGTCTAAGTTGCAAATATTTACTATGTTTTCTTTTCTGCATAACATTACACCAATTGAGTATTCGATAAAATAAATGTAATACCACCTGAACATTACATCAAATGAACATTATACCTTTTGATCAATAGCGCAAATGTTGTTATCGCAAATAAATATTCGATGAAATGAAAATTATGTTAATCGATATTATACAAATTGATTATTTTCTTAAACGTTGTTCGAATTAGTAACATTCCATCAAAAGTTGTTATACCAAACAAGGGTGAACCGTCTGCAGGTACCCTGGCGAGGAGTGCACTAGCGACTGATTTGTTCTATGGAACACCCGTTTTTTTTTTTTTTTTTTTCGGATGGGAAATCATCAAATAACTCCTCCCGCTCTGGGCGGAGCAGGAGGGAGTGTCAGACTTTTACTGACTAAAACCCATCCATGTTCCTTCATCGCCCTTTGTGTTCCGGGGCCACGGTATCTCTTTCGAACAGTCCCGCAACCCCGGCAGGCATGGAACACCCGTCAGCCATACATCCCCTCGCGGTGCGTCGCCACTTGGGATTCGGGGTAACTTTTTATAGAGGTTTTCTACCTCGCGGTCCGGGCGGTTAAGCCAAGACCCTCGGTCCCCTATCGAAGCCGCGAGACGTGATCCACAGCATTCGATAGTGAGATTACGAGATTGGCGGTGACAGAGAAGGACGGATCCTTCTCTGTCTGCTCGGAGGCAGGGTGAGTGCACACCAAGCCCGCCCTCACTCCTCTGCTGTGCCCTCTGCTTTACAGAGGGTCACGCAGAAGAACGCTCCGTTGGTCCAGAATGGACCCTACCCTTGTCAAATTCATTAGCCGCGGCGGTCACATTCCCCGGGGGATAAAAGGAAACTCTCATTCCCCGGAGAAGGATACCGCCGCGTCCAGGGTGCACCGGCCCAGCAGCTGCTCTTCCCTCCAGACGTATCAAGAGGGACCAGCAGTCGCCAGACACACGTGGAGGCCTTCCGACATCGCACCCCATGGGAGCCCCACTTAAATATTGATTTAATTCTGTTATTAGTATTTGTTGTTATAGCGGCAACAGAAATACATCATCTGTGAAAATTTCAACTGTCTAGCTGTCACGGTTCATGAGATACAGCCTGGTGACAGACAGACGGACAGACAGCGAAGTCTTAGTAATAGGGTTCCGTTTTTACCCTTTGGGTACGGAACCCTAAAAATCACGTTTGTTGTATGGGAGCCCCCCTTAAATATTAATTTTATTCTGTTTTTAGTATTTGTTGTTATAGCGGCAACAGAAATACATCAGTGAATATTTCAACTGTCTAGCTGCCACGGTTCATGAGATACAGCCTGGTGACAGACAGACGGACAGACAGCGAAGTCTTAGTAATAGGGTTCCGTTTTTACCCTTTGGGTACGGAACCCTAAAAAACTGTAAACTTTTATCTTATATTTTTTGAATAACATTTTATTTATTATTTATTAAAGTAGCAACTTTTACACAAGTTTTTTTTAAATATGAACTTTACTTTAAATACCTCTGCAACCCATTTACTATTTAGTGCATCCATCAGCACAATGTTTTAAGTGTGTTACATTGAGTTTTACCGTAAAACGTGATTTTTCACCGAAAAAAAAATTGCATTGATGCCATATGGTAATAACGATATACCGGGGTAAGAGCTGAAATCGGTGACTTCTCGGTTCCCTTTGTACAGCTTGCATTTTACCCGGCATCACGGCATCTCTCCTATCTTGTGGAACTTCTTCGCTTGCCTACTTACAACATTTCGATAAGATGATAGAGCCATGTACAGGCGAATGCTCTGATGAGTGAGTGTCATAATACGGCGATTGCATCGTGTCGTGCTTGACGGGAATGAGAAAAACGTGTGCGTAACCCTGGCAAAATGTTGTGGATTTGAGAGATGAGACCATAAAAAATAATTAGTGTATCATTAGGAGCAATTTCTTTAATAGTAGCAAAATTTATGTGAGTTGTAGTTTTAAAGTTATTTGAGAAAAACACATTTTGCTGGAGTAACGTTTGAAACGTTATCCTGGCAAAATGGATTTTCAAAAATTCGTTCAGCCCGGAACCCACATGATTAGATAGCTTTTGTTGCGTAGTAAATGTTTGTAAATAACAAAATTTGTGTGTGGTATGGTTCTTGAGTTATTTAAGATTTTGCTGTGGTACCGTTTTGGGATTTCCCAGATCTCCAAAACGGCTCAACGCAGAAGATTGAAAAAAATACCAATAAGAGACCTTAATTTGTTTATTTTTTTTTAAACATTAGTTTTTGATTTGGTTGTCGTAAACCAATGGAATAAAATGGTTTCAAAAATTAGATAAAAACGGATTTGCAAGTAAACCAAAACACTTATAACCAAATAAACAGCTATAAAAAATACCCATGGTAGACACTTATTACGTCAAGTAAAATAGATTATGTATGTGTCTCTGACCTTGGTTTATTTAGCAGTACCTCATAAATAAAGTGAGATAATTAGTCAAACTTTTTCGCAAGTCCCCTAGAAAGAAAGATTTCTTACAAAAATATGATGTTGAAATGTATAAAAAGGAAATGACGTTAATACAGTATGGCTGACATTGTCTAAAATTTATGTTATGTAAAGTTAGATAGTTAGACTTGAGCAATAATCTTGCATAAGCACTTCGAAAGCGCATAAATGAGCGGCGACTTTCAATATCTGGAGTGTTACAATATTTGCACGACCCTGAAACTTTCTTCAGTAACGATGACTATGCTGATACCTTCACAAAACCTACATCTGATGAAATACTACATATTGTCGTAAATTTACTTGCACGTTTAAAATATAATAATGACACACAAAACGCTCAAAGAGATAGTGAGACAATGACTGCTCATGAACATGATATAACGATAGAAGAACTACTTCATTGAATACGAGCAGTGATAATGAAGACACGTCCATACAGAAACAACTAGAGAGAGAGATATCCAAATTGCCTAAAAAGAGTAATTTTTACATGAGACATGATGACATTTAGATAATAATAAGAAATTTATATTTTTTTGATATTGCACAAATAAATCTATGTGAAAGGTCTTCCTGCAAAAAGAGTAGATAAAGTTTAAGTTTTCATTATGTTCCTAATTCCTAGTCCTACATAATCAACCAATACCAAATTATTATATAGGAAAGCTATGTATAAATGTATTTATTTTATTATTTTCTTTAAATAACACAATAAAGACTGATTTGAAAATATAAAAAAGGCGTATTTTATTGGTTTTATTAATGTCTTATTTGAATTGCGTTCAATACCGGACTACCGGTATTGATACCGGGATCACGGTATTGACTTTTTCAATACCGGTATTGAATAAGTCCGGTATTTGAAAGCCCTACATACCACACTCAAATTTTGCTATTTACAAACATTTACTACGCAACAAAAGCTATCTACTCATGTATTTGGTTCCGGGCTTAACGAATTTTTGAAAATCGATTTTGCCCGGATAACGTTTCAAACGTTACTCCAGCAAAATGTGTTTTTCTCAAATAACTTTAAAACTACAATTCACACAAATTTTGCTGCTATTAAACAAATTGCTCCTCATGATACACTAATTATTTTTTATGATCTCATTTCTCAAATCCACAACATTTTGCCAGGGTTACACACACGAGAAAAACATATACACAAAATTCGTAAGCTTGTGGTACCTTTTGTGAGTGGACATTCTTTTAAATCTCTTCGGTTGTTCCAATTCCTATATGGAAAATAAAAAAACAGTTGCAATACGTATCATTTTGGGGAAAAAAGGATTGAATATTGGCGAAAATACAAAATCTCGATTCAGCAACCCTGTCGTCAGTTATGTCAGCTTTTTCACCGACGAGATTTCGGCTCGTGATACCAACCTTTGAAAACGCTCTATCCATAAAACTAAGGTCGAAGTTCGCGTTTACGATGCGGCACAAAATCGTCAAAACTCGTCCTAGGTCCTCTGGTCTCTTCAACTCCGCGTCTAAAGCACGCTTTTTGCGTTCAGGTGACAGAATAAATTGATCATGCGATCCACTCCCAGCAAAGCCACGCCTTGATGTTACTGATGTTCTCGCTGAGCAGTACTCGTTAATGAGCATAACTGATCAGTTTTTACTCATTACATCTCGCTGTTTCTGTGCCCCGACACTACAGCGAGCAGTGACAACTAAGGAGCATAACAAACTTATATGTATTTAGGTCGGGCAAAATGTTATTGGGTTTACATAGAAGTAATTTCTCTATAGTAGCCAGGGATTCTAGATCTGTGGCCAATTTATGACAATAGGCTCCTCTGGATTACGTAGGTTTTAAAGACAACTGACGACATGTTGTTTTAAATGTAGGTATACATCACTGCCTCCTCCTTCGGGGATTACAAGCGTTAACAATGTGAAAAACTAAAACCCGCTGTTAGTTTGACTCGTGGTATGTCAATCTTCTTCTAACATTGTAAGTACTTACCAGATTTCTTTTCACAGAGGCTCCCATTCCCATCATGAAGAAACCAAAACTGGACACACGAAGAACAAACCTCGAAGATAGAATTACTGTGGTGAGGCTAAAGAAAAATGGACAGTTAAACTTAACAGCAGGAGAAAAGCCTTACCAATGTGAGTTTTGTCAGCGTAGTTTTAGTAAAAAGTCTGATTTAACTAAACATATTCGAATACACACTGGTGAAAAGCCATATAAGTGCGATGTATGTCAGCGTAGTTTTAGTGATAAATGCAATTTAACAGCACATATTCGAATACACACTGGTGAAAAGCCTTACCAGTGTGATGTTTGTCAGCGTAGTTTTAGAGAAAAAAACGCATTAAAAGTACATAATCGAATACACACTGGCGAAAAGCCATATAAGTGCGATGTATGTCCGCGTAGTTTTTGTGAAAAAAGCTCGTTAACAGCACATGTTCGAATACACACTGGTGAAAAGCCTTATCAGTGTGATGTATGTCAGCGTAGTTTTAGTCAACAAAGTACATTAATAGCACATATTCGAATACACACTGGTGAAAAGCCTTACCAGTGTGATGTTTGTCAGCGTAGTTTTAGAGAAAAAAACGCATTAAAAGTACATAATCGAATACACACTGGCGAAAAGCCATATAAGTGCGATGTTTGTCAGCGTAGTTTTAGAAGAAAAGACGCATTAAAAGCACATAATCGAATACACACTGGTGAAAAGCCTTACCAGTGTGATGTTTGTCAGCGTACCTAGTTTTAGTTTGAAGTATCATTTAACAGCACATATTCGAATACACACTGGTGAAAAGCCATATAAGTGCGATGTATGTCAGCGTAGTTTTAGTGAAAAATGCAATTTAACAGCACATATTCGAATACACACTGGTGAAAAGCCTTACCAGTGTGATGTTTGTCAGCGTAGTTTTAGAGAAAAAAACGCATTAAAAGTACATAATCGAATACACACTGGCGAAAAGCCTTATCAGTGTGATGTTTGTCAGCGTAGTTTTAGTTTGAAATGTCATTTAACAGCACATGTTCGAATACACACTGGTGAAAAGCCTAAAAAAAAATAAAAAAAATTGTGAAAATTTTCATTATGACCTCATTTTCGTAATCAGTGACCTCAAGAACCATGAAAACGACACCCATGACGGAAAAACCAAAAAATTTCCTGGGCGCCATCTTGGATTTTCATAATGACCCCATTTTCGTAATCAGCGACCCCGAAAATCATGAAAATGACACCTATGATGGAAAAATCAAAATATATGCCTCGGCGCCATCTTGGGTTTTGATTTTGACCTCATTTTCGTAATCAGCAACTACAAAAACCATGAAAAAGACACCCATGACGGTAAAACCGAAAATTTTCCTAGGCGCCATCTTGGATTTTCATTTTGACCTCATTTTTTGTAATCAGCGACCTTGAAAACCATGAAAATGACACCCATGACGGAAAAACCGTAAATTTTCCTGGACGCAGACTTGGATTTTCATTTTGATCTCAATTTTTGTAATCAGCGACCTTGAAAACCATGAAAATGACGTCCATGACAGAAAACCCAAAAAAAAACCACCTTCGAGTGTAAATAACAGGCGTGATGTTATGTTTACACTACAGAGTGAACCTCAGTGGCCATTAAGTCCGCAAAAGTCCAGTCGCGCAAGTGTCCATTCGCGCAAGTGTCCTGGCGCGCAAAAGACCGTTCGCGCTAAAGTCCATGCGCGCATTGTCTTTTCTGTCGCTTGGCTGTTGCCTTATAAAAAATTAATTGTTTGGTTGACTTGGATTCGTGTAGTGGTCACACTGATTTTTACGCTGTCAAGTTTATTTTGACATTTCTCACTTTTCGACTCGTCAATTTTTGGGTCATGGCGTAATTGCAGCGCTCCTAAAAAAATCTAGAAGTATACCTTCAGATGGGCGGCATCTAGTCCCAATTATGTGGTAGCCGATTGCCCTTGCCCGCATCCTAGTTGGATAGCATATATTTTTGATGGTAAGCGAATTTTTCGTAATTTCAGTTCGTTCCACATGTCTTGGTTATTTTCATAGCAGACGCTTATAGTTTCCGATATTTAATTGTTTCAGGATCTTTTAACTTGAACATATGGTTGGGTGAGTGGTGTAATAAATCAAACGTCCAGACTTACAATCAATTTGGTATATTGTCCAAAGTTCACAGTTCCCAACACAAAGCAATACAGAAGGCACAATGGGGTAGGCGTAAGCACAAAGCACAATAGCACAGACCAAGAGTTCGTAGAAGTAGAAATAGGATGATAGAAAGAGTTCAGAATGAGAAATGAAGATGATAACATAAAATATAAGCAAGCGTAAATCGGCGAGCAAAGAAGCGTGCGCTCCGCGTCGCGAAGGTGTTATAGTAACGACCTTCACCGAGCTGGTTAATAGATGAAAAGTGTTTTATTTCAAATTAAATATGTCAAAAAATATATTGCAAACGGGTTGTCTAAAAAATGTCAGTCCAGTATATATTTTTTTTTTTTTTTTTTTCAACATTTCACTGGTTTGGCTAATAGACGAATTCCATACCAATCGAAAGTATGAAACCTGTAAAATATGCAAACGTTAGGTTAACCTAAGATTTGCACATTCTATAGGCTGCATAATTTTTGCATATTCTATAGCCTATAGAATATGCAAACGTTAGGTTAACCGGTCAACCTAACGTTTGTATATATTCTATAGGCTTTATATATTCAATTGGTATGGAATTTGTCTATTAAGCAAACCAGAGAAAAGTTAAAAAATATATTTAAAAAATAAATTGATAATTAATCATATTCTGGACTGAAATTTTTTAGACAACCCATTTGCAATATATTTTTTGACATATTTAATTTGAAATAAAACACTTTTCATCCAATAACCAGCTCGGTGAAGGTCGTTCTTCAAGGGATCTTAGACTATTACCACTGCTTACTCGAGTGCGCCTGCGCAGCCGGCGCGTGGAATATTCCGTGCACCCGCGCGCACCGCCCCGCGCGGCCGGTGAATCCCGTTATCTTTGCGTACGCTAGTGATGTCCAGCGTGTCGATAAACGGGTAGCCATCGACTATCGATGTCGACATCGACCAACCGATTAATATCATTTCGATATTTGTGATGTACGTGTGTAAATGTTTAAGTGTAAGTTATAAATAAATATCTTGTAGACATAAATACCTATTAAATACATGTAATAAATATGAAAGTAGCTTACAAACATATATTTGCTTGGATTGCATCATCTACTGATGACCACATTTAAATATTTTGGAAGAAACGGTGAGTTTAATTATATTTGTTCGTAATAACGTTGGCGTCGATCGCCATTTTTTATCAACGCTGTACATCAGCTAACGATTATTAATGTTTGTTTACAGCCCCACGGCGTTTCTTTCGACGTATAATTCTCCTATTTTTTTCTTCTTCAACTTAAATAATTGAACGCTCGCCTCTACCAAAATTTATCTTGGACGCCGTTGGCATCTCAGCGGAAATCACCAAGATGAGCATGTTTTGACTCCTCGGGTTTAGTTTATTCGACGGAATTTAGTATGGTTTGTGGTACTTATTTTAGATTTTCAAAAGTGCAATAATGACAGGTCACAAAATAACAACTATTTCATCTTAGTTTTACACCTTTATTCAGAACCATATCTGTTAATTTTAGAAAGGAATTTTCTTGTGTTTTTCTCCCAACCAGCAAGCCTTCGGGTAATAAAATAGATCTGTAACTTTCATGGTCGATTTTTATTGATACCTTCCCGCTTGAAGATTAAAATCCAGCTCCCGCAGGTAAGTCTATCCTAGGCATAGTTTTGTGTGTACTCCTGGCGCCCGAATTTTCACTTTTACTTATTATTTTTATTTGGAGCACACCACACTAAATGTGTTGTGTTGTGTTGTGTGTGTGTGTGTGTGTGTGTGTGTTGTGTGTGTGTGAAAAGAAAAAGGGGTTGTGTATGATATTATAAATTAATATCATACAAAACCCCTTTTTCTTTTTTTTTATCATTACACCCTGGCAAAATGTTGTGCATTTAAGAGATGAAACCATAAAAAATAATTAGTGTATCATGCATGAGGAGCAATTTGTTTAATAGTAGCATTTGTGTGAATTGTAGTTTTAAAGTTATTTGAGAAAAACACATTTTGCTGGAGTAACGTTTGAAACGTTATCCTGGCAAAATCGATTTTCAAAAATTCGTTCAGCCCGGAATCAAATACATGATTAGATAACTTTTGTTGCGTAGTAAATGCTTTGATTATATAATGTCTAGATGGAGCGTCAAGTGCGCGCAAACGTGTCAAAAAATATCAGCCAACTGTTGGCTTACAAGTTCTTACCCGCCGATTAGTGCCGATCGTGCCGCTTTGGCGTCACCACGTATTACGCGCGTTAGGTAATAAACAAATAACAGCGATAAAATGACGGTATGTGCTATTAAACTGTGCCGGAATTATACAGGAAGGGTAAAAAATACCAAGCACATCGCCTATCATCGATAAGTAACCAAAAAACTATTTATTTCTGTTTTGTTTTTATGAACATAAAATTACGACATATTTTATCAGTGTTGCCAGTTTCTTTTTTTCATTCTCCCAACAGAACGTCATTTTTTGTGGGTAAATTAGTTAGTCTAGGGTTACGTTTATATTATTTAGTTGGTCTACTTTATTTATCGATTTAAAAAAAGGTGGAGTTTATAAATTCGTATTAAGTCTTTCTTTATATGATTTTGAGGTCGATTCCAAGTAAAACTTGTTATTATATTAGCTAGGTAAATAATTTACTTGATACCGACTTCATGTTCACATTTTAGTCATTATTAGCTGACCCGCGCAACATCGTCTGCGTCACATGAGCGTACCTACCTACCTACTACCTTCCTACCTACTCCCCTACCTACTCCCTTCCTACCTACTACCTACCTACCACCTACCTACCTACCACCTACCTATCTACCACCTACCTACCTACCACCTACCTACCTACCACCTACCTACCTACCTACCACCTACCTACCTACCTACCACCTACCTACCTACGACCTACCTACCTATTTCTCACCGTTTAAACCTTCCGTGAACTTCCACAAACAATTCAAGACCAAAAATAGCCAAATCGGTCCAGCCGTTTTCGAGTTTTAGAGCGACGAACGGCAATTCATTTATATATATATATATATATATATATTATTAATAACTGGCACTGATTAAAAGTATTAAATCGGTAATTTAACCTCTATTTTTATTCCTTGGGTAAAAGTTATCTGACTAATGAATAATCAGCCCTTATCAAACATAATTATTGAATGAGTAGAATATGGTGATCAACATAACATCTTATTTTTTAGAATACCCAATAATCCTATTATCAGGAATCGATGGATAGATCGCATTCAAAAAAGCCGCGGAGATGCCACGTGGAAACCAACAAAAACTAATGTAGTTTGAGAAACTACTGTAGAGAGAAAAATAAAGAAATAATCTAATTTTAGTTTAGTTTGTGAACAAGGGAATCGGCACAATTCTAATACTAATTTAATTAACTTAGCTGCTTGAATACCTACAACATTCAACAACTCTATTTCAATTTAAATAGTGTTTTTTTATTTATCGAAGAAAGTAACTACATACTTAATAAAAAGACACTACTAAAACTGAATAATACATACTACATACATACACCTAAAACTTATCTTATTTAATTAAGTAGTCTATTATTTTTAATATGTGACTTATGGGAGAATTATTGTACTAGCTGGTAACATTATTCAAGCACACAGAGACACAGTAGGGCAGTGTAAAACACCGCCTGCACGCACACAGGCTTGAAATTGTTGGCTCGTTTTTTACGTTTTGATTGTAGGGCGACGCTCCATCTAGACATTATATAATCAAAGAGTAAATGTTTGTAAATAGCAAAATTTGTGTGTGGTATGGTTCTTGAGTTATTAAAGATTTTGCTGCGGTAACGTTTTGGGATTTCCCTGATCTCAAAAACGGCTCAACGCAGAAGATTGAAAAAATTACCAATAAGAGACCTTAATTTGTTTAAATTAGTTTAAACATTAGTTTTTGATGTGGTTGTCGTAAACCAATGGAATTAAATGGTTTAAAAAATCAGATTAAAACGGATTTGCAAGTAAATCAAAATACTTATAACCAAATAAACAGCTGTAAAAATACCCATGGTAGACACATAATACGTCAAGTAAAATAGATTATGTAACTTTATACGATATGAAGATAAAAACAAAATTCATTAATTTTAAACTCGTCGTACTATAGCGATGAAATACGCAGTTGCCAAAACATTAAGAAACGTGGCATACTTTAAACAAGTTAAAATGATTCATGAACATTAATTCCTGTTAATTTCAGCTTTCAATTACGGCTGTAATGAAAGTTATATCAAAAACAGGAAAATGTCAGCAATTCAGGTTTTCACAATTATTTAGATCCATCATAGCATAATTAAGCTGCGATTGTGTTTACATTCCAAATGTCATTTAGTTAAACGTCAGTTTCTGACAGTTAGAGGCGACATCTAGCGGCTGCGATTTGCAGTTGTAGTTTTAATCGATACATTTTAACATTTTCATTGGAAACCATCGAACTAATGTCGTATAGGCCAATCCTTAATCATTTTCAGCTTTTGGTTAAAATACTTAACACCGATTATTCTATTAGATCCGGAATTGGAACAGAATGTCACAGTTATATCGATCAGTTGAGGTTAAGGGTCTTGGGTGAAGTTGGTAGTGATATTCCTAGAGAGAGTACGGCGGCCACGTTAGATCAAATTGCAAAAAGTTGGAAATCAATAAGCATGCACGTAATTCTCTATCAGTTCCCATGACTAGTTGCGATGATCTAGATCGGGGTGCGGCTGGTTCTATAGAATGTAGCGTTGAGGGTGTTTCGTCTCCAAAGTCACCGACTCCTGCTGTAGTGGTTTAAGTATTTTGTACTTGGTTGTACTACTGTATGGGGAAATTGAATTCTTTAATAACTTTTTAATGACACACCGACTGAATCTGTAACTTGGCGACTAATTTCGACTAATTAGCGAGTAAATATGGGAGAAAACAGATCTTCGCTAGGTGCCCTAGTTTTTGAGATATAAATGTGGCCCTGCTGGGGTATGCTCTCTCCAGCAGGGCCACCTATAAACCATTATATCTTTTGAACCAGTGACCGACCAATTCTGATATTTGGCGACTAATTTCGACTAATTAGCGAGTAAATATGAGAGAAAACAGATCTTCGCTAGGTGCCCTAGTTTTTGAGTTATTAATGTGACTCTGCTGGGGTAGGCTCTCTCCAGCGAGCCACCAATAAGCCCTTATATCTTTTGAACCAGTGACCGACCAAATCTGATATTTGGCGACTAATTTCGACTAATTAGCGACTAAATGTTTGTGTTATCAAAATTAAAATCCCTGATAGTGGCTCTGCCAGAGTCAGCCACACGAGGTTTCTGGTAGCGATTTCGAAGTGAGTAACCGTCCAATGAGGTTACGCAAACCACCTGTCAGATATGGGTGGGATGACGGATAAGTTTTATTTATATTTAATATTATTAAATGTGCAGATTATGATTAGAGAATTGATGTGTTTTGTTAAGTGTTGTAGTATTTTACTTTTGTCTTACTATTAGTAATTAAGGGTAGAGGTGTTGTGTATGTACACGTCTTTAGTTGTTTCCGTCCTTCATGGATGGGTCTATGGTTTCGCTCTCTTACAATAAACGCCTTGAACTGAGCACACGTCTTTCTTTCAACAGAAACGAGTATTTGTGTGCTATCTTTTTCAGACGCCACCTCATGACGAGTGATCCCAAATCTTCTTGAAGTTGCGGTCCAACCAGTAACTCATCGGTGAGTGCTACATTATATGAGGCCCTGTGAGAGGCGTCAAACACTGGCCTGACCTTTGTAGTTTCACTTTCTTCTTTTACCACCGCATGGTGGGGTAATAGACAACTGGCTTGTTACTTTCATCACTTGGAACTTCCTCCATGTGTTTCATGTCGTTGTATTCATTCATTGCTCTAATATACTCCTTTCTCAGATAATCATTCTTCATAAAACGTCTTTCCAAGTGAAATACTCTATTTATGGCTCCTTCTTTCGTATTACCATGCGGTGATCGTGGGTTTTCTGTTTTAAATGGCAGCTTGACAATGTAGCAACCTTCGCTATTTCGTATGTATGTCTCTTTATATATTCCCTCGCAGTCCTCTTAGTTTTACTTGCGCATCTGTTTCAACCTCCCACATAGATTTCATCTAGATTAAGCTTATGATGCATTACTAGTATATGTTCTTCTGAAGTTTGTGCTTGTATCTTTCCAAATGAGATCCAACCCAAGTTTGTATTTTGGGCACATGGGGAGCCAGTTGGACCTTTGATTATTTCAGCCTTTAAAGTTTGAGCACAAACTTCTACGCCCAGCAGTATGTCTACTCGCCCTGGTGAAAGGAAGCTTGGGTCTGCCAGAGTCCTTTCAAGTGCCGCCAGGTGTGCCCGGTACCAGTAATTGTTTCAGGTGGCAAGTGCCACGTCTCTGGATGACACGATTCAGCGTAGCCTTTTACGACAATATCGTTGATGAATCTTTTCTAGGCTGCAGCAAAGACCAAGTCTTTTGACATCAGTCGCTCAAGAGCTTTCAAGCGAGAAAGTGCCTGTGGATAACTATCAGGTATGTTTTTCGGTAAATTTTCTCACCAGGGCAAGCCAACTTCGTATCGACCGTCTAAAAGCTGACGAGCTGAGGTTTCGATGATATCTAATGCTCGCTGATGGTCACTGTTGGAGCGCGGCACTTTTTTAGTGATACCTGTCCTAAGGCATCGATTTCATATTGATTTTTAATGAGAGCCACCAAAGCTCGAAGTATCATATTAATATTATAGTAGCTCGAAGGACCAAAAATGTTATGGAGCAGTGGACTGTAATGGTATATTAGCTGAATGATAGAGGCACGTATGAGTTAATTCGTTTTATTATACGATATTAAAAGACAAGATCTACCTGACAACCTGTTAGATAAAGTCACAAATCGAAGCATAAATCAAAATATAAAAATATAATAAAATTATAAAAAAGGTTCCATTTACAACCAGTCGCCAACAATATATCGCACACCTAGATAAAGAGTAGCACAACTCAAAATACCTCTTTTTTCAGGAAGTGCGAAAAACGTTTTACTCGTTTTCTATTTGACCGATTTAAATTATTGGTGTATGATGATGTATATTATTTTACTAAGATATTAATTTGCTCAATTACTTACTACTTATTTTTCGTGTTATATTAGTAATCGTGACTAAATCATTATTTAATATTTTTATCAACTGAAATTGATTCCATATTAGTGATTTTTTTCTAATTGAATCCTTTCTTGTTCTCATTTTTTTTTTAATAATATTTACAGAAAGAGTAGTGTATCTAAATAATTATTTTGTATAATAATGAAGTAAAACATTATTTTCAGTTAAGACATATTTATTTTGTATGAATAAAGAATTATAATAATTAAAGATAATCAAAAACACAGCACTTGTTTAGCAAATGTCTCGGAAAATAGAATGAACACCTTACATTATTCTAATTTGAGATCCATTAAACTTTGAACAGGTTTAGTAAAACGTTTAAGAAAGTAGACATTTTTCTTATAAGTAATTTAGGTATTAACATCTCTTTAATCAGTACTAGACCCGGTAAGTCTACTACAGAATTATAAAAAAACACAGCCCTTTGATAGACATCTTAAGAATAACTTAGTTACAAAAAAAACAACAGCTGGGTTTCTTATCCTTTTCCTACCCCTTTGAAGGCTTTCAGGATCAACAGACTGGTCTATGATCGGTTGAGAGGTAGAAGGTTCAGTAGGTGGATTTTCGTTTAAAAGATTGTGAGAATCCGGCATGGCCGACGGCACAGAGTTACTACCTATTTCTGTATTACTGCTGCTTGACGAACTGCTGGAACTACTAGATGATGAGCTAGAACTAGAGGAGGAGCTGGAGGAACGAGACATTTTTCTTGTCGTTTTCTTAGCCCTTTGAAGGCTTTCAGGATCAGCAGACTGGTCTATGATCGGTTGAGAGGTGGAAGCTTCAGTAACCGGATTCTCGTTAAAAAGATTGGCAGAATCCGGCATGGCAGATGGCACAGAGTTGCAGAGATGATTTGGTGGTGAAGTCTTGCTGGAACTACTAGAACTGGAGGAGGAGGTAGTACTAGAGGAACGATACCTCTTTTTTGGAACGACGAGAGATGGACGGTGAGTTCTCTCTTTGGGAGGTGGGTTGAAGAGCGGATCCGCATCTGAATCGTCTAAATCGCTACCTTCGCTGTTAACCGGTGATATATAGTACGATGGTTTCACCTGGGTGCTGGCTGATGGTGGTGCTAACGTTGCTGGATTCTCTTGTAACTCCATGGTGCCATTTTCTGAGATTTCTTCCATCACCTTGGTGGTCGTCGCAGGTGTTGTGGAATTCTCTTGAAGCGCTTTCTCCACATGACTGCTTTCAGGCTCATTTGAACTTGTCTCCATCGCCTTCTGTAGAAGTAAAAGGCCACGGCCCCTCATCATCTGTAGCAACAAAATACGAAGTTAATAAATTTCACGAATACTATATTAACTCAAAAATATTTTTATAAATTGCAGTATTTTATTAAAGAATTAAAATTTATAAAATCAGTTTTAAAAATACAAAGGCAACTCTAAATATTCCTTTAACAAAATAAACAATAGCATTTATTGTTTTAGAATAAGAGCGAATTTAAATTTAACCAGCAATAACAGACCAACTCAAATAGTGTAAAATAATTTCACCAACACTAAACTATTATTAGTTAGTAAAACAACAATTACTTACATTTGTCAACAATACTGGGGTAAGTGGAAATAATTTGAAGAACACCCAAGAAACAAGACCGATGCAATTACGAATACAAAATCAACTCAAAATAATTCACGCTTGATTACTGCGGTTAGCCACGAATACAAAACTAAGTGGAAATAATTTACTCTTTGTGCGTATTGACAGCAACTTCCCTTGCGGCTGACATGTCGTAACTGGTGATGCGTTACTGTTGTTGGTGGGGGGTGACCGTGGGCTAATCAAAAAGACTGACTTACAGAGCCATCTAGTTTTTTATGAATGGAGTTTGTACACAGGTGTCTTTGGAGTTAGTGTAGTTTTCGACGCTGATTCCGATAATCGCAATAACTTGATTTTGTATTATTTTGAGTTGTGCCACCCTTCATCTAGGTGTGCGATATGTATGACAGACATTGGAGATTTGGTCCCTTCATTTTGACGCTCACGCTCCAGCCAAATTCAAAAAACAATTTATTTAAATTCACAGGGGCCACCCCTGTGAATTTGAATAATTATTTATTTATTAATTGGTTATTGTACTTAGCAAGCTATGACTCATCACCATAAGAATTTCTAGCCTTACAGACATTCCGTTACTCGGAGGGTCCACTTAAGTCCACTATCTCGCCTACTATTCTGTCAGCGTAGTTTGGCGTCGCCGGCCAGCTGTTTAAGGTGGATGCTCCAGGGTAGCCCGCAAAATTCAAATTTTCGTACGTTTTTTACAATTTGCAGGCTAGTGCTAGGTTGTATGTTGATGAAAATATGATTCGCGGCTGTAAGACGTATATAGTTACAGAATTAAATCATCTAAATCATCAATACAACCCTCCAAGTTCATGTACCTGCATCGAATAACAAATTCATGAAGTTCTTCGTCTTACAGCCGTAAATCATATTTTAATCAATTTACAACTTAGCTCTGGCCGAAAATTGCAAATATTGTAAGAAAATTTGAATTTCGTGGGCTACCCTGGAACCTACCCTGGAGCATCTTCCTTAAGACATAGTCGCACCTAAATTAGGGATGTACCATACTGATTACTGATTCTAGTAATTAAATTCAAATGCCACTCGAGTAAAATTGTTTTTGTCACTATTTACCTTTGTACATTTATACTTACTGCAAGAAATAAGGTGTTAATTGATTGAATTCAGATAAAACTATTTTTCAATCATTCAGTTTATTCATACATACACTCACAAACTCACGCCTTCTTCCCATGGGGGTAGGCAGAAACTGCAGAACGCCATAGTTCAGTTTAATCATTTTGTTTGTAGATCATAATTTAATATGATAATAAAATGATGAGATGGTATTGTCAAATAACTACAATTTTTATCACAGGAACAATCTAATATGCTCACTAATCAGACTTATTATATATTAAAAAGTAATTGAAAAAGGATAAAATAATTTAAAAAAAACCAACGAACATCCGTCGGGGGCTGCTATGAAATGAACTTGTTTTGCAGTTTTATAGTAACTTGAATAATTGGAGATTTTTTAGCGCTATACTTACCCTTAACGGGTAGGCCGTGCCCCTACAGTGGGGACCTTTAGAAGCTGATGATGATACTTATTTACGATGAAATTTAAAATAGTTATGGCAGCCCCCGACGGATATTCGTGGGTTTTTCATTAAGTTGTTTTTTTTTTTAATTATTTTATCCTTTTTCAATTAGGTAGGTACTTATTTACCGTCGTAGGTTTTTCAAAATATTTAATTTTGCTTTTTATTTTAAACTTTTTAGAGAGCATCAAAATCAGACTAGTAGTTTTGGAGAAAAATGGCAACATGAATTTGCACAAACAAACATCCTCTCACCCCAAACGCATATGGGCCTACCGTCTCCGTTCCGTCATGGGTAAAAATACTGGTATTCAGCTGCAACCGATTAGACTAGAAGCCGACCCCAAGTGAGGAGAAGCTTTTATGAAAGCTTTTCGTTTTCATTTACTAAGAGATTTATTTTCTTCTTTTCAGTGCATTTTTAGAAAAGCTTATTTTTGAAAAGGTTTTTTAATTGATAATTTTAAAATGTTTTATAGATTTGTTGTAATCATTAAATTCATGCTATTTACCGTTGAGGAGTTCCCTCGTGACTTCTCACGAGGGAACTCCTCAACGGTAAATAGCCGGATTGTCTTCACAATCCTGGCTGTAGGATCAGGTCATGATAGTATTGTATAACGGGCTGGTGTCCGCAACTCTACGTCAAAGCGCGTATTTTGCGTGCAGGTGGGAAACTATTCGATCCATCCCTATTCCCCGAGAAACGCCAGCAACGCCCCAACGTTGCTGACTATCTCGCGGAGAGTACCTGGGTTACCAAAGTACTTTGCCCTGTATGTTGCAACCACTGGGCAGTGCAGAAGCACGTGGGCTGCTGTCTCGTCCCCCTCCATGCAGGCACGGCACAGGGGGCTGTCTGTGACTCCTAAGACAAAGAGGTGTATATTAAAAGAGCCGTGTCCGGTTACGGCGGCTGTAACTGTGCGCAGCTGTGGTTTTGTCAACCGCAGCGCGCGTTTTGTGAAGTGGCCATTGATAGCAGGAAGTGCTTCCTTGGCCTGCCTACACTCGCCGTGGTCCAGCCACAGCTTGTGGTGTTGTTCGCTAGTTCGTTTCCTTACCAGTGTACGTAGGTATCCGAAAGGGAGTGGTACGATAGGTTCGGGTCCCACCGCTGCCGTGCTCGATCTCCTTCTAGCGAGTTCGTCCGCCGCATCATTGCCACGGGAATCGCTGTGTCCTTTGATCCATTGGATAGTTATATTATTGAGATTACCAACCTGGTTCAGGCTTTGGTGACACTCGTGTATTAACCCAGAGTTCACTGTGTGGTTGTTCAGTGCTAGCAGTACAGCCATGCTGTCTGAGAGTATACGAATTGAGTAGTCCACAACCTTCCTGGCTAAGGATGGCAGATGCCGCCAGGGAAATGCCCATGCATTCTGCCTGAAATACCGTGTTGTGGGCCCCCAGAGGTTTGGCTATGTGGATGTTGAGATCCTCCGAGAAGACTCCAGCACCAGTGCCAGTACCTGTTTTAGATCCATCCGTGAAGATCTGCAGTTCCGCTGGATTTAATCCCTCGCAGCGGTGATCCTCATGGAACTGGATTTTATATTTCTTATCGAATACGAATTGTTTTGGTATCCGATCGTTTGTTGCTTTCGCCAGGGGGAACTCGTTGTAGAATCCCTCCAGTTCCGCGGTGTGCTGTGTTTCTCTCTTACCCCAGATTTGAAGTGTTTTGAGGCGTACAGCCGTCATTGTCGCTTCCTGCTGTATGAACAGATGTAGCGGTGGCAGCCCCAACATGGCTTCGAGAGCCGCAGTCGGAGTAGTCCTCATGCAGCCTGTGATCGCCATGCAGGCATGCCTTTGCAAGCGTTGCAGTTTGATGGAGGCTGTAGTTAGTTTGGTGCGGGGCCACCAGACCACTGCCCCATACGTGATCATAGGTCGGATCACCGCGCTGTATAACCAAAATATAATTTTAGGGGATAAGCCCTACTTCTCACCTATCATCCTCCTGCATTACCAGAAGGTAATGCAGGCCCTGTTTATTTTATTGTCTAAGTGGCTACTCCAGTTTAACTTACTGTCTAGGATGACTCCCAGATACTTGACCTCATTAGCTAACTGGAGTTCTGTATCAAAGAGTTTAGGTAGGCGATAAGGGTCTAGTGTTCGTTTTTGGGTAAACATGACTAGTTCAGTTTTCGTGGGGTTCACTGAGAGATCGAACTCTCTGCACCATCGTTCAACGATGCGTAGTGCCTGTTGAGTGAGGTCGCAGATTGTCCCCGTCACTTTCCGCGAAATGAGGATAGCGAGGTCGTCGGCATACCCTATTGTGTAGAAATGGTTCGCGTTGAGTTTCGTGATGAGGTCATTTTTAACCAGATTCCAAATGAGCGGGGATAGGACGCCACCTTGGGGGCAGCCTCTGGCTATCATGGCCATCTGCTGCTCCACTTCAAGTCGAACCACTCGTTTACTTAGCATGATAGTAATCCAGTCTATCAGTACCTGTTCTACTCCGTGACGAGAGAGCGCGGTGTTTATGCTGGAGAAGTTTGTTTTATCGAATGCTCCCTCGTTGTCTATGAAAGTGCCCAGGCAAGTGCCCTTCTGATGAATCGCCTCTTCTATCCGGCCGACCACTAAATGGAGGGCGGATTCCGTGGACTTACCCGAGCTGTATGCGTGTTGGTTAGTATGGAGTGGGATAGTTTTTAAAACGCCGTCCCTCAGCTCTCTTTCGCACATTTTCTCCATGGTTTTAAGGAGAAAAGAGGTTAGGCTGATTGCTCGGTGGTATTTGGCGTTGGTATAGTCACTCTTACCTGGCTTAGGAATGAATATGACTTTCACTTCCCTCCATCCTTTTGGAACGTATCTGAATGCCAAACACGCTCTCATTATGGGTACCAGTCTGTTCGCGACAGAGATCCTGCCCCACTGCAGTAAGGCAGGAAAGATTCCGTCCGGACCAGCTACCTTGAAAGGATGGAAGCACCGGATCGCCCACTGGAGTTTTTCCAGCGTGATGCAGCGTGTGCATAGCGTCAGTCGTTTTCTGACGGTGTTTGGGTTACCTCTGTCCAGTCGATGGCCTGTGTAAAAGCGCAGCCTGGGAAGTGAGTTTCAATAAGGACGCGTATCGCCTCTTCTGGCGAGGTGGTAAATGTGTTGTCAGGTTTGCGGAGAACAGCGGGCCCAGTCGTGTTCTGCTGGGCCAGGATCTTCCTTACCCTGTTTGCTTGTTGGCAGGATTCGATGCTGCCACAGTATTTTCGCCATCCAGTGGAGCTCCTGTACCTGATGCATTTTTTGTCGCATAGTACGCGTCCCAATCCTCATCAGCACAGGTGTTCATGGCTCTGTTTAGGGCTGACCTTACCTTCCCGCGCTTGCGTTCCAGATCCACTCCCCACCATGGTTGTTTCCCTGGTGTTGTGGGCGGAGTGGTCTCGGGGCAGGATGAATGGTAGCTGTCTAGCATTGATTTCGTGAGATGACTTACACGCTCGTCGATCTGCGGCGTGTCCTCGTAGGTCATCCCGTAGTTTGTTGACGCAAGTTTGGTTTCGAGGAAGCGTGTGTATGCAGCGCGGTCAGTGTTACGCGGGTTTCGCCGTGGCAGTATTGGTGTTACACAGACCTGAATGTCAAAGCGGATCCACCTGTGGTCCGAGCAGGAAGCCTCCTTGGAGACCTGCCAGCCAGTGGTGATGGCCGCTGCACCCTCCGATGCCAGAGTGAGGTCTATGATTGTTTGGCTACGCCTGTTTACGAAGGTTGGTTCAGAGCCTGTGTTCAGTAGGGTTAGGTTTTTAGGGACTATACTTTGGGAATCAGAAGGTATATAATAATAATAACTCCGTAGAATGTGTAAAACTGAATAATTTATTTGGCAAAAGGCGCGTCTTTTATACAATTCTTAACTTACTTGCTAACTTAAAACTAACCAATAAAAATGCACACAAAAATCACAATACAAAAAACCAATAAGAAATGAGATATTTCTACCAATCTAAATTAACTTATGCTAACCAATGAAAACATGTACATTATAAAAAATCAACATTAGCAAAAAGAATAAACCAATAAAATTATAAGAATTTTAACCAATCGCGTCACAGCACTGTTGTAGCAATAATTCCGCGGAGGGCGCTAGTGTGCTGCGGCACCGCTAGCGGCTTTGCGGCGCCCGGGCCGCGCCAGCAGAGTCCGAGTTCGCGAGTTTATAAATATGAGCGACCTCGACGCGCGCGCTCACTGTCGGGAGGGCCGCCGCCGCGTGAAGACGTCTTGTAGAATGAGTTGCCGGGAAACTGAAGACACGTAAATGAAGATTGAAGACACGCGAAGAGAAGATTGAAGTCACACGAAGTGAAGACTTGAAGAGTGGCCTCATCAGCTCCCGACACTCTTATTTCTTTATTCAGGATTCGTCAAACGTATGAACAACAGCTCTTGTCAGAGCTATTGAAAACAGGAGCGTCAAAACGTGCGTCCTTATCAGGGCGGTTTGCTTCACTGTTTCTTTATCAGAGTGCGTCAAAACGTGGTATCTTGCTGTGATTGGTGGTGGCTACAGGTTCGTTGTAAATAAGTAATCTACTAAAGCCTTACCCCGAGCATTTAGCGTGTCCATGCCCCATAGAGGATGATGAGCGTTCGCGTCAGCGCCTATGACAACTTCTAGCCCTGTGCTCTCGCAATAAGTCACGAGGCGGGCGAGGTCATGCGGCGGCGGGTCCTCTTACTCGGGCATGTAAGCGGAGGCGAAGACCACAGATGCTACTGTGTCCCCCCGCTGTATCAGTAGCCTAGCTGCAGAGATATCCCTGCAACAGAAATCTGTTAGTGGCTGTGATGTACATAGATGCACGATCTGGGCTTGTCATGTACGAACTGTACTTACTAGGAGCTTACCACCGAGTTTGGAGAGTCCTTGTATTTGGCCCGCCCTGATCCACGGCTTCTGGATCAAGGCAATGGCCGTGTGCTGACCCTCCAGCCACTTCCGCAGCTGAGCCGTCGCGGTCTGGCTGTGGTGGAGGTTGGCCTGCAGGACCTTACAGGTCGACGAAGGGGACGCCATCGCTGGACGTTCCTTCCTCGTCTCCTGCTAGCCGCAGCCCGGCAAACTGGTCGCCCGCGTCGAAGCCGTCCCCCTCCAGGTCAGAGGCCGAGGACAGGATGATGTCCTCGAGCTACTCCCCCGAGAGGACGGCGCACAGAATGTCCTGTAGAACAAGCTAGCTGGACAAAATATCGAAACATCAAGTGTTATTTTTTTTTAAATGAACCCTACTCCTTTAAAGATAAGACTCCGGTTTACCCTAAAACGTATTACCGATACATCCCCACTCTCTGGTTAGGTGCTCAGGTAGCAGGCAAACAATAGGTTGCGATAAACCCTTTTTTTGCCACCCGCCAGTCTGCCATAGAACTTGTTGTGTACCGGTACTATCGCGCGTGCTAAATAAAAATTTGTGTTGTTTGGACATTCTTCTAGTTTTGTACTTTACAGGTATGAATTTTATTTTTATTTTATAATAACAACATTGAAGTAAACTATTCTTAAATTTTGAGATAGTTTTTCCATATGTTTATGCATTTCAATAATAGTAAAGTTGTATTGCTAAGTCCAGTCGAGTTGTTATTCATTTTTTATTAAGTCGTTACGATATTCTTCTTTCGATAACGAATAGTAGTTTAATGCGAAAACATGCGACTTAAGAGTTTTTTTTTTTTCAGTGCTTTTGTTCCAAAGCAAAAAGATTTTTATTATATTTATAAAATTGTATTTAGGAACTATTGTTTAGATGATTTAGAAGCTACTGTACACGGCGCGGTGCCATTATGTGACTTTAATTTCAATAAACAGTTAAACAAAATTTATTATTGTTTTATTTTCTGAAAATTTTAGATTTATTCGATAAACATACAAAACTGACCTCCCGTAATGTTATAGGTAATCGATCACGATGTAATATTACCTATATTAGTGAAATATCAATTGAAAAATTACTTAGTATTTTTGTCCAGCTAGCTTGTTCTACAGGGCAGTCTGTGCGGCGCCCACGCTAGCGGCTGTAGGGGCGGCTGGCACTGCTACTGCAGGCTCAACCGCGGGTGTTTCTGCGGTGTTTGTTGGGGGTGGGGTCATGATAGTAATCATGTTAATCTATCAAATATGAACGCGTCTTGAAATTTTCATATCCCTGCATTCCCTGCTATTCACCGTTTAACCTCTCAGGCCCGAAGGATCCGTAAATGGCACAAATAACGAACATGCCTTGAGCCCCGCTGTACCGTTTACGGAACAAATCTAAAGGGTTAATTAAAACATTTTTCAAAAATAACTTCTACCTCTAAACCGTTTCCAAATTTTTTCACTCTATGTCCAACTAATAGTCGATTCAAACGATACCAAACTTTAGTAACATTCTAAACGGGGCATCACTATAAAAAAAAAGAAGCACGTCAGTCGTTGAAACGTCAGTGTAGGTAAACATTGAGTGCCGCTCGAGTGATTTATTATGTTTTTGTTTAGATAAGTGGTTGAAAACTTTGTGAAGTGAATGTTTATTACCTTATTAGTGTATAATGCTACTTTGTAGCAAGATATTTACGTGCAACAATGAACCAAAATTATTTTGTGAGCCAACAAAATTTTCGTCGAACGATTTTTTTGTCAACATGGAGTGAACAATTGAAAATGTGAATTTGACTGTTCTAAAATGAAATATGGTCTTGGAAACAGCAAAAACAAGGTAAGTAATAATGATAATTTATTATTTTCATGTATTCGAAGCATACATATTCATATTTATATAGATTTCAAGTGTTTTCAAATCGAGGTCAATGACAATAAAATGACAGTTCGCCGTAAACGAATTTTTTGTTACAATCTAGTTGAAATCTGATTAGAATGTATCAGTAAGACTCTTATATGAATTATGTATTAGGTTACTTGTGTATTTGTTACATTGGTTCTAAAGTTTCGTGTCCATTGAATCAGTAGTTTTACCAAAAAAAAATAAGATACGGCCACAGGTCTTAGCGCGGCAAATTCTCATATGTCATCTATCTCATATCCTTTGTTTATAATACTGAAGTGGTCTTACAAGTGCTGTTTATATAATTAAACACGTCTGTTAATTAACGATTCCAACAATGTTTACGGCACAAGATAAGCATTCATAGAACTCGAGCTATGGAATATTTATCACTAGGTCATATGGAAGAGATTCCTTATGAAAAAGTAAAAATAGGTCATTTGGAAGAGATTCCTAATGAAAAAGACAAAAATGAAGTTGGCGCGGTTTACTTACCGCATCATGCTGTAATCCGCGAAGATAAGTCGACCACAAAATTAAGAGTGGTATTTGATGCGTCATCCAAGGGATCCGATGGTGTTTCCTTAAACGACACCTTAATGGTAGGATCAGAGTTACAGGCTGATTTACGTCATGCAGTTATGCGGTGGCGACAACATCCAGTATGCTTGACAGCTGATATTGTAAAAATGTATCGCCAAGTTAAAGTAGCTGATGATCACGCGGACTTTCAAAGGATTTTATGGCGCGATGATGTTCATTCTGATATAAAAGAATACAGGCATTTGAGAGTTACATTTGGAATATCTAGTGCACCTTACCTGGCAGTCAAGGCATTGCAGCAAACCGCTGTCGATGAAGGTCAATCGTATCCATTCGCTGCTAGTAGGGTTAGGACAGACTTTTATATGGATGACCTAATGACAGGTTGCCAGACTGATGAAGAAGCTGTAAAAATCTACCATGAGTTTAATGAGCTACTAAACAAAACAGGTTTCACTTTGCAAAAATGGACAAGTAACCGAGAAGAGTTGCTAAAACAAATAAGGCTGGATACTGGAAAAGATCTGGAAATAAAAGAAGATGAAACTACCAAAATTTTAGGACTTACCTGGAATCGCAATTCCGATGAATTCCATTACACTGTAAACTTACCCTTTTTGTTACCGTCGTCATTGTCGCCGTCTGCATCTGAAACTAAAAGATCAGTCATATCAGAGATATCACGTTTATATGATCCGCTAGGTTGGATTGCACCATGTATTATTACCGCTAAAGTCTTCATCCAAAAACTATGGATCGCTGGTTTGGATTGGGATGAAAAACTGTCTGAGGATCTTCTAACAGAGTGGCAGTCTTATCGTAGTGGGTTGCACACACTCAACAACTTCAGAATTCCTAGGTGGCTGAAAAGAAAAAGCGATGATCAAACAGTTAAGCTCCATGGTTTCTCTGATGCATCAAACGCAGCATACGCCGCGGTTGTTTACATCAGAGTCATCGATGCTGTGGGTCGCGTCCACTGTAATCTGGTAACTGCAAAAACGAAGGTGGCTCCAATTAAACAAGTCTCTATACCACGATTGGAACTGTGTGGCGCAGTTTTAGTAACCAAATTACTTTTAGAAGTGGCTCGTGTCTTGAATATCCAAACCTCTAACTTAGATGCTTGGACAGATTCAACGGTCATGCTGGCTTGGTTGAGCGATCACCCGAGCCGATGGAAAACCTTCGTCGCAAACCGGACGTCTGAAATCCTTAATGCCCTTGATTCTACTCAATGTCATTATGTCGATACGAGAAACAATCCAGCTGACATTGCTTCGAGGGGTACAACATCCACGTCTTTGATAGACAACTCGCTTTGGAAACATGGGCCGTCGTGGTTACTTGGGGATACCATACAATACTGCAGACCTAAGTCTATAATGACTAAACTGGAACTAAAATCTGTCAAAGTTCATGCAGCACAGATAGGCGATCACCCGATTGAACTGATATGGTCCAGATTTTCATCATTCCAAAGGTTGATCAGGACCCTCACCTACTGCCGACGATTCCTGAAAATAAAGATAGCCAGAGAATCACGGAGCATCACCTCAAACGGGTGATTGGTGAATCAACATTGACTTTTGAGGAGCTGAGTACCGTTTTATCCCAAATTGAGGCATGTCTGAATTCCAGACCGTTATCACAGTCTAGCGTGAATTCATCAGATCCTAATCCATTGACGCCAGGACATTTCTTGGTCGGTCAGTCACTAGTAACAGCGCCAGATTATGATTATGAGCACGTGACTGTCAGTAGCTTGAGACGTTGGCAATTGACACAAAGGATGATTCAATCGTTCTGGAAACGTTGGTCTCAGGAGTATTTAACTATGTTTTTCCAACGACACAAGTGGGCTAAACGTACGCGCGATCCAAAGGTTGGTGATATTGTCCTCGTAAGAGAAGACAATTTACCACCTGCCAAGTGGTTATACGGGAAGGTAGTTGAACTACACCCTGGCAAGGACAATTTAGTGCGCGTAGTAACCCTTCGTTGCAAGGATTCCCGAGTCAAACGCCCAACTTCTAAGCTATGCATTTTGCCTGTCAACAATGAATGAATTAGTATTGAATGATGTAAGTTTATTTTTTATTTGTTGTGTTATATACAGTCCACATTTATAGTTTTTCTCGGTATTTAAGTTAAGATAAGATGAACATTGTGAACTCTGAACACCAAGGATTTTAGTAAAATGCTGAAGTTGTCCATAATTTAGTTTAGATTATTATGCCATGGTGGGCGGCTTGAAAGGACTAGGTCCTTGGTGGGCGGAATGTTAATATCTTAGCATAAATAAAACCAGTCAACCTTTTGCCTATAGATAGCGTTGATCGATTTAAATTCAGGCTATCGTTTGTTGCACTCGCGAGGTATAAGTAACTTTGATATCAAAAAATACATGTCTTCGTTCAAAGTGTGCTTTCATTTACCTATCCTACCCGACCCAGCAGTGAACAGTAAGTACACTATTAGTTTATTACATAAACCGCGAAAAGTCCACGTACAAAACTAAAGTTTATAGGTATGTCTGAATACCTACTTGTTAATAACTAATAAGTTTTAGCTATCACACCTCAGATCAAAGAAACAGGCAGATAGAGCGCTCAGAACACGCGAGTGGTTCCACCAAAGCAAATACAAAATCAAAAGCAAATACAAACTCGCGACAGTACCAAGCTACACATCGTCTCGCTCACACGTCACTAGTGATTTGTCATTTTAGGTCAAAACATACCGTCTTGTGTGTTTAAACACTGCAAAAGTTGTTCACAAAAACTAAGAAAACAAGATGGAATATCTTTCCACAGATAACTCTTGTTATTTTTATTGTTTTGGTATTTATTTTCCATCAAATATTTTCGGCTCACTTGAAACACAAAACCTCAACAGTAAGTCGTCTGTGTTGCTAGTTTATGACGGGAAAATTACCCTGAATTAGGGGAATGTGTATTGTGCATAAAAAATATCGATTAATTTATAAATACGTAATTGCGCATAGGGCGTGCAAAACCGGAAGGTCTTCAAAACCGGTTTTGAATTCCGGGTTTGAGGGCCCAAACCCGGAAACCGGTGTTAGCCCCGGTTTCGACAATTTTTTTTTTTTATACATATGTAGTTGAATTTTAACAACAAAATATTTTCAGATACACAAATAAAACAAATTGTATCAAACCTCTTTTTAATCAACCATTTATGCCAATACCAAGAAGACCACATTAATAGTTTGGAATATGGATAACATGAACTTAAAATAATATAAAGATTAACTATCTGAGATCAAATCAACAACAAGTAAGTTTGTGGTATCTCTAATCGCATTGTCAGTTTTGGCAGAAACTACAAATCCAAGTGTTACGAGAAATGCGTATTTTGGTAATGTGTACCCACTGTTAACTTACGGTGTTATATTGGGGGAACTCGACAAACGTACAATCCACATTAATTCTCCAAAAGAAATGTTTAAGACAATATATAACATGCATAGTACCGAATCATTAAGAAATCGAAAAGATTAAAAAAAACGTCTCGATTTTTTTAATCTTGAGCTCATTAATTACGAACTACTAACAACATTAAAGGATTCATATTTGACTATAAAACGAGATCAAATCAACTGTGTACCGTACACTAATTTAAATAAACAATAATATTTTTTTCCATGAGACCGGTGTTCTTGATAATTTGTTCATAAGAATAGAAGTGCATCTAACATTTTATCAGATCATAGCGTACTTCTTATTCTGTTGCAAAAGTACCCAGCACTCGAAAAGGCTTTCCCACTCTCAACACTTGTACACATCAAATAGTTACGTCATGCTTTCATACATGGCTTGTTCTTCCTTGACAAACCATGCAAGGTCGAAATAAGACCGATTCTTGGGGGTTTTCCTGCATTTATCCAATTCCTTATCAAGCTGCTCTTGAAGAGTTAGCTCATCAGCTACAACTTCAGCGTGAGATGATAACGATAACGATGGCACGAACTACTCGGAGACAACTACGGCGATGGTATCAGAGTCCTTGAGCTTATATTTTAGCTGCTGCAATAAGTTTGTAATAGTCGCAGATATGTCAGCACAGACAGCACCATTGGGTTTGGGAAAAGTTTAAGGTAAGGTTTGAGTTTGGGCATGCGGGATCGGGTCGCAGGAGTCGCTT
Source organism: Xestia xanthographa (assembly GCA_905147715.2). Lineage (NCBI taxonomy): Eukaryota > Metazoa > Arthropoda > Insecta > Lepidoptera > Noctuidae > Xestia > Xestia xanthographa. The sequence continues at coordinate 16,683,396 of LR990654.1, read as the reverse complement.
CGTGGGTGCGGGGGTCGCGGAGGGAGAAGTGTAAGAGGGTGTGGGTTGCGTTCGGATTTATTTGATGACGACCGTTCGAAAAAAGTTGATTTAAATCAAAATGTAATTCAATAACGGCAAAACCGGTGTTAACTCCGGTTTTGACTCTCAAACCCGGTTTTCAAAAATCCGTAAATTTTGTCCGGTTTCCGGTTTTTGCCAAAACCGGAAAACCGGTTTTGCACGCCCTAATTGCGCATAAGGAAATATTGTATCTAAAGGGTGCATTTAAATTCATGACGAATATTTTAATCTCCGGCATTACTAACGATACTAATTGTACTACGCAACTCAAAAACATTATTAAATTATTAATGCATATTAGTATGCAGTATTTAAAACCTCACAACAGCTGACTAACACATACTACATCACAGTAACAGTCCACTAACACTGCGATCTAAGTTATCACTACGAGTGGCGCGAGCGCCGATCACATATTTTATTATTTGATGTACGTTTACTGTTCGTTCCGCGCGCGGTGTACTTCGCTTTAAAATTTTAATATTTCAAGACTTATTGGGGTTTATGAAGTATTTTATTATTACTTTTAGTGTTTAATTGCAACAATTAGCCTTTGCCATGTGACATACTTCATTTTAAAGGTTTCCATACTTGCATTAGTGATATTTTTAATTTTAGAATTATTAGTTGCAATGCAATCAGTATCGTGAGATACTACACGCTTTTGCTATCTGGGTATAACCATAAAGCAAAATCGCGTTTTCAATTTAAAAAAATAGTAGTACAATATTTGGGAACAATTTAACTGAATAAAAATATGGGAGTATTTTTCAATATCTGGCAACCGTAAACGCACACAGACGCGCGTGTCCCTACACGGCCCCTCTTGTCTGCCGCGCACACATAAATAAAAACCGGCGTCACCTTGTTTGTCGCGCACGTTTTATCTGCCTATTTGTTTGATCTGAGTATCACACACTAAAATTAGAACCAACTCCGAATTACCTACACATTTCATCCCTAATAGGTACTTTTAAACCATTCCTTGCCCGTGGTACAGTTGGCTAGTACAGTTGACCGGACAGCGGGTAAATTTTTTTTTCCTTGGTACTGTTGACTGGACTACAAAAAAACATATTTTCCTTGGTACAGTTGACCGGACTACGGAAGTTTTTTATTGTTCCTTGGTACGGTTGACTGGACTATGGAAGAAAAAAAATTTCTCTGGTACAATTAACCGAACTATCGAAAAGTATTTTTTCGCTGGTACAGTCAAAATTGATAGAAGAATAATTAATAACTAATTAATTAATTACTAAATTATATCCAGATATAACTATAGGTGCTATTATTATTATGGAGAGCGGGGTGACCCTCGACCCCCACACTTCTGGGGGTATACAGTCTCATAACCGAAGTACGTGGGTGATGCATTCGATATGCCTTCAACAATTTACGACCTTCGTATCCAAGGCGTCTAGTTCTGTTTGAGTCCATTTGAGTATGCCGAAAGAGTACATCAAAACCGGCATGACCCAACCGTTGAAGGCACGCACCTTATTGCCATCTGATAAAAGACTATTAAATACCTACTTTTTTTAGACGGGCAAAGAAGCGCTCCTTCAACGATTGCTTCATGTCAGCAACATTGACGCCCAGCGCTTCCGACATACCCGAATTATAGGTATCGGTTGCTGAGAGGGATCGAAGAGTTATGGAATCCAAGAGCTGGGTTTCACAGATTCCACAATCTCCCCCTCGTTTTACATGCATGACCGCACATTTGACCATACCAAATTCCATCCTGATGGCGCTAGGTACTGAAAGTTTCAGTTACCTTCAGTAACTCCATCAGTCGCAAATCGTTGGGGCACAGAGTTTTATGTCATCCATGTAAAAGAGGTGAGATATAACCTGACCATCTTTCTACAACCGATAGCCTCTACCTGAATCCTAAGAGGATTCAAGACTAAGCAGAACCAAAGTGGATTCAAACTATCGCCCTGAAAATATACCTCACTCTATCCTTATCGGGTCGCTATTCCTCTGAATTTGCCGACATCCTGGATAGCGAAGGACTGTCCTCCATTGCCCCATACACGACATCAGGAAGGTGCGCAGAGTTGCATCACCTTTATACAACTCTAGCACTCTTATGAGCCATGTATGTGGCACCGGGTCATAGGCCTTCTTATAGTCTATCCAACATGTCGACAGATCCTTTCGGGAACGGCGAACCTGGTGACTAATGGCCATATCAGTGAGGAGTAGCTCCTTAGTACCATGGGACCCGTTATTCTGAGAAGCGGACATGACAGAATTGTTATCTATGTTTGCTAATTTTAGTTCTCAAAATGGATGTAAGAACTTCATAGACTGTCGGGAGACAGGTGGGTCATACCTGTTGTCAGGAACTCTGGCAGCGACCCATACTCTAAGGCTGACTGAAACAGGGTCGCCAGGCGAGCGTGCGACCTTGTGAACCATTTTATCCAGAAGTTGTGCAGCCCATTCGGCCCTGGAGATTTCCAGTTAGGCAACGGACGGACTGCACGAGCTACGTCTTGGGGGCTAATAGTAATGTCCCCTATTTCTGATACTGGATCGCACGCCCGCTCAATCACCCGAGTCCATTCACCCTCGGCATGGCTGACAGGCACCGACCAGATGCTGCACCAGAACGAACACATTGCATCATCATCCGGCAGGTGCGTGTCAGCCACACCTTGGTCCGGTCGCTCCCAAGCCCTATAAACCCACCTTTCATCTTTTGGAATGTGCGATTCTGGGTGTATCGGTTCACCCGCCGCTTATACTTATTGAAATTATATAAGGCTTGTATTCTTTGTATGTAGTCTTTAACACTTTTCATTTTAACTGTACATTCCGTCCACAATTTTATTAAAGTACTATTGTTAAAAAAAAATTAACCCTGGTCCGGTCAACTGTACCACGGTTCACAGAAGAAAAATGGTCCAGTCAACTGTAACACTGTTAAATTTTTTTACCATGGTCCAGTCAACCGGACCTAGCCAACTGTACCACGGGCAAGGAATGTTTTAAACTTTGGTTTGGGTGAACAACATGACATAATAAGAATTTTTCTAACTTCAAATCATCATTCATAATAAAATGATAAATCTGATTCACCCAAACAAAACCGCTGCAGCAGTACCTACCTACCTACTTGTTAGACGAACGAAATGTGAATTATTCGCGAGTCAAAATGGATTGTAAAACTGTGACCTTACAATGACAACGCCACGCCATCTAGTAATCAGCAGATAATTATTTCGAGTTTTGTTAAGCAAGAGGTTCGATTGTTTTTTGAAAATCCGATAGATGGCGTGACTCCAAGCACGCACACTTGCAAAGATTTTTCGTTTTTTTTCGGCCCTGGAAATCCTACAATACTTGTTATTTCTTTATGTTTGAAGGGGTTTGCGACAACACTAATTCGTAATAACATCAAGTTGTTTCATTACTTCTACAAAAAGCATATAAGTATCGAGAATTTATATCAAAAAGAATGTATGGGAAAGCGCGTCGAAGCCTCCACCTTAATAGGAAGGTGGAGAGCGCTTCTTTCTTAGGAGCGCGATCTTTTAAAACAACTTTTAATGCAGTTTTTACAGTGCGAATGAGGCGTTCCCATGCTCCTCCCATATGGGGGCTAGCAGGGGGAATAAATTGCCAGGTGACTCCTTTATTTAAGGCTTCTGTCACCAGTTGTTGCTGGTGGTCTATCACCTCCTAGTATGCCTTCTTTAATTCGACATCAGCGCCTCTTAAGTTGGTGCCATTATCAGAGAACACTGTGTGTGGCCAACCCCTGCGTGCGGCCATCCGGCGCAGAGCCATTATCATAGAGTCGGTTGTGAGGGACGAAACTAATTCTAAGTGCACAGCACGTACTGTAAGACAAGTAAACACTACGCCGTACCTGCGTACCCTTTGTCGACCAACTACTACTTCCAGGGGACCAAACAAGTCTACACCACACATTGTGAACGGCCTCTGATGATGGGTAAGTCTGCACTCAGGTAAGTCACCAAGGCGTGGAGGGTTAGGTGAAGTTTGTCTAAAACGACAAATCAAACAATGTTTGGCAACAGTTCTAACAGTAGGCCTTAAATTTACGATCCAGTATTTTTGTCTTAATTCGTTAATAATCATCTCGTTACACGAGTGTGCAGCATTCACGTGATAATGCAACACTATGAGCCGCGCTATATGGTTTTTACCATCTAAAATAATAGGAAATTTAGTCAGCTGATTAACATCTTTCACGTTTCCGATTCGTCCGCCAACACGTAAAAGATTATTTTCGTCAATGATCGGGGTAAGTGTTCGTAAACGACTTTCACGCGTTATCTCTTTATTTGATTTTAACAAATTAATTTCAGAAGTAACAACATCTCTGCTTTATGCATTAAATCAACGGTAATACAGGTAATTGAACTTTTCTTACATTTTTCGATAAATAATAAAACTGTAGCCGTAGCACGTAATAATCGCAGCCAACGGGAGAATCTACTTGGATCCGGTACAGGTAAGTCACAACTTATTTTATTATTATTATCGCACACAATGTTTATTCTTTCTAATATTTTATCATCACTAGTAATTATTTTTATTTCAGGTTGTTGAGGCCAGCAAGAAGGCGGTTGGTACAAAAACGACGGTCCGGAAAACCACGTGGAATCACTACTAAGCACGTAATCGGTATTCTTCGTTCCCAAGTCAGCTACGTTTAAGTCGGTAGACACATAGTGCTACTCGTCCACCTTGCTTAACTCATCAATTTCCCCGAGTCTGTTTGCAATGAAAACTTTATAGGTTCGACATTGATTCTTAATCCAATACAAAACCGTAGTCGAATCCGTCCAATAGTGTACTGAATTCGGTTGCGAACGGTGTTCTTTTTTTATGCTACTAGCTAATTTACACGCTAACACTGCTCCCTGCAACTCCAATCGCGGCACGAAGACTGGCTTCAGGGGAGTAACTTTGCATTTGCTCGCGATGAACGATACGGTAACGCGTCCGTTGATGCTTTCGCGCCGCCAGTAAGCGACCGCGGCGTACGCACTCGGTGATGCATCGCAAAATATATGAATTTCCAAACTCGCTAAACTATCGCTTATTGGGTCAGTCGAAAAATACCATCGCGGAATTCTTATATTATTAATTTCCTGAGCTTGACTAATCCACTCTCTAAATAAATAATATAAATCATCGCTTAATTTATCATCCCAGTTAAGATTCTGTTCCCAAACTTTACGCATTAAAATTTTCCCTTTAATTGTGAATGGACTTAGGTAACCGTGAATGTCATAAATGGACATAACTATACATAATAGTTCGCGTTTTGTCGGTATCCGTTTCAGTAGTAATACATCTTGCGGTATCGGTTTAAAGGACAAATCAAAGGCTAACATATCGGTACCTGGAATTCCTGGAAACCATAACAGCCCAAGTGCTCGTTCCGGTTGGTTATCTATATTGAACCTTATTGCCTTGTCATTATGGGTTTCTTTGGGGACTTCACTTAATACGGTCGGTACGTTACTTAACCAATTACGCATCTCGAATCCACCTTGTTTGTGAATATAGGAAAACTGGTTAAGTTTAATTGCGTTAACCGCGTCAGGCATTTGCTCTTGAAAAAGAGAAGCATTCTTATCTTGGTTTATGAATTGCGCTATAAAGGGAGAACAATTAGCACCGAATATGAGTGACGTCATGGCGTATTTATTGACCTCGTCGCTCCCTTTCTCTCTCCATAAAAATCTTAATACGTTTTGATCATCATTTTTAATTTTAATTCTTAAAAACATATCTTTTATATCGCCAATTACACCTATACAAATTTCTCGAAATCTAAACATTATGCCGTTCAAGGAATTTAATAAATCAGGTCCTTGCAGTAAAAAATCGTTAAGTGAAAAATCATTACATTTGGCAGCGGCGTCAAATACTAACCTCAGCTTCTTTTTATTTGGGTTATCGACCCCAAAGTGAGGTAAGTACCAAGTACGATTAGTGAGCGTGTCCCCCCCACACTCAGACTCGCTAAGTCTTCTAGCTTAATTATTTTCAAACAAATGTATAATCCGTTCTCGATATCGCGATTCATATTCCGAGTCGGATAACATCTTCCGTTCGACTGATTTTAGTCTTTTCAAAGCGACGGAATACGAATCGGGCATAACGCAAACATCTGATTTCCAGGGAAGACCCACTGTCCATTGACCCCCGAATAACTCAGCTGATTCGTTAAGTAGGTATGTTTAAGGCTGATGCTCCAGGGTAGCCCGCGAAATTCAAATTTTCTTACGTTTTTGTTCACTGGCTTGCAATTTGCCAAAAACGTAAGAAAATTTGAATTTCGCGGGCTGGTCGAAGCATTCACCTTAAAGCTCTTGTTTCTTCGATATTTTGACGCGGATTATTACAAATCCCGATAGAGTCAAGCGAGAAAGAACGACGTATTAGTTGGTGTAAATCTATATTATCGTTATTTTGTTTGAAGATAGGAAGATCTCTGTTGTAGGTATCTAGCGGTTTGTATGTGGGCGGCTGACGCTGTGGGGAAGTTGTGCACGCGGGCTAGTACTATTATCTATTCTGTGACGCGGGGATGGTAAGTAAATGCGAGTCGCTCGCGCCGCTTGAGAATCGTGCGCGCGCACGTTGTTTACCATTTTCATAAAATAAGGCTCCGTGCACACACCACCCGAGCAACGTTTGTGTAATAAACGGCCTATTAGGTTCAAACTTTTTACAAAGAATTGGCGCAATCAAATCATAGTTATCTTGACCTATTAACAATGTAGGTTTTATGATATCACAATTGCAAGGATTAAACTTAATGTTATACAAGTTTTCGTATTCACTAAAGTCCATACAAGAAGTCGATTGCACAGGTAAGTTCAATTCTTTTAATTTGCGAGCACGTAATTTAAACTTATTACCGTCACTGTTACTAATGTCCAAGTTTAATATTTCAGTTTTACATACCAACTCGCTGGAGTCCCATGCGCTCGTGGCACGCATCGTGACGCACTCACCGTGTAACCCAGGGCTCACTGTCGCGCCGTCGTCTAACAGCGCGTGCGTGTGAACACTTTGTTTGGGTCCATGTATGGTAACCGGCACTATTTTAAGCACTATTTTTGACACGTTAAGCACTTTACACTTTTCAGGATTATTATTTAGGACGGACACTTCGGAACATCGCGTTTCGACCGTGTGAGCTACGAGTTCGTCGCTGCTAGTGCAGGCGTGCGGCGCCACCGCGTCCGCGTCGGGCGGCTGAGACTTGCTCAGCGGCTCGGTTGCGGCCTGGCGCGCTGCCTGCGGTTTCACCCAGTGAAGCAAACGATGATGCGGCCCATCACAGGCGTCGACGTCGCAGTTCTCGGCGGTGCACTCCGACTGATTTTCACGTCGATCTCAGACACTTGAAGCACAGTTTGTTTATGCGAACATAGCGCCATCGGTCTTTGCGCATAGAGTGTTTGAATTTGCTGCACTCTGTTAGTTTGTGAATAGGTTTTTTGCAGTATTTGCATTTATCAGATGTGGAGGGGTTGTTGACCTCCGCACACACTAACAGTGATTGCTTGTGATTTTTATATTTCTCGGAATTAGATCTCGGTTTCGAATCGATTTGACTGTGCACGTAGCTTACTCCTGTCATTGCAACTTTCTTGGCTTCTTGATGAAGAAACTAAGCACCTCTGGGCAGTTCGACAGCCACTTCCTAAGTTCATAGCCACCGGAGGCCATGAGCGCCACCAATTCATCCCTTAAGATGAGCGCCTGCTCAATACTATCTGAGCCCGTACAAATGTCGTCTACATAGACGTCCCTATCAATGACTGCAGCCGCGCGGGGAAAGCGAAGCCGTTCCTGTTCAGCCAGTTCTCGTAGCGTACGCATGGCTACATACGGGCTGGGCTTTAATCCGTACGTGTTTGTGTTGAGCTCATACGTGACCATCGGTTCTTCTGGGCTCTCTCGCCACAATATCAATTGGAACCGACGGTCGTCTGGATGGATCTCCGTTTGGCGAAACATCATCCTCACGTCCGTAACGAAGACAACTTGGTGTCTCCTGAAGTCCGTTAGAACGTCGGCAATGTCTCTGGTCAACTTAGGACCAGCGTGCAGACATTGATTCAAGGACACTCCGCTAGATGTCTCCGCGCTCCCGTCGAACACAACCCTAATTTTGGAGTCAGGTGTCTTCAAGACTGCATGATGAGGCAAAACGTAGTGCTCCTCATGACGCCAGTCCACCCTGGACACCGGCATGTGGCCCAAGGCCAGGTATTCGCGCATGAACTCCACATACTTCTGTCGGAAGTTGGAGTCCCGTTTCATGCGCCTCTCCATTGCCACCATCCGTTTCTCTGCCAGACTCCAGGAGCTCCCCAGCGGAGGTCGAGTCGATAGAAACGGCAACCGTGTCATAAATCTGCCCGACGGCAGGCGCACCGTGTTACATTGATAAAATGTCTCGCACTCCTCGTCAAGCGGGTTAGTCCTAGGAGCGGTGGGTGGCTCTTCCGTTGCCCAGAACCTTTGCAGGACCTCTGATAAAACGCTGCCATAATATATGGGGCTATAATCCGTTGCGTCCTGAGGTCCCCAAACTGGGCCCAATAATGCGTATCCTCCTACGGTAGGTACGCACGGCCACCACCCCGTTTGGTTGCAGCTCCCGCTTGCCACTCCGGAGCAGCTTCCCGAGGACGTCAGTTCCAAGCAAGACGTCCACTTGTCCGGGAATCGCAAAGTAGGGATCGGCCAATTCCAACCCATTGGTCAACCCTTTTACCGCCGGCGGTAACCGTATCTGAGGGAGGACCAAAACAACCGCCGTGGCATTCACCCGTGTGACCGATGCCGAGTCAACCATTTCAAACAGGAGTGTAGTGTGACCCCTGAGGTGAGGCACCCGATTGCCACCTATACCTACTGCGCCATCCCGTGATGGCTCTAATGTAAGGCCCAACCTATCCACTAGGCGACTCGACACAATACAACCTTGTGCCCCTGAATCCAATAGTGCCCTCACGTGCACTGGCTGTCCATCCGTACCCCAGACAGTAATCCTAGCTGTCGGTAACAATACCGTCACTGGCGGGGTGGGCACTACGGCTGAACAGGCTACTAATTGCTAGCAGGGGCCACCTTCCTCTCCTCCTGCCGGGGGGGGGAGGAAGCCCCTGGCCCATGTACGGATCCCAACCCGGGTAATACACCCCTCGACCCATCGGCGCCATACGCATCGGTCGGCAGTAGCCCACTGGCATTCTTCCAAACGGCGGTGTATGCGCCATCAAGCGTGGGCGAAACGCTTGATGGCGCATACACCGCCGTTTGGACCGGGGCTGGGAGAAACGACTACTCGTGGCTGGTAGCGTGCCCCCCAGTGCTGTCGAGTAAGTTGCATAACCCGGCTCCCCATGTATTACCTCCGGGCACCCGCCCGTATCTCGGCGCCGATCCCCCCCCCTGCGGAGGAGACGGCGGCATTTGGCGGTTCTCCAGATTTCTCGTTGACCCCCCTCCCCGAGGGGCGGGCGACCGCTGATTTCTGGTTGCCCCCCCTCCCCTATGGGGGGGTGACCGGCCACCCGATGCTGGCCTAGGAGGGGAAGGGTGACCTCCCGACGAGGCCCCGAGCGCCTCCCCACTCTCCGACAGGCAGAGGAGCTCATGATGGGCCCCCCCGCATGTCCGACAGTTGGTGGTCTTGCTGCACTCACGCATAAAGTGTGTACCTAAGCAGCGGAAGCACAAGTAGCGCTGCTTGACCACCCCTCTACGCCTATGCACTCGCTGCGCTTTAAAATCCGTGCACGCGGTGATAACATGTCCCCTCCCGGCAGAAAGGGCACACTTCCGATTGGAGGGCGTTGTATTTCTGCCCCCCCCCGACGGGGCTCAATCGGCTTGGGCCCGCTAGTACGTCGGGTTGACGGAGGGGGGTGCGACGTGGTTGCCCCTTGGCAATCCGCCCGCCTGCACTCGCCTTCTAAAAACACCCTCAAATTTTGACTCGCCACCATGTGATTGCTCGAACCGCGCCACTACTTCGCTCGGCAATTTGCGTAAAACCCTGTTAACAACAATATACCTATTGTCCCCTAACGACAACTTAAGTCGATCTAACGTGTTAACCGCTACCGTGACCGGGTTTAGGATTTTCGACCTTATTTCGTACACGTTAGAAACCTTCGGTATTCCAAATATTTTCTCAATGAGCCCATCAATAATTAGTCGCCGATTATCGTATCGGTCAATTAAGAGGCCCCATGCCGTTTCATAACTAGCGTCCGTAATTTCCAGATGGGTCAAAATGTCGTGAGGCTCACCGGAGAGCCTAGCCATTAACTGCGCCATTTTATACGCGGGCGAGAGGTCCGTACGCGAATGCACAACACTATTAAATATATCGCGAAATCTCGGCCAATCGGCATACTCGCCGGCAAATTCTGGTACGTTCACTGGCGGCAAAGGCGCCATGATCCCTACGCCCACCGGCCTGCATTTTTCCCGAATATTCCCTTTTCGCGACCGCTCAATGTCGGCTGCCGCTTGAATAATGCTCATCACCATTTTACCGCACTGGTCCACATTACCCCGCACTACCGCCTGAGCACCAGTTTCCACCGCCGGGTCCTCGTCTTCAAGACGCGCTAAATATTCGGCGTGACATTTTAAAACCGCATCATACCTTTCATCTCCTTGTCGAGCGCGCGTCAATAGCGCGTCTTCGCGATCTGAACGACCAACTAACGTAACCGCTAATGAAGACCATCTTAATTCCGATTCAATTCTTGCCGCGATATTCTTAGTTACTGACGGAGCCATTGTACCAACTTCAATACACGCAAATAAGCAACAATAATTATTAAACACTTAATTTTAACCGAAACTAAATAATAATTTAATTTTGAGTGAATAAAACTGTAAGTAGTATTATTAGTAATTGGGGAATGACTAATAATAAATAAACGTTTCTCCGTATATAAACGCAACAATAACAAATTATCCACTCAACCAATATTCTTAGTCTATTATATAATGCCATAATGTAAAACTTAACTTTAATTTACAATGGAATGTGGTTCAATCGCGACCTACCTTCAATTGAAATTATGACCACAAGTTTTAACTAACTAATTTATTTTGTACCAAACGTACCAAACCTACAAAGTGGGTACAAACCACGCTCTGCTACCAAAATTATGTTCTAGCCAGGACCAACCGGGCAGCTCACGGGCCCATAGATGAGCAGCCAGCAACCAGTTTATCCTGACGAGAGCAATCAGACGCGGTACGCGCCAGCTAACCCCGTATGCCTAACTTAACCTAATTGACCCAACTGTTCTTCGAGTCGATATCGCTCGTCGACCACTCGCAAGGTTGAGTTAATGTTTATTTGAAGTGTATGTTTGTGATACTTGCGATGGCCTGCAGCAGGGTCCTGACTCGCCTTCGTCAGCTCACCGTCCAACAACGCCTTCCACCAATCCTCGCTCCAATTATCACTCTAGTCCAGAAATATAGTCTAAAAACACAAAGCCTCGGTGCTCCGTACAGCACAGCCGATACGAGGCAAAACCGTACTGGGTTTTGAATCCCGTGTGACAGCGCAATGTCTCCAAAAAAAATCTTAACCTCAAAAAAATGCGTGCACAAACTCTAAGCGGGTTCCTTCCCAATAGTCGACCGACATGTGATGTCGGACCACGGCGCGCGTCTGCTACTCTCCCGCTCGCGCGCGTAGTGATATCTCGCTTGCGCAGCCGACCAAGAGCGTAAGCAGCCGACCACGCGCGACGCGGGCGCTATATATTACTAAAGGCTTAATTTTAAACACCGCCTTTTATTAGAGTAATATTCAAAATGTTGCCACATTAAATTTACGATTCAGAGGAACACAATATGACATAATATTATTATGTAGGTACACATACACAAACACAGACGGTAAATCAATTATGGATTCTTAATTTAAAGTAAACACTAAGTAGTTACATTATTCTTTCAAAACAGTACTGAGCCGTCCATCATCGCTAACACATTTGTAATTATTTAGATAAGATTTATTTCAAAATATCCATTTTTTAACAAAACATCTGGCTGGGGTAACGTTACTCCAGCCGGAAGTGTTTTTATCAAATAATTAAAAAAACTATCAGCATACCAAATTTAAAAATGTGCTTACCATTTACAGAAGCAGTATTTCTAATTATTTATCTACACCCATGCTATAAATCCTCTATAAAAGTATCTGAAACAGTTAGCTTAAGGCCAACATTAAAACAGCCAGTGTCATAATAACCATTTATAACACCCAAACGGGTGTTATAATGTTGTACTGAATTTCATTATGCAACTCGTTTTAAAAAAAGAACATTGTCTAGCACGTGCGATTCACTACCACAGCGCCGTAATTAAAAAAAAAACTTATAGGTTAATTCGAATGCACGTCGTATCCCGCCATTTTTGTTCGATATTAGTATTGCATAATGTACTTTGTTGTTTACAAAAATGAGTGATACAAGGTTTGTGCATTTTAATAATTGTAAAATCAAAATGTAAATAATTATATTATTACCTATACATGGTTTGTTTGTATTAATACTCAGCAATTAAACTTTCCATGAATTTACATAGACTTCTTACAACACTACACCACCCTATGGTTTCAGAACCTTTTATATGGAGGATTCATATCATGGATGTAGATAAAGTCTTGTATGCAACTGTACATAATTAGGTATTAAAACACTCATGTGATACTATTATCACACTCGGCTTCGCCTCGTGTGATAAACCCACACTCGTGTTTTAATACCCCTCATTATACAACAGTTGCATAAATAACTATTAGTGCACTTAGAAGACGATTTTCGACAACATCTGGCTGGGGTAACGCACTCGCGGCGAGCCGACATGGTAACTTTGTCTGGTCAATCAGAGACGACTATTGGCTGTGTATATGTGTGTAAAGCAACTTAATTTATTAATAACGTAGATCAGTTATGTTTTGATGCACAAGCCTGGCACCAATGAGGAACCGTGGGGATTCGAACCTTTACAGCAGTATGGTGATGGTGACAGCTTGAGAAATGAAACCAGCCAGCACGATACACGACGTATATTCTTCCAAAATTTTCGTCTTAGACATCAACTTATTATCGATACTTCACGCTTATTACTACAATGGATTACTTTGATAATATAAAATGCAATCAACATTAATAAATTATGTGTGTACACGTTCACAGGTCAAAGGGAAGGGAAGTGACAGAGGACATAGACAAATAAAGTAAACTACACAGAAACCGATGAGATTTAAAGGCATAGACAATAATTACTATTGCTCTAATAATAAATGTACGCAGTTATTTAGGTACTTGCTAATGGCAAAATCTGTTACAAAGGTACTAGGTCGAAGCTTTACATGCTAGGTAAAATCTTTAAATATCTTCGTAAAATCTGTACATATCTACGTTATTATTTACATAAGTTAAATTACATATTATATAATAACGAAATGAGATTATTTTATGTTAACAAATGAGCAATAAGATTCTACTATGGTAAACAAATGAATAAAAGGATTCTAGCAGGACTAACAACCAAAAATAACAAATTTACATGGCTATTATCTACATGTATCTAGCCTTATTTCTAAGCTGTTATTTACAATAAAAATTTTAATAACATATTTAAAGTCAATTTTTTATTCTAAAAGCATTAACAAAATAATAATGGTTGCCGATATAATTTTGGAATCCCTTTTATTTACGGAGGTATTTATATCGATTATCGGGTTTGGCGTACAGGACATGCCGGCCGATAAGGCATTTCTTCATAACTTTCCCAAATTTAGCTAATTTTTTAAATGTGACAACACCATCATCGCCTTTATTATGTTTGATCGTTGACGGTCTGTTTATGAAGTCACTACCCAAGAGGGACCACAGTGCTCTAAATGGAATCGAATCTTGATACCTAATAATACCTTAGCGGACTGCATTATTTTAACGTAATATGTATCAACGACGGACTTAAACTACTGTTGAGGAACTCTAGGACTTGTATCACTTCTGTAAGGCTTCACCAGTGTGTACACGAATGTGATTTATTATATCACTCCTGTGCCTATAACTACACCGACATACGTCACACTGGTAAGTCTTTTCACCAGTGTGTTTACGAAAATGTTTCCTTAAATTACTCTTCATACTAAAACTACGCATACATACATCACACTGGTAAGGCTTTTCACCAGTGTGTATTCGATAATGTGCTGATAAATAACCTTTTTGACTAAAACTACGCTGACATACATCGCACTGATAAGGCTTTTCACCAGTGTGTATTCGATTATGTGCTGTCAAATTAATCTTCATACTAAAACTACGCATACATATATCACACTGGTAAGTCTTTTCACCAGTGTGTATTCGCATATGTCTGGTTAAATTACTTTTTTGACTAAAACTACACTGACATACATCACACTGGTAAGGCTTTTCACCAGTGTGTATTCGATTATGTGCTGTCAAATTACTTTTTTGAATAAAACTACGCTCACACACATCACACTGGTAAGGCTTTTCAGCAGCGTGTGTTATATTATGAGCTTTCAAATGACCTTTTTCACTGAAACTACGCTGACATACATCACACTTATACGGCTTTTCACCAGTGTGTATTCGAATATGTTTGGTTAAATTACATTTTATATTAAAACTACACTGACATACATCACACTGGTAAGGCTTTTCACCAGTGTGTATTCGATTATGTGCTGTTAAAGAACCTTTTGCACTAAAACTACGCTGACATACATCGCACTTATACGGTTTTTCACCAGTGTGTATTCGAATATGTTTGGTTAAATCATACTTTTTACTAAAACAACGCTGACAAACCTCACACTGGTAAGGCTTTTCAAACGTGTGTACTTGATTATGTGTTGTTAAAGAACTTTTTGCACTAAAACTACGCTGACATACATCGCACTTATACGGTTTTTCACCAGTGTGTATTCGAATATGTCTGGTTAAATCATACTTTTTACTAAAACAACGCTGACAAACCTCACACTGGTAAGGCTTTTCAACCGTGTGTACTTGATTATGTGTTGTTAAGTATAACTGTTCATTTTTCTTTAGCCCCACCACAGTAATTGTATCTTTGAGGTTTGTTCTTCGTGTGTCCAGTTTTGGTTTCTTTGTGATGGGCGCCTCTGTGAAAAGAAATCTGGTAAGTACGTACAATGTTCGAAGAAGATTGACATACACACGAGTCTAATTAACAGCGGGTTTTAGTTGTTCACATTGTTAACGCCTGCTGTCCCCGAAGATTGAGGCAGAGATGTATAACTACATTTACACCAGCATTTCGCCCGTTATGTTTAAAGCCTCGAGCTTAGGCTAGCCTAGCCTAGGCTCATGAACGAGTGCTGTTCAGCGAGAACGTCAGTAACATCAAGGCCTGGCTATGCTAGCCATTCTTGAGGAGTTGAAGTGGATCGCATGATTAATTCTGCCACTTGTACGCAAAGATTCAGCCACCGTTCTCTTAAGACCGATTCGCCATTGGACTGTTCGTCGACAGGATGATTTATTAATTTCCGTTTCCCCAGCAGGGTCTTTCACATATGGACATTTCGCCGACAGAACGTTTCATATGCGTCACTTTCAACGACAGCCCTTTCCAGCTACAAAATGTTTCACCAACACGACGATAAACCTATAACTCATTTAACTACAGACCTTTCCATCTACGACGGAGAATTCGCCGTCAATCTTAATACAAGCTATATTACAAAAATTGCACATATATAAAAGATAATGCACATAGGTAAAAGACACTGCTGGGGAAACGGAAATAAATGAATCATCCTGTCGACGAACAGTCCAATGGTGAATCGGTCTTAGGAGAACGGTTGCTGAATCGTACGAAAAAAGTGTGCTTTAGACGGTAGAGGTCTTAGGAAAATGTTGTGCCGCATCGTAAGCGCGAACTTCGACCTTAGTTTTATGGATAGAGCGTTTTCAAAGGTTGGTAGCACGAGCCGAAATCATGTCAGTGAAGTAAACGTCAAAAGACCACGTAAAAAAACTTGTTCTGACGTCACCTGCTAGCCATAAAATTTTTCACACAGTCAATTCACCGTTTTTTTTGGTCTTCCTCGATTCTTACAGCCATCTACATTCATTTATACTCAACATTCTCCTTACTACATTTTTCTCATTCCTCCGCATCACATGTCCATACCACGATGACCTATTACTACACATCTTTTCAGCCACCGGCGCCACTTTCAGACTTCCTCTTATGTACTCAATACTTATTTTATCCTTTCGCGTTACACCACACATCTCCCATAGCATTCTCATCTCAGTCACATGAATTGCCTTTCATTCATCACTTTAGTGGCCCAGCATTCGGATCCATACAAGACACCAGGTCTAACCATGGTTTTATACATCTTCTCCTTGAGTTTAAGGGAAATTCAGGAGTCGCATATTGTTCCCGTGACGCGCCGCCATTTCATCCACCCAGTGTTAATTCTGTGCTTAACACTCCGATCTATTTCGCCATCGTTTTGCACGAGTGAACTGAGATACCGGAAGTCGGAGCAGATTGAGAGGAGCGCGCCATTTAGCGCTACGACCCCAGAACTGGAGAGATCGACGAAATAGCAGAACATGTATTCAGTTTTACTCTGCTGATTTTCAAGGTCCATCTTCATCGGCAAACAGCATGGGCCAGGGGGCCTCTTCCTGTATGTCCGACGTCAAAGCGTCCATTTATCAATAAGAAGAGGTAAGGACTTAAAGCCGACCTTTGGTGCAAGAAGCTGGCCGGACGTCGGTACAAGATTGACTGTACATAGCACGAATTAACTACATACTTCCCAGGTATACCTTTTTTCTTTCAAGGCCTACCACAACACATCCCGAGGTATTGATCTGGAGAAAGCGTATGATAAGGATCATACGCTTTCTCCACATCAATGAACACCATGTGCAAGTTTTTGTGTGCACGTCTCACTCTCTTCTCTTATTCTTTTTTTTATCACTATCTCCCATACTTTCATACTATGTGACATGAGCTTTATCTCCTGATAGTTGTTGCAGTCCTGCACATCACCATTTATTTTTGAAAATTGCCACCAGCGAATTATTGCACTATTCTTGTGGGATCGCTCCTTAACCTTTTGAACGCCACGGTCGTGTATAGCCGACAAATGAAAGCGTGCAAAACACGCCACCGTCGTCTACTTATGACAAGAAAACGAATTTTTTTTTGTACAAAATAAATATACTAAATTAAGTTTTCTGTGTTCCTTTTTCCTATTATTTATAACTACATTAATGAAATATTGTAAAATGGCCTAAAGATATTTTCATTAGTTATATTTAACTTGAAAAAACAATTATCAAAAATTGCTAATCGAATTTCGTAAAAAAGTTTACTTCCTCACGCCACAGTCGTCAAGACACGACAGCTAGTGATGTACCTATCACTAGCTGTCGCTGTCGGTAAGGTAACTTATATTTCAAATCTATGGAAATATTTTATTAAAAGTAGCTTATTATTACTTCGACAATTATTTTTTATAACAACTATTCGTATCTGAATATTCCTAATCTATACTATATAATATTATAAAGCTGCAGTGTTTGTTTGTTTGTTTGAACGCGCTAATCTCTGGAACTACTGGTCCGATTTGAATGATTCTTTCAGTGTTGGGTAGTCCATTTATCGAGAAAGGCTATAGGCTATATAACATCACGCTGCGACCAAAAGGAGCGGAGCATAAATGAAAAATATTGCAAAAACGGCGAAAAATGTATTCCTTTTGTGAGCTGTTTCTCTTTTATGTGACGCAGACGAAGTTGCGGGTCAGCTAGTGCTTAATATTTATAAAATTGTGGAAAAAAAAACATAATTATCCTATTTTAGTTTAATTTCAGATGTCACGGAAATCTTAAGTACCTACTTAAATGAAATTTATTGCATATTTCATTCGTTCATCATACTATTCATTTTGGTTGGCAACACTAAAAAACAGTGAAGTAATCTATCGGGTAGGTTTCTTATTTACAATTTTTGTTATATTATGTGATAATTATGTCTTCTCCTGATCCTGAGGATAAAGCCGGACCTTTCTCACAAAGTTTACTAAGTAATGTAAGTCGTAAAAGGAAAGCATCGCCAAACGAACAACTTTGTGCAAAGAAAACAACAGAAACACAAGTTTCTTCGGAACCTAAAACGAGTGCAATGTATCAAATTATCAACGGAGCTTGAAAACGAAAATGAAATCTTTATTTGTAGACATAGGTTGTACAGGGGTGTTCCAAATAAATATTAATAGCGAGTCCATCTATGCCTTGCGTTGAAGCATACAAATGAAATCCATACTTAAAATCTATTATCAATTTAAATGAAAATTCATTATAATAACAAAAGAGTACATAATGTCAGAATAACACAAACATAAAATGGAATCAAAATAATATAAAAATAAGAAGATTACATGTCACATAAATAAATGGGTATTACAATTTGATTTTATTAGATAATATAATTTTAATTTCAGTCAAGGTTTTATAAATATAATAAATCGGATGTAGCAGGTCTAGTATCATAGCTTTCATTTAAATAATCATGAATTGTATAATAACATTTTTCGACTAGAAATTCGTTTAAGCATTTTTTGAACAGATCTTTATTGGTAATATCTATAATTTTTTTAGGCAATTTATTATAGATTTTGGGTGCCATACCTAAAAAAATTTTACTGAAAACAGCTTTTTTGTGTCGTGTTATGCATATTGTATTTTTGTACCGTATGCTCTTTGGGTGGTTGTATAGATGTAGATTTGCTTTGACATAGGTGGCTACTTCATATATATATAGACATGGAAGTGTAAGTAGCTGAAGATTTTGAAAATGTGGCTTACAACTGTCTGTGCTTTGTATGCCACATATTGCCCTTATGCATTTCTTCTGTGCTTTAAACGCCATTTCTCTGTCTGGTGAGTTCCCCCAAAACATAAGTCCGTAGCGTAATGTTGATGAGACATATCCGTGATAGGCCATTAATAGAGTTGCCTGATTTGAGACTTTTCATAGGTTATAGAACGCGTTTTCAATATGTATTTTCCAGTTCATGTTTTTATCGATCCAGATGCCTAAGAATTTGGTATGATCCGTCTCGCGAATACTTTTGTCACCATATCGAATGTCTGGTTTTTTATGGTTTGTTCTTTGTTCAAATGAGATGTAGTTTGTTTTATCGAAGTAAATTTTTAAGTTATTTCCGATTAGCCAGGTTATTATGTTATTAAGATTGTCATTTATCTCTTTTTCAAATGTCTCATCATTTTGACTTTTAAATAATACTGTGCTGTCGTCCGCGAATAAAATCATGGGATTATTAATAATTTTAGGCATGTCATTCAAATATACAATAAAAAATAATGGGGCAAGGACACCGCCGTGCGGTACCCCGAATAAACATTCGCGACGTTCAGAGGTGTATGTAATTTCTGTTTTTGTACGGGGATTGATTTTATTGATGCATGTAAATTGTTGCCGATTCGTCAGGTATGATTTAATGAGTTCAAGGATATTGCCTCTGATGCCACAGTTGTCCAATTTGTTTATGAGTATTTTATGGCTAACGTGGTCTTAAGGGACGCAAATGAATTAAGGTGTGATGTCTCCAAGTTACCTCCGGTGGATTTTAACCAACCAGGGCCTAGCGACCCACGAAATGCGGCGTTCGGAAGGCTAATCGCTTTTGAACTGGATCGAGTGCCAGAAGAAAAACGTTCAGTTCAATTTACTGAACGTTATTAAAAAAGTGCGACAGCAAAAGGACTGGGATGACATAAGTTTGCCAAGTTACGTAGAATCTGATTAAATTGTTTTAAATACTATTCAATTATTATTTATAATATCCATGTCACATCCCTACTCGCATGTGCGAGGAAATTGTCAAAAGTCGTGCCAGCCACGCCATAGTCGGGTATTCACGACAACGGACGACGTCACGAACGAGATTAGTGATGTACCTTATTATTATTTGATTTATTCGTTTGTAGTTCTAATGTCTACTTTTAGGTTGTTTAGTACTTTGTATCTGGTGTTTAATGATAGTATATTACGAATTAGGGTCAAATTAAATAAAATAATATTGCAACATTGAACAACAAACATACAATAACAATCCAACAGAACATTGAACGAAAAGCAATGAGTAATTATCGATAATATAGTTATCGATAAGATGTTGGAATCCCTATTTTTTTGTAGGTATTTGCGCTGATTTTGTGGCTTGGCGTGGAAGGGGCGCCCCGATGCGTTTACGCTCTGGCATTCAAAAGGACAACTCATTGAAAAATAAAGTCAGCCACTTACATCGATCTTCTTTTAAAGACTTCCATACTTCTACTGGTATTTCGTCAATCGTCAGGATCCATGGTTTCATAAAAAATGAAAAACAATTTTTAAATATTGAACTGACTTCTACTTTATCCATGCTGATGTCCCGCAGTCCCGCACCAAATCCATACTTACTTGTACCTTTTCAACCGACTTCCAAAAAGAGGAGGTTCAAATTTGGACATCATAACCTTACCAGCACCATATTTTATACTTTTAATATAACCTTTAAGGTCTCGTTATCCTTTCTCTTTTTTTCTCGTTCTCCTTTCGCTTTTGTGATCCGCTCCTTTTGGCCTTTAGGACTGTCCAGTGAGTCATACAACTTTCCTGAGCCATAGCCCTGGAAACTGCCACCGCCCTTTTTTGCCTTTCTCTTCCATTCTTTATAAATCGTTTTCATGTTTTAAACTGTCATTCCAGTTTGCTACACCCTGCCATTCTTTAAACTCAACCTTATAGGTATTATTTTTGACTCTTTTGCACATCTTCATTCCACCACCATGTATGAGCCATAGCCCTGGAAACTGCCACCGCCCTTTTTTTCCTTTCTCTTCCATTCTTTATAAATCGTTTTCATGTTTTAAACTGTCATTCCAGTTTGCTACACCCTGCCATTCTTTAAACTCAACCTTATAGGTATTATTTTTGACTCTTTTGCACATCTTCATTCCACCACCATGTATCCTTATCCATCCCTCTTTTTCCTTTCCATTCTCCAAACACATCTTTTGCTCTCCGTATGCAATTCGCCATCTCTGCCCAAGATTCATTCACAGATTTTCCTTCCATATCCTTAATTTCAATCATCTTACCTACTATTTGACTCTTAAACATACTTGCACATTCTTCTTTTTCTACCAGACGCCATCTGATTTTGGGTGGGGGCCGTTCGTTGTTTCTACTGGCCAGCCGCCTTTTATATCCATCATGACCAATCTGTGTTGGGACACTAAGTCTTCGCCTGGCAGCACTTTAGTGTTTTTGAAGTATTTAAGACTGTCCCGTTTGACCAGGCATAAAGTCTATTTGCGTCGTTTTTTATATAAATTATAGCCAAAATGAAAAAAGTAAGTTGCAATGCAACAAAAACGCAAATCGAACGCACACGAACTAAGCACGAACACTTTTGAAAAGGCAATGAACGCCATCTCCATACAGCCACACAATTTGATTTTACAATAAACTGTACAGCGCCATCTATCGTTTTTTAGTAAAAGCTGGCTCAGAAACATCTCAATAATAGTGATAAAATACCAAAGAGGCATGACATATTATTTATACTTTTCGGTAGGTACAATACAAAATAATACATAGAAACAATGACTCATACTTTAAAAATGCATTTTTTGGAATTATGACCTATCGGAGAAACCACCGTGCACCGCTGGAGGAGGACAGCAAAGGGTCCGGCTGGATCTGAATGGCGATAAGGTAGGTACGTAGTGATCACATCGTGCTATATGAATTGTCAATATTTAACAATGAGCTTTCATCAGCCTGTTCGATTACCTATTGTTTAAGTAACTAGTACTTACTATTAGTCTCCACGGCTCTTCGTTTCTTCTTAGACTTTTCTCTTTCTTCATCCACTTCAATTTTAAACACTTTTAAAAGTACATCACCTTCAGAATCAGATTCAGAATGTTTTAGAGGTATTTCTTTTACATCTTCTAGATATTCTGCAAGTAAGAAAACATTGTTATTATTAGAATTGGTTTATATCACTGAATAAAATGGTTTTCTGTTACAGTGATTCCTTCATAGAAATCATCAAATAGCCCACAAAATAATATTTTCTATAAGACTACTCGGTGAAATAAAAAATGATTTTCCAAATGTTTAAACAAAGTAAAATATTATCATAAGACGACATCGTGACGCGCGCAAGGTCTTTTGGCCCAAATTTTGAATTTTTCCGCGCGCTGGAGAGCGTCGCGTCGCCGAGCACCATAGAGCGGGACGACACTCGACGAATCAGAAGGCTTCTCGCCAGATACTTAGATTAACAAACAGATTGTTTATGGTTGGAAAAACGATTAAGTACAGAAAAATTTTGTGCTGTAAGGTGGCCATTAGTAATTGAACTACTAACTTGTACCTTGATTGATTATAGACGTTATTTATAGATGAAAAACGGTGTTTCATTGGTGTGAACATTAAAACAATGAATTATATGTACTAAATAAGCGAAATATCCACAGTCCAAATCCAAATGCTGTTTCATCATTCATCATCATCACTCTTCTGCCCTCATCACAATTTATTTGTGTTCGGCGCAGCATGTCAAATTGTCAACTTCTGTATTGCTCGTCATTTTATCAGACACCTCCTTTCTTAGACCTTTTTAGAATAATTCTACAAAAATAAATACCAACAATATCAAATTAATATATGGGGGTCGGCTTGAATTTATGCTTTTGCGGTTGCACAACGACATGCTTTGCTTACGCTTTGCTTGGTAGTATAGATGCAGGCCTACCTTACTGCCTCCTTCAGATGCGGTAAGGTGGCGGGGTCTTGAGGGAGAGCGCTACAGTCGCGTAGATCCTCAAGGCAAGTCTGGTGTGTTCTCCTTCACGTGGTTGCCACCCTGTTCTTGGTCTAATTCCTTAAGAAATAGACGTAACAAAAACCACCAGGCGCTTTTCAACCTAACCATGACCCTCCGTGACCGAGTGGGCGTGGGCTCGGCCGCCACTAAACCCAGCTGGCGCTGAGTAGGTAAAATAGGTCACCTGCGCTAGGACCTGCGCAGTTGAGCGCCGTAAGCGGGGATGAAGGAGTCCTGGAGGGTTGAGCCGAGCGGCGCTGGCGGTAATGCGTCCGTGAAGCAACACGCCCTCTTTGGTCTGGATTTCAAGCGAAACGGTGGCCCTACCCAATAGCCAAGGGTAGGGAAATGGTCATAGTGTCCCGTCAGAGGGTCACGGCGAGGGGTGGGAGGTCCGCGGAGGTCGTCCTCGGATGGCCAAAGCGGTTGGTGAAGGTCATGCTGAAGGTGCAAGTGAAGGATTGATTAGTCGTCAACCAGATCAAGCACCCGATGTCGCACTGTAAGCCAGCCTCACGCCCCTATATCTCGAAGGTACTCCTAACGGTTGAGCTAGTTTGTAGCGAGACGTTCCCAGGTGCGGGCTCCAAGGAGGGTGGGAAGCCGGAGAGATGAAATATAATACACAAAACTATGGATACCCAAAAACCAAAAGACACCACACACACACCACACACACACACAACAACCACACAAACACACACACCTAAAACACACTCACACGCACACACTGCACACATACACACCGGAGAGGAGGCGAAAGCCAATGATTCTCCCAAGAGGGGTGCTTGCAGCACCTCTCTAGCCCCCGGACGCTCCCCTGCTACCGCAGCGAGCTCCAGTGCGGGTACAGGTCCGGCAGTGGCGGGAACCGCTGCCCGGTCCAAATCTAAGTCCCGTAATAAACGGAGGAAGAAGGCGCTGCTCGGGACCAGTACCGCTCCTCCCTCTTTTTCAGGTGTGGAGCCCGCCACGAAGGTTAATTCCTCTGGCCGGGCTCCCCTCATACATCCTCCCCCGCCTACTGCTCCCCCCCCGGGCGACGCGTTCGCGCTCACCTGGCAGGTGCAGAGGAGCAGGCACAAAGGCAGGAAGGAGGATACTAAACGTCACTGCGCTGCACCTTCAGTGCAGAATGCCCCGGCCCCCTCGACGGACAACCCGAAGAGGAAGAACAGGCCGTCCCAGAGGCAGCGGCAGACACTGTGGAAGGGTAAGACCCCACAATCTAAACAGGCTAACGCCGCTGGTCGGGTAGAACCGTCTAGCGGCAATGTCAACTTCTCCGCAGGCAAGCGGTCGCAAACCGAGGCCGGCACCAGCCGACCGGGACCTAGCCAACCAGCAGCCGGCGGAGCGAGTGGACCAGCCACGTCACAGCAACCTGTTCAGAGGGATCAGGCCGCGGCCAAGCGAGCTCTCAACGAGACCTTAACACCTCGAGGAGAGCGCAAGCGGCCGCGTCTTGATAAATCTAAACGGGACGCTAACAGAAGCTACGCCCAAGCTGCAAGCTCCGACCTGGATGTCGCAGTCACCTGCGAACGGACGGGTCACATCAGCAAGGAGGTGGCGAATCAGGTACTCGCGGCTATCCAATTGAAGATAGTCGCCGAGGCCTCTTCCCCTACACAGGACTCACCTGCACCGACCTTCAGAGCGAGGCCGGTGTTCAGCAGCGGGGCCCTTAGACTGTGGTGCGACAACGACCACACCTTATCCTGGATAAGGAAATTAATCTCCGAGTTGCCTCCCCCTACCAGCACCACGCTAGTGATCAGGAGGCAGGCGGACATCAGGCGCCGGGTGAGATGCGGAATCTCCATCCCCGACGAACAGGGGATCTTCACGGAGCCGTCCATCATTGGGCGTACTCTGTGTTACCAGAACCCTTGGGTTGGAGTTAGGGAGTGGGTGATGCAGGGCGCCTATAAACAGGCCGACGCATGGTACGTGGTGGTTGGGGTCCCTGAGGACCAAATTCCGACCCTGATGAAGGCCGGCGGCGTCTCAAATTTGGTGTTGGGACGGTGTACGTGAAATTCCAGGGTCCGAACGGAGGATTTGCCGACGTCCCTCAGGGTTATCCGACCGCTGAAGCCAGCGCCGACACACAGGCGGTGGAGGCAACTCCACCCCCAACAAACACCGCGGAAACACCCGCGGTTGAGCCTGCAGTAGCAGTGCCAGCCGCCCCTACAGCCGCTAGCGTGGGCACCGTCCTCTCGGGGGAGGAGCTCGAGGACATCATCCTGTCCTCGGCCTCTGACCTGGAGGGGGACGGCTTCGACGCGGGCGACCTGTTTGCCGGGCTGCGGCTAGCAGGAGACGAGGAAGGAACGTCCAACGATGGCGTCCCCTTCGTCGACCTGTAAGGTCCTGCAGGCCAACCTCCACCACAGCCAGACCGCGACGGCTCAGCTGCGGAAGTGGCTGGAGGTTCAGCACACGGCCATTGCCTTGATCCAGGAGCCGTGGATCAGGGCGGGCCAAATACAAGGACTCTCCAACCTCGGTGGTAAGCTCCTAGTAAGTACAGATCATGACAAGCCCAGATCGTGCATCTATGTGACACCTAACATTAAAACACAGCCACTAACAGATTTCTGTTGCAGGGATGTCTCTGCAGCTAGGCTACTGATACAGCGGGGGGACACAGTAGCATCTGTGGTCTTCGCCTCCGCTTACATGCCCGAGGAAGAGGACCCGCCGCCGCATGAACTCGCCCGCCTCGTGACTTATTGCGAGAGCACAGGGCTTGAAGTTGTCATAGGCGCTGACGCGAACGCTCATCATCCTCTGTGGGGCATGGACACGCTAAATGCTCGGGGTAAGGCTTTAGTAGATTACTTATTTACAACAAACCTAACCCTACTGAACATAGGCTCTGAACCAACCTTCGTAAACAGACGTAGCCAAACAATCATAGACCTCACTCTGGCATCGGAGGGTGCAGCGGCCATCACCACTGGCTGGCAGGTCTCCAAGGAGGCTTCCTGCTCGGACCACAGGTGGATCCGCTTTGACATTCAGGTCTGTGTAACACCAATACTGCCACGGAGAAACCCGCGCAACACTGACCGCGCTGCATACACACGCTTCCTCGAAACCAAACTTGCGTCAACAAACTACGGGATGACCTACGAGGACACGCCGCAGATCGACGAGCGTGTAAGTCATCTCACGAAATCAATGCTAGACAGCTACCACTCATCCTGCCCCGAGACCACTCCGCCCACAACACCAGGGAAACAACCATGGTGGGGAGCGGATCTGGAACGCAAGCGCGGGAAGGTAAGGTCAGCCCTAAACAGAGCCATGAACACCTGTGCTGATGAGGATTGGGACGCGTACTACGCGGCCAAAAAATGCTACAAAAAATGCATCAGGTTCAGGAGCACCACTGGATGGCGAAAATACTGTGGCAGCATCGAATCCTGCCAACAAGCAAACAGGGTAAGGAAGATCCTGGCCCAGCAGAACACGACTGGGCCCGCTGTTCTCCGCAAACCTGACAACACACTTACCACCTCGCCAGAAGAGGCGATGCGCGTCCTTATTGAAACTCACTTCCCAGGCTGCGCTTTTACACAGGCCATCGACTGGACAGAGGTAACCCAAACACCGTCAGAAAACGACTGGCGCTATGCACACAAAGTCATCACGCTGGAAAAACTCCAGTGGGCGATCCGGTGCTTCCATCCTTTCAAGGCAGCTGGTCCGGACGGAATCTTTCCTGCCTTACTGCAGTGGGGCGGGACCTCTGTCGCGAACAGACTGGTACCCATAATGAGAGCGTGTTTGGCATTCAGATACGTTCCAAAAGGATGGAGGGAAGTGAAAGTCATATTCATTCCTAAGCCAGGTAAGAGTGACTATACCAACGCCAAACACCACCGAGCAATCAGCTTAACCTCCTTTCTCCTTAAAACCATGGAGAAAATGTGCGAAAGAGAGCTGAGGGACGGCGTTTTAAAAACTATCCCACTACATACTAACCAACACGCATACAGCTCGGGTAAGTCCACGGAATCCGCCCTCCATTTAGTGGTCGGCCGGATAGAAGAGGCGATTCATCAGAAGGGCACTTGCCTGGGCACTTTCATAGACATCGAGGGAGCATTCGATAAAACAAACTTTTCCAGCATAAACACCGCGCTCTCTCGTCACGGAGCAGAACAGGTACTGATAGACTGGATTACTAACATGCTAAGTAAACGAGTGGTTCGACTTGAAGGGGAGCAGCAGATGGCCATGATAGCCAGAGGCTGCCCCCAAGGTGGCGTACTATCCCCGCTCCTTTGGAATCTGGTTATAAATGACCTCATTACGAAACTCAACGCGAACCATTTCTACACAATAGGGTATGCCGACGACCTCGCTATCCTCATTTCGGGGAAAGTGACGGGGACAATCTGCGACCTCACTCAACAGGCACTACGCACCGTTGAACGATGGTGCAGAGAGTTCGATCTCTCAGTGAACCCCACGAAAACTGAACTAGTCATGTTTACCCAAAAACGAACACTAGGCCCTTATCGCCTACCCAAACTCTTTGACACAGAACTCCAGTTAGCTAATGAGGTCAAGTATCTGGGAGTCATCCTAGACAGCAAGTTAAACTGGAGCAGCCACTTAGACAATAAAATAAACAGGGCCTGCATTACCTTCTGGCAATGCAGGAGGATGATAGGTAAGAAGTGGGGCTTATCTCCTAAAATTATACTTTGGTTATACAGCGCGGTGATCCGACCTATGATCACGTATGGGGCAGTGGTCTGGTGGCCCCGCACCAAACTAACTACAGCCTCCATCAAACTGCAACGCTTGCAAAGGCATGCCTGCATGGCGATCACAGGCTGCATGAGGACTACTCCGACTGCGGCTCTTGAAGCCATGTTGGGGCTGCCACCGCTACATCTGTTCATACAGCAGGAAGCGACAATGACGGCGGTACGCCTCAAAACACTTCAAATCTGGGGTAAGAGAGAAACACAGCACACCGCGGTACTGGAGGGATTCTACAACGACTTCCCCCTGGCGAAAGCAACAAACGATCGGATACCAAAACAATTCGTATTCGATAAAAAAATATAAAATCCAGCTCCATGAGGATCACCGCTGCGAGGGATTAAATCCTGCGGAACTGCGGATCTTCACGGATGGATCTAAAACAGGTACTGGCACTGGTGCTGGAGTCTTCTCGGAGGATCTCAACATCCACATAGCCAAACCTCTGGGGGCCCACAACACGGTATTTCAGGCAGAATGCATGGGCATTTCCCTGGCGGCATCTGCCATCTTAGCCAGGAAGGTTGTGGACCACTCAATTCGTATACTCTCAGACAGCATGGCTGTACTGCTAGCACTGAATAACCACACAGTGAACTCTGGGTTAATACACGAGTGTCACCAACGCCTGAACCAGGTTGGTAATCTCAATAATATAACTATCCAATGGATCAAAGGACACAGCGATTCCCGTGGCAATGATGCGGCGGACGAACTCGCTAGAAGGGGATCGAGCACGGCAGCGGTGGGACCCGAACCTATCGTACCACTCCCTTTCGGATACCTACGTACACTGGTAAGGAAACGAACTAGCGAACAACACCACAAGCTGTGGCTGGACCACGGCGAGTGTAGGCAGGCCAAGGAAGCACTTCCTGATATCAATGGCCGCTTCACCAAACGCGCGCTGCGGTTGACCAAACCACAGCTGCGCACAGTTACAGCCGCTGTTACCGGACACGGCTCTTTTAATAAACACCTCTTTGTCTTAGGAGTCACAGACAGCCCCCTGTGCCGTGCCTGCATGGAGGAGGACGAGACAGCAGCCCACGTGCTTCTGCACTGCCCAGTGGTTGCAACATACAGGGCAAAGTACTTTGGTAACCCAGGTACTCTCCGCGAGATAGTCAGCAACATTGGGGCGTTGCTGGCGTTTCTCGGGGAATTGGGATGGATAGAATAGTTTCCCACCCGCACGCAAAATACGCGCTTCGACGTGGAGTTGCGGACACCAGCCCGTTATACAATACAATACAATACAATCAAATTAATAATCACTTGTAATTCTTGTGACAATACACAATCACATTTTTCTACATTTTCTTGAACAAAGATGTGACAATTGTCATTACGCACCTTCTTGTTTTTGTCTATTGATTGTTTATGATTTTGTATCGGATCTTTTGTTTGAGCCTTATGAAAGTGAGTAAAAATTCCTACCATTTCAAAAAGCGCCTTTCTTTTAATAGATTATAACATACCGTCCACTCTCACAGTAACAACAATTGACACCTAATATCAATGTAGGCTGAAATTTATTAAAAGGGTGTCCATGGAGTTTCTTGCCCGTTCTTCTCCATAGAGATCTACGCTAGGTAATGGGCAACTACAGGACTTTCTCAAGTAATTATTTGCAACTTTTGCTCCAATTTGATAAAAAAGACAAAGACACAATACTATAAAAAACAAATAGAAGAATCAGCAAAAAGTTCGAGACATCTTTGGTCTACAATTAATGAAATCACACAGTTTAAACCACCCAAAACTTCAAATTATCATCTCCTAAACATTACCACACACCCTCTAAACTCACTAAATAGAGTCAACTTGTTCTTTATCACTGTAGGTAAATCCTTAGCAGAAAACATCGTAGCTCAAACTGGCATGCCAGTTGTAACAAGCTGCTGCAGTGATTCTAGGGCTTCCTCGTTTGTGATGTTAGAGACTGACCCACAGGAAGTAGACTGTATTTTAATGAATCTTGATTCTGAGAGTGCACCAGGTTGGGATGGTATCCCTACAAAATATTTAAAACAATCGAGAGATTTTGTGGTTCCACTAACTACTACTACTAGCCAGTTAACTAACTTATGTTTCAAAACTGGTGTTTTCCCGAAATAATTAAAGTGATCAGTGGTCACTCCTGTGCACAAGGGCGGGGACGTAAACGATGTCAACAACTATTGTCCCATATCAGTTCTGCCAACAATTTAATTTTTTTTAGAAAAAATTTTAAACAAGAGACTAATCAACTATTTACAGAAATTCAATATTCTACAAAACGCACAATATGGTTTTAGACGAGGACGTTCATCTCAAGACGCTATTTCGGCTTTGATATCTGAAATTGTTGATAGGGTGGATAGGGGTCATTAATGTTTAACAGTCTTCTTAGATCTGAATAAAGCTTTTGACACCGTTTCTGTCCCGATCTTTTTGCGCAGATTAGAAAACATAGGTATAAGAGGCACGCCTTTCTCCCTTTTTGAGAGCTACCTCAAAGGTAGACAGCAAATGGTAAAGATTAGTAACTTGTGTAGTGTTGAGGGGGATGTCTATTAAGGAGTTCCACAGGGGAGTGTTTTGGGTCCAACATTGTTTTTAATTTATATTAACAGCCTTTGCAATATGCAGATCAATTAAGGGAAAATCTTCTCTTACGCAAACGACACTGCGATTGTTTTTTCGGGAAACTCATGGAACCTTGTGAAAACTGTCGCTTAACAGGGTCTGATTAAGATAGCTGGCTGGCTTATAGCAAACCTTTTAACCCTTAATACCAACAAAACTAATTTTATTTGTTTTTCCCCAAGCCAAAGATCACAACCTGGAACTGACTTTGGCATTACTATCCATGTCTGTTATTATACATAACTGTACAAGTAACTGTCGCTGCCAGAATATACAAGTGAGATCCACAAAATATTTAGGAATATTTGTTGACCAAAGACTGTCGTGGCACCCTCACATTGAGATCCTCATGAAAAGGATCAGGAGGCTCATTTGGGTCTTCAAAACTTTACGTCATGTTATGTCCGCCCAACTTATAAGCAAGATCTATATCGCTCTGGCGCAATCCGTAATAACTTACTGCATTCCGATATGGGGTGGAGCTTCCAAAATGAAATTCCTCGATCTGGAAAGAGCTCAGCGATCACTTATCAAGGTGATGTATTTTAAACCGTTTAGGTTCCCCACAACAGACCTCTATAAAGTCAGTACCTAACTTGCTTTCAATTAGAAAGCTTTATGTTCTAAATGTGACCTTAACCCTGCATAAAAGTCTTCCTTTTGACCCAGATACTCAGAGCAGATAGCACAGAGATATTGTGGCCTACTCTCCAGGGGTGCGATCAGCATTTGCTGAACGTCAATATGTTACACAATCCACCTACATCTACAATAAACTGAATCTTAAGTGTGAAATACATCCCATGTGGTTATACGATTGTAAAAGAACAATTAAGTGATTGGTTAAGATCTCTTACATATGAAGAAACAGAACACATTCTGATCAGGGTAGGCTAACATGCTGGATAATTATCTGGATTATATATTGCACAAACACACACCGACAAATACACACACTCACACACACAGACTCGCACGCACAAAACACAAGGAGAGCTGCTTAAGGGGCCGGGGAGCATGAATTTGTCCATACAAACGTAATACCAAAATCATTTTCAGTTTGAGCATATTTCCACCTTAATATGCTGTTATTCGGAACAAGATGGTAATTACCTAGGTTTCTATTTTTTTTTTTTTTTTCAAAATACTTACCAAAAGCGAAATGCAAACAAATTGAATATCTCACATTTTTACAGTTTAAATACGATGTTTTCATCTCATCTGTTCTATATTAAAAACGGTAGTATTTGTAATATTGTTCAAATCGAAACATGTCTTATATTGTTAAGTTAAATAATATTTAAAAAAATGGAAAAGCATTGAGTTTTCATTCATCATTTTTGGTATTACGGCACACATTCAAATTAATCACAAATGTTCATCGGAAGTCGTGCTATCGCATCAAGCATTGAGCTGGGGCGGGGCGCGGGGCGCGGGACAGAACATTTGGATGTGTTGAGTATAGTGACAAATGTAAATGTGTGCGTGCGCACCTCGCCACCCGGCCGGGCCGGGCAATTCGTTCGTCAGTGTTAGACGATTACTTGATTGCATTGTGCGTGCGTATTTGTTTGCCAATTGTATCGTAATATTTCTGACACTTCTTGACCTATGTTACGGATTTGGATTTAGATTTGCCTTGTGATTTGGAATCGAGTAACCTACCTACCTACTTTATTGCGACTTTTGTTTTGTTTACGGACTTCGATATTTGCTTACGATTTGGTTAAATTTAGGTTACAAAACAGGTACCTACCTACATAAACATAATTATATAAAGGTTAGCAACATGGACTCCAAACGTTGGGATGGGATGTATCTCACAGTAAGTATCTACCTACCTTTTTGTTTTCATCATTTTTTTAAACTCAGACCAAGAAAATGCCTGCCTACCTACACATATTTTTTCTCGTTCATAATCGAAATTACATTACACTGGGTTATAGTCGAGTGCAATTAGATAATAAGGTGGAACGACGTTTATAGTGGTCGGATTTTCATGGGACTTTTTTTATTGAGTTCATAGAAGAGTGGATAAGAAAGTTAAAAAAAAAAAATTCGACGCTCGCGACTTTTCTTTTTTTTTTTAATTTACTTTGAAATTTTTTTTTTCTTCTATGAATGACTTCAAATTCAATGAATTCATATTGTAGAGTAATAGTGTGACCTGCGTGCATCCATTAAACGCTAATTTGGTCTGTTCCTTTGTTCATTGTTGTCGATGTAATGTAAATTTCAAGTATTTTTTAAAATATCCTATTTTCTGCTATTATTTCTAAAATATCGAATTTTAAGACTAAGATTTCTTTTGAAATCGGTAACTTATTCTTTTTCACAGATAATTGGACCAGAAAGCATTAATGAAGACCACTTCCATGAGTGTAGTGACTTAAAATTCATTTGGAAATGTTAGAAAATCGTCTATGTTAATGAAAGCATTTTTTTTCCAAATACTGCTATGAAACTCAATGTATAAATTATCGTCTTAATCCTCATTTTATTAGCTATCTAACGAGGTACAATAAGATGAAAAATATTTAAGGATACTTGTTAAATATTGTTTTTTGCTGAAAAAGTAAAACATGACAAAATGCCTCTATCGCTAAGAAGTGGGAGTGGTATCGGTATCGGTATTGATATTAAATTTCGCGCAAAGACCCAAGCTTGCAACTTATCTTAGATAGAAATCGTTAGAAATGGTTACGTTATAATTACAATATTTTTTGTAAATTTACCAGCGGCCCTATTCCACCTTCATCAGCAATAATCAACATTTATCGAGTACCACCAATTTTTGTTTTTAGTTTTTGTTATCTGTGGATAGCAGATATAATAAGGATATTTTCAGGATAATATTTACGTTAACCGTCATAGAAATATTTTGATGAAAATGGACTTCTTTAACTTTTATATAGACGATTTCCTGATAATTGTGAATACATTTTTAGTCACTTCACTCGTAAACATGGTTTTCTTGAATATTTTTACATTCAATTATCTGTGAAGAAGTATTAGTTACTAATTTCAAAAGAAATTTTGGTCTTAAAATTAAAAAAATTAGAAATAATTGCAGAAAATAGGTAATTTTCAAAAAATACTTGTAATATTGCATTACATCGACAACAATGAACAAAGAAACAGACCAAATTAGCATTTAATGGATGCACGCAGATCTCACTATTACGCTACAATATGAATTCGTCGAATTTGAAGTTAGTGATAAACGAAAAAAAAATATTGCAAAGAAAATTCAAAAAAAAAAAAAACGCGAGCGGTGAATTTTTTTTTTAAACTTTCTTGTCCACTCCTCTAGGAACTCAATAAAAAAAGTCCCATGAAAATCCGACCACTGTAAACTTCGTTCCACCTTTTGAGTCTTTTTTGTCTAATTGCACTCGACTATTAGTACATACTTACTGAATTAGATGTGTTTAGGATTCAAATGTCCGACTAATAGGTTTCATTCATAATCATAACATAAGGGTACCTACCTACCGACTAAATAAATATTATGTTTTATTTTACAAGCTTTGATATAGTTTCACGTGTCCCGATACCTACTACCTACCTACTACCTACCTACTACCTACCTACTACCTACCTACTACCTACCTACTACCTACCTACTACCTACCTACTACCTACCTACCTACTACCTACCTACTACCTACCTACTACCTACCTACTACCTACCTACTACCTACCTACTACCTACCTACTACCTACCTACTACCTACCTACTACCTACCTACTACCTACCTACTACCTACCTACTACCTACCTACTACCTACCTACTACCTACCTACTACCTACCTACTACCTACCTACTACCTACCTACTACCTACCTACTACCTACCTACTACCTACCTACTACCTACCTACTACCTACCTACTACCTACCTACTACCTACCTACTACCTACCTACTACCTACCTACTACCTACCTACTACCTACCTACTACCTACCTACTACCTACCTACTACCTACCTACTACCTACCTACTACCTACCTACTACCTACCTACTACCTACCTACTACCTACCTACTACCTACCTACTACCTACCTACTACCTACCTACTACCTACCTACTACCTACCTACTACCTACCTACTACCTACCTACTACCTACCTACTACCTACCTACTACCTACCTACTACCTACCTACTACCTACCTACTACCTACCTACTACCTACCTACTACCTACCTACTACCTACCTACTACCTACCTACTACCTACCTACTACCTACCTACTACCTACCTACTTTTAGGTTCTAGGATACTTATGCCGGTTTCCTCACGATGTTTTCCTTTACCGTTTTGAGAGCAGAGTTGATGAATTACACAAAGTACCCCAGCCGCAGCCCCAGCCGTAGTGCGCCTGCCTGGGTTCGAACCTACGATTTAGGCGCGGGCAGTATTATAAGTACTAAGTCTATGGGCGCGGGACAAATACAACACACGGTATATTGTCACATCCTCGTCAGTGCAATGATATACCGTGAAGCCTAAATTACACTTTATTTCCATGCATTTTGCATGATATTTGAATGGAATAGGAAGCCGCCCGCGCCATGTCCGCGCCCGACGCCCAGGCGCGGATACAGGGGGGGGGGGGGGCAATGGGTGCAATTGCCCCCCACTGAACCGGACCAAATACGTCATTAGCCAAGCTTGAACTAATTTGACGGAATTGAAACTAAATATTCTAGTTATATATACACACATCAACAGAATCTAGGGATATTTTATATTTCATCAAATATCTAAAAATCTATGAAGAATTTTCTGATATAGTAAATGGAAGAATGATAGGTTATTTTAAGGTCTATAGTAAAAAATAAAAAACATTTTGTGATTTTTATGTTTTAAATAAAAATGTTTATTTTTTTAATCGCCGCAGCAAATTAATATGGTAAAAAACTTAATTTCTTCTTATAAAGCTATTAATTTTAATGAAAATTGAAAGAATCTTATAAAATCTAATTATTAATAATCAGTGTTGCCACCTCTTACATTAATTACACATCGACATCGATTGTTCATGCTTAAAATTAGATTGTCAATATCTTGCTGCGGTATGAAGTCCCATGTTCTTTGCAAGTGTTCGTAAAGTTGTTGTTCTGTCATCAAATTTGGCGGGAAATCTCTCAAAGCTTTTCGTTGTAACATGTCCCAGGCATGCTCGATAGGATTTAAGTCGGGCGACTGTGCAGGCCAATCCAAAACTTGAATATCGTGGTCTCGGAGAGCGGCCGACACCAGCCGCGCCGTATGGGAAGGAGCATTATCGTGCATGAGTAGAAATTCCTGGCCCATTTGGATTCTGTGTGGGACAATAACAGGCTCTACTACCTCCTCGTGGTATTTTTGTGCAGTCATGCTACCTTGTATCCAAATGAGCTGGGTTCGTCCGCCAAGACGAATTCCTGCCCACACCATGATTGTCCCGCCTTGGTATGAGTGGACCTCCTGAGGTTGCCGTAGACGGCTAACTCTCCCTGGAGTTCTCCAAACGCGTGTTCTTCGTGAATCCGGATGAAACCCAAACCGGGACACGTCGGTGAACAGCACCAAAGACCATTGTTCGTCACTCCATGGTAAATGCTCCCGAGCCCACGAAAGCCGCCGACCGCGATTGCCACGTCGCAATGCTGGAACACGTAGCGGTCTTCGAGCATGAAGACCAACTTCATGCAACCTCCTTCGCACGGATTGGTCGCTTACCAGCAGCTGGTGGCTCTCCTGGAGCCTTTGTACTAGTTGCATCGCTGTGATATTGGGTTGTCTTCTAGCGGTCATTTGGAGAAATCGATCCTGTCTCTGCGTAGTAACGCGATATCTACCCGTGTGCCGTTCAGCTACATCCCCAATACTGCGATAACGTGACCACAACCTTGATATCACGTTTTGGCTGGTGTGTAGGGCCTCAGCAACGACGCGTTGAATAGCATCATTTTCTAGCACTGATTTTCTGTTCACGGCTCGTAACATTTCATCTCGACTCAAATGACGACGTGACATGACTCCTAAAGCTCACACGGCACGTTAAATTAAAAAAGAATAACAATCCAATCTCTTTTCATTAATTAATATTAATAAAACAATTTTAATTTTCCTCAACATAACGAATTACTAACAATTTTGCCGCCGTATTTTGTTTTTTCTTATTTTTTTATATTTATTTTTTAAATTTTGAAAATAGAATAAATGAGGTTTCAATCTGTATACAAACTTTTTATGAAAACTAAAAAGATTTTAAACAAAAAATTCGTGAATAATTTAGGATTAAGGTATCCCTAGATTCTGTTGATGTGTGTATATCTTGTCATGTCGCCAGGAGGAGGCAGCTGCCCCTAGAGGCTCAGCATTTTTTAAAAGTTATAGCTTTTCCTGCCTGATGCCATAGAATGCTATTGTACGTAATAAATTGTAGCGTAAAATGGAATCACAGGCAATGTTGTGAAAAAATTCAAGCTCGCTGCGCTCGCTCTTGAAGCGTAGTTTTTCATGAGTCTTTGTCTATAAGAAGCCCAGGTAACTCCAGTAGGTCGGTAGGATAAGTGTTAAAATTTTCGAGCTCGCTTCGCTTGCTCTACAAACTACTTTAAAATTCGACCAAGGAATTCGTACATAAACGTTCGAAACCATTAAAAAGCCTGGCCTAAAAGCTGGCGGCCCCCTTGTATCTTGCATGATCGAAGCATATTATGGCACTTCTGTAAAGTAACGCCCATTTTATATCAAAAAAATATAATTTTTTATAATGAATTTTCCAAAAATTGCCCCCCCTTAAAGGAAATCCTGTATCCGCGCCTGCCGACGCCTCTAGTATTTGTCCCGCACCTTACTGTTCGTGAGTCGGGGCCGTAATAAAAGTACTCAGTGGTGACTGAGCCACCAGTACGTACTTTTATTTCAGATTTTCAGGCGAACCGTATACTTATTCGTTACCTACATTAGTGGTATAGAAAGAGTAGGTAGTAACCCAGATTTTTTGACCCATATTTGAGATAAAAACATTGTAGACAGATTTCCTAAAAACGCATTACTATTCTGCACATACACTAACAATTGCACAAGTAACTAACAAAAATAAAGCAAATAATGAACATGATAACTATTAAAAAGGTAAACACCAAACACTATTAACACACGCATAGGTAAACTCTATTAACACACGAAGTTCCTTGCACACGCATAGGTAAACTCTATTCACACACGCTCACGCGCGGCTACGCAACGGGCCGGGGAGTGTGAAACAGAGACAACAATATTTCAACGTGTTTTTGCGTTCGCTTCGAATTGCAGTTGCGAGCGGACGGCGCCGCACTCTTAAGTAATTAATTAATTAACTATCATTTATTTTATTTCTTTTTTATTGTATTTTTATTCATTTTTTGACTTCATTTTCATTATTAGGATACCACTTATGGGAAGAGCGAGACAGCCCCGACACAAGTACTATTGTAACTTACTGGGGCTGCCTCAATTTATGTATGAAACTATGTTTGAGAAGAAATATTTTTTTTTTTTTTTTTGTATTATGTCTTGTGACTTGGACTGTAGCTTTGTTTTTTTTTTTGTATTTTTAATCATATTATTATGGGGGAAAATATAATGACCACCAAAAATAACTTTGTGACCACTAACAGCTATCACCTAAAATATCAATTGATCACCAAATTTATCGCCTGTTGATATGATTGAAAAGAAAAATACAATTGTTCCAAAAAAAATGTGTTTATAGAAAATAAACGCATTTTTTTTAACAAATGTGTTTTTAAAAATTGTATAGGAACAACAAATGCGTTTATATTTGCTTATTATCTAAAACAAATCAGTATGTTCATTGTCTTCTAGAGTTTTATTGAAGCAACTAAACCCTGACAATGTGTACACATGCGGGGTCGATTGAGCGAGCGAAGCGAGCAAATAGACCCCACCATACCCTTCATGGTTCCTTTTTTATAAACCATTCAGAAGTAGGGATCCGTCGACCGGATCTTCCTCGACTCGGATGCAAGAGCATAACAGTTCAATTTCTGGTGGTCATTAACTAAAACAAACAAGTTTTTGTTCTTATTTCACAATAACATGGGGATTAATTTTGGTGATCATTTACTTATTCTGGCAATAAAGAGTGTTTTTTTTTAAATCTGGTGGTTCATTAATTATATGCCTATTATTATTTGTTCTTAAAACTTACCACCAGTTTCATCAATATCATCTAGTCCCTCACAAACAGCTTCAATGGGTTCTTCTTTGAATACAATACTTTCTGTTTGAAATTTTTCAACAATATCTATTTGTTCTGTGGGACTTCTAGTAAACCCACTGCAAAACTCCAAGTTTTCTGGGTTTATTAAAGGATTACTCTGTAAAAGTAATAATATGGTATCAGGCAAGGTCCATAACAAATCCTCCATAAGTGAGGATACTTGGGTAGGCCCAATGCATGAGGACTGTTGGCCATACTGCCAACAGCACAAGTTATTGTTGCATAGCTTGTGCCAATATATGAGAGGACTGTTTTCAAACTGCCACATACATGTACAAGTTTCATACACAGGTTGTAACAGAGTACTGCTACCACTTCAGTAACCTACAGTTGACAAAAGCATATCCGTATCAACATTCAACACTCCTTGGCATGAAATCCAGACACACGGGGGCTGAGAGAAATCATTTACAGTTTACTAAAAAACAGAAGTTGTGAGAATAATAATGTCATTTGAAGAATACCTCACCTCATTCATCCGAGCAAATAGCTCTTCAGCTTCCAAACACTTTCTCATGAACCGAAAGCATTGCTTAAGTTTAGCGCAGCAGAGGAAACAAGCAAGAATGGGCCTCTTGTCTTCTGTAACAAACTGCAACGAAATTTGTGTTACACTATCTAGTTTTTATGAGTTGTTATTTTCTATAATCACCTGACACATTAGGTATAGGTTTATGAATGAATGATAATCACTGTTATTCTAGGCAGATTGGCGACTAGTAAAATAGGTAGTAAGTTTTTCAGGTCTCCTCAAACTCAAATTGTTTCACATCACCAATAATTTCTAAATTGAAATTCAATAGTTTCTAAAGTATCAACTTACTGGAATATCAGTTAGCTTCTCATAAAGTTCATGCAGGTTCTTGTTGACCACTCCATACATAAGAACATTCTTTGATAAACATATCCTACACATTGATAGTTTTTCCATTTTTATATCAGTAATTAAAATTATTTTTAATGATAAAAATTTATATAAAAATGCAATTTCTTTGTGTTTAGTGCTGCAAGCTTATAATAGAATCACAGAGCTGAGAGCTCCACTAGTTAAATATTCAAATTATCAATAAACAAAAAAACAGATACATATACTGTGTTAATTTCTTCACTTCAACTTGACAATTTGTTGTTGTTTATAAAATTCGCCAAAAGGCAGGCAAAGGAACAGAGCCATACAGCCTAGTCTTGTTTGAATTTTCCAATGAATTTTCCTTGTATTTTTGAAGATCTAATCCAAGTCTGATTTGTCCAATTTCAAAAGGCCAACGCCATGTCTGTTTTGTTTTTTCCCAAATAAGGACAAAGCCATGTCTAATTTATTCAAAGTCTAAAGGCTATATAAGCCATGTCTCATAACAGTCATATCCAATATTTTTCCATTAAAGGTATTTGTTTGTCGTATCCGTAGTCATAGAAAATAATCAAATTTCTATAGCACTTCTTAATATATATTTATATAAGGGTATGTAGGTGTTAGTATTCCGTAAAATATCATTGAGGGCACGCGGGACACTCTCAGATTCTCCATAAATATTAATTAAATCTTCAATCAACATTAATCTTTCTATTGTAAAAGCAGGGCAAGTGAAAATTATATGTTCTGCAGTTTGGTCACACTCAGAGTTACAATGATTGCAAGATGGTGATGAGATAATTTTCATTCGTGCGAGATGTGCATTTAAACGATAATGTCCAAATCTGAGTCGGCATATTGTGGAATAAAATTTTCTGTTGATGAAGTCCTTGTTACGAGAAAACCAGGGAGTTGATAAGATTTCGGGATTTATTAATGCATACCATATGCCTTTTCCACCTTCCAAAATACTTGCCCAATAAGACTTCCATTCTTCTTTTAATTTCTTTCTTAGTATTGAATAAAAATTTGTGTAAGGTATGGCAACTTCAGATAAACATAAACTGTCAATGTCAGTATCAACGATAGTTTTGGCCAAGAAATCAACATTTTCGTTTCCTGTGACACCGATATGTGAAGGAGTCCACAAGAATTTAATTTCAATATTCTCTTCATGTAATTTCCACCATAAATTCTTGATTTCATAAATAATGAAAGAAGTTTTAGCGTCTAAAGTTCTAAACTGTAATGCCTTCAGAACACTCATGCTGTCCGAGATCAACAACCACTTCAATGATACAGCTGGATTTTCCACAATAAAATGAAGTGCAGCCACAATTGCATAGCATTCTGCAGTGTATATGCTAGCTGGTGTAGGAAGTGGAAAACCACGACCAAATTTAAGATGTGGTACGTAGAATGCGCAAGATACTTTGTCTCTTTTTTTTGAACCATCAGTGTATATGTGGCGAAATTCAGAATATCTGGATAGTAGCTCATATACTTCCTCTTTACTACTCAGAGTTTCGTCAATATTGATGCACATGT
The DNA here is from genome assembly GCA_905147715.2 of Xestia xanthographa. Taxonomy (NCBI): domain Eukaryota; kingdom Metazoa; phylum Arthropoda; class Insecta; order Lepidoptera; family Noctuidae; genus Xestia; species Xestia xanthographa. The sequence goes on along the minus strand of LR990654.1, from coordinate 16,642,223 downwards.
TACCAAATTTACTGTCATAAGCACCATTATAACAAGGCAAAGTATTAATTGATTTGTGGATAGTATATTGCTGATCATATTGTATAATTTCAGAAAAATTATGAAGTATATATGGAGCGGATTCACTAATAGGTAAAAGGCTATTATAATATGACAACATTTTCCGAAAGAGGGGATGATTTGACAAAGAAATAATATTAAATAGAAATCTGAATTTGAGGTATTTAAATCTTAATATAAGAGGAGGTATAAGGCATTCAGCCTGTAAAGAAACAATAGGAGTTGTTCTCATAGCCCCAGTAATGAGCCTCAAATTTTTGTTCTGAATAACATCTAACTTGTCCACTAATCTTTTATTTGAAGCAAAACAAAGGAAGCCATATTCAAAGTGACTCCTTACTATTGATTTATATAGCATCAAAAGAATTTTTGGATCAGCTCCCCAACTTGTACCAGCCAGAGCCTTTAAAGCATTAAATGCCCTAGAAGCTCTGTCTGCAATGGAATTGACATACTTAGTCCAAGATAGATTATTTGTAAAAATTATGCCTAAGAACTTCACACAACTTTCAATACGTAAAATAGAGTTATCATAGAGTAATCTTACATTAAATGGACGGATTTTGTTAAAAACAACAACTTTGCTCTTCTCTGTGCTGATATCTAAATTTAAATAAGAAAAATATGAATGGAGTTTTCCCAATGATTCATTTAAAGTTGACACTAAATCTCTTATGTTAGACCCGGAAGCATAAATTACTAAATCATCTGCATATTGTAAATTGGATACTTTAGATCCTAAAATAATATTTAATTTATGAATGTATAAAATAAAAATAAGAGGACTTAATATCCCTCCTTGACATACACCCTTAAAACTAAGTCTTGGACCTAAAATTGTGGTGTTATTATTAACTTTAACAAATACTTTTCTGCCATGTAAGAAATTGAACACCCATTGAACTATTTTTTCAGGAATACCGAGAGACCTCAGTTCTACAGACAAAATGTGATGATTAACATTATTGAATGCACCTACAATATCAAAAAATACACCAATCAAAACATTATTTTTCTTAATAGAATTGAAAATATCCAATTGAAGGTGAGTAATACTTTCCCTTGAAGACTTTCCGCGCCTAAAACCAAATTGATTTGATGGTAAAAGACAATTGCTTTCTATATAAAATTCTAGCCTACTCTTTATAAGTTGCTCAAATATTTTACTCATACAAGAAGTAAGAGCAATTGGTCTGTAAGAATCTGCTTTGTGTGACTTTTTGCCAGGTTTCAAAATAGGCACTAAACAATCAACTTTCCAATCATCTGGAATAAGGGATGAGGACCATAGGCTGTTAAAAATGTTCAATGTAATTTCTCTACATGTAGAATTCATATGTTTAAGAGCTTTATATGGAATAGAATCTAAGCCACATGTTGTATCATTTCTAGAATTAATAGCAGAATTAAATTCATTTAAAGTAAAAGGCCTACAAAGATAATCAAAGACAGTTGTATTACTACATGGATGGGAACTCAGCAGTGATTCAACTGTGTCTGGAGTGTATTTTGATAAAAATTCATTAGCCCAACTCGAGTCAATGACAGATGTATTATTGTGTATAAATGTTTTATTAAATTTTTTCATATAATACCAAATTCTAGATATTGGTGTAGAGCGATTAAAAGATTCACATAAATGTTTCCAGCTAAGCTGTCTTTCAGTTTTTAAAATGATTTTTTTAACAGCCTGTAACCTTTTAAATTTTATATAATTTGATTCTGAAGGATCAGCTTTAAAGGTCAAATAAGCATTCTTACAATTTAAAACAGCTTCACTACATTTACTATTCCACCAAGGCAAAGGTGGTCTTCTATTAAATCTGGTAATTGTCTGTGAAGATTGATTGTTGAAAACCTGATTATAAGGGAGAGACATATGCATAGCTTGTTTAATTAATTTTACTAAATCAGTATAGCATTGCAAGGGATTAGAGTAATTGAAGTTATAAGTATCCATAAGAAAAGCTATTGTAATATTATATTTAGACCAGTCAACTAGTTTTAAATTAATTTTATTTGTGGATGTTGTTTCTTGGAAGCTGTCATTAAAAACTGTGATATTTGTGATTACAGGAAAGTGATAACTCCCAAGAGAGTCATCGTCATACACTTGCCAATTGCATGCTGAAGCTAATGAAGGAGATACTAAAGTGAGATCAAGTGCACTTTGCTTCCATCTGTGAGAACCTACAGTAGTCATCTGACCATCATTCAAGATAACAAGATTATTATCATCAATACTTGCAAGAATATTAGAGCCTCGTGAATCTGATGCAGAGCACCCCCACATGGTGTTATGTGCATTGAAGTCACCTGCAATTAATACAGGCTCTGGAAGACTTTGGATTAATTTATCTAATTTAGATTTAGTAAAATTAATTGGTGGGTTAGGAGGACTGTAAACACTGGCTAATGTTAACTGTTTATTACCATAAGTAATTTGAACTGCAATATTTTGAATAGAATCATCAGAAAAGGTATCAATAATACGAAAATGAATCTTATTATGTAGAAGTATAGCTACACCATTGTGATCATTACCTGAGTCAAGTCTTATAATATTATATCCTATTATCCTAAAGTTGTGTCGTGACTTGAGCCAAGTTTCACAGACAAGAGCAATGTGTATATTATTCTCATACAGAAACTGTGTAAATAAGAAACGATTACTAATTAAACTCTGTGCATTCCATTGAAGTACATTTAACTGGTCCATAAAAAAAATAAAAAAAATTATTTTGCTTTAACTGTATCTATGAGAACATCTTTTATTAGCTGGGAAGATATTGTTTTTTCTTGAGCTTTATTAAGAGTAATTATTTTAGTGATAGAATTTAAAATAATATTTAAGATATCATCACTATTCAATAGTGACAATAAAACATCTGTTGAGTTCTTTTTCTTAAGTTCAGGAAAATTGTCTTTGTTAAATAGATCAGCAAAAATACTTTTGTTAAGTGCTGCTTGATTTTCTTTTATTTTCTGTTTTTTAATTGGACATTGACCAGAGATGCTTATATGATTTCCTTTACAATGTGTGCATATAGCCTTTTCAACTGGAGTGCTGCAGTCTTTGTATGTGTGATTTCCACTGCATATGGAGCATTTCACAGAATTTTTACAATATTTAGCAAGGTGGCCATACCTGAGACAGTTGTAACATTGTTTCACAGGTGGAATATATTGTTTGACAGCAAATCGCCATCCATTCAGGTCTATGTAGTCGGGCAGCACATTCGACGCGAACGTGATTGCTACTGCCCCTGTCGGCTGCAAGCTGCTGCTTCCTGTGTCAGATCGTATATTTTTCATTATGCGTTTAACACATATTATTTTTCTATAGGTAGATACTAGCTTGTAAATCTTGAAATTAGAAATGTTCGTGGGGACATTAGTAATGACCCCTGTCACCTCTGTACCTGCTGCTGGGATCGACGCTTTAAGATAATTATCGATCAGAAAAGTTTTATTGTTTAAAAAAGCATTCGCTAAAGTGGGTTTCTCGAAATGCACACCTATTTTATATTTATTAATAGTCTGTAGAAACCTTATGCCCTTATTAAATCTTTTGAATTGAGTCGACAGAGACATCATGTCCCGCGTACCTATAGATCTTTTCTCATCACTGGATTCTACGAATACTATATAATCAGTTAGAATAGAGTCTTCCGGATATCTTCTGTTATAATCTGAAATATAATATGGTTTATACTTCCTTTCATCATTAAAATCTTCATTTTCACTTGACTCCTCAGAAGTATCATTTTCATCAGCCCATGTACTATCTCCTCCCGTATCTTCCTTCGTCTTTTTCTTTTTCCGTTTTCCCATGACGAAAAAGTTGAGAAAAAGTAGTAAAGTAAGTAATTGGTCCAAGCTAAATAAAATATTTAAAAAAAAGGCGCCTATCCAATTCGGGGTTCCCGCGTTTTTTTTTCCTTGACAATTTGACATTGACATTACAGTTACACTGCAGTGCTGCCACTAAAAATTTCTCAATTCAGTGTTGCCAATTCCCCGGTTCTTTTTGATTAATTTGCTACCTAATCCATAAATTGATATTTTTGGAATAAAAATACTGTTTTAGCCAAAATTTGTTTGAAACTACTAAAAGTAAAACTTTAATAAATTATTATACTTTGTTACAAAATTCTCTTACGTCTTTATACTTCTTAGACACTATTCAAAACAAGGGCAATACATGTACAAAAAAGTTTTTATTTAAATCTATAATGGCCCTTAAGTTATTTGGAATAGTATATTTAAATGATACAAAATCGTGTTGAATGACAGTTTTTTAGTTGTGAGTTACCCGAAATAAAATAGTATTAGCCCCCACGGAAAAAATTGGCCTGGATTCCCCAAAATTACCCTATTTTTGTCATTCCCCGCGCTCTCCCCACGCTAACCCCAATTCCCCGCAAATCGGGGATTTTCCCCGCAATCTGTGTACTCAGCAGTGCTGCCAAGCACTGCTGAGTACACAGAGTCACAGACCAAAAAAAGAGTAAAACACAGATAACTATTTGTAGCCCGCGAAATTCAAACTTTCTTAAGTTTTTTGTAATTTGCAGGCCAGTGCTAGGTCGTTTGTTGATTGAAATACACACATCAACACGGTCTAGGGATATTTCATACTCAATTAAATAACTCGAAAAGTACTGGCCGCATTGGAATCTTTTAAACACCGATTTGTTTGTAATTTATCTCAGACTAATTCCAAATTCAAATTTTTGAAAATTCTTTTGTTTCGGTTGCATAAAAATGTCTTGATGTATAGGAGAGGGAATTTTCATTTGTGCGAAATTTAGAAAACAATACGAATTACGTTTAGTTACAGTTTTTTTTTTCATTAAACGAAAGATAAAGTTAAAATTGAGGTATTGTAACCATGCAACGCCGACATTTGACGAGGGCGGAGATGTTACGAGCTGTGGGAATGCTGGAAGCTGGATCTGTTCAGCGTAATGTTGCTGAGGCCATAGGGACCCATCAAAATGTAATTTCAAGATTGTGGACACGCTATCGTGCCACAGGTGAAGTAGCGGAGAGGCACCGGGGGCCAAGTCGCATCACTACCCCCAGACAAGACCGATTTTTGCAAATTACTGCGCGAGCATAACCAAATGCAACGGCGACTCAATTGGTCCAAAGGCTGCGAGTGGAACACCAAGTGCTTGTGAGTGACCAAACTGTAAGAAGGCGACTGCATGAAAGCAATCTACGCTCTCGTAGACCACTCCGGGTCCCACCTTTACGGAGAGGCAATCGTGGACGACGATTAGAATGGGTTCGGAACCACGTGGACTGGGGCCGTGACCAATGGTCCAATGTGCTGTTCACGGATGAATCCAGGTTCGGCTTCCATCCAGATTCACGAAGGACGCGTGTTTGGCGAGTTCCTGGACGATGGAGCCGTCTCCAGAACCCTCAGGAAGTTCACCCATACCAAGGAGGAACAATTATGGTTTGGGCAGGAATTCGTCTTGGAGGACGGACGGATCTCGTTTGGGTGCGGGCAATATGACGGCAGAACGATACGTCCAACAGGTGCTGGGGCCCGTAATCTTGCCCCACAGAACACAAATGGGGCAAGATTTCCTGCTCATGCACGACAATGCCCGGGCACACACGGCGAGAACGGTAGCAGCTTGGTTACATACACATAATGTTAGGGCCTTAGACTGGCCTGCTCAATCGCCAGATCTAAATCCCATTGAGCATGCGTGGGATATGCTGCAAAGAAGAGCTCTGAAGGAAGTTCCTGAAAATCTGGCTACAGAAGATCAACTTTTTGCGCACCTCAGAAGGACATGGGACAATATTCCGCAGCAAGACATTGACAACCTTGTTCTGAGCATGCCGAATCGTTGCCGATGTGTTATGAACATCATGGGCGCTTTCTCAGACTACTAACATCAAGTTTATAAACACAAATTAAATGATTTTTTTCAGTTTTTACTCACAAATTAAAAGTTCATTCATATACGGTTTCCGTCTATGCTTCATTTTTTTTCCATAAAATCCTGAAATTTTAATCTATACCTTAACCATTATTAAAAAATGGTAGAATATTAAATAACGTATCTTTTAAATATATACATGTCATATAAATAATTAACACATTGATAGTAATTCGCTTTTTTAAAAATATCCCTAGACCGTGTTGATGTGTGTATTATTGGCGACTGTACGACGTATGTAGTTAGAATTATAATCATCAAATCTCAACACAACCCTTCAAGTTCATGTAACTCGATTGAATGAAGTAATTTTCATGAAAAATTCTTCAGACATGTTCGTGGTTTAGAAAGTTTATTTTGATCTTTTCAGAAGTCGCTCAAACTTTAACTAGTCTTTTTAAGAAAAATCAGGCTTGGGTATGGGGCGCTGAGCAAAATCAGGCGTTTCAGGAGCTAAAAAAGCGTTTAACGTCTGGGCACATATTCGTCCAAGCTGATTGCAGTAAACCGTTTATCTTGCGTACGGACGCAAGTAATTACGCTCTTGGTGCAGTGTTGCTGCAAGGTGAGGAGAAAGATGAAAGGCCGATCGGATACGCAAGCCGCCTTTTAAACCCCGCTGAGCGTAATTATTCTACTACAGAGGGAAGCTCTCGCAGTAGTTTGGTCAGGTGACTGGTTCAGAGGTTATTTGGAAGGTCAACAAATTATTGTAGGTAGTGACCACCAACCTCTTAAATGGTTGTTGAGCTTGAAGTCGCCATCAGGTAGATTAGTTCGGTGGGCACTGAAGTTACAAGAGTTCAATATTCAGTATGAATACACACCAGGTAGAGGCAATATTGTGGCCGACACGCTGAGTCGTCCTACTTGTGAAGAAAGTAGCAAAGATCAGTGTGGTATTTGTTCAGTAGTTGTTGACTTACCCACGAGAAGTCCTGCTGATTTCCGACCTGCTCAGTTAGACGACCCGGAACTGGAAAAGATAATGACTGGTCTCGAAAGTAATGACACAATTGAAGAAAAACGCTGGTTTGAGCGCGGTTACTTTATGCAGCAAAGAGTCCTATATCGCTACAACCCTGACGTCGACGTCGAGGAAGCTCAGCTCGTTCTTCCGGCGAGTTTATGTCAGGACGTTCTTCCCCGGAATGAGACGGTTTGTCGCAGACTTTGTTAAGTCTTGTGTGACGTGCCAGCGGTACAAGTCGTCAAACTTGAAGCTTTCAGGCTTTGTACAGACCCCAGTATTGAATCAGAGGGGAGAGGTCTTGGCGATTGACTTGTTTGGCCCGCTCTCTCCTGGAGAGAAGGGGAGAAGTACATTTTATTAGTTGAGGACACAGCTACTCGGTGGGTCGAGCTTTTTGCTTTGGTCGACGCCACCTCGGAGGTCTGTGCTCGGACACTAATCGAGGAGTATTTCCTTAAGTACGGCTTTCCACGTCGCGTTATCTCGAATAATGGGGTACAGTTTGTCTCTGCGGTTATGCAACAATTTATGTACATTTTAGGAATTGAACAGGACTTGTTACCTTTATATCATCCGGAGGCAAACCCTGCCGAACGGAAAAACAGAGACCTAAAGGTGCAGCTGGCTCAGTTGGTCGACACCGAGCATTTTTCATGGCCTGACCACTTACCGTCAGTTCGTTTCGCTATGAATTCAGCCTTGTGTCAGACAACAGGTGTTTCACCAGCTTTTCTCACCTTAGCTAGAGATCTTCGTTCAGTCGAGGTTCATTATGATATTAGGGCCGTCCTGAAAAAGGATAACTTTGTTCCTCATATAACGCCTTACCTAATAGTAGATTGTATCATAGGGGAGCAAAATAATATTTTTACGGCGAGGGCGCTTTTTTGAATCCAGAGCGAAGTGAGGGATTCTAGAGTAGAATCCCGAGCGTAGCGAGGGATTCTTTAATAGAATCCTGAACGTAGCGAGGGATTCAAAGTACGTCGCCCGAGCCAAAAATATATTTTGCGCCCGAGTGATACACTCTACTTTTCATCACCCACTATGAGAAAATAAAAGGCGCCTCATAATTTTAACCGACTTCAAAAAGGAGGAGGTAATTCGACTGTTTTTTTATGTATTTACACCGATTACGCTGATATTTATGAGCCGATTGACGTGATTATTCTTTAGTTTGATGCGGAATAGTTGCCATTTGGTCCTATAAAAATGTAACAGTTTGGCCCAGTAGTTTTCATTTTATGAACATTTTTACTTCAGTCGTGTGGTCTAATTTCAACATGTAAAATAAAATCTAATATTTGGATAGGATATTACAACTAAAAATGGAAAAATAAAAAAACTTTTTTGCAAAAAATAAAACCGACTTCACAAAACACAAAAACGTTAAAAATAACTGTAGCTTCAGAAGTCGGTGACAAAAAAAAACTAAATGAATCAAACAAAGGTCACCGACTTCTGAAGATCTAAAGTTATTTTTCACTTAATTGTGTTTTTTATTCACTGTCACTTGAAGAACTCATTTTTCAAAACAATGAAAAATCCCACAACAAAACCATGAATTTCTAACAATTCATGAAAATTGACGAAAACGCGGTCTGTAGTTCGCGCGTTTTTAATTTGATTTCTTTTTTTTATTCAGTCAGCTAGGCGGCCGGCGGCGCGACTGGGCCGTCGTACCAGCCAGTCTTTATTCAAACATATTTGCGTTCGATTTCTTTCGGCGCTGAACACTAAGATGTTCCAAATTCAAAAAGTGCGCCGCAATGGGTCATGTATGAAAATATTAAATTGTCTCGATTTTTTTTCTGCACTTATGAATAAGCTAATACTATCTACAAAAAAAGTATCAGATTTATCTGATTATTATTTCCAGAGAAATAAATTAAATTCTGTTAGAGGCGGCCATCGTCAGTAAGCAACGGATTTTTATTCAATTTCCTTAGCCTACTCAATTAAAAAGTAAAAACTGTAGATAATCTGTACCGTCTGACATCCATCCATCATAACTTGCCAATTTGTCATAACATAACCTCACTTTTCACTTTTTGCTTCGTGTGTTTGTTTGCGATTTTATGGATATATCTTTACGACGAACCTCACGCTTTGAATACTGGATTAGATTTCGACTGCCTTCACGACGACCCCCACGCTTTGGACACTGGATTAGATTTCGACTGCCTTTACGAAGACCCTACGCTTTTGGATATTGGATAATAATCTCGAAAGTCTTTAACGACAACCTCACCGTTTTGGGAATAGTGATCAGGAGATCGCTGCCGTAAACTATAATTATGGATACTGCCTGTTATGTTCGTGCGAACTCGACAAATTTACCTAAGATCGACATGCTTATGATATTAGAATACATGAAAAGCAGTGACAAGCACAACATCGAAAACAAAAAAGGACTAATCGGTCACACCTTCTCTCGTAAAGATACGAAATGCTACAGAATAGTTATCAAAGACCTCCATCATACTACTCCTCACGATGCAATCGTGCAGGAGTTGGAAAAATCTGGTAACAAGGTCAGAGGAGAAATCATCAACCACCGCTACGGAGCAGAGAAAATTCCTACCTCTACTTTTTTTGTAAATTTGGAACCCAGCCCAAATAATAAACTGGTTAAAAATATCCAGTATATCCATCACCAACGCATTAAAATTGAAGATCCACGCAAAACAAAGACTATAGTACAATGTCAAAGATGCCAACAGTATGGCCACTGCAAAAACAACTGCATGAGGCCATACAGATGTGTCAAATGTGGGGAGGGCCACAAAACTTCAGAGTGCCCCAAAAAAGACAGGAATTCACCCGCCAAATGTGCCCTCTGCTCCTGCGATCACCCTGCTAATTACAAAGGTTGTCAAGTTTACAAAGAAATACTCTCAAGGAAAATGAAACCCAGAAGTTTCCCAACTGTCAACTTTTCTACTAATATACCACGCATCGACACAACTCCAGAAAGCTCCACCCTACCCCAACGAAACACCCATCGCAGATCAGAACAAAGCTACTCGGATACAGTCGCCGGACGTACCAAAGATCGCCCACGAGACAACGCCGCTACATCTCGTCACTTAGACAACCCTCAACAAAACGTATCCGCTATGGAACAACTTGTGATCAAGCAAAATGAAAAAATCGACCTACTCCTGCAACAAATAAGTACCCTATTGGGTCTATTAACTACTGTCATTACAAAACTAGCACCATAAATGACTCCTCTACGAATTGCAACCTGGAACATCAATGGATTGGCTCCCAACATCCAAGAACTGGAGACTTTAATAAAAACAAACAAACTAGACGTGGTACTAATTTCAGAATCACATAGCACGTCCCGAAGCTCATTCCGCATTAAGGGCTTCAACATTTACCATACTCCCCATCCCGACGGTAGTGCACACGCTGGCTCAGCGCTGGCCATTCGAGGAAACCTAAGACATTCACAGATAGAACCCTATTCCACAGTGCATCTACAAGCAACTTCAATTAGATTGGAGGACAGAGCAGGCACTATTATTCTCTCCTCAATCTACTGCCCACCAAGACACAAAATAACTTCAGAAATGTTTAAAACCTACTTCAACACTCTTGGCCACAGGTTCATTGCAGGCGGTGACTGGAATGCCAAACATACATTTTGGGGATCCCGCTGTAACAGCACTCGTGGACGCGATCTGAAACGTTGTGTTGATGAAAATCATCTAAAACCAGTATCTACCGGTGAAGCCACTTACTGGCCTAGCGACCCAAAGAAACTACCGGACCTACTAGACTTCTTCATAAATAAGGGCATAGACAGTTTACACACTACAATTGAATCGAGCCTAGACGGATCATCAGATCACACACCGGCGATCCTCACTATTAGCACTAGTGAGCTCACTCGAGAAACGGCCGAGTCTCTGACAAATAGCCGAACTGACTGGGACGGTTTCAAGACTTACCTCATTGACAACTTTACTTCTGCTATACCTTTAAATGATCAAAACGACGTAGATAACGCCTGCCGATATCTTACAAATGCCATTCAAATAGCTGCCTGGATCAACACACCCTCTCGATCCAAAGGTTCGACCAACCCCTCTCATCCACCAGATATCATGCAAAAAATCCTAGAAAAACGCAGACTTAGAAGAATTTGGCATCAGTCTCGTCATCCGCTTGATAAACTGTACTATAACAAGGCAGCTAAAGAGTTAAAGGCAATAGTCCAGGAATCTATTAATTCAACGGTGGCAACAAACCTACAGATGATGTCACCTACGGGGGTTGGTGCAAACTCGCTCTGGAAAGCAACCAAAAACCTAGATAATCCTCAACAGTCTTATCCTCCAATTAGATCACAAGCTTCCTGGGCAAGAACTGACTTGGAAAAGGCCGAAGTATTCGCAATGCATCTGAGTTCTGTATTCAAACCCAACGAGAGCGTTGCAGATGAGCGTGATATTAATGCGATATTAGAACAAGATCTGCAGATGTGTCTGCCCATTAAACCAACAACACCTAAAGAAATTGCGAAGGAAATCAGACAATTGAACTCGAGAAAAGCCCCAGGATTTGACCTGATCACACCAGCAATACTCAAAAATCTTCCTAGAAAATGCATTGCCTTCTTGGCAAGTCTGTTCAACGCTATCTTTCGAACATCTCACTTTCCTGACCTTTGGAAAATCTCCGAAGTTGTCATGATTCACAAATTGGGCAAACCTGAACATGAAGCGTCGTCTTATCGGCCGATAAGCTTAACTCCTGTACTGTCCAAACTGTGGGAGAGGATATTCCTTAACCGACTAAAACCATGCCTGGACGTCAATGACGTTGTTCCACCTCATCAGTTTGGCTTTCGGAAATCCCATTCAACAATAGAACAGGTTCACCGAGTTTATCAAACAGGAAGACAGGCCTTTGAACGCAAAAAGTACTGCTCAGCGGCATTTCTTGACGTACAACAAGCTTTTGACCGGGTCTGGTACAAAGGATTACTGGCAAAAGTGAAGGAAAAACTTCCACACTCAATGTTCCTGCTCATTCGGTCGTACTTATCCGATCGCTGCTTCCGTGTTAAACAGGGCGAAGCACGATCAAGATTGTTTGATGTGGAAGCTGGAGTACCACAGGGTTCTGTTCTTGGCCCTGTGTTGTATAACATATTTACATCAGATTTACCCACACTAGATGACATAACAGTTGCAACATATGCTGACGACATAGCCTACTTATCAGTGGATGACAACCCAGAAATGGCCAGCAATAAACTTCAAAATCAGTTAAACGAGACACATAAATGGCTTTGTAAGTGGCGGATACGCGCCAGTGCATCCAAGTCTAACCATATCACCTTCACGCTCAGGCACGGAAACACCCCACCCGTTAGACTTGGACCTGATACCTTACCACACACAGATTGTGTTAAATATCTTGGCTTCCATTTAGATAGGCGCCTAACATGGAAGCATCACATTAAACAAAAAAGGGAGGAGATAAACCATAAGTTCCGCAACCTGTATTGGCTCATGGGAAGAAACTCGGTACTCTCTGTAGACAACAAGCTACTAATTTACAACTCGGTCCTTAAACCAATATGGACGTACGGAATCCAATTGTGGGGCGTAGCCAGCAAAAGTAACATTCTCTGCCTGCAAAGGGTTCAAAATGGCATACTAAGAGCCATAGTAAATGCACCTTGGTTTGCTCGAAATAGCGAAATCCACGACTTCCTGCAGGTACCGCTCGTAAGCTCTGAAATCGAGCGGTACAAAGGTCAACACAAGGCACGCCTAGCCATGCACCCAAACCCCCTAGTGACTGAACTGTTAAACCCGACAGCGGTGGTAAAAAGGCTGAAGAGGAACCACCTTCTATAAGTGGGAGGCGCAGCACAGGCTGCTCCACCACAACGCCATGCAAACTGCAACAAATTCGCTTATGGTCTGACGACCGATTGCAAATAATAATAGAAGAAAAAAAAAAAAAAAAAAAAAAAAAAAAAAAAAAAAAAGCACAACATCGCTGAAATTAGAGGTGTGAAAGCTTCGATGTAAGTGTTGTTTTGCAAATATTCAAATTCTTTTAGGGAAAAGTTTTTTGATGATAATTTACATACTTATCCGACTTTGATGAACTTAATCTTCTGTTGCAGGTCTTCAAGACCTTCATACGTCGATAATGCCGTAGGCTATGTAGAGGTAAAGAGGAGTGGAAATATTGGCCATGTAAGAGCAAGAATCTCTCCAGAACATAAACTGTCCAGTAAATATTATGTTGCTGAAGTTTTTGTAGATGCATCAAATGACATAATAATGGATGCAACATGTGATGGATGTGCTGCTGCTGCTGGTAAGTTGTGTTGTAATGATACACTAAACTATTAATGTGGCACGTGGGCCTTTAATTTGAAGTAGTGGACTGTATGAGAAGTTTGAGGGTTTTAGAGATACCTATATATAATAGTTAATAATTTTGGTGTAACTGGCTGAGATTCAGATCCTTGGCTAGAACAGGCAATTTGACTCCACTAACCTTTTGCTTCACCCTTGTCCTGGCTTGGATCAAGCTTGCTGATGCAGCTTGCTGCCGCGTGGTTGGATGTGACGTCACTATGGGCTTCTAGAAAGTCTTTCGGGATCCGAATTGTAGGCACACACAAATTTATTGTCTAGAATTGTTCTGATACGATCAGAAGGCACTATATCACAATAGTAGATGAAAAGTCAGGTTTTACAATGTGGTATCGACACATCGGCGTGCACGGCAGCGCGAACCTGCTTCTCTTTCGGTAGTCGAACGTCGACTCCTTGCAGCACTAAGATGGCTGCTCATTCGCCGTCACCTCACCAGAAGTGAGGGTAGAAGACATAAAATTAATGGAGCTTAAAACTACCTTAACCTAGACAAGGATCGAACATACCCCCCACCGAAATCACTATGATGATTTCCCATAAAGTAAGAAAAAATAAAACAAGAGATCGGGCTACAAGCCAGAGAAGGCTTACATCAGTGGACACGAACCCTGATAGAGCCATGTTGGGAAAAAAAAAAAAACAAATGGGGGAAGGTACGAACCTACTTATAAGAAATTATGTTAATTATAGATTATCCTTATAAAACTAGAATAACTACCTAATTGAGGTAGGTTTTATTAACTAAAACTACTAGTTAGAGTATGGTAATGGGCAAAGTTTGTTTACCGGTCTTTTATAGGTACTATTTTTTGTTCGGACAGTAACGACGCGAACAATATTGTCAACACCGGGATGAATTTTATCAATTCTTGCCAGCGGCCATTCGGATGGATGCTTGACATCAGATTTTATGAGAACTAACAGCCTTATTCATAAAAAATCCTTAATTGAGGTTTGATTGGTCTGTTAGCTAGCAGACTCATTAGGCTTGTTAGACGGTTGTCAAAAAGTATGATTCATAAACGCTTGCTAGCAGTCTGCTAGTTAATGAGCTGCTGATAGACGGATTAGACGCGTTATGTTGGCCATCTTGACAAATCAACAGACAAAAAAGTTCCGTAGCAGCAAGTAACATAATATAAAAGTTCTTGTAGTTCGTTGTAACTTTGATCGATGTTTTAATAATAGTGTATTTTTTTAATTAAGTTAAAACCAGTTTACGGTGGAAGTTTACATGGTAATGTACATCATATATTTTTTTTAGTTTTATCATTCTACTATTTTAGAAGTTACAGGGGACACATTTTACCACTTTGGAAGTGTCTCTCGCGCAAACTATTCAGTTTAGAAAAAAAATGTATCAGAAACCTCAATATCATTTTTGAAGACCTATCCATAGATACCCCACACGTATGGGTTTGATGAAAACAATTTTTGAGTTTCAGTTTTAAGTATGGAAACCCCCAAAATGTATTGTTTTTTTTTATATTTGTGTGAAAATCTTAATGCGATTCACAGAATACATCTACTTACCAAATAGTTTCGAAAACAGTGGCTGTGACATACGGACGGACAGACAGACATACATGACGAATCCATAAGAGTTCCGTTTTTTGCCATTTGGCTACGGAACCCTAAAAATGGCCTCATCGACAATTAAAAAAAATTTACAGCAATGACAGCAAATTAGCGGGAAAACACAATTTTTTACAAATACACACGAGAAAAAAGAAAATAAATAAAACAGAAATGATAAACCAATAAGAAAAGATAAAAATTTGATGATACAACCCCAAGATCAACTTTTAAAAAAGCGAGATGTTTGTTTTCCCGCCATTTCCGATCCGCATGTTTATATTGTACCTAAGTGCAAAAAGCCGTAACTATGTTCATCATCCTAATTTTTTTTTTTCATATTTATTGTTAGTACACGTATCATCTTAAATACCTAACTAAGAGGATTTTTAAATACAAATTCCAAAAAATAATTTTTCCTGTTTTTTTTTAATCTGCGTAACCCTCCTTTCACTAAAATTATCATCGGTATGGTTTTTTGCTCTTGTCAAAGTCAGCTGTTCAAATTTGCGGCCGCCATTTTGTGACTTAGCAGAGAGATAAAGGAGGGTCAACAGTCTTCTAACTTTAGCAGAGCCTTGATGGACTGATTAGCGTTAGCAGACGTTTATGAATAATGTTTTTTAGCATCGGGCCATCAAGGAGCCTTCAAGGAGGCTCTAACTTTTTATGAATAAGGCTGTAATAAGTCTCCTTCCTTCAGATTAGGTGGTGATGAATACCATTTCGCTCTCTGTTGCAGAGTGTGAAGGTAATCATGAGACCAACGTTTCCAAAATGATTGTGTAATTCTTTGAAGTGATTGCCAACGTGACAACCTGCTTAAAGAAACATCCTCTAAGTTAAACTCTGGAACCGATAGCATACTTTGACCAATTAAAAAATGACCAGCGGTAATGACATCAAATTCATTAGGGTTATCTGACATTGGACAAAGTGGGCGTGAGTTCATTATCATTTCAATTTTGCAAAAAACCGTTGATAGTTCTTCAAACGTGAAGACCTTATCTCCGCAAGAACGAAAGAGATGATGCTTTGCGGATTTTATTCCGGCTTCCCATAAGCCACCCATGGAAGGGGCACTAGGTGGATTAAATTTCCAATTAACTGATCGCAATGTTAGACCATTGAGAATGTGGTCGCGGTTTTTTTGGCTATTAAAATATTTACAGACTTCCTTCAGATGTTTGGAGGCTGCAACAAAATTTGTCCCACAATCAGAATATAAGGTATTACATAATCCTCGTCGAGAAACAAATCTGTCAAAAGCTGCTAAAAAACACTCGCATGACAAGTCTGACAAGACCTCGAGGTGCACAGCCTTGGTAGAAAAACAAATGAACAGGCATAAATAGGCCTTATAAGTTTTAGCATTACGTTTTTGGCTTTCCTTTACAATGAACGGACCTCCAATATCGACACCTACATGATTAAATACTTTGTTAGGTTGAAGTCTACTTGGGGGTAACGTACCCATCATTGGTTGAATTGAAGTCGGTCTAAATTTAAAACATTTTGCGCATTTAGACAACACCGATCTAATAACATTACGACCATTTATAATCCAATATTTCCTAGATAAGATTCCGTGCAACGTGCGCGGACCCACATGCATGTAAAGTTTATGATAATATTCTATTAAAATTAAAGTTGTATGACATGCTTTTGGCAAAAGTAAAGGATGCTTGGTATCATAAGGCAAGTCAGCCTGTGAAATTCTACCCCCCACCCTGAGGAACTTATTGTCATCAACGAAGGGTGAAAGTTTACGTAAGGATTTTACTACGTTGCCCTTTTTGGAAAGTATGGCAATTTCAGATTCAAAATAGTTCGTTTGAATTATTTTAATTATAGAATCATGAGCTCGAGCTAGCTCAAGGGTAGTGAGTGGCCCTGAGACTATCTGTTTCGATTTTAAATAGTCTAAATAACGGTGGTACCAGGCGATATAACGTTGTAACTTGTTGAATGATGAGAATTTATTAAATATTAATTCTTCTAGATTATTTTTACAATTCTTCAATTTGTTGTCAGTAGTATTAAAACAAAAAGAGTCATAATTTGATTTTAATTCGGGCACTTTATTTTGGTCAGAGACATAAACCGTTTTAATAGGCCATAGACCACGTTCCTGCAGGGCCGGATCTAGGGGGGGGCAAGCCGGGGCCCATGCCCCGGGCGGCAAGTTTAAGGGGCGGCAAATTCAAGCTTGGCTGACTTACGGTCAAAGTTGCGATAATGATGAGTTGTAACGATACAACTCATTGATTTCTATCTGACTGGAAAACTGTTCCTGTTGAAGAAGAAGGAGCGCCCTGCAGACACCCCATATGCATACTAGCCCATCGATTTAGATGAGGAAGACAAACTCTTTGAGAGCTAAACTGTAAACCGCCTATTTCAGCACCTGGCTACTGAGGATCTGGCGGACCCGCTTAGATGCCGCTGCCTCGCAGAGCAACTGCGCAGTTGTCAGACTCCTCGACTCTCCCCATAGCTCAGGATTTCTACCTCGAGAAAAGATTGGAGGCACTCCTATACCATGCCAAACCTATGCCGTACCAACTTCTGCTGCATAATCAAGGCCTATCGGAGGAATAGAGATATCATCTATGTACGACTGGGCGCTTCGCGGTTAGCTTCTTCATGGTGTTTGTGTCATCTGTTATGCTGATGACACGCTGGTGAAGGCAAACGTTTCGGCAGGTCGTCTCTTGTATCTTGGCGACAGTTCTGGGGTCGTAGATGGGATCCGAGTCGACGATGAAGTACCTGGGACTTGTCCCTAATTGCCGCATTTTCAGCAGTTGACACCCCGGTTGATGGGCACCGCGAACTTAATCTCGTGGCTACCGCCCAATCTGAGGGGATCCAATTTCTACAGAAGATTATGGTATAGGATATATGGGGATCGTACGGTCCATAGCGCCCTATGGAGTGCCAGTATGGGCGAACAACTTGACGACCTAAATACTGTAATATAGCGATGAACCCAGAGAGCGATGGCCGTCAGAGTGAAGAGAATAAATCAAACGGTCTCCTTCAAGGCGGCGAGCTTTTTGGCCGGATCACCACCATGAAATCTTGACGTTATAGTCTTTACACAGAGCAAGTACCTGATGCGCCGCCAACGACATGATGTCAAGGTGTACAGGGCTGTGCTCCACCAGTTCCTAGTGGTGGAATGAGAAGTTCGCCAACCCAGGTCCGAAACCCAGTGCACATCACTTTTACGGCGATAAGACTCGTGACGAAGAAGTGGCATAAGAAGACGGCATGGCGCTCTCATTTTCCGTCTGGCACAGGTACTCTCTGGGCATTCACTACTGTGGAGACTGCTCCGAAGTCATCACAGAACTTATTAAAAGTTATTTGCGATCATCTATGAGCCAGGAACGTTTGTCAAGTCTCGCAATCTTAGCGATAGAAAATCGAATGGCACATGAAATAAATTATGACTTCTTTGCAGAACAAAAAGATAGAAGAGTAAAATTATAATTTCAATTTGAAGTACAATACAATAATACATCCAACTCGTTTTGTTTCAAAGCACAGGGTAGGTGCTTTCATAACAACAATATATGTCCTACACGTTCATGTATGTAAGTATATTTGTAAATATATATAGTGTAAACACAGAAAGAGCAGCGCTAGTTAGGTCCTTGAGGCATTCTATCTGCGAGGCTTATGCAGGGACGGAACTATATAAGGGCTTTTTGAGCTGCAGCCCAGGGCCCCGCGTGGATATAAAGGGCCCTCAGTCACCTTTTGCAAAAATTGGAGCATGTGGACATTTTGATCTCAAGATCTTTCTCTGAGGAAAGACGTAAAATTTTCGAGCTCGCTTCGCTCGCTCTTACAGCCTTGTTTCTCTTGAATTTTAACTTTGTCCATAAGTCACCTAAGTAACTCCGGTAGTTCGAAACAATTCTAACCTGTCCAAGGTAGGTAAACTGTTAAGTTTTCCAACTGGCTTTGCTTGCTTTTTAGACTACTTTCTTTAGACATTGTCTAAAAGTCGACCTGTTACCCATTCCTGTATGAAGGATCGAAACAATTCAAACCTATCCAAAGCAAGGTGTCAAAAAATTTTCGAGCTCGCTTCGCTCGCTCATGCAGTCAAATTCCTCCTTAATCTTAACTTTTGAAGTCAACCAAGTAACTCCTGTATGAAGTGACGAAATAGTTCTAATCTGTCCAAAGTAGGGTGTTAACATTTTTGAGCTCGTTTCGCTCGCTCTTGGAGCCTTTTCAAATAACTCTTCAAAACCTAAACTAACCAATCCGAGGTCACGGAGGTGCTAACATTTTTGAAGTGGCTATATGCACTTCAGCTGCATCCGTAAATAGTAAACTTAAAAATCGCACCCTTCTGATAGGCCCCCCTTTTGGCCCAAAAGCTGGCGACGCCCTTGGCCAGGCCCCCAAGTAGTATTAGCCCATATATTAGCCCAGGGCCCAACAAACTCATGGTCCACCCCTGGGCCTATGGCCATCATTAGGCGTCTGATGACTGAAATAATGATGATGATAAAAATAAAAATATAGACGGGCGGGGGCGGCATTTTTCAGTTTTTGCCCCGCCTCGAAAAAATTCAAGATCCGGGGCTGCGTTCCTGATATAACCACGAGGGACCACGGATCCATTCCGAAGCATATTCCATAAATCGATCAGGTAAAGCGCCTCGTGAACAAATATCAGCAGCATTATTCTCACTACTGACATGATACCAACAGTTAGGCTCCAAAATATCAGTTATTTGACTGACTCGATTAGAAATAAAAGTTTTTAATTTATATGATGGAGTCTGAAGCCATGAAAGAACGACACTCGAATCGCTGAGTGCAATAATTGGGGAATCTAATTCCTTTATTTTTTTTACAATACAATTAATAAGTTTAGAAAGCAGCACGGCCGCCATAAGTTCCAGTCTAGGGATCGACAACACTGGCTTCATTGGAGCCACTTTTGATTTGCTTGTTAGCAACCGCACCTTTATATTACCCGCTTTATCAGTGCTGCGAACATAAATACATGCTGCATAGCCTAAGGATGACGCATCGCAAAAGGCGATGAGCTGAACCGAATTGAACTTAGATATTAAAAGATGTCGTTCAATTCGCAACTCTGCAAGACAGGGCAAGGTTGAAAAGAATTTATGCCATTTTTCTTTTAACTCTGTTGGTAAATAGTCATCCCATCCTAAACTTAACTTCCATAAATCTTGCATAATACACTTAGCAACAAAAGTGCATGGCGATATAAAACCCACGGGATCGAAGATACTCGCAAGTAATTCGAGAACTGACCGCTTCGTTGAGAGCGAGTCATTTAAATTATAATTAAAGGAAAAACAATCACAGCTAGGTAACCACGTCAACCCTAGCACTTTGATTGAGGACGATAACGTATCGTCTTGAAAATTAATAGCAGATACCTGCTCGGTTGACATACGCGTGAGCAATTCAGAACGATTACTTGCCCACTTCCGAAGATCAAATGCTCCACTTTTAAGAAGTGAGGTTAACTCGTCTTGCAACGTGCAAGCTTCGTCTATCGTAGGACATGACCATAATACATCATCAACAAAACATCCTTGTAACAACACATTGGAAGCCAAGGACTGCGGATTATCATAAGCCAATTGATGTAACGTTCGAATAGCTATGAACGGGGCACTTCTAAGACCGTATGTGTTTGTTTTAAGTTCATAAATGCGTACGGGGTCAGATGTTGTGTCACGCCAGAGAATATGTTGGTACTTTCTTTCTGACGGAATAATATTGATCGCTCGAAACATTTTAGAAACATCTGCGGTAAAACAAACATCGTATAACCGAAACTGACTTAGAATTTTAAAAATATCTGAATGTAGTTTTTGTCCGGTTAAAAGAATGTCATTAAGTGATAATCCGTTAGTGGTAGGAGCTGAACCATTGTAAACAACTCGCAAAGGTGTAGTTGTACTCGCGGGTTTCAATACACAATGGTGCGGAATAAAATATTTAGATGGTTCCGTACCCTTATAAAGTTCCATGTGTCCTAACGATTCATACTCGTTCATAAAATCACAGTATGCCTGTTTTAAATCGGGTAATTTATCAAGTCTGCGCTCTAATTGAGTCATCCGCTTAAAAGCTAAATTGTAGGAATCACCCAAAGGCTCGTGGTTTGGTTTTAATAAAATAGGAGAAACGTATCGGCCCGTTTCGTCCCTGTAATGATTTACAGAAAATATGTTTTCAGCAAGAACGTCTTGCGGATTTAAGTGTTGAACTTCGCACGGCAAAGATTCAACCTCCCAAAACCGTTTGAGGGAGTCATTGAGGAGATTTTCCTCGACAGTAAACGTTACTGCATGCAGAGAAGTAGTAGCAGCGGTTACGTTAGAATGGTTGTTCTCCGACATACAAAACCTTCCCGTAATCACATAACCAAAAATGCTACTTAACGCAACAGGTATATCTGAACCAAAGATTAATTTCTTTCCGTCGTAAATATACGGGAAAACATCACCCGCCAAAATAATATCTATATCTGAACGCCTATAAAAGGTAGGGTCAGCAAGAATTAAATTTCTATATTCATCAATAACGCTTTGAGGTAACTGTACGGTCGGCAAACCACCAGTAATCTTTGTAAGCACTACAGCGTCAATATTAAAAGATGGTTCGTTACTATGACGCGGTTTCAAAGCGAACGAAGTCATGCCATGATTTTTTACACTTTCGCCTGCGAGGCCAAAAATATCAAAATTACATTTACGAGGCTGTAACCCTAAACGTTGTAAACAATCAACAGAAATAAAGTTTGTTTGAGCGCCAGAATCAATCAAAACACGACACGGCTGATAACAATCGGTTTTATCTAACACATGCACCACAGCTGTACCTAGTATAACTGTACCAGCAGTTGTGTGTAAAGAAGCGGAATGGCAACTGTTAGTTTCACTCGGACCGGTAGTAGTCGATGTCGTCTGTGATGGTAATGATTTTGCATGAGATGTACTCGAGTCGCTGCCGCTTGGGCGCGAACTCAAAACCGGTTTGTTATCGTCGAGGTGCAATAACACGTGATGCGATTTCTGACAAACTAAACATTTAAACTGGCTTCTGCACTCATTAGCATTATGGTTTTGTTTTAGGCAATTATGACATAATTTAAGTGCACTAACACGGTTAATGCGCTCCTTAGTGGACAATTCACGGAATTTATCACACCTAAAAATCATATGTTTGCCGTCACAATGTAAACAAGAAGAGTTGATTTGCGATGAAGTTGCATGAGTAAATGACCTAGTTTTTTCCGTCTTATTAATTGGTTGACGTTTATTTTGTTGCAAGTTCACTGAACTTGTATTATTAGTGTAAGAAATAGAGTGATCAAGTACTTTGATATGATTGTTTACGAAGCTAATTAAATCATGGAAAGTCGGAACAGATTTTTGATCCCAATTTTGTTCAAATAATTTTCTAGTTTGTGAATCTAAGGCACGTAGTGCAATATGACACATCACATAACTATTTAAATTTTCTATATTTAACGCTTGAATAGCTTGATAAGAATGCTCAAATGTTTCAATAAAGGTATTTAATTGAGCTGAAGACTCCTTATTTATCGGTGAGAAACCTAACATTTTATCGAGGTATCTACCCACCAACATACGATTATCCTGGTATTTGTCAAGAAGACTTTTCCAGACTAAATCATAATTACTTGCAGTAATCGGTAAACTTTTAACAATATTTAATGCACTGCCCTTCGTACATGACAGAAGGTAATGGTATTTATCGATATTTGGTATATGTGGTTGGTTATGTACCAGTGAACAAAAGGTTTCGTAAAAAGTGGTAAAGTTTTCAATGTTACCGTCAAATGTAAATAGCTCTAATTTAGGTAAACGCGGACTTGATTGAATTACGTTTTGATTTTCAAGTTTAACACTACCCGCAGTTTTATTAATTAATCTATTTGTAACTAATTTTACGTTATAATAAATATCATCGAAACTTTTTATTTCCTGGGTTCGCACGTTAGCGTCCGGGTTTGATTCCAACTCGGATTCACATATTTTAAGAACTACTTTTTGAAATCGATCACGCACTTCATCAATGTCCGAAACACGTAATAAAAGTAAATCCCGCTTATCAGGCGTTGAAATGTCCTTTGACATTTCATAGACATATTGTAATTGCTCAAAGAGAAGTTCCTTTTCTTGGATTAGGTATGTAATTGATTGCGATGATACATCTCTTCTAGGAGGCATGATTACCTTCAACGTTATAAGTTGACAATATTGTTAATGTAGGTAGATTCTAGGTAAGTAGTACAAATTAGATACGTACCTATTTATTTAATGCAAGTAGGTATTTGGGATTTAATTGTTATGCAATTTAAAGATTTAGGTATGTATGCAATGATCTGCACACCGGATAATGTTTACGTACGACGTAAAATATTATAGAATGGAAACTATAACGGTGTTGAAAGTAGGTACTGGGAAACAAAATAGGTACTGAAATCCGGCTCGAAGGACAAAAAAAATGTGGCACGTGGGCCTTTAATTTGAAGTAGTGGACTGTATGAGAAGTTTGAGGGTTTTAGAGATACCTATATATAATAGTTAATAATTTTGGTGTAACTGGCTGAGATTCAGATCCTTGGCTAGAACAGGCAATTTGACTCCACTAACCTTTTGCTTCACCCTTGTCCTGGCTTGGATCAAGCTTGCTGATGCAGCTTGCTGCCGCGTGGTTGGATGTGACGTCACTATGGGCTTCTAGAAAGTCTTTCGGGATCCGAATTGTAGGCACACACAAATTTATTGTCTAGAATTGTTCTGATACGATCAGAAGGCACTATATCACAATAGTAGATGAAAAGTCAGGTTTTACAATGTGGTATCGACACATCGGCGTGCACGGCAGCGCGAACCTGCTTCTCTTTCGGTAGTCGAACGTCGACTCCTTGCAGCACTAAGATGGCTGCTCATTCGCCGTCACCTCACCAGAAGTGAGGGTAGAAGACATAAAATTAATGGAGCTTAAAACTACCTTAACCTAGACAAGGATCGAACAATTAATATCCCTTTCATCTATTAGGATCCAGCCTTAGAGTAAGTATAGATAAAACTATTGCGTGCACAAGCGAGTTTGAACAGTAAGCACGGATACGAACTGTAAGACGTAGGAAAGTCAACCTTATTTCTCACGATTTAGGTGTATATATCTATATATACATATATATCTATATTCGTGTATATATCTAGAAATAAGTAGTACAGAAATCTATATAACTTTTGCTTACACTTGGACGGCTGAGACTTGGGTGATGAGCGCGCTCTGTAGTTTTATGTATACTCTAAGGATCCAGCTAAAGAAAACACCCCCTCACTTAAATATAAATTGTAGTAAACAAGTGCAAAAGAAAGTGCTCAATTGTTTTGTAAGGTTATACAAATATTAGGTACCTTCCTATGTACGAATGAATCAAATGGTATTTAATGAAATAATTTAAATTTGCTTTCCAGGTGGATGCAAACATACTTTGGTGTTTCTGTATTGGCTACAGAAACGAAGCTCTGAACCTGAACCCACCAGTGTGCAGTGCTACTGGAACAAGCCAGGCCTTACTTCTGCACGTCAAGAAGTTGCAACTGCAAAAGAAATATTTAAAGGCAAGGCCATCGAAATAGGGCCAAAAGACAACACTGTTTTGGAGAAATTTCGACTTGAAGCAAAAAAACATACTTGTTCCAAAGATCTTGTAACACACGACATAAATTATGCAGGACCAGAAAAACTAACAAGTTACTGTGTGTTTGATTTAATGGTTGAATTTACTTTGAAAGGATATAATCAAACTTTTGAAAACTTTAAAGCTTTTAGTAGCA
Organism: Xestia xanthographa; assembly: GCA_905147715.2. Classification (NCBI taxonomy): domain Eukaryota; kingdom Metazoa; phylum Arthropoda; class Insecta; order Lepidoptera; family Noctuidae; genus Xestia; species Xestia xanthographa. The sequence continues at coordinate 16,617,337 of LR990654.1, read as the reverse complement.
GTAAGGTAGAGGACATGAAAGAAAAAAAATTCCAAGAAACCATGAAACAAGTTGACTCAAAGTTATGGCATTGTATGAGACAGGGAAGGATAACTGGATCAAAACTATTTGAGATTGCTCATTGCAAGACACCAAATGGTAGTCTCGTAGAAGAATTATTGGGCGGATACAAGCTAAATAAAATAAATAAAATACTATTTATTATTTATTATTATTTGCACTAGAAACATTTTCAGATATATTTTTCAGGACAGCATCCAATTTCAGTTTTGGTTTTCTAACACCCGAAATCCATTGCATATAATTTTCTATATCTTCTTCGGCCTGAAAAGGAAAATATAATATATAGCAGTAGCAGATAAATTTAGCTCTAGCAAGTCTGGATAGCAAAGAAATGTACATTTTCAACTTACATTTATATGGGCCTCGCAGCAATAAAGATTTCGTTTTGAACAGGTTCTGTTTACCAAATGACACCATCTTTCTTTCAATTCTTTCCGAATGTTAAAGAATAGCATGCCTGGATTCTTTAAATCGTCGTTAGGGCATGTCGGTATGAAACATTTTTTAGGCTCACGCCATTTCTGGTGTTCGGAATCCATTGTAAACAACGGCATGAATCTGTTTATGAATATCAAAAGCGTCGGGTCTTCGTGAAGGCAGTCGAAATGTAATCCAATGTCCAAGGCGTGAGGGTCGTTGTAAAGATATATCCACAAAATCGCAAACAAACACGAAGCAAGAGGTGAAAAGTGAGGTTATAAGCAGTGTTGCCAGATGGAATCTGAAGAAATCAGTAGAAAAATTAAAGTTTTAGCAGTAGATCGAAGTAAAAATCAGTAGATTTAAAAAAGTCATACCCACATGAGGTAAAAAGGAATTGAGCTTGAATAGGACATGACAAAAAAAATCTAATAGTCCGTCAAATAGA